>JBBGZY010000730.1:767500-1367500 GCA_037952925.1 Lithobates clamitans
CATGTCAAAGATGATTAACTAGAGGGAGGGGAGAGAGCTGATCTCCCTTCCTGCCTTGAGGGAATGTGACGTCAGGAGCCCTGGCACTGAAGGAGTCAGACTACGAGAGACCCCATAAGAAAAGGCATTTAGAGCTGACCCAAAAAAATGGTCTAGAAATGTTTATTCATTATTGTTTTTTTATAAGGAGATAAATTTTATTTTTTTTGGGGTGTGGAAGGGCGCTTCAGTCTACTTTAAAAAAATAATCTTACAGTTCCTAAATCTTAAGAAATATGTATGTATGTATATAACAATAATTGATGAAAATTTAAATAAAATAATATACCTATTATCATCTGCATTGGGTGCATGTGAAGTTCCTTGGTGTATAATAGTCAAGATAATTGTAGTATTGAGTCTGTCAACAACCATATTTTTAAAAATGTTTGAATCCGTTATACACAATGAACCTTCATCAATATTTTCCGTAACATTGGATATTTCATGGCATCAAATTGACTCTCTGGCCGTAGGCATTGCAAGACAATTTCCACATTCACACCAATCATTTTTTCCTATTCTTGTTTGCAGTCTACGCTCTTCATTGCCTGATTCTCTTCCATTGTCCCCATACTTTCTTGAGATTCTTCTGTTGTCTTCAATATCAATAAAAATATTTATAACTAATGTTTGAAGTAGATTATTTTTAATTGGTTGTTTATTGTTAAATAATTTAAAAATGAATGCATTTTTTTTAATTATCAGGAATTTTTTTAAAATATAAAAATATTAGTTAATATTAAATAAAATATATTACAGTTTTTCTCCATTGTTTTGGCTCATTTCTTGAAACAGAAATGACATTCTCAAAACAACATGGACAAATCTCCAAACCACTTGGCAATTGTTCACAACTGAATTGAATTTCTCACTCATTTCATCGAAATTGCAAATGTCTCAGTACATGTCTCAATGTCTCAGTACATCTTTCAAATTATTAAGTACAAGTAGCCTACATTTAGCACAATTTCCAAGTGAATAGATCTTGTTGATCTAAACTGATTGTCAATTCTCAGTCTAATGGTTGTTCTCTCCAAAACGTATCAGCTTCATTTCATTGTTTAAGTCATCACATGCACAATAGTCTGTTCAATTGTCAAAATTATTCAGGAACATAATACCATGAATACCATATATGAATCTCTTGGAACATTTGATAAAATGATTACAGCAATTAACAGTCAGGTACAACTAGAACTTGACTAAGGGTCCTTTCACACTGGGGCGGTTTGCAGGCGCTATTGCGCTAATAATAGCTCCTGCAAACCGACCCGAAAGTGCCGCTGCGCCCCCGCCCCAGTGTGAAAGGAGCCTAACAAAGGAGGAGTCGGAGTTGGTCTCAGATGACCAATCAAACAGTATGTTTAGTTACCTGACAGGTGCTGTCCATGATTGTAAATACTGCCAAACATGTATATATAGAGCTTGACCATGCAAGACCAGTACAATTTCTGAACATGGAGGCACCTGGCCAAGTAAATGAACAAGGGAAACTGCCTGCTCGAGGAAGAGGAAGAAGAAGAGGAAGAGGAGTAAGGGTGAGTGGCGGTGGAATAGGGGGAAGAGGCAGAGGAGCACGAAGACGCCATGCTGTTCCTGATGAAATTCGGGCCACAATTATAGATCATGTCATCAACCATGGCCTCACAATGGCGGAGGAAGGTCGTCGAGTGCAACCTAATGTGCCTCGCTCTACAGTCTTCTCTATCATCCAAACCTTTCGCAGGGAAAACAGGTATGTAGTCAGTCAATGATGGAATTATATAATGTATAGGACATGACACTGTGCATAGAGCAACAAATATGTTTATTTACTCATTTACGTATTCATTTAGTGTGTATGTGTGTGTGATAGGCCTACAGTATTACAGTATCTTACCTCAGTGGGATGTTACGTATGATACTAACAATAACAAGAAAAATATTGTAGAAAATAAACTATGGAATAGTATGGAATAGTTTATTTTCTACAATATTGATGATACAGTTTACAGTAGTATTCCAGTCACTGTGCAGTGATGCATTGGAATTGTGGTAAAGTTACTGTAAGTGAAACAACAATACGATTACATTGGTAACTCATTCTGTACGGAATACATAAGGTATAAATTACGAATGGAGTGTTGTCTTTTGAATTCTATGTTTAGGATTGGACGACAACCTGGCACGGGTGGCTGAGGAAAACTTCTCAATGAACAACAAGAACAAGAGATCTGTAACATGGTGTTTGCAAATAATCCCATCACATTGAGACAGATCCGCACTGCAATCCTACAGGACAAAGTCATATTCCAAAATGTCACTCTATAAGCATCTCCACAATAGCCCGCATATTGAAGAAGCATCAGATGACAATGAAGCAAATTTACAGGGTACCATTTGAGAGGAAATCTGACAAAGTGAAAGAGCTGCGGTACCAGTATGTACATGTAAGTCAGTCACTGGTTGTCCATCAAGATAACCTTTTTACAACTACCATAAGCAGTGGTTCCCGAAAATGTATTGGTTTCAGTACCCACTTTACCTGATTTCTGAATCTAGGTAATCCAGGTATGAAAGTATTTGATTTACGTATCTGATTTATAAACATTTTGTCTAAAAACTGCAGTTTACTGTATGATGCAATTATCATTATAATCCTTATTTTGAAGAATATAACATACAATACAATAAGAAAAAGGGTCAAAGAGCTGCAATTACAGTAGTGCCTCCCATGTAAATCTATCTAATACTGTGGGTTTAACTGTAACATTTCAGTAAGTCTACTCATTGATAATTTTTCCCCTCCCCTTTCTGTCAAATACCCCCTGTAGTACCTCTGCATAGGGTACATGTACCCCAGGTTTGGAACCACTGGAATACTGGCCAGTAATATATTGAACTTGTTTAGAACATTCCTATGTAACTGTCTGTAACTGTAGTGTATGACTCTTCTGTATGACTGATTTGATGTTTTCTTTTTTTACTCTTGTAGAGAATAATGGCATTGGAAGGAAATGAGACCTCTCACATACTCGTGTATGTGGATGAGGCTGGCTTCAACCTGGTCAAGGGCCGAAGACGTGGCCGAAATTTTATTGGCCACCGGGCCACGGTGGATGTCCCAGGCCAGCGAGGGGGCAATATAACTATGTGTGCTGCCATTTCTGAGAATGGTGTGGCCACTCACATCCCCAGTCTTGGCCCATAGAATACACAGAAGCTCCTTATCTTCTTGGACCGCCTTCATTTGGATTTGATCCCTGAAAATAAGAGAGGTCTCATAGGGCCTCACCTACCACAATATATAATTGTATGGGACTATGTGAATTTCCACCGTGGCCTGCTTATGAGGGCCTGGTTCACTGCTCACCCAAGGATGGATATGGTGTTCCTACCACCTTACTCTTCTTTTCTCAACCCTATTGAGGAGTTTTTCTCCGCTTGGAGGTGGAGAGTGTATGAGCATTGAGCTCAAGATCAGAGGTCCCTGCTCCATGCAATGGATGCTGCCTGTGAGGATATTACAGGAGTTCAGTGTAGGGGATCTCTGATGAAATCCGATTGGCGGATGAAACGCGTCAGCATGATGCCATCACGCTACCCATAGCGTTCCCACAGACCTCCAGATCCACCCACCAGCCCAGGCATCACTGGCCTGTAATTACAGTAACATGGCCGTTTGAAACTTCCCGGGAAACGTAACGAGCGGAGGACTGAATGCTTTAGAAAACCCTGCTTTATTCACCGCATCTCCCTGGGCGTACACCTTCTACTTACCCTCAGTACGCCATCAAAGGATATGCATAGCTGAGGACCCGGCGGAGGACGGGAGACAACTCAACTAGCCATCTGGAGACGGCATGAGCCTGAACTCGGTCCGGTGATGTGTCCTGATGCACCACAGAGTCAACACTGGGTGAGATCTAATCTGTTTGTGTCCTGGACAGGGACAGTTGTCTCAATCAGTGCATCCACCCAGTATGTATGATTCACTAAATGAGTTACACTGCTCAGCCTGATTCAATCCGCTACGGCTCACCATATCCTGCAAACAGGAACTCCCATTCCCTGTCATAAGCGCTGCGAAATATTGATGGTCCAGGGTGATCTTACAGTAACTGACCAGGACTGCAGTATCCAGTGACCACGCTACTGTTGAGTCAGTACAGGGTCTTTCCATTTCTGTTCCCCCCATCTTCCCCTCCTATCCCCCCGGTTCTTCTTGTTCCTACATCTATGAGGACCTGATATCTAGGGCTACTGCATTACCATCCACAACCCCACATATCTCTCCTTTCACTTACCATCTGCTGTTATCATTTGATTTACCAGGACATTCAGTTATCCAGCAGATGAAAATTTAGTATCTAATCTGAATTCATTCTTGTATATCTATCTTGAATGAATTCACATGAGGTGTGTGTGGTATATGTGAGTGGTGGCCATCTGTGTCTGTCAATGACAACATTGTCATTTTTATATTGGTGATGGTACCTGTTTTTACAGTATATTATTGGATTGGTGTTTATAGTGTACTTTCAATAAAAAGCATTTCATATACGTTTTGACCATTGCATGTTCCTCCTTGATGAATTACCTTTCCCTTTGGTTTTTGTAGGGGATGGTTGGGACATGCACGCAGCCTCTTCCCTCGTTGCATCGCAAGGGAGGATATACGCTGCAATGTTGATGAGAATCTGTGGCCAGACAGACAGCAGCGTGTGGATGGGCAGGAGGGTGAGGACGGTGGCCAGTGAAGAGATGTTACAGTAGTTGTGAAACTCCAGCTTTATTTACAGCATTTTAGGCTAAATGTAATTTTCCTTGTTTTTTGTTTGTGTGTTTATATTTCCGTATATTATGCTGTATACATTTTCTTTTTACTCTGATGTATGGAAGTTACTTTGTGTGTGAATGATAATGGTTACAATACTGTAAAGTATTTTTTCCTTGGCAGTATGAGTGCAATGTGTGATGTAAAACCTTGGAGGCTACTCTTATCCTAAAATCTTTTTTTTTTTTCAGTTTTATACACAATTGTATTCAGTTAGCTAGACAAAAACTGTGCAGTAACCATTGTCAATGAAGGACTGGGCTAAGACTGAAAGGTGAGGGATATTTCAATGGTCCTCTGCCTTAGAGACAAAACATCTAAACATTTTGACTTGCAGTGCTTACACAATGCCAAAGGGACAAAGCATTTTGGGGGCACTGACTATTTGAATGAGAAAGAAATTTATTTTTGACACATGAGTGAACTGTTTTGGGAAAGATATGAGCTTTTGAAGGTAAACCATGGTGTTGTGCTGAACCATCCAGGTTATTTTGGCAAAAGCACCAAGAGAGTTGAGAACGTCTGGTCTGTCTCAAGAAATGAGCCAAAGCAATTGAGAAGAATCTTTGCCATTTTGGTAGCACTGACTCTTTATATGGGAAAGGAATATGGTTTTGAAGCATGAGTGAACAGTTTTGGTAGAGATATGAGCTTTTGCACGTGAGTTATAGAGTTGTGCTGAACTGTAAGACTGTTTTGCCAAATGAACTTAGAGTTTTGAGAATGTCATTTCTGTTTCAAGAAATGAGCCAAAACAATGGAGAAAAACTGTATTTACAGCATTTTAGGCTAAATGTAATTTTCCTTGTTTTTTGTTTGTGTGTTTATATTTCCGTATATTATGCTGTATACATTTTCTTTTTACTCTGATGTATGGAAGTTACTTTGTGTGTGAATGATAATGGTTACAATACTATAAAGTATTTTTTCCTTGGCAGTATGAGTGCAATGTGTGATGTAAAACTTTGGAGGCTACTCTTATCCTAAAATCTTTTTTTTTTTCAGTTTTATACACAATTGTATTCAGTTAGCTAGACAAAAACTGTACAGTAACCATTGTCAATGAAGGACTGGGCTAAGACTGAAAGGTGGACATGAGGGATATATCAATGGTCCTCTGCCTTAGAGACAAAACATCTAAACATTTTGACTTGCAGTGCTTACACAATGCCAAAGGGACAAAGCATTTTGGGGGCACTGACTATTTGAATGAGAAAGAAATTTATTTTTGACACATGAGTGAACTGTTTTGGGAAAGATATGAGCTTTTGAAGGTGAACCATGGTGTTGTGCTGAACCATCCAGGTTATTTTGGCAAAAGCACCAAGAGAGTTGAGAACGTCTGGTCTGTCTCAAGAAATGAGCCAAAGCAATTGAGAAGAATCTTTGCCATTTTGGTAGCACTGACTCTTTATATGGGAAAGGAATATGGTTTTGAAGCATGAGTGAACAGTTTTGGGAGAGATATGAGCTTTTGCACGTGAGTTATAGAGTTGTGCTGAACTGTAAGACTGTTTTGCCAAATGAACTTAGAGTTTTGAGAATGTCATTTCTGTTTCAAGAAATGAGCCAAAACAATGGAGAAAAACTGTAATTTATAAAGATTTATAAATGAAAAAATGTTATTTCATTTAGTTAATTGTACTTCAATTTTTTAAGCAATGACATTATTTTAGAGTAGTGTAGATCCATATTTATTTATCTATCCATATATATATATATATATATATATATATATATATAGATAGATAGATAGATAGATAGATAGATAGATAGATAGATAGATAGATAGATAGATAGATAGATAGATATAGAGAGAGATATATTATATATTTAGATGTCTATGTATAAACTTTTTTTCACCCTTCAGCCATTCAGCCTTCTCCAGGAGGTATGGCCTCTTACTTCGGTATTACCTCGTTTCTGGAGAAAGCTGTGACTCGCTATGCCTTGTTTCCATAGTAATCTGAATTGAAGAAGAGGCTTGGCTAATTTGTTACTGCGCATGCGCGGGATTAAGATTAATAGGTACTGTGGGCGGAAGCGTTTATCACAGCAGACGCGGAAGACCCACAGTACAGATGGCGCTGGCGAGGACACAAAATAAACGGCGATAGAACAAGAAATTTATACAGTAAGAGAAACGTTTTATAAAACAAATGAGTGATCAATCGTTTATCAGTGATGATGTCTTTTGGAATATTTGTAAATTTAAATGATTTTTTGAGGGTTTACTACCGCTTTAACCACTTCAATACAGGGCACTTAGACACTTTCCTGCCCAGACCAATTTTCAGCTTTCAGTGCTGTCACAGTTTGAATGACAATTGCGCAGTGATGCTACACTGTACCCAAACTAAATTTTTATCATTTTGTTCCCACAAATAGAGCTTTCTTTTGGTGGTATTTGATCACCTCTGTGGTTTTTATTTTTTGCTAAACAAATAAAAAAAGACCAAAATTTTTGAAAAAACTAAAAGTTTTGCTTTTGTTTCTGTTAAAAAAAATTGTAAATAAGTACATTTTCTCTTTCACTGATAGGCACTGATAAGGCGGCACTGACAGGCACTGATATGGCGGCATCGATGAGGTGGCACCAATGAGTGGGCACTGATGGGCACTGAGGATGGGCACTGGTAGGTGGCACTGATGGGTGGCACTGATATGCAGCACTGATGGGCATTGATAGGCGGCACTGATGGGCACTCATGGGTGGCACTGGGTGGCACTGGTTGGCACTGATGGGGACTGATAGACGACACTGATGGGCACTGAAAGGCGGCACTGCTGGGCACTGATAGGGTGGCACTGATAGGCAGCACTGATAGGCGGCACTGCTGGGCACTGATAGGCAGCACTGATGAGCACTGATGGCAACTGATACGTGGCAGTGATGGGAACTGATACACTGCACTGATATGAGGCACTGATAGGCTTCCCTGGTGGCACTGGCAGTGGTAGGCATTGGAGTGGGTACTGATTGGCAGCTGCCTGGGCATTGATTGGCAACTGCCTTTGCACTGATTATTATTTCCCTAGGGGTCTAAGGGGCATACCTGGTGGTCCAGTGTGGCTGGTTTCCCTGGTGGTCCTGGGCGGCTTCTCTGGTGGTCCTGGGCGGCTTCCCTGGTGGTCCTGGGTAGGATCCGAGGGGGGGCTGTGCTGATAAACAATCAGCACAGACCCCCCCTGTCAGGAGAGCAGCCAATCAGCTCTCCTCTACTTGCGTCTGTCAGATGCGAGTGGGGAAAAGCCGATCACCAGCTCTTCCTATTTACATCATGATCAGCCATGATTGGACACGGCTGAATACGTGGTAAAGAGTCCCCGTCAGAGACCCTTTACCTAGATCGGTGTTGCAGGGTGTCAGACTGGGGGCGCGCAGCGGCTCGATATCCTGATCACGTTATATGACGTCCGGTTAGGGATATCAAACCAATTTGCCACCGTCATTTTGTAATAGGGCGGGCGGCAAGTGGTTAAGTAGAATCTGTTTGTAATTTTGAACTGGTACATTTTTAACGTGTTTAGCTACAGCCAAAAAATCTATTTTAAGCTTTTTGGAAAACATAGGGAAGGGTTATCACCCCTGTGACATTTGTTTTGCTATCTGTGCTCCTCTTCAGAAGATTTCACCTCACTTCCTGTCCCAATGTCAAATGTTTTTTGAAAATTTGGGGTTTTTAGTGAAACAAGGATTGGTGATAAAGCATCAGTGGAAAGGAGAAACGTTTTTCCCATATTAACTTTTACAGGAGAGAATTTCCCTTCCTAGGGGTAGATTTCATCTCACTTTTTGTTGTCTCCTTCCGTTTGCAAGTAGGAGTCATTTGTAAGTTGGATGTTTGAAAGTAGCGGCCTGCCCTACATACTCTGCAGAAATTGGGGCCTTAGGTGTTCGTGTTGCCACAACACTGAAAGCCCTCACAGGGCCCTGCTGTGAAATATTAGATCAAGAATTGTAATTACATGCCCCTATTGAACAGGGTCATAAAAAATGGACCTTTGGTGATGGTGGTGCTGGTGCCACAACACTTTAAGTCCTCACAGCTACTCTTGGTGGGCATTGGAACGGGCCCTGCTGTGAAATATTAGATCAAGAATTGTAATTACATGCACCTGTTGAACAGGGGCAGAAAAATTGGGCCTTTGGAGGTGGTGTTGGTGGTGCTGGTGCTACAACACTGTAATAGGGCGTACACACGGTCGGACTTTGTTCGGACATTCCGACAACAAAATCCTAGGATTTTTTCCGACGGATGTTGGCTCAAACTTGTTTTGCCTACACATGGTCGCACAAAGTTGTCGGAATTTCCGATCGACAACCACGCGGTCACGTACACCACGTACGACGAGACTAGAAAAGGCCGGTTCAGAACCAAGCGTGGCACCCTTTGGGCTCCTTTTGCTAATCTCGTGTTAGTAAAAGTTTGGTGAGAGACGATTCGCGCTTTTTCAGACTCGTGGCTTTCAGATCGTTTTCTGCCGTTCAGGTTGTGCTTGTGGATTTGTATCTGCTCTTCAGTGCGTGCAGCAAGTTCCGCGTGACTTTAGGTAGTCATTGTATTCTTGTTCGTTCGTTACTGGTTTTCAGGTCGCTCTTCACAGGCCTTGCTGTTCTTCAGTGCGTTCTGTTACTTCGTTCTGAGCAGCCGACCGCTTTCTAGCCATGTTTCGTATGCGTACTCCTCGTAGAGTTCGTGCTGTGCAGGGGCTTAGTGTTGGGGTCCTGACCTTGACACAAGTCCAGTCCATGAACAGGGTAAGGAGGAGTTCATGGACCAAGAATTGGTTGCTTCAGCGTGACCAGTTCTGTCATATGCCTTTGCTCCGTGAGATCCGTGAGAATAATTCTGATGATTTCAGGAACTTTCTCAGGATGACGGACCCCGTGTTTCACCGTTTGTTGGCTTCGCTGACCCCCTATATCAGCAGGCAGGATACCTGCATGAGGCAAGCCATCACTCCGGAGCAGAGGCTCGTCGCTACCCTGCGGTATTTGGCCACAGGGAGAAGCCTGCAGGACCTCAAGTTCTCGACAGGCATCTCCCCCCAGGCTCTTCTTTGTGGACATTTACTGCTTGTGTTTGTTTGAGCTGACCCTGACAGAAATGTGTGGAGTCCAGAAAATGTCGTGATTGTGTAACCTTATACAAAGCACTGTTGGCTGTTATTTACTAAATGCAAAGACACTTTTCACTACAAGTGCACTTGCAACTGCACTGAAACTGCACTTGTAGTGCAAAGAGGATTTGCCCTTAGGAAATTACCCCCATTTTCTCATAAAACAACAATTACATCACCCCAAAAGTGTTGTAGCGTTGAGACAATAATCCACACATTCTTTTTTTTTAACAGAAAAGAGTTTTATTGAACAATAAGACAGTACAAATTTAGAAGGAGTTATACAGAGGAATATCACTAAATGCAGATACAGTATTTGCAACAGCATGTTTATGTTTCATTATATGAGTAATCAGTTGTTAATACAACATCCTATTGATATCCAAGGGATCTATATGGTTTACACATTCTAATACAGGTGGGGTAGCTGCAAAATCATACACCTGAAAACCGGGGCCCAGAGGGGTCGGGAAGTTCCCACCTGGGTGATAATAGTACGTCCTCAGGTCCCCAGCAGATAGAAGGGGGAGGTGGAAGGATAAACGTGGAGAACTGGGCGGGAATAGGAGGGAATGTGGGATGGGGGGGGGGGGGAGCAAGGGGGGGCGGGGAGGGGGACGGCGCGAGGGGGGGGACGGGGGGGGGGAGGGGGAGGGGGAAGAAAACATCCTCCACAACGACATTTTTACAGGTGAACGACTGTCATCCTTCCCCCAACCCCCCTGAACCTTAGCAGAGATAGGTGCCCTGATTCCGGAGGTCACAACCCGTTAAACCATCTGGAACACAAACGTTCGTTCCTCCACAAGGGTCATACACCCCCATCAACGTCATCCACAGGTGTTCACCCAGTTTGACCATATTTTGTCGTATTTCTGTGGGCAATTTCTACTTTCGTAGGTGAGCCTGTACAGGGGCAGTACACCATTGATCGACTTTTCCCAGGCTGCTATAGTTGGGGGCTCCTTTTGTTTCCACCTAAGGAGTATTTCTCGTCTAGCGTAAAATAGGGAGTATGTAAGGCAGAGTTTAACATATCGATCTCCCTCTATGTCGTCCAAGTGACTCAGTAACAAAGTGAGGGGGTTGAGAGGGATTTTGATCCCACATATGTTGCCTAGTATATCCGCTACTGAGGTCCAGTAAGGGCGTAACTTAGTGCATGACCACACTATGTGAAAAAAGGAACCCACCTCTGCACCACACCTATTACAGTTGGGACTAAGTCCTGGGTATATATTAGCCAGCCTTTGTGGCGTGTAGTACGCCCTGTGGAGGAATTTTAGTTGAACAAACCTGTCTCTAGCGGCTATCATAGTAGGGATAAAAGTCGTCAGGCATTCCTCCCATTCCTCCTCCCCCATAGAGGGGATATCTGCTTGCCACTTTACCATTGACCTGGTTGTTTTTACATCGTGTGCCACTGTGAGGTGCATGTATAGGGTTGAGAGAGGTTTGTCTAGCATTCCCGAAATTAGGACACGTTCTATCGGATCTGGTTCAAGGGTTACCCGGGAGGGGAATTGTGCTCTGAGAGCGTGGTGTAGCTGCCTATATTTGAAGAAGAAGGTCCGTGGCAGCGCATGGGTCAGTCCCAGCTCGCGGAACGGAATGATACCCTCCCTGCGAATGACATGTTTTAATTTGACAATCCCCTTTTTAGCCCAACTTGCCGGATCTGGGATGGTCAGGAGTAGGGATGAGCTTCGAGTTCGAGTCGAACTCATGTTCTACTCGAACATTGGCTGTTCGCAAGTTCGCCGAACAGCGAACAATTTGGGGTGTTCGCGGCAAATTCGAATGCCGCGGAACACCCTTTAAAAGTCTATGGGAGAAATCAAAAGTGCTAATTTTAAAGGCTTATATGCAAGTTATTGTCATAAAAAGTGTTTGGGGACCCGGGTCCTGCCCCAGGGGACATGGATCAATGCAAAAAAAAGTTTTAAAAACGGACGTTTTTTCAGGAGCAGTGATTTTATTAATGCTTAAAGTCAAACAATAAAAGTGTAATATCCCTTTAAATTTCGTACCTGGGGGGTGTCTATAGTATGCCTGTAAAGGGGCGCATGTTTCCCGTGTTTAGAACAGTCTGACAGCAAAATGACATTTGGAAGGAAAAAACTCATTTAAAACTACCCGCGGCTATTGCATTGCCGACAATACACATAGAAGTTCATTGATAAAAACGGCATGGGAATTCCCCACAGGGGAACCCCGAACCAAAATAAAAAAAAAAAAAATGATGTGGGGGTCCCCCTAAATTCCATACAAGGCCCTTCAGGTCTGGTATGGATATTAAGGGGAACCCCAGCCAAAATTTTAAAAAAAAATTGACGTGGGGTTCCCCCTAAATTCCATACCAGACCCTTCAGGTCTGGTATGGATTTTAAGGGGAACCCCGCGCCAAAAAAAAAAAAAAAAACGGCGTGGGGTCCCCCTAACAATCCATACCAGACCCTTATCCGAGCACGCAACCTGGCAGGCCGCAGGAAAAGAGGGGGGGACGAGAGTGCGGCCCCCCCCCTCCTGAACCGTACCAGGCCACATGCCCTCAACATTGGGAGGGTGCTTTGGGGTAGCCCCCCAAAACACCTTGTCCCCATGTTGATGAGGACAAGGGCCTCATCCTCACAACCGTGGCCGGTGGTTGTGAGGGTCTGCGGGCGGGGGGCTTATCGGAATCTGGAAGCCCCCTTTAACAAGGGGACCCCCAGATCCCGGCCCCCCCCCTGTGTGAAATGGTAAGGGGGTACTTACCCCTACCATTTCACTAAAAAACTGTCAAAAATGTTAAAAATGACAAGAGACAGTTTTTGACAATTCCTTTATTAAAATGCTTCTTCTTTCTTCCTTCATCTTCTTCTTCTTCTGGTTCTTCTGGCTCTTCTGGTTCTTCCTCCGGCGTTCTCGTCCAGCATCTTCTCCGCGGCGTCTTCTATCTTCTTCTCCTCGGGCCGCTCCGCACCCATGGCATGAGGGGGGAGGCTCCCGCTCTTCTCTTCATCTTCTTCTCTTCTTCATCTTCTTCTTCATCTTCTTCTTCTTCTTTTTCTTCTTCTTCTTCTTCCTTCTTCTCTTCTTCTCTTCTTCTTGTCTTCTCCGGGCCGCTCCGCAATCCATGCTGTGGCATGGAGGGAGGCTCCCGCTGTGTGACGGCGTCTCTTCGTCTGACGGTTCTTAAATAACGGGGGGCGGGGCCATCCGGTGACCCCGCCCCCTCTGACGCACGGTGACTTGAGGGACTTCCCTGTGACGTCACTGGGAATGCCACAGGGAAGTCCCGTCATGTCACCGTGCGTCAGAGGGGGGCGGGGTCACCGGGTGGCCCCGCCCCCCGTTATTTAAGAACCGTCAGACGAAGAGACGCCGTCACACAGCGGGAGCCTCCCTCCATGCCACAGCATGGATTGCGGAGCGGCCCGGAGAAGACAGGAAGAAGAGAAGAAGAGAAGAAGGAAGAAGAAGAAGAAGAAAAAGAAGAAGAAGAAGATGAAGAAGAAGATGAAGAAGAGAAGAAGATGAAGAGAAGAGCGGGAGCCTCCCCCCTCATGCCATGGGTGCGGAGCGGCCCGAGGAGAAGAAGATAGAAGACGCCGCGGAGAAGATGCTGGACGAGAACGCCGGAGGAAGAACCAGAAGAGCCAGAAGAACCAGAAGAAGATGAAGGAAGAAAGAAGAAGCATTTTAATAAAGGAATTGTCAAAAACTGTCTCTTGTCATTTTTAACATTTTTGACAGTTTTTTAGTGAAATGGTAGGGGTAAGTACCCCCTTACCATTTCACACAGGGGGGGGGGCCGGGATCTGGGGGTCCCCTTGTTAAAGGGGGCTTCCAGATTCCGATAAGCCCCCCGCCCGCAGACCCTCACAACCACCGGCCACGGTTGTGAGGATGAGGCCCTTGTCCTCATCAACATGGGGACAAGGTGTTTTGGGGGGCTACCCCAAAGCACCCTCCCAATGTTGAGGGCATGTGGCCTGGTACGGTTCAGGAGGGGGGGGGGCCGCACTCTCGTCCCCCCTCTTTTCCTGCGGCCTGCCAGGTTGCGTGCTCGGATAAGGGTCTGGTATGGATTGTTAGGGGGACCCCACGCCGTTTTTTTTTTTTTTTTTGGCGCGGGGTTCCCCTTAAAATCCATACCAGACCTGAAGGGTCTGGTATGGAATTTAGGGGGAACCCCACGTCAATTTTTTTTTTTAATTTTGGCTAGGGTTCCCCTTAATATCCATACCAGACCTGAAGGGCCTTGTATGTAATTTAGGGGGACCCCCACATCATTTTTTTTTTTTAATTTTGGTTCGGGGTTTCCCTGTGGGGAATTCCCATGCCGTTTTTATCAATGAACTTCTATGTGTATTGTCGGCAATGCAATAGCCGCGGTAGTTTTAAATGTGTTTTTTCCTTCAAAATGTCACTTTGCTGTCAGACTGTTCTAAACACGGGAAACATGCGCCCCTTTACAGGCATACTATAGACACCCCCCAGGTATGAAATTTAAAGGGATATTACACTTTTATTGTTTGACTTTAAGCATTATTAAAATCACTGCTCCTGAAAAAACGGCCGTTTTTAAAACTTTTTTTTGCATTGATTCATGTCCCCTGGGGGAGGACCCGGGTCCCCAAACACTTTTTATGACAATAACTTGCATATTAGCCTTTAAAATTAGCACTTTTGATTATTCATGTTCGTGTCCCATAGACTTTAACGGCGTTCGCGTGTTCGAACGAATTTTTTTCCTGTTCGCATGTTCTGGTGCGAACCGAACAGGGGGGTGTTCGGCTCATCCCTAGTCAGGAGGTGGGGGAGCATGGGATTAGCCCATAGTGGGGTGTGCGGGGAAATAGAGGACTCCTCTATGAGGGCTGCTCTGGATGACTTCCAGACCTGAATGGTGGCCCTCATGGGGCCTGTAACTTCGACTCCAGTCTTTACTCCCCTATATGGTAGGTTAGACAGGGTTGCGTAGGAACCCACTATGGCTGCCTCAAGGGTGACTGCTGGGTTGAGTTGGGGTTGCGCGAACCACCACCTCACCGTTACTAATACAGCGGCCCAATAGTACATCTGAAAATTGGGCAATGCCAGGCCGCCTCTGGACAGGGGGAGGTAAAGTATGTTCTTTGCAACCCTCGGTGCTTTACCTGCCCAGATGAAGGAGATCACTATGCTTTCTAACCGCCGAAAAAATGACTTGGGGATTATTACAGGAGTGTGTCTAAAAAAATATAAAAATTTCGGGAGGTATACCATTTTTAGGAGATTTCCCCTCCCCACTGGAGTCAGCGGGAGAGTTTTCCATGTGGAGCATTTTTGTTGGAGTTGTGAAAGTAGCGGGAAGACGTTCTTGTCTAGGTAGCCTGCAGGGTCCCCACCTACTCTTACTCCCAGGTATTTAAGTTCCTTTGTCCATTTTAAAGGGGTACCAGTTTCTACCAGGGGCATGGACGGACTAAGGGGGAAGAGGACTGACTTGTTCCAATTGATTCTAATTCCAGAAAAGTAACCGAATTTGTCTATGATTGCTAGGGCCGATTTTAGGGAGTCAGAAGCATCCGCTAAGTATAAAAGGGAGTCATCCGCATATAATGAAAGTTTCTCCATCAGGGGACCCACACGTATTCCCTCGACCGAGTCATCCGCCCGCAGAAGGGCCACAAGGGGCTCCAATGCCAGGGCGAACAGCGCCGGGGAGAGCGGACAACCTTGTCTCGTGCCTCTCCCCAGCGTGAACGCCCCCGAAAGTGTCCCATTGGTGCGGATTCTGGCAGTAGGGTGGGAGTAAAGCATTCCGAGCCATTTTAAAAACTTGGGACCAAACCCAAACCTACCGAGGACCTCCCAGAGGTAGCCCCACTCGACCGAGTCGAAGGCCTTCTCGGCGTCGAGCGAGGCCACCACTCCCCGTCCATCCGAGGGGGCCCTCGCTATATGGGTGTGTAGGCGCCGGATATTTATGTCTGTCCCCCTCCCGGGCATAAATCCCGTCTGGTCCGGATGGACCAGAGCTGTAATGACCGAATTGAGTCTGTTTGCCAGAATTTTGGCGAGAATTTTTGTGTCTACATTGAGTAGAGATATGGGACGGTAGGATGAACAGAGGGTAGGGTCTTTTCCGGGCTTGGGAATGACAATTATTACTGCTTCATGCATGGAGTCTGGGAGGCGAGTGTCCTCCAGTGATTCGGTAAACAGAGTTTGGAGTTTAGGGGCAAGTTGTTCGGCATAAAGTTTATAAAACTCCACCGGGAAACCGTCCGGTCCCGGTGTCTTCCCGGTCTGCATCATTTTTATGGCCTTGTATATTTCCTCAACCTTAATGGGGCTATCCAATTTAGCAGCATATGTTGGGGTGAGAGTTGGAATGTCAACCCCATCAAGGTATACAGTGAGTTCCTCCCTTGCGTAAGACACTTTTGAGGTGTATAGTGACTGGTAGAAGGAGGTGAATTCTCTATTGATTTCAGCTGGGGTGGACAGTAATGAATTATCTGGGGCTTGGATTTGACCTATAGACATTCCCACTGTCTGCTCCCTAGAGAGCCATGCTAAAAGGTGTCCCGTCTTTTCCCCCTGTTCGAATATTTTTTGTGTTTGGTGCAGGAGCCTCTTCTGCGTGAGAGAAGTCCTCAGCAGGAGAGTGTCCCGCAGAAGGGATTGCAGCTTGGTATAGGCCTGTGGACTCGGTGATCTAATGTATGATGCCTCCTGTCTTGATGTCTCTGCTTCTAGGTTGGTAAGCTCCTCCCTACGTGCACGGCGGACCTTAATGATTATTTTTTGGTATTGTCCCCTAGAGAATGCCTTAAAAGCATCCCATACGGATGAGGCTGAGGCTGTACCCGCATTTATCCCCCAGAACAGGTCTAGTTCCTCTCTGTACTTCGGTTCCACCTCCACATCCGAGACCCAATACCTCGACAGCCTCCAGAGTCTGTCTGAGGGGGTCAACGAAAGGTCCAACTCTAGGAGGAGTGGAGCGTGGTCCGAAATACCCCGAGGAAGGATTCTAACCTCGCGGACCTTTGGAAGAACCGGGCTGCCCGCATAGATTAGGTCAATGCGGGAGAAGGTTTTATGGGAAGCAGAGTGGCACGTGAATGCTCTATCCTGAGGGAATTTCCATCGCCACAGGTCAACCAGGCCATATGTGTCAGCCCAGTCCGCAAGCCCCTTACGAGTCGTACCAGCAGGAGACAGCCTGTCCAGGTCTGCGTCCGGGACAAGGTTGAAGTCTCCCAGGAGGACCACATTGTCAGTGGAGAATTCAGCTATCTTTGATGTAATTTGGTTTAAAACCTGGAGGGAGGCCGGAGGGGGGAGGTAAAGGCCCACTATCACCCAAGGTACATGATGGATCAGGGCATGGATTACCACAAATCTACCATTAGGGTCCAGAGCTAGGTCAAGGAGCCTAAAAGGGAGCGATTTAAGGATTAGAATGCTTACCCCTCTGGAAAAGGTGGAGTAGGTCGAGTGGTAATGGTAGCCCACCCATGGCTTCTTAAGGGACAGCGTCTTCTTGCCAATCAAATGTGTCTCCTGGAACACACAGATGTGTGGGCGGTAGGACTTAATAAATTGAAATACCAAAGACCTTTTTATAGGTGAGTTAAGTCCTCTGGTGTTCCAGGAGATCATCCTAAGGGAAGACATCTAAATGACTAGTGGGTAAGTTAGGAGGACCAATTTGCAAAAAGCATTCCATGACCCAGCTCTTAGACCCTGCAAAATTCACACAAGAGCCAGAATACCTTAGTTCAATGCCATTAGTAATTAACATCTGTACTGTCTTATACCATAAAAAGAGAAAAAAAACGTAAAACAAACTTAAACAATAGGGCCAATACAGGGACTGCAACGGCAGACCAAGATAGCCGGTAGAACCCCCCCACCCCGCCCATCCCCCGGAACAGCAGGAGGGCATCTCTCCCCAGGTAGAAACAAGAGCTGTCTAGCTCAGCTTGAGGGCAGTGTGCAAAAGGCGCACTTTCTTTTGTACCAAAATGCGTATAACAGTCCGGCAGAAAACAAAGTAGAGGCAAAAAACAGAAAAAAAGAAAAAAAGGAAGGAGGATTAACTTGTGTAAATCACCCGGATCCCCGGGGGCTCATTCTTCAGACCTGGGGGGAGGTAGATAGAACATACTGACATAACAAAGTCAAGAGGCTCCCCCCAGAGTAGTACTGCTGGTTCTGGCTAAAGTTCCCGGATTAGAGTGTCAGCTCAGTATGGATTCGGACTTCCCGTCAGCCTCCAACCGCGCACAGCAGATAGTGAAGTTCTCTAGAATACATGACCTCCTATATCCCAGAGTGGGAGCGAGAAGTGGCTAAAGTTGTTGTCAAGGGGGGGAGGAGGCAACCATGAGGGTCCAGGGGCCATGGTCACCGATCCCCTCCCGAAGACCCCACCGGCGCCCCGCGAGGAGGAAAGGTCACAGCCGGAGCGCATCCATTTAGAGAAGTCAGAGGGGGGCCGCTGCCACCTACCCCCCCCCCCGAGTGAACGGGGGCGAACTAACATAGTTGCTCGGAGGAACAGTTCAAGGATCAGTCCTGATAGAGAATTAGTTTCCGATCATGGTCACACCCCCCCCCGCAGGAGTGCAGGAGATTGGGGAGGAGGGCGCACAGCCGCCATACTCCCGCCAAACCGTGCTGACAAGGCCCCTGCAGCTCATCAACTTCCTCTTACTTGGGGCTTATTGAGCAAGTTCAGGTTTGGGAGCTTGAAGTGTAGACCAGCAGTACAACATAAAAACAAAAAGCAAAAGTTGCAACGTACCATATGGCGGCTCAGTTAGGTAGCGATTCAGCCCACGCCACGGCATCTCTTGGCGAGGTAAAAAACTGGACACGTTCCCCATCTTGGACGCGTAGTTTCGCAGGGAAAAGCATACTATATTTTATACCCTTCTGGCGAAGCATGCCTCGTACATGATCAAATGCTTTTCTTTGGCGCTGTGTCTCCACCGTGTAGTTGGGGAATATAAGCAGTTTCCCGTTTGCAAATTTCAGCTCGCCCTGAAGTCGGGCTGCCCGCAGCACGGTGTCCCGGTCCCGGTAGTGCAGCAGCTTGAAAATAAAGGTACGAGGTGGATTCCCAGGGGGCCCTCTGGTAGCTGGGATGCGGTGGGCTCTTTCAATCGAAAAATGTGGGGAGAATTTTGCCCGGGGAAGCAAGGATGGTAGCAGGCCCTCCATGAAACCCACCGGATCTTCTCCCACTGCCCCCTCCGGGAGGCCAAGAACTCTCAGGTTGTTGCGCCTGTTGCGGTTCTCGGCGTCTTCCGCTCTATTCTCCAGGTGTTTTACCTTCAATTGTAACGCTCGGATGTCCGCATGCTGTTCTCTCAGGGCATCCTCCGTGTCCGATACTCTTCTCTCCACTTCCGTTACCCGTTCCCGAAATCTATCCATATCTCTGCGGATAAGCGCCGTCTCGGTCTGGACATGCTCTATCTTTGTTGTCAGAGCAGCCTGACAAGTGGAGATTGCCGTCATGAGAGCCTCAAATGCCGCCGAGCCCGCTTCTATGGCCCCCGCAGGTGGCGGGTCTGTCTGAGTTTCCATGTGCGAGGCCTCGTGGGGAGTAGGCCGCGACGTGTGTCGGGCGCTTACAGGGGTGGCAGCGTTCGATTTTGACCCTGCTTTTCTGCCTGCAGGCATCGCCCGAGCCTCCTCCCAAACAGCCGCCGAAAGGGACGTGCAGGACGAGCCTTTTACACCAGGATTCGCTCAGGATGTTACTGCCGGAGAGGAGAGCGGAGTTAACAAGCGACCGCTCTCTGCGCCATCTTGGACACGCCCCCCAATCCACACATTCTTGATGAACAATCTTTTTAATACCTGCACAATCACATGTGCATTTACCAAAGGTTTTTCTGACAAACCAACATGTTTGTTGTATAACAATTTTTGCGGTGTCATTATCCAAAATCAAAATGTGCATTTTATAGAAAACAGGCCTGTGTAAAACCCACAAGAAAGACACAAATCTTGATCTTACAAAGTTCACATTTGGTAGAACTTGAAGGCAATATCAGACATGAGTATTTAGGAACTGTGTTTGATATTCCGTTCAGATGGGGGGAAATCACCCCAGGAAAAGCCAAATTTGGAAGAAGCACACAAATTTCACAATGTCAACATGTGCTATCTGCCATCACGGGGGATCAAGGGACATGTTTTGGGGGAGAAAGCCCTTCCTCACCGCTACTTTATTATTGAGGAAGGTGTTGCACCCCCAAAACGTGTCCATTGATCTCCCGTGATGGCAGATAGCACATGTTGACACACTGTGTGCATCCTCCAAATTTGGCTTTGGGAAAAATCACAAAAACATTTAGCAAATTGTAGCACACAAAAGAAGAAAGTGATTTGGAGGGGTTTTAAACTCGCCCCAAAACATCAATGATGTTTTTATATTTTGGAATAACATCATTGATGTTTTGCTTGATGTTTTCCAATTGTAAATTACACCCCATGATCTCCCCGATCAGGATCTGGGTACTTTCGGATGTGAAAGGATCTTCATCCACAACCTCACGATCACCTAAAAAGAGAGGAACCCCAAAATAAATTAGGTTTGCAAAAAAATGCCGCCATCCATCTCTTATCTGAGCCTGTGGTCGCAGACACTCCCCTGTTGTGGTGACTAGTTCCACCACGTCTTCCTCCTCCTGCTCATCTTGTGTTGGGGGGATTTCCCCTTCTTCCAGAGGGGGGGGCTCTGGTCTCCTGGGATGAGGGGTGTCCTCCGAGTCTTTTCTCCCCTATGTAAAACAAAAATGGTATAATTAGCACACAGATATTTGATGGCAGAACTAGAAAGATGAAACATTGCTTGGAAGTGGGGTACAATGATCTATTTTAGCAGAGTTCCAAGATGTAGAATTTTGAGTGTCCTTTGTCAAGCTTCAATACTTTACCTGTTTTGTACAAGCTTCACAGATGGAGACCCCCCTATAGTATACACTGGAGCACCTGTGTGGCCCCCCTAATAAAAATGGTGTTCTGGGGTCCCACACTAGTGCTCCAGTGTCCAGATGTGAGAACAGCTGCTGAGTGTCCTCTCCTTACACACAATCTAGTTTGCATTTCATTCTAGTAACAAACCCATCTACACAACCCAATTCTTTGAAGACAAGTATAGGGCGTCAAAATGGAGGCCAAATGCATATGGCCTAAACAATGGTAATTTATCGTCCGAAATAAAAATGTGTGATCCGAACGAATAATGTGCCCATGAACATGAAAGTTGACATTTTAAACTGTACAACAGTTCCTAAAAGCACATGGAGCAGCATGAACGTAATAAACACAAAAAGAATAGGAACACAGCACAAATACTTAATTTTTTGCAGCACTCTCCGGATCTTTCTGTACTGCTCATGTTCTCGTAATTTGAGGTCCGATCACCGCTTCCTGAGCTGATCTTTCAATCGTCGTACCCCGAATTTCCGGTGCAGACTCCTGACCACTTTCGCCTTGATCTTGGCCTTTTGGACATTGTGGTTGGGGTAAGGCCCATACTTTCCATCATAGTCGGCCTTCTTCAGGATGTCCACCATCTCCAACATCTCCCCAAAGGACATTTGAGTCCTTTAATCTCCTTCTGGATCGGGACGTTTCAGGCTCCGGCCATTCCTCCACCTCCTCCTCCTCGTTGCTGTAATTAGCTCGATCCTACTGTCTATCCACCATGTGCTCTTCCCCCACTGCGCCGAACGAAAAGGGGCGGGGAATATACTAGAAAGAACGTCAGGGGCGGGCGGAGTTATACGCATGCGCAGTGTGTATAAATCGTAACGTGCGCGTCTTACGTACGATCTGTGAGCGGAGGAAGGAGCATCGGAGACGCTGATCGTGCTAACAAAGGTAGGATCTAAACTTGGGCCTATACTGCTTCGGAATGGAAGCCTATATTGTAACAAGATTAGGGGAGTTTGGCCTGACCTTAGGGTTTGTCTTGTGTTGTGTCTTGCAGAGAAAATGGATGGGTTCAACGACCACAATTTCCTGCCCCTGTTCATTGACAAGTACAGGGAGCTGCCCTGTCTGTGGCAAGTGAGACACCCCCACTATAATCACAAACAGAAGAGGCAGGCAGCGCTGGAGAAACTGCTGGAGTTGGTGAAGCCGGTGGTCCCCACAGCAACCATCCCTTATTTAAAAGCAAAAATTGGTGGCCTGAGGAGCACTTATCTTAGGGAGCGCAAGAAGGTCACAGATTCCCAGAGGTCCGGAGCTGCAGCAGATGACGTTTATGTCCCCAGGCTGTGGTACTACGAGAGACTGCGATTTCTGTCAGACCACAGTGAAGTCAGGGAATCCCTCTCCACTCTTCCTTCCACGCTTCTTTCCATACCAGCTGAGGCTTCCGATGTCCAACCTGGGCCTTCCAGGCAGGAAGAAGTGGAGAAGCCCAGCTGGAGTCAGGTATAGCATTCTTCTACAGATTTCTGGGCAATAAAGAAATGATGTTTACTAGATGTTAGTATTGATCACTAATTGCTGATTAAAAAAAGTGTTTTACATATCAATAGACAGTAGTGGGCACCCAAAATTGGGACAAGAATGCAAAATGCTGGGCTCAGAATGATAGTCTGTTATATTTGTTAACATTCAATTTGCAGCAGTCAGGAGGTGAAAATTGTGTGTGATTGATGTAAAAAATACTAAAACTATGTCCCTTTTTCATACACAGGAAGACCTCAGCCAGGAGGAGGCTGTGGAATGTGGCAGCCAGGAGGAGGCGGGAAATAGTGTCAGCCAGGAGGAGGCGGGGATTAGTGGCAGCCAGGAGGAGGCGGGGCTAAGTGTCGGCCAAGAGAAGCCTGGGACCAGTCGCAGCCTGACTGAGTCTCAGGTTCCTCCCCTCCGCCTGCCACATAAACGAGCCAGGAAGATGACTCCCAGTCCTGTGCAGGATTCAGCATACAGGCTGATCCAGGAGGCTTCGGCGTCCCTCAGAGCCTTCCCCAGTCCTGAAGAGGCCTTTGCCTGCATGGCTGCCACCAAATTGCTGGGCATGCAGGAGGGCCAATGCAAGATCTCTGAGGACCTGATTTATAAAGTCCTACGTAAGGGGGAGAGTGGGGAACTGACACACAAGACGGATGTCATTGAGATCGACGAT
Organism: Lithobates clamitans; assembly: GCA_037952925.1. Taxonomy (NCBI): domain Eukaryota; kingdom Metazoa; phylum Chordata; class Amphibia; order Anura; family Ranidae; genus Lithobates; species Lithobates clamitans. Next base: position 790,627 of record JBBGZY010000730.1, read on the forward strand.
CCTCCTCCTCCTCCTCCTCCTCCTGCTGCCACATCTCCACCACCACAGCCAAAGTCTGGAAGGAAGCGTGGAAGGAAGACCAAAGAGTGATTGCCCTGGGTTCAGTCTGGTCTGACAAAAGCTGCAGTCTCTTGTATGACCACAGCCTGGGGACACAGATGTCCTCTGCTGCTTTCCGGATCTCTGGACCAGACTGCTCTCCCTTAGATATGGACTCCTCAGGCCACCAATTTTGCTTTTAAATAATTGATGTCTGCCCTGGGGGACAGTTCGCCCACTTCTGCAGTTTCTCCAGCGTTGCCTTCCTCTTTGTTTTTTTATAGTTGTGAGCCCTTAATAAAATTTTTTCAGTAAATTCTACTCTCCTGTGTGTGTTTTCATCCAAAAAGGACAGTTTGTTGGTGACTCAGGTACATTTCTAAAAACATAAAATGTGAAATTAACAAGGGACAACAACACCAAACAATCTCCTACAGATTAAATAGAACAACATATCAATGGTGTTGTGGGAACTTGTCACAAAAAACACACAAACATTTTTGGGAGTACAAATCAAAATCACCAAAAAAAAATTAAAAAAGAGAAACACAAAAAAAGAATCTACATTAAAGTCAAAAAAAAAAAAAAAATGTTGTCAGATGTGAGAAATCAAAATATATTGAGGGAATCCCGATAAATAATAATGAAATAAGTTTGTGAGAAGTGTGTGTGAATATGAGCATCAAAACTACTTAATTCTTGTCACATTATAAAGAAGAAGAGAGTGCGCTGTATTAAACCATTTTGAACATTGCAGCGTGACGAAAGTGCTGTATCCATTGCGAACGCTAAGTTTACCAGAACGAGCTGTCCCGTGTCAGAATTTCTGCTGAGCATTCGTGGCACTTTGTGCGTCGGAACAGGCCACACACGGTCGGAATTGACGCGATCTGATTTTGTTGTCGGAAAATTTTATCTCCTGCTGTCCAACTTTGTGTGTCGGAAAATCCGATGGAAAATGTCCGATGGCGCCCACACACGGTCGGAATTTCCGACAACACGCTCCGATCGGACATTGTCCATCGGAAAATCCGACCATGTGTACGAGGTATAAGTCCTCACAGTTACTCTTGGTGGGCCCAGAAATGGGCCCTACTGTGAAATATTAGGTCAAGAATTGTAATTACATGTCCCTGTTGAATAGGGGCAGAAAAATTGGGCCTTTGGTGATGGTGCCACAACACTGCAACCCTTCACAGGTACTCTAGTTGGAGCACAGGAATGAGCCCTCCTGCAAAATATTGCATCAAGAATTGTAATTACACGCCCCTGTTAAACGGGGGCTAAAAAAATAGGCCTTAGGCACTGGTGCTGGTGCCACAACACTGCAACCCCTCACAAATACTCTAGTTGGAGCGCAGGAATGAGCCCTGCTGCAAAGTATTGCTTTGAAAATTGTAATTACACGCCCCTGTTAAACAGGGGCAGAAAAATTGGGCCTTAGCCACTGGTGGCAGCGCCCAGAACCAAAAATATTTTTACAAGCTATCAGCATGATCATTGAGGAGAAAGAGGATAGTCACTCAGTATAACAGGATAGTCACTCAGCATCAGCATAGGGAGTCTTGAAGGAATCTGACATTTCAAAAAAAAATATTCGGTTACATCAGCATAAGGTGCTTCGTATCTGGTGGTGATCCAAGACTGATTCATTTTTATGAAGGTCAGTCGGTGGACAGGCGCACCCTGTGATTGGTTACAAAACCTCCAGCAGCACTGAATGTGCGTTCCAAAGAACGCTGGATGCAGGACAGGCCAGTAGTTCAATTGCATACTGTGCAAGCTCTGGCCAGTGATCCATCCTCAAGACCCAGTAACCCAGAAGATTTTCGGTGGGAAAGTTGTCCAAGTCAGATCTTTCCCCTAGGTACTCCTGCACCATGTAAAACAGACGCTGGCGATGGTTGCTGGAACCGATCATACCTTGGGGCTGCGGACTTAAAAACTGTCTGAACGCATCGGTCAGATGGCCACCTTCTCCACCGCTCCTTCTTTGACTGACCGAAGCCTCAGCAACACGTTTTCCAGGAACAGGAGTTTGTAACCTCCCAGTCTCTGGGAACGCGTTGCACAGACCTTTCTGCAAGGCCTCCCGAAGATGTTTCATCTTCTGCTCCCTCTGCGACAGCAAGATAAGGTCCGCAACCTTACCCTTGTAACGTGGATCAAGGAGGGTTGCCAGCCAGTAACGATCCCTCTCCTTGATACCACGAATATGAGGATCCTTCCGCAGGCTTTGCAGGAGCAGGGAGGCCATGCAGCATAGGTTTGCTGAGGCATTCGGTCCGAAATCCTCTGGGTCACTGAGGACGACATGATCCACAGCCACCTCCTCCCAGCCATATACAAGTCAATGGGTTTCTTGGGACTGTAAATGATCCCTTGAAGATTGCTGCTGATGCTGAGTGCCAGGCTCCACCTCCATGCTGACACAATCCTCCTCCTCCTCTTTGTCTTTTTCCTGTGTGATCAGTGGGCACGCAGGAACACTGTCTGGATAAAGGGGGACTTGAGAGCTAAGGAAATCCTCCTCTTCCTGCCTCTGTTCTGCCTCAAGTGCCCTGTCCATTATTCCACGTAGCGTGTGCTCCAACAGGTGGACAAGGGGGACAGTGTCACTGGTGCATGCACTGTCACTGCTCACCATCCTCGTGGCCTCCTCAAATGGTGACAGGACAGTGCATGCATCCCTGATCATAGCCCACTGGCGTGGGGAAAAAAAACAAGCTCCCCTGACCCTGTCCTGGTGCCATGGTCGCACAGGTACTTATTGATGGACCTCTGCTGCGTGCTCAGCTGCTGCAGCATGGCCAACGTTGAGTTCCACCTAGTAGGCATGTCACAGATTAGGCGGTTCTTGGGCAGGTTAAATTCCTTTTGGAGGTCAGTCAGGTAAGCACTGGCATTATATGACCAGCGGAAATGCACACAGACTTTCCTGGCCTGCCTCCTGTAAGCCTGAGTACCTGCCCAATAGGGATGAGCCGAACACCCCCCTGTTCGGTTCGCACCAGAACTTGCGAACAGTCAAAAAATTTGTTTGAACACGCGAACACCATTAAAGTCTATGGGACAAGAAACTTGAATAATCAAAAGTGCTAATTTTAAAGGCTTATGTGCAAGTTATTGTCATAAAAAGTGTTTAGGGACTCGGGTCCTGCCACAGGGGACAAGGATCAATGCAAAAAAAAGTTTTAAAAACGGCCATTTTTTCGGGAGCAGTGATTTTAATAATGTTTAAAGTGAAACAATAAAAGTGTAATATCCCTTTAAATTTCATACCTGGGGGGTGTCTATAGTATGCCTGTAAAGGGGCGCATGTTTTCCGTGTTTAGAACAGTCGGACAGCAAAATGACATTTCAAAGGAAAAAAAGTCATTTAAAACTACTTGTGGCTATTAATGAATTGCCGGTCTGACAATACACATAAAAGTTCATTGATAAAAACGGCATGGGAATTCCCCACAGGGGAACCCCGAACCAAAATTAAAAAAAAAAAGACGTGGCGGGGTCCCCCTAAATTCCATACCAGACCCTTATCCGAGCACGCAACCTGGCAGGCCGAAGGAAAAGAGGGGGGACGAGAGAGCGCCCCCCCTCCTGAACCATACCAGGCCACATGCCCTCAACATTGGGAGGGTGCTTTGGGGTATCCCCCCAAAACACCTTGTCCCCATGTTGATGAGGACAAGGGCCTCATCCCCACAACCCTGGCCGGTGGTTCTGGGGGTCTGCGGGCGGGGGGATTATTGGAATCTGGAAGCCCCCTTTACAATGGGACCCCCAGATCCCGGCCCTCCCCCCTGTGTGAAATGGTAAGGGGTTACTTGTACCCCTACCATTTCACTACAAAAGTGTCAAAAATGTTAAAAATGACAAGAGACAGTTTTTGACAATTACTTTATTTAAATGCTTCTTCTTTCTTCTTTCTTCTTTCTTCTATCTTCCTTCGGTTTCTTCCTCCATCTTCTTCTTCTGGTTCTTCTGGTTCTTCTGGTTCTTCTGGTTCTTCCTCCGGTGTTCTCATCCGGCATCTTCCTCCGCGGCATCAGCGTCTTCTTCCCTTCTTCTCCTCAGGCTGCTCCGAATCCATGATGGCATGGAGAGAGGCTCCCGCTGTGTGACGCTTCTCTCATCATCTTCTTCTCTTCATTTTCTTCTCTTCATCTTCTTTTCGGGCCACTCCGCATCCATGATGGCATGGAGGGAGGCTCCCACTGTGTAACGCTTCTCCTCTTCTGACGGTTCTTAAATAATGGGGGGTGGGGCCATCGGGAATGCCACAGGGAAGTCCTGTCAAGTCCCCATGTGTCAGAGGGGGGCGGGGTCACCGGGTGGCACCGCTCCCCGTTATTTAAGAACCGTCAAAAGAGGAGAAGCATCACACAGCAGGAGCCTCCCTCCATGCCATCATGGATGCGGAGCGGCCCGAAAAGAAGATGAAAACAAGAAGATGAAGAGAAGAAGATGAAGAGAAGGAGAAGATGAAGAGAGGAAGATGAAGAAAGAAGTATCACACAGCGGGAGCCTCCCTCCATGCCATCATGGATGCGGAGCGGCCCGGAGAAGAAGGGAAGAAGACGCTGACGCCGCGGAGGAAGATGCCGGACAAGAACACCGGAGGAAGAACCAGAAGAACCAGAAGAAGAAGATGGAGGAAGAAACTGAAGGAAGATAGAAGAAAGAAGAATAAAGAAGCATTTAAATAAAGGAATTGTCAAAAACTGTCTCTTGTCATTTTTAACATTTTTTACAGTTTTTTAGTGAAATGGTAGGGGTACTTTTGTACCCCCTTACCATTTCACACAGGGGGGAGGGCCGGGATCTGGGGGTCCCCTTGTTAAAGGGGGCTTCCAGATTCCAATAAGCCCCCTGCCTGCAGACCCTCACAACCACTGGCCAGGGTTGTGGTGATGAGGTCCTTGTCCTCATCAACATGGGGACAAGGTGTTATGGGGGCTACCCCAAAGCACCCTCCCAATGTTGAGGGCATGTGGCCTTGTATGGTTCAGGAGGGGGGGTGTTCTCTCGTCCCCCCCTCTTTTCCTGCAGCCTGCCAGGTTGCGTGCTTGGATAAGGGTCTGATATGGATTTGTGGTGGGACCCCACGCCGTTTTTTAAAAAAATTTTGGCGTGGGGTTCCCCTTAAAATCCATACCAGACCTGAGGGGTCTGGTATAGATTTTGAAGGGGACCCCACGCCATTTTTTTCTTCAATTTTGGCTGGGGTTCCCCTTCATATCCATACCAGACCTGAAGGGCCTGGTATGGAATTTAGGGGGACCCCCACGTCATTTTTTTAAAAATTTTGGCTCAGGGTTCCCCTGTGGGGAATTCCCATGCCGTTTTTATCAATGAACTTTTATGTGTATTGTCGGACCGGCAATTCATTAATAGCCGCGAGTAGTTTAAATGACTTTTTTTCCTTTGAAATGTAATTTTGCTGTCAGACTGTTCTAAACACGGGAAACATGTGCCCCTTTACAGGCATACTATAGACACCCCCCAGCTATGAAATTTAAAGGAATATTACACTTTTATTGTTTCACTTTAAGCATTATTAAAATGACTGCTCCTGAAAAAAAAGTGCGGTTTTAAAACTTTTTTTTGCGTTGATCCATGTCCCCTGGGGCAGGACCCAGGTCCCCAAACTCTTTCTATGACAATACCATGAATATAAGCCTTTAAATTTAGCACTTTTTCTCCCAAAGACTTTTAAAGGGTGTTCTACGGCATTTGAATTTGCCGCGAACACCCCAAATTGTTCGCAAATTGTGATAAAAAAATCATATAGTGATGAAAAACAAGGGTTAATAAAGGGATTAAGCTGCAATCAATCAGAATAAGTGTTTCAGGCACCTCATAAGAACAGTATACAATTATTGATGCGCTCTAATCAACAAATAACTTGTGTACAACTCAAAATTATTGTGAATATCGCTAAACGCACAAACCAATGTGAACAATGTGTCAGCACTGATCAATTAGCTCCTAAGTAAGAAATAAAATAACAGCAATTGACACTTTAGTGAGAAGTTACTAAAATAAATAATATATAGAGTACTATATAAAAAGTGATTACATGTGCAACTGGATGAGAAAGGAATATAACCTCTTAATCATAACAATAATCCCCAAATAAGACAGTCTCTAATGAGGGCAATCCTCATCCATTTAAATTTAAAGTACTTTATAGAGACATCGTGATGATTTTTTACTTTTCAACACTGCAGACTGATGCAAAGTAACATTTCAAAGTTAGTTAAAAATCGTCATGATGTCTCTATAAATGACTATGAATTTAAATGGGTGAGGATTGCCCTCATTAGAGACTTAATTGGGGATTATTGTTATGATTAAGAGTTTGTATTCCTTTCTTATCCAATTGCACATTTAATCACTTTTTATATATTACTCTATATATTATTTATTTTAGTAACTTCTCACTAAACTATCAATTGCTATTATCTTATTTCTCACTCAGGAGCTAAGTTATCAGTGCTGACACATTGTTCACATTGCTTTGTGCGTTTAGCGATATTCACAATAATTTTGAGTTGTCCACAAGGTATTTGTTGATTAGGGTGCATCAATAATTATATACTATACTGTAGGTGCAACTTTGCAGGGTTACACAGTACACTAACTGTAAATACTTCAAGAGCCTGCCTGTGCTATTGATAGGATCAGAAGAAGCACACAAGCACCAGGCTTCAGGAAGCTATACTGTAGGTGCAACTGTGCAGGATTATACAGTACACTAACTGTAAATACTTCAGGAGCCTGCCTGTGCTATATATAGGATCAGAAGAAGCACGCAAGCACCTGTCTTCAGGTAGCTATACTGTAGGTGCAACTGTGCAGGGTTACACAGTACACTAACTGTAAACACTTCAAGAGCCTATCTGTGCTATTAATAGGATCAGAAGACGCACACAAGCACCTAGTTTCAAGTAGCAATACTGTAGGTGCAACTGTGCAGGGTTACAGAGTACACTAACTGTAAATGCTTCAAGAGCCTGCCTGTGCTATTAATAGGATCAGAAGAAGCACACATACACCTGGCTTTAGGTAGCTATACTGCAAGTGCACCTGTGCAGGGTACACAGTACACTATCTGGAAATACTTCAAGAGCCTGCCTGTGCTATTAATAGGATCAGAAGAAGCACACAAGCACCTGGCTTATGGTAGCTATACTGTAGGTGCAGCTGTGCAGGGTTACACAGTACACTAACTGTAAATACTTCAAGAGCATGAATGTGCTATTAATAGGATCAGAAGAAGCACACAAGCACCTGTCTTCAGGTAGCTATACTGTAGGTGCAACTGTGCAGGGTACACAGTAAACTAACTATAAATACTTTAAGAGCCTGTTTGTGCTATTAATAGGATGAGAAGAAGCACACAAGCACCTGTCTTCAGGTGGCTATACTGTAGGTGCAACTGTGCAGGGTACACAGTACACTAACTGGAAATACTTCAAGAGCCTGCCTGTGCTATTAATAGGATCAGAAGAAGCACACAAGCACCTGTCTTCAGGTAGCTATACTGTAGGTGCAACTGTGCAGGGTTACACAGTACACTAACTGTAAACACTTCAAGAGCCTATCTGTGATATTAATAGGATCAGAAGACGCACACAAGCACCTGGTTTCAGGTAGCTATACTGTAGGTGCAACTGTGCAGGGTTACAGAGTACACTAACTGTAAATGCTTCAAGAGCCTGCCTGTGCTATTAATAGGATCAGAAGAAGCACACATACACCTGGCTTTAGGTAGCTATACTGCAAGTGCACCTGTGCAGGGTACACAGTACACTAACTGGAAATACTTCAAGAGTCTGCCTATGTTGTTAATAGGATCAGAAGAAGCACAAAAGCACCTGTCTTCAGGTAGCTATACTGTAGGTGCAACTGTGCAGGGTACACAGTACACCAACTGGAAATACTTCAAGAGCCTGCCTGTGCTATTAATAGGATCAGAAGAAGCACACAAGCACCTGGCTTCTGGTAGCTATACTGTAGGTGCAGCTGTGCAGGGTTACACAGTACACTAACTGTAAATACTTCAAGAGCCTGCCTTTGCTATTAATAGGATCAGAAGAAGCACACAAGCACCTGGCTTCAGGTAGCTATACTGTAGGTGCAACTGTGCAGGGTACACAGTAAACTAACTGTAAATACTTCAAGAGCATGAATGTGCTATTAATAGGATCAGAAGAAGCACGCAAGCACCTGTCTTCAGGTAGCTATACTGTAGGTGCAACTGTGCAGGTTTACACAGTAAACTAACTATAAATACTTTAAGAGCCTGTGTGTGCTATTAATAGGATGAGAAGAAGCACACAAGCACCTGTCTTCAGGTAGCTATACTGTAGGTGCAACTGTGCAGGGTACACAGTACACTAACTGGAAATACTTCAAGAGCCTGCCTGTGCTATTAATAGGATCAGAAGAAGCACACAGGCACCTTGCTTCAGGTAGCTATACTGTAGGTGCAACTGTGCAGGGTACACAGTACACTAACTGTAAATGCTTCAAGAGCCTGCCTGTGCTATTAATAAGATCAGAAGAAGCACACAAGCACCTGGCTTCAGGTAGCTATACTGTAGGTGCAACTGTGCAGGGTTACACAGTAAACTAACTGTAAATACTTCAAGAACCCGCCTGTGCTATTAATAGGATCAGAAGAAGCACACAAGCACCTAGCTTCAGGTAGCTATACTGTAGGTGCAACTGTGCAGGGTTACACAGTACACTAACTAGAAATACTTCAAGAGCCTATCTGTGCTATTAATAGGATCAGAAGAAGCACACAAGCACCCGGCTTCAGGTAGCTATACTGTAGGTGCAACTGTGAATGGTTACACAGTAGACTAACTGTAAATACTTCAAGAGCCTGCCTTTGCTATTAATAGGATCAGAAGAAGCACACAAGCACCTGGCTTCAGGAAGCTATACTGTAGGTACAACTGTGCAGGGTTACACAGTACACTAACTGTAAATACTTCATGAGCATGTCTGTGCTATTAATAAGATCAGAAGAAGTACACAAGCACCTGTCTTCAGGTAGCTATACTGAAGGTGCAACTGTGCAGGGTACACAGTACACTAACTGTAAATACTTCTAGAGCCTGCCTGTGTAAATAATAGGATCAGAAGAAGCACACAAGCACCTGGCTACAGGTAGCTATACTGTAGGTGCAACTGTGCAGGGTACAAAGTACACTAACTGGAAATTCTACAAGAGCCTGCCTGTGCTATTAATAGGATCAGAAGAAGCACACAAGCACATGGCTTCAGGTAGCTATACTGTAGGTGCAACTGTGCAGGGTACACAGTACACTAACTGGAAATACTTCAAGAGCCTGCCTGTGCTATTAAAAGGATCAGAAGAAACACACATGCACCTGGCTTCAGGTAGCTATACTGTAGGTTCAACTGTGCAGGGTTACACAGTACACTAACTGGAAATACTTCAAGTGCCTATCTGTGCTATAAATAGGATCAGAAGAAGCACACAAGCACCTGTCTTCAGGTAGCTATACTATAGGTGCAACTGTGCAGGGTTACACAGTACACTAACTGTAAATACTTCAAGAGCCTGCCTGTGCTATTAATAGGATCAGAAGAAGCACACAAGCACCTGGCTTCAGGTAGTTATACTGAAGGTGCAACTGTGCATGATTACACAGTACACTAACTGTAAATACTTCATGAGCATGCCTGTGCTATTAATAGGATCCGAAGAAGCACACAAGCACCTGTCTTCAGGTAGCTATACTGTAGGTGCAACTGTGCAGCGTACACAGTACACTAACAGTAAATACTACAAGTGCCTGCCTGTGCTATTAATAGGATCAGAAGAAGCACACAAGCACCTGGCTTCAGGTAGCTATATTGTAGGTGCATTTGTGCGAGGTTACAAAGTACACTAACTCTAAATACTTTAAGAGCCTGTCTGTGCTATTAATAGGATCAGAAGAAGCACACAAGCACATGGCTTCAGGTAGCTATACTGTAGGTTCAACTGTGCAGGGTAAACAGTACACTAACTGGAAAAACTTCAAAAGCCTGCCTGTGCTATTAATAGGATCAGAAGAAGCACACAAGCACCTGTCTTCAGGTAGCTATACTGTAGGTGCAACTGTGCAGGGTACACAGTACACTAACTGTAAATACTTTAAGAGCATGCCTGTGCAACTAATAATATCAGAAGAAGCACACAAGCACCTGGCTTTAGGTAGCTATACTGTAGGTGCAACTGTGCAGGGTACACAGTAAAATAACTGTAAATACTTCAAGAACCCGCCTGTGCTATTAATAGGATCAGAAGAAGCACACACGCACCTGTCTTCAGCAGGGATGAGCCGAACACCCCCCTGTTCGGTTCGCACCAGAACATGCGAACAGGAAAAAAATTTGTTCGAACACGCGAACACCGTTGAAGTCTATGGGACACGAACATGAATAATCAAAAGTGCTAATTTTAAAGGCTAATATGCAAGTTATTGTCATTTAAAGTGTTTGGGGACCTGGGTCCTGCCCCAGGGGACATGAATCAATGCAAAAAAAAGTTTTAAAAACGGCCGTTTTTTCAGGAGCAGTGATTTTAATAATGCTTAAAGTCAAACAATAAAAGTGTAATATCCCTTTAAATTTCATACCTGGGGGGTGTCTATAGTATGCCTGTAAAGGGGCGCATGTTTCCCGTGTTTAGAACAGTCTGACAGCAAAATGACATTTTGAAGGAAAAAACACATTTAAAACTACCGCGGCTATTGCATTGCCGACAATACACATAGAAGTTCATTGATAAAAACGGCATGGGAATTCCCCACAGGGCAACCCCGAACCAAAATTAAAAAAAAAAAAGATGTGGGAGTCCCCCTAAATTCCATACAAGGCCCTTCAGGTCTGCTATGGATTTTAAGGGGAACCCCGCGCCAAAAAAAAAAAAAAAAAACGGCGTGGGGTCCCCCCAAAAATCCATACCAGACCCTTATCCGAGCACGCAACCTGGCAGGCCGCAGGAAAAGAGGGGGGGACGAGAGTGCGGCCCCCCCCCTCCTGAACCGTACCAGGCCACATGCCCTCAACATTGGGAGGGTGCTTTGGGGTAGCCCCCCAAAACACCTTGTCCCCATGTTGATAAAGACAAGGGCCTCATCCCCACAACCCTGGCAGGTGGTTGTGGGGGTCCGCGGGCGGGGGCTTATCGGAATCTGGAAGCCCCCTTTAACAAGGGGACCCCCAGATCCCGGCCCAACCCCTGTGTGAAATGGTAAGGGGGTACTTACCCCTACCATTTCACTAAAAAACTGTCAAAAATGTTAAAAATTACAAGAGACAGTTTTTGACAATTCCTTTATTTAAATGCTTCTTCTTTCTTCCTTCATCTTCTTCTGGTTCTTCTTTCTCTTTTGGTTCTTCCTCCGGCGTTCTCGTCCAGCATCTCCTCTGCGGCGTCTTCTATCTTCTTCTCCTCGGGCTGCTCCGCACCCATGGCATGGGGGGGGAGGCTCCCGCTCTTCTCTTCATCTTCTTCTCTTCTTCATCTTCTTCTTCATCTTCTTCTTCTTCTCTTCTTCCTTCTTCTCTTCTTCATTTCTTCTCCGGGCCGCTCCGCAGCCATGCTGGCATGGTGGTAGGCTCCCGCTGTGTGACGGCGTCTCTTCGTCTGACGGTTCTTAAATAACGGGGGGCGGGGCCACCCGGTGACCCCGACCCCCTCTGACGCACGGGACATGACGGGACTTCCCTGTGGCATTCCCCGTGACGTCACAGGGAAGTCCCGTCAAGTCACCGTGCGTCAGAGGGGGGCGGGGTCACCGGATGGCCCCGCCCCCCGTTATTTAAGAACCGTCAGACGAAGAGACGCCGTCACACAGCGGGAGCCTCCCACCATGCCAGCATGGCTGCGGAGCGGCCCGGAGAAGAAATGAAGAAGAGAAGAAGGAAGAAGAGATGAAGAAGAAGAAGAAGATGAAGAAGATGAAGAGAAGAGCGGGAGCCTCCCCCCTCATGCCATGGGTGCGGAGCGGCCCGAGGAGAAGAAGATAGAAGACGCCGCGGAGGAGATGCTGGACGAGAACGCCGGAGGAAGAACCAGAAGGGCCAGAAGAACCAGAAGATGAAGGAAGATAGAAGAAAGAAGAAGTATTTAAATAAAGGAATTGTCAAAAACTGTCTCTTGTCATTTTTAACATTTTTGACAGTTTTTTAGTGAAATGGTAGGGGTAAGTACCCCCTTACCATTTCACACAGGGGGGGGCCGGGATCTGGGGGTCCCCTTGTTAAAGGGGGCTTCCAGATTCCGATAAGCCCCCCACCCGCAGACCCCCACAACCACCGGCTAGGGTTGTGGGGATGAGGCCCTTGTCTTCATCAACATGGGGACAAGGTGTTTTGGGGGGCTACCCCAAAGCACCCTCCCAATGTTGAGGGCATGTGGCCTGGTACGGTTCAGGGGGGGGCGCACTCTCGTCCCCCCTCTTTTCCTGCGGCCTGCCAGGTTGCGTGCTCGGATAAGGGTCTGGTATGGATTTTTGGGGGGACCCCACGCCGGTTTTTTTTGGCGCGGGGTTCCCCTTAAAATCCATACCAGACCTGAAGGGTCTGGTATGGAATTTAGGGGGAACCCCACGTCAATTTTTTTTTAAAATTTTGGCTGGGGTTCCCCTTAATATCCATACCAGACCTGAAGGGCCTTGTATGGAATTTAGGGGGACCCCCACATCATTTTTTTTTTTTTTTTTTGGTTCGGGGTTGCCCTGTGGGGAATTCCCATGCCGTTTTTATCAATGAACTTCTATGTGTATTGTCGGCAATGCAATAGCCGCGGGTAGTTTTAAATGTGTTTTTTTCTTCAAAATGTCATTTTGCTGTCAGACTGTTCTAAACACAGGAAACATGCGCCCCTTTACAGGCATACTATAGACACCCCCCAGGTACGAAATTTAAAGGGATATTACTCTTTTATTGTTTGACTTTAAGCATTAATAAAATCACTGCTCCTGAAAAAACGTCCGTTTTTAAAACTTTTTTTTGCATTGATCCATGTCCCCTGGGGCAGGACCCAGGTCCCCAAACACTTTTTATGACAATAACTTGCATGTAAGCCTTTAAAATGAGCACTTTTGATTTCTCCCATAGACTTTTAAAGGGTGTTCCGCAGCATTCGAATTTGCCGCGAACACCCCAAATTGTTCGCTGTTCGGCGAACTTGCGAACAGCCAATGTTCGAGTAGAACATGAGTTCGACTCGAACTCGAAGCTCATCCCTAGTCTTCAGGTAGCTATACTGTAGGTGCAACTGTGCAGGGTTACACAGTACACTAACTGTAAGTACTTCAAGAGCCTATCTGTGCTATTAATAGGATCAGAAGAAGCACACAAGCATCTGGTTTCAGGTAGCTATACTGTAGGTGCAACTGTGCAGGGTTACAGAGTACACTAACTGTAAATGCTTCAAGAGCCTGCCTGTGCTATTAATAGGATCAGAAGAAGCACACATACACCTGGCTTTAGGTAGCTATACTGCAAGTGCACCTGTGCAGGGTACACAGTACACTAACTGGAAATACTTCAAGAGTCTGCCTGTGTTATTAATAGGATCAGAAGAAGCACAAAAGCACCTGTCTTCAGGTAGCTATACTGTAGGTGCAACTGTGCAGGGTACACAGTACACTAACTGGAAATACTTCAAGAGCCTGCCTGTGCTATTAATAGGATCAGAAGAAGCACACAAGCACCTGGTTTCAGGTAGCTATACTGTAGGTGCAACTGTGCAGGGTTACAGAGTACACTAACTGTAAATGCTTCAAGAGCCTGCCTGTGCTAGTAATAGGATCAGAAGAAGCACAAAGGCAACCGGCTTCAGGTAGCTGTACTGTAGGTGCAACTGTTCAGGGTTACACAGTAAACTAACTGTAAATATTTTGAAAGCCTGCATGTGCTATTAATAGGATCAGAAGAAGCACACGAGCACGTAGCTTCAGGTAGCTGTACTGTAGGTGCAACTGTGCAGGGTAAACAGTACACTAACTATAAATACTTCAAGAGCCTGCCTGTGCTTTTAATAGGATCAGAAGAAGCACACAAGCACCTGGCTTCAGGTAGCTATACTGTAGGTGCAACTGTGCAGGGTTACACAGTACACTAACTGGAAATACTTCAAGAGCCTATTTGTGCTATAAATAGGATCAGAAGAAGCACACAAGCACCTGTCTTCAGGTAGCTATACTGTAGGTGCAACTGTGCAGTGTACACAGTACACAAACAGTAAATACTTTAAAAGCCTGCCTGTGCTATTAATAGGATCAGAAGAAGCACACAAGCACCTGGCTTCAGGTAGCTATATTGTAGGTGCAACTGTGCAAGGTTACAAAGAACAATAACTCTAAATACTTCAAGAGACTGTCTGTGCTATTAATAGGATCAGAAGAAGCACACAAGCACCTGGCTTCAGGTAGCTATACTGTAGGTGCAACTGTGCAGGGTAAACAGTACACTAACTGGAAATACTTCAAGAGCCTGCCTGTGCTATTAATAGGATAAGAAAAAGCACACAAGCACCTGTCTTCATGTAGCTATACTGTAGGTGCACCTGTGCAGGGTTACATAGTAAACTAACTGTAAATACTTCAAGAGCCTGCCTGTGCTATTAATAGGATCAGAAGAAGCACACAAGCACCTGTCTTCAGGTAGCTATACTGTAGGTGCAACTGTGCAGGGTTACACAGTACACTAACTGGAAAATCTTCAAGAGTCTGCCTATGCTATTAAAAGGACCAGAAGAAGCAAAGAAGAACCTGGCTTCAGGTAGCTATACTGTAGGTGTAACTGTGCAGGGTACACAGTACACTAACTGGAAATACTTCAAGAGCCTGCCTGTGCTATTAATAGGATCAGAAGAAGCACACAAGCACCTGGCTTCAGGTAGCTATATTGTAGGTGCAACTGTGCAAGGTTACAAAGAACAATAACTCTAAATACTTCAAGAGTCTGTCTGTGCTATTAATAGGATCAGAAGAAGCACACAAGCACCTGGCTTCAGGTAGCTATACTGTAGGTGCAACTGTGCAGGGTAAACAGTACACTAACTGGAAATACTTCAAGAGCCTGCCTGTGCTATTAATAGGATAAGAAAAAGCACACAAGCACCTGTCTTCATGTAGCTATACTGTAGGTGCACCTGTGCAGGGTTACATAGTAAACTAACTGTAAATACTTCAAGAGCCTGCCTGTGCTATTAATAGGATCAGAAGAAGCACACAAGCACCTGTCTTCAGGTAGCTATACTGTAGGTGCAACTGTGCAGGGTTACACAGTACACTAACTGGAAAATCTTCAAGAGTCTGCCTATGCTATTAAAAGGACCAGAAGAAGCAAAGAAGAACCTGGCTTCAGGTAGCTATACTGTAGGTGTAACTGTGCAGGGTACACAGTACACTAACTGGAAATACTTCAAGAGCCTGCCTGTGCTATTAATAGGATCAGAAGAAGCACACAAGCACCTGGCTTCAGGTAGCTATATTGTAGGTGCAACTGTGCAAGGTTACAAAGTACACTAACTCTAAATACTTCAAGAGCCTGCCTGTGCTAGTAATAGGATCAGAAGAAGCACAAAGGCACCTGGCTTCAGGTAGCTATACTGTAGATGCAACTGTGCAGGGTTACACAGTAAACTAACTGTAAATACTTTGAGAGCCTGCATGTGCTAATAATAGGATCAGAAGAAGCACCCGAGCACGTGGCTTCAGGTAGCTATACTGTAGGTGCAACTGTGCAGGGTAAACAGTACACTAACTGTAAATACTTCAAGAGCCTGCCTTTGCTTTTAATAGGATCAGAAGAAGCACACAAGCACCTGGCTTCAGGTAGCTATACTGTAGGTGCAACTGTGCAGGGTTACAGAGTACACTAACTGGAAATACTTCAAGAGCCTATTTGTGCTATAAATAGGATCAGAAGAAGCACACAAGCACCTGTCTTCAGGTAGCTATACTGTAGGTGCAACTGTGCAGGGTTACACAGTACACTAACTGTAAATACTTCAAGAGCCTATCTGTGCTATTAATAGGATCAGAAGAAGCACACAAGCACCTGTCTTCAGGTAGCTATACTGTAGGTGCAACTGTGCAGGGTACACAGTACACTAACTGGAAATACTTCAAGAGCCTATCTGTGCTATTAATAGGATCAGAAGAAGCACACAAGCACCTGGCTTCTGGTAGCTATACTGTAGGTGCAACTGTGCATGGTTACACAGTACACTAACTGTAAATACTTCAAGAGCCTGCCTGTGCTATTAATGGGATCAGAAGAAGCAAATAGTCACCTGGCTTCAGGTAGCTATACTGTAGGTGCAACTGTGCAGGGTAAACAGTACACTAACTGGAAATACTTCAAGAGCCTGCCTGTGCTATTAATAGGATCAGAAGAAGCACACAAGCACCTGGCTTCAGGTAGCTATACTGTAAGTGCAACTGTGCAGGGTTACACAGTACACTAACTAGAAATACTTCAAGAGCCTATCTGTGCTATTAATAGGATCAGAAGAAGCACACAAGCACCCGGCTTCAGGTAGCTATACTGTAGGTGCAACTGTGCATGGTTACACAGTAGACTAACTGTAAATACTTCAAGAGCCTGCCTTTGCTATTAATAGGATCAGAAGAAGCACACAAGCACCTGGCTTCAGGAAGCTATACTGTAGGTACAACTGTGCAGGGTTACACAGTACACTAACTGTAAATACTTCATGAGCATGTCTGTGCTATTAATAAGATCAGAAGAAGTACACAAGCACCTGTCTTCAGGTAGCTATACTGAAGGTGCAACTGTGCAGGGTACACAGTACACTAACTGTAAATACTTCTAGAGCCTGCCTGTGTAAATAATAGGATCAGAAGAAGCACACAAGCACCTGGCTACAGGTAGCTATACTGTAGGTGCAACTGTGCAGGGTACAAAGGACACTAACTGGAAATTCTACAAGAGCCTGCCTGTGCTATTAATAGGATCAGAAGAAGCACACACGCACCTGGCTTCAGGTAGCTATACTGTAGGTGCAACTGTGCAGGGTACACAGTACACTAACTGGAAATACTTCAAGAGCCTGCCTGTGCTATTAAAAGGATCAGAAGAAGCACACAAGCACCTGGCTTCAGGTAGCTATACTGTAGGTTCAACTGTGCAGGGTTACACAGTACACTAACTGGAAATAGTTCAAGTGCCTATCTGTGCTATAAATAGGATCAGAAGAAGCACACAAGCACCTGTCTTCAGGTAGCTATACTATAGGTGCAACTGTGCAGGGTTACACAGTACACTAACTGTAAATACTTCAAGAGCCTGCCTGTGCTATTAATAGGATCAGAAGAAGCACACAAGCACCTGGCTTCAGGTAGTTATACTGAAGTTGCAACTGTGCATGATTACACAGTACACTAACTGTAAATACTTCATGAGCATGCCTGTGCTATTAATAGGATCCGAAGAAGCACACAAGCACCTGTCTTCAGGTAGCTATACTGTAGGTGCAACTGTGCAGCGTACACAGTACACTAACAGTAAATACTACAAGTGCCTGCCTGTGCTATTAATAGGATCAGAAGAAGCACACAAGCACCTGTCTTCAGGTAGCTATATTGTAGATGCATTTGTGCGAGGTTACAAAGTACACTAACTCTAAATACTTTAAGAGCCTGTCTGTGCTATTAATAGGATCAGAAGAAGCACACAAGCACATGGCTTCAGGTAGCTATACTGTAGGTTCAACTGTGCAGGGTAAACAGTACACTAACTGGAAAAACTTCAAAAGCCTGCCTGTGCTATTAATAGGATCAGAAGAAGCACACAAGCACCTGTCTTCAGGTAGCTATACTGTAGGTGCAACTGTGCAGGGTACACAGTACACTAACTGTAAATACTTCAAGAGCATGCCTGTGCAACTAATAATATCAGAAGAAGCACACAAGCACCTGGCTTTAGGTAGCTATACTGTAGGTGCAACTGTGCAGGGTACACAGTAAAATAACTGTAAATACTTCAAGAACCCGCCTGTGCTATTAATAGGATCAGAAGAAGCACACACGCACCTGTCTTCAGCAGGGATGAGCCGAACACCCCCCTGTTCGGTTCGCACCAGAACATGCGAACAGGAAAAAAATTTGTTCGAACACGCGAACACCGTTGAAGTCTATGGGACACGAACATGAATAATCAAAAGTGCTAATTTTAAAGGCTAATATGCAAGTTATTGTCATTTAAAGTGTTTGGGGACCTGGGTCCTGCCCCAGGGGACATGAATCAATGCAAAAAAAAGTTTTAAAAACGGCCGTTTTTTCAGGAGCAGTGATTTTAATAATGCTTAAAGTCAAACAATAAAAGTGTAATATCCCTTTAAATTTCATACCTGGGGGGTGTCTATAGTATGCCTGTAAAGGGGCGCATGTTTCCCGTGTTTAGAACAGTCTGACAGCAAAATGACATTTTGAAGGAAAAAACACATTTAAAACTACCGCGGCTATTGCATTGCCGACAATACACATAGAAGTTCATTGATAAAAACGGCATGGGAATTCCCCACAGGGCAACCCCGAACCAAAATAAAAAAAAAAAATGATGTGGGGGTCCCCCTAAATTCCATACAAGGCCCTTCAGGTCTGCTATGGATTTTAAGGGGAACCCCGCGCCAAAAAAAAAAAAAAAAACGGCGTGGGGTCCCCCCAAAAATCCATACCAGACCCTTATCCGAGCACGCAACCTGGCAGGCCGCAGGAAAAGAGGGGGGACGAGAGTGCGGCCCCCCCCCTCCTGAACCGTACCAGGCCACATGCCCTCAACATTGGGAGGGTGCTTTGGGGTAGCCCCCCAAAACACCTTGTCCCCATGTTGATAAAGACAAGGGCCTCATCCCCACAACCCTGGCCGGTGGTTGTGGGGGTCTGCGGGCGGGGGCTTATCGGAATCTGGAAGCCCCCTTTAACAAGGGGACCCCCAGATCCCGGCCCAACCCCTGTGTGAAATGGTAAGGGGGTACTTACCCCTACCATTTCACTAAAAAACTGTCAAAAATGTTAAAAATGACAAGAGACAGTTTTTGACAATTCCTTTATTTAAATGCTTCTTCTTTCTTCCTTCATCTTCTTCTGGTTCTTCTTTCTCTTTTGGTTCTTCCTCCGGCGTTCTCGTCCAGCATCTCCTCTGCGGCGTCTTCTATCTTCTTCTCCTCGGGCCGCTCCGCACCCATGGCATGGGGGGGGAGGCTCCCGCTCTTCTCTTCATCTTCTTCTCTTCTTCATCTTCTTCTTCATCTTCTTCTTCTTCTCTTCTTCCTTCTTCTCTTCTTCATTTCTTCTCCGGGCCGCTCCGCAGCCATGCTGGCATGGTGGTAGGCTCCCGCTGTGTGACGGCGTCTCTTCGTCTGACAGTTCTTAAATAACGGGGGGCGGGGCCACCCGGTGACCCCGCCCCCTCTGACGCACGGGACATGACGGGACTTCCCTGTGGCATTCCCCATGACGTCACAGGGAAGTCCCGTCAAGTCACCGTGCGTCAGAGGGGGGCGGGGTCACCGGATGACCCCGCCCCCCGTTATTTAAGAACCGTCAGACGAAGAGACGCCGTCACACAGCGGGAGCCTCCCACCATGCCAGCATGGCTGCGGAGTGGCCCGGAGAAGAAATGAAGAAGAGAAGAAGGAAGAAGAGATGAAGAAGAAGAAGAAGATGAAGAAGATGAAGAGAAGAGCGGGAGCCTCCCCCCTCATGCCATGGGTGCGGAGCGGCCCGAGGAGAAGAAGATAGAAGACGCCGTGGAGGAGATGCTGGACGAGAACGCCGGAGGAAGAACCAGAAGGGCCAGAAGAACCAGAAGATGAAGGAAGATAGAAGAAAGAAGAAGTATTTAAATAAAGGAATTGTCAAAAACTGTCTCTTGTCATTTTTAACATTTTTGACAGTTTTTTAGTGAAATGGTAGGGGTAAGTACCCCCTTACCATTTCACACAGGGGGGGGCCGGGATCTGGGGGTCCCCTTGTTAAAGGGGGCTTCCAGATTCCGATAAGCCCCCCACCCGCAGACCCCCACAACCACCGGCTAGGGTTGTGGGGATGAGGCCCTTGTCTTCATCAACATGGGGACAAGGTGTTTTGGGGGGCTACCCCAAAGCACCCTCCCAATGTTGAGGGCATGTGGCCTGGTACGGTTCAGGGGGGGGGGCGCACTCTCGTCCCCCCTCTTTTCCTGCGGCCTGCCAGGTTGCGTGCTCGGATAAGGGTCTGGTATGGATTTTTGGGGGGACCCCACGCCGGTTTTTTTGGCGCGGGGTTCCCCTTAAAATCCATACCAGACCTGAAGGGTCTGGTATGGAATTTAGGGGGAACCCCACGTCAATTTTTTTTAAAAATTTTGGCTGGGGTTCCCCTTAATATCCATACCAGACCTGAAGGACCTTGTATGGAATTTAGGGGGACCCCCACATCATTTTTTTTTTTTTTTTGGTTCGGGGTTGCCCTGTGGGGAATTCCCATGCCGTTTTTATCAATGAACTTCTATGTGTATTGTCGGCAATGCAATAGCCGCGGGTAGTTTTAAATGTGTTTTTTTCTTCAAAATGTCATTTTGCTGTCAGACTGTTCTAAACACAGGAAACATGCGCCCCTTTACAGGCATACTATAGACACCCCCCAGGTACAAAATTTAAAGGGATATTACTCTTTTATTGTTTGACTTTAAGCATTAATAAAATCACTGCTCCTGAAAAAACGTCCGTTTTTAAAACTTTTTTTTGCATTGATCCATGTCCCCTGGGGCAGGACCCAGGTCCCCAAACACTTTTTATGACAATAACTTGCATATAAGCCTTTAAAATGAGCACTTTTGATTTCTCCCATAGACTTTTAAAGGGTGTTCCGCGGCATTCGAATTTGCCGCGAACACCCCAAATTGTTCGCTGTTCGGCGAACTTGCGAACAGCCAATGTTCGAGTAGAACATGAGTTCGACTCGAACTCGAAGCTCAACCCTAGTCTTCAGGTAGCTATACTGTAGGTGCAACTGTGCAGGGTTACACAGTACACTAACTGTAAGTACTTCAAGAGCCTATCTGTGCTATTAATAGGATCAGAAGAAGCACACAAGCATCTGGTTTCAGGTAGCTATACTGTAGGTGCAACTGTGCAGGGTTACAGAGTACACTAACTGTAAATGCTTCAAGAGCCTGCCTGTGCTATTAATAGGATCAGAAGAAGCACACATACACCTGGCTTTAGGTAGCTATACTGCAAGTGCACCTGTGCAGGGTACACAGTACACTAACTGGAAATACTTCAAGAGTCTGCCTGTGTTATTAATAGGATCAGAAGAAGCACAAAAGCACCTGTCTTCAGGTAGCTATACTGTAGGTGCAACTGTGCAGGGTACACAGTACACTAACTGGAAATACTTCAAGAGCCTGCCTATGCTATTAATAGGATCAGAAGAAGCACACAATCACCTGGTTTCAGGTAGCTATACTGTAGGTGCAACTGTGCAGGGTTACAGAGTACACTAACTGTAAATGCTTTAAGAGCCTGCCTGTGCTAGTAATAGGATCAGAAGAAGCACAAAGGCAACCGGCTTCAGGTAGCTGTACTGTAGGTGCAACTGTTCAGGGTTACACAGTAAACTAACTGTAAATATTTTGAAAGCCTGCATGTGCTATTAATAGGATCAGAAGAAGCACACGAGCACGTAGCTTCAGGTAGCGGTACTGTAGGTGCAACTGTGCAGGGTAAACAGTACACTAACTATAAATACTTCAAGAGCCTGCCTGTGCTTTTAATAGGATCAGAAGAAGCACACAAGCACCTGGCTTCAGGTAGCTATACTGTAGGTGCAACTGTGCAGGGTTACACAGTACACTAACTGGAAATACTTCAAGAGCCTATTTGTGCTATAAATAGGATCAGAAGAAGCACACAAGCACCTGTCTTCAGGTAGCTATACTGTAGGTGCAACTGTGCAGTGTACACAGTACACAAACAGTAAATACTTCAAGAGCCTGCCTGTGCTATTAATAGGATCAGAAGAAGCACACAAGCACCTGTCTTCAGGTAGCTATATTGTAGGTGCAACTGTGCAAGGTTACAAAGAACAATAACTCTAAATACTTCAAGAGACTGTCTGTGCTATTAATAGGATCAGAAGAAGCACACAAGCACCTGGCTTCAGGTAGCTATACTGTAGGTGCAACTGTGCAGGGTAAACAGTACACTAACTGGAAATACTTCAAGAGCCTGCCTGTGCTATTAATAGGATAAGAAAAAGCACACAAGCACCTGTCTTCATGTAGCTATACTGTAGGTGCACCTGTGCAGGGTTACATAGTAAACTAACTGTAAATACTTCAAGAGCCTGCCTGTGCTATTAATAGGATCAGAAGAAGCACACAAGCACCTGTCTTCAGGTAGCTATACTGTAGGTGCAACTGTGCAGGGTTACACAGTACACTAACTGGAAAATCTTCAAGAGTCTGCCTATGCTATTAAAAGGACCAGAAGAAGCAAAGAAGAACCTGGCTTCAGGTAGCTATACTGTAGGTGTAACTGTGCAGGGTACACAGTACACTAACTGGAAATACTTCAAGAGCCTGCCTGTGCTATTAATAGGATCAGAAGAAGCACACAAGCACCTGGCTTCAGGTAGCTATATTGTAGGTGCAACTGTGCAAGGTTACAAAGTACACTAACTCTAAATACTTCAAGAGCCTGCCTGTGCTAGTAATAGGATCAGAAGAAGCACAAAGGCACCTGGCTTCAGGTAGCTATACTGTAGGTGCAACTGTGCAGGGTTACACAGTAAACTAACTGTAAATACTTTGAGAGCCTGCATGTGCTATTAATAGGATCAGAAGAAGCACCCGAGCACGTGGCTTCAGGTAGCTATACTGTAGGTGCAACTGTGCAGGGTAAACAGTACACTAACTGTAAATACTTCAAGAGCCTGCCTTTGCTTTTAATAGGATCAGAAGAAGCACACAAGCACCTGGCTTCAGGTAGCTATACTGTAGGTGCAACTGTGCAGGGTTACAGAGTACACTAACTGGAAATACTTCAAGAGCCTATTTGTGCTATAAATAGGATCAGAAGAAGCACACAAGCACCTGTCTTCAGGTAGCTATACTGTAGGTGCAACTGTGCAGGGTTACACAGTACACTAACTGTAAATACTTCAAGAGCCTATCTGTGCTATTAATAGGATCAGAAGAAGCACACACGCACCTGTCTTCAGGTAGCTATACTGTAGGTGCAACTGTGCAGGGTACACAGTACACTAACTGGAAATACTTCAAGAGCCTATCTGTGCTATTAATAGGATCAGAAGAAGCACACAAGCACCTGGCTTCTGGTAGCTATACTGTAGGTGCAACTGTGCATGGTTACACAGTACACTAACTGTAAATACTTCAAGAGTCAGCCTGTGCTATTAATAGGATCAGAAGAAGCACACAAGCACCTGTCTTCAGGTACCTATACTGTAGGTGCACCTGTGCAGGGTTACATAGTAAACTAACTGTAAATACTTCAAGAGCCTGCCTGTGCTATTCGAGGGATCAGAAGAAGCAAATAGTCACCTGGCTTCAGGTAGCTATACTGTAGGTGCAACTGTGCAGGGTAAACAGTACACTAACTGGAAATACTTCAAGAGCCTGCCTGTGCTATTAATAGGATCAGAAGAAGCACACAAGCACCTGGCTTCAGGTAGCTATACTGTAAGTGCAACTGTGCAGGGTTACACAGTACACTAACTGTAAGTACTTCAAGAGCCTATCTGTGCTATTAATAGGATCAGAAGAAGCACACAAGCACCTGGCTTCAGGTAGCTATACTGTAGGTGTAATTGTGCAGGGTACACAGTACACTAACTGTAAATACTTCAAGAGCCTGCCTGTGCTATTAATAGGATCAGAAGAAGCACACATACACCTGGCTTCAGGTAGCTATGCTGTAGGTCCAACTTTGCAGGGTACACAGTACACTAACTGTAAATACTTCAAGAGACTGCCTTTGCTATTAATAGGATCAGAAGAAGCACATAAGCACCTGGCTTCAGGTAGCTATATTGTAGGTGCAACTGTGCAAGGTTACAAAGTACACTAACTCTAAATACTTCAAGAGCCTGCCTGTGCTATTAATAGGATCAGAAGAAGCACACAAGCACCTGTCTTCAGGTACCTATACTGTAGGTGCACCTGTGCAGGGTTACATAGTAAACTAACTGTAAATACTTCAAGAGCCTGCCTGTGCTATTAATGGGATCAGAAGAAGCAAATAGTCACCTGGCTTCAGGTAGCTATACTGTAGGTGCAACTGTGCAGGGTAAACAGTACACTAACTGGAAATACTTCAAGAGCCTGCCTGTGCTGTTAATAGGATCAGAAGAAGCACACAAGCACCTGGCTTCAGGTAGCTATACTGTAAGTGCAACTGTGCAGGGTTACACAGTACACTAACTGTAAGTACTTCAAGAGCCTATCTGTGCTATTAATAGGATCAGAAGAAGCACACAAGCACCTGGCTTCAGGTAGCTATACTGTAGGTGCAATTGTGCAGGGTACACAGTACACTAACTGTAAATACTTCAAGAGCCTGCCTGTGCTATTAATAGGATCAGAAGCACACAAGCACCTGGCTTCAGGTAGCTATATTGTAGGTGCAACTGTGCAAGGTTACAAAGTACACTAACTCTAAATACTTCAAGAGCCAGCCTGTGCTATTAATAGGATCAGAAAAAGCACACAAGCACCTGGCTTCAGGTAGCTATACTGTAGGTGCAATTGTGCAGGGTTACACGGTACACTAACTGTAAATAATTAAAGAGCTTGCCTGTGCTAATAATAGGATCAGAAGAAGCACACAAGCACCTGACTTCAGGTAGCTATACTGTAAGTGCAACTGTGCATGGTACACAGTACACTAACTGGATATACTTCAAGAGCCTGCCTGTGCTATTAATAGGATCAGAAGAAGCACACAAGCACCTGTCTTCAGGTAGCTATACTGTAGGTGCAACTGTGCAGGGTTACACAGTAAACTAACTCAAAATACTTCAAGAGCCTCCCTGTGCTATTAATAGGATTTAAGGAAGTACACATGCACCTGTCTTCAGGTAGCTAAACTGTAGGTGCAACTGTGCAGGGTTACACAGTACACTAACTGGAAATGCTTCAAGAGCCTGCCTGTGCTATTAATAGGATCAGAAGAAGCACACATACACCTGGCTTTAGGTAGCTATACTGTAGGTGCAACTGTGCAGGGTACACAGTAAACTAACTGTAAATACTTCAAGAGCCTGCCTGTGTTATTAATAGGATCAGAAGAAGCACAAAAGCACCTGTCTTCAGGTAGCTATACTGTAGGTGCAACTGTGCAGGGTACACAGTACACTAACTGGAAATACTTCAAGAGCCTGCCTGTGCTATTAATAGGATCAGAAGAAGCACACAAGCACCTGGTTTCAGGTAGCTATACTGTAGGTGCAACTGTGCAGGGTTACAGAGTACACTAACTGTAAATACTTCAAGAGCCTGCCTGTGCTAGTAATAGGATCAGAAGAAGCAGAAAGGCAACCGGCTTCAGGTAGCTGTACTGTAGGTGCAACTGTTCAGGGTTACACAGTAAACTAACTGTAAATATTTTGAAAGCCTGCATGTGCTATTAATAGGATCAGAAGAAGCACACGAGCACGTAGCTTCAGGTAGCTGTACTGTAGGTGCAACTGTGCAGGGTAAACAGTACACTAACTATAAATACTTCAAGAGCCTGCCTGTGCTTTTAATAGGATCAGAAGAAGCACACAAGCACACAAGCACCTGTCTTCAGGTAGCTATACTGTAGGTGCAACTGTGCAGTGTACACAGTACACAAACAGTAAATACTTCAAGAGCCTGCCTGTGCTATTAATAGGATCAGAAGAAGCACACAAGCACCTGGCTTCAGGTAGCTATATTGTAGGTCCAACTGTGCAAGGTTACAAAGTACAATAACTCTAAATACTTCAAGAGACTGTCTGTGCTATTAATAGGATCAGAAGAAGCACACAAGCACCTGGCTTCAGGTAGCTATACTGTAGGTGCAACTGTGCAGTGTAAACAGTACACTAACTGGAAATACTTCAAGAGCCTGCCTGTGCTATTAATAGGATAAGAAAAAGCACACAAGCACCTGTCTTCATGTAGCTATACTGTAGGTGCACCTGTGCAGGGTTACATAGTAAACTAACTGTAAATACTTCAAGAGCCTGCCTGTGCTATTAATAGGATCAGAAGAAGCACACAAGCACCTGTCTTCAGGTAGCTATACTGTAGGTGCAACTGTGCAGGGTTACACAGTACACTAACTGGAAAATCTTCAAGAGTCTGCCTATGCTATTAAAAGGACCAGAAGAAGCAAAGAAGAACCTGGCTTCAGGTAGCTATACTGTAGGTGTAACTGTGCAGGGTACACAGTACACTAACTGGAAATACTTCAAGAGCCTGCCTGTGCTATTAATAGGATCAGAAGAAGCACACAAGCACCTGGCTTCAGGTAGCTATATTGTAGGTGCAACTGTGCAAGGTTACAAAGTACACTAACTCTAAATACTTCAAGAGCCTGCCTGTGCTAGTAATAGGATCAGAAGAAGCACAAAGGCACCTGGCTTCAGGTAGCTATACTGTAGGTGCAACTGTGCAGGGTTACACAGTAAACTAACTGTAAATACTTTGAGAGCCTGCATGTGCTATTAATAGGATCAGAAGAAGCACCCGAGCACATGGCTTCAGGTAGCTATACTGTAGGTGCAACTGTGCAGGGTAAACAGTACACTAACTGTAAATACTTCAAGAGCCTGCCTTTGCTTTTAATAGGATCAGAAGAAGCACACAAGCACCTGGCTTCAGGTAGCTATACTGTAGGTGCAACTGTGCAGGGTTACAGAGTACACTAACTGGAAATACTTCAAGAGCCTATTTGTGCTATAAATAGGATCAGAAGAAGCACACAAGCACCTGTCTTCAGGTAGCTATACTGTAGGTGCAACTGTGCAGGGTTACACAGTACACTAACTGTAAATACTTCAAGAGCCTATCTGTGCTATTAATAGGATCAGAAGAAGCACACAAGCACCTGTCTTCAGGTAGCTATACTGTAGGTGCAACTGTGCAGGGTACACAGTACACTAACTGGAAATACTTCAAGAGCCTATCTGTGCTATTAATAGGATCAGAAGAAGCACACAAGCACCTGGCTTCTGGTAGCTATACTGTAGGTGCAACTGTGCATGGTTACACAGTACACTAACTGTAAATACTTCAAGAGTCAGCCTGTGCTATTAATAGGATCAGAAGAAGCACACAAGCACCTGTCTTCAGGTACCTATACTGTAGGTGCACCTGTGCAGGGTTACATAGTAAACTAACTGTAAATACTTCAAGAGCCTGCCTGTGCTATTAATGGGATCAGAAGAAGCAAATAGTCACCTGGCTTCAGGTAGCTATACTGTAGGTGCAACTGTGCAGGGTAAACAGTACACTAACTGGAAATACTTCAAGAGCCTGCCTGTGCTATTAATAGGATCAGAAGAAGCACACAAGCACCTGGCTTCAGGTAGCTATACTGTAAGTGCAACTGTGCAGGGTTACACAGTACACTAACTGTAAGTACTTCAAGAGCCTATCTGTGCTATTAATAGGATCAGAAGAAGCACACAAGCACCTGGCTTCAGGTAGCTATACTGTAGGTGTAATTGTGCAGGGTACACAGTACACTAACTGTAAATACTTCAAGAGCCTGCCTGTGCTATTAATAGGATCAGAAGAAGCACACATACACCTGGCTTCAGGTAGCTATGCTGTAGGTCCAACTTTGCAGGGTACACAGTACACTAACTGTAAATACTTCAAGAGACTGCCTTTGCTATTAATAGGATCAGAAGAAGCACATAAGAACCTGGCTTCAGGTAGCTATATTGTAGGTGCAACTGTGCAAGGTTACAAAGTACACTAACTCTAAATACTTCAAGAGCCTGCCTGTGCTATTAATAGGATCAGAAGAAGCACACAAGCACCTGTCTTCAGGTACCTATACTGTAGGTGCACCTGTGCAGGGTTACATAGTAAACTAACTGTAAATACTTCAAGAGCCTGCCTGTGCTATTAATGGGATCAGAAGAAGCAAATAGTCACCTGGCTTCAGGTAGCTATACTGTAGGTGCAACTGTGCAGGGTAAACAGTACACTAACTGGAAATACTTCAAGAGCCTGCCCGTGCTATTAATAGGATCAGAAGAAGCACACAAGCACCTGGCTTCAGGTAGCTATACTGTAAGTGCAACTGTGCAGGGTTACACAGTACACTAACTGTAAGTACTTCAAGAGCCTATCTGTGCTATTAATAGGATCAGAAGAAGCACACAAGCACCTGGCTTCAGGTAGCTATACTGTAGGTGCAATTGTGCAGGGTACACAGTACACTAACTGTAAATACTTCAAGAGCCTACCTGTGCTATTAATAGGATCAGAAGCACACAAGCACCTGGCTTCAGGTAGCTATATTGTAGGTGCAACTGTGCAAGGTTACAAAGTACACTAACTCTAAATACTTCAAGAGCCAGCCTGTGCTATTAATAGGATCAGAAAAAGCACACAAGCACCTGGCTTCAGGTAGCTATACTGTAGGTGCAATTGTGCAGGGTTACACGGTACACTAACTGTAAATAATTAAAGAGCTTGCCTGTGCTAATAATAGGATCAGAAGAAGCACACAAGCACCTGACTTCAGGTAGCTATACTGTAAGTGCAACTGTGCATGGTACACAGTAAACTAACTCAAAATACTTCAAGAGCCTCCCTGTGCTATTAATAGGTTTTAAGGAAGTACACATGCACCTGTCTTCAGGTAGCTAAACTGTAGGTGCAACTGTGCAGGGTTACACAGTACACTAACTGGAAATACTTTAAGAGCCTACCTGTGCTATTAATAGGATCAGAAGAAGCACACAGGCACCTGGCTTCAGGTAGCTATACTGTAGGTGCAACTGTGCAGGGTACACAGTAAAGTAACTGTAAATACTTCAAGAGCCTGCCTGTGCTATTAATAGGATCAGAAGAAACACAGAAGCACCTGTCTTCAGGTAGCTATACTGTAGGTGCAACTGTGCAGGGTACACAGTACACTAACTGGAAATACTTCAAGAGCCTGCCTGTGCTATTAATAGGATCAGAAGAAGCACACAAGCACCTGTCTTCAGGTTGCTATACTGTAGGTGCAACTGTGCAGGGTTACACAGTGCACTAACTGGAAATACTTCAAGAGTCTGCCTGTGCTATTAAAAGGACCAGAAGAAGCACACAAGCACCTGGCTTCAGGTAGCTATACTGTAGGTGCAACTGTGCAGGGTACACAGTGCACTAACTGGACATACTTCAAGAGCCTATCTGTGCTATTAATTGGATCAGAAGAAGCACACAGGCACCTTGCTTCAGGTAGCTATACTGTAGGTGCAACTGTGCAGGGTACACAGTACACTAACTGTAAATGCTTCAAGAGCCTGCCTGTGCTATTAATAGGATCAGAAGAAGCACACAAGCAATTGTCTTCAGGTAGCTATACTGTAGGTGCAACTGTGCAGGGTTACACAGTACACTAACTGTAAATACTTCAAGAGCCTGCCTGTGCTATTAATAGGATCAGAAGAAGCACACAAGCACCTGGCTTCAGGTAGTTATACTGTAGGTGCAACTGGGCATGATTACATAGTGCACTAACTGTAAATACTTCATGAGCATGCCTGTGCTATTACTAGGATCAGAAGAAACACACAAGCACCTGTCTTCAGGTAGCTATACTGTAGGTGCAACTGTGCAGGGTACACAGTACACTAACTGTAAATACATCAAGAGCATGCCTGTGCTATTAATAGGATCAGAAGAAGCACACAAGCACCTGTCTTCAGGTAGCTATACTGTAGGTGCAACTGTGCAGGGTTACACAGTACACTAACTGGAAATACTTCAAGAGTCTGCCTATGCTATTAAAAGGACCAGAAGAAGCACAGAAGCACCTGGCTTCAGGTAGCTATACTGTAGGTGTAACTGTGCAAGGTACACAGTACACTAACTGGAAATACTTCAAGAGCCTGCCTGTGCTTTTAATAGTTTAAAAAGAAACACACAACACCTATCTTCAGGTAGCTATACTGTCGGTGCAACTGTGCAGGGTTACACAGTAAACTAACTGTAAATACATCAAGAGCATGCCTGTGCTATTAATAGGATCAGAAGAAGCACACAAGCACCTGTCTTCAGGTAGCTGTACTGTAGGTGCAACTGTGCAGAGTTACACAGTACACTAACTGGAAATACTTCAAGAGCCTATTTGTGCTATAAATAGGATCAGAAGAAGCACACAAGCACCTGTCTTCAGGTAGCTATACTGTAAGTTCAACTGTGCAGGGTTACACAGTACACTAACTGTAAATACTTCAAGAGCCTGCCTGTGCTATTAATAGGATCAGAAGAAGCACACAAGCACCTGTCTTCAGGTAGCTATACTGTAGGTGCAACTGTGCAGGGTACACAGTACACTAACTGGAAATACATCAAGAGCATGCCTGTGCAATTAATAGGATCAGAAGAAGCACACAAGCACCTGTCTTCAGGTAGCTATACTGTAGGTGCAACTGTGCAGGGTTACACAGTACACTAACTGGAAATACTTCAAGAGTCTGCCTATGCTATTAAAAGGACCAGAAGAAGCACAGAAGTACCTGGCTTCAGGTAGCTATACTGTAGGTGTAACTGTGCAGGGTACACAGTACACTAACTGGAAATACTTCAAGAGCCTGCCTGTGCTATTAATAGGTTAAGAAGAAACACACAACACCTGGCTTCAGGTAGCTATACTGTCGGTGCAACTGTGCAGGGTTACACAGTAAACTAACTGTAAATACTTCAAGAGCCTGCCTTTGATAGTAATAGGATCAGAAGAAGCAAACGAGCACCAGCCTTCAGGTAGCTATACTGTAGGTGCAACTGTGCAGGGTAAACAGTACACTAACTGTAAATACTTCAAGAGCCTGCCTGTGCTATTAATAGGATCAAAAGAAGCACACAAGCACCTGGCTTCAGGTAGCTATACTGTAGGTGCAACTGTTCAGGGTTACATATTAAACAAACTGTAAATACTTTGAGAGCCTGCATGTGCTATTAATAGGATCAGAAGAAGCACACAAGCACCTGACTTCAGGTAGCTATACTGTAGGGGCAACTGTACATGGTACACAGTACACTAACTGGAAATACTTCAAGAGCCTATCTGTGCTATTAATAGGATCAGAAGAAGCACACAAGCACCTGGCTTCAGGTAGCTATACTGTATGTGCAACTGTGCAGGGTACACACTACACTAACTGGAAATACTTCAAGAGCCTATCTGTACTATTAATAGGATCGGAAGAAGCACACAAGCACCTGGCTTCCGGTAGCTATACTGTAGGTGCAATTGTGCATGGTTACACAGTACACTAACTGTAAATACTTCAAGAGCCTGCCTGTGCTATTAATAGGATCAGAAGAAGCACACAAGCACCTGGCTTCAGGTAGCTATATTGTAGGTGCAACTGTGCAAGGTTACAAAGTACACTAACTCTAAATACTTCAAGAGCCAGCCTGTGCTATTAATAGGATCAGAAGAAGCACACAAGCACTTGGCTTCAGGTAGCTATACTGTCGGTGCAACTGTGCAGGGTTACACAATAAACTAACTGTAAATATTTCAAGAGCCTGCCTGTGCTAGTAATAGGATCAGAAGAAGCAAACGAGCACCAGCCTTCAGGTAGCTATACTGTAGGTGCAACTGTGCAGGGTAAACAGTACACTAACTGTAAATACTTCAAGAGCCTGCCTGTGCTATTAATAGGATCAAAAGAAGCACACAAGCACCTGGCTTCAGGTAGCTATACTGTAGGTGCAACTGTTCAGGGTTACATATTAAACAAACTGTAAATACTTTGAGAGCCTGCATGTGCTATTAATAGGATCAGAAGAAGCACACAAGCACCTGACTTCAGGTAGCTATACTGTAGGGGCAACTGTGCATGGTACACAGTACACTAACTGGAAATACTTCAAGAGCCTATCTGTGCTATTAATAGGATCAGAAGAAGCACACAAGCACCTGGCTTCAGGTAGCTATACTGTATGTGCAACTGTGCAGGGTACACACTACACTAACTGGAAATACTTCAAGAGCCTATCTGTACTATTAATAGGATCGGAAGAAGCACACAAGCACCTGGCTTCCGGTAGCTATACTGTAGGTGCAATTGTGCATGGTTACACAGTACACTAACTGTAAATACTTCAAGAGCCTGCCTGTGCTATTAATAGGAT
This sequence comes from Lithobates clamitans, assembly GCA_037952925.1. Taxonomy (NCBI): domain Eukaryota; kingdom Metazoa; phylum Chordata; class Amphibia; order Anura; family Ranidae; genus Lithobates; species Lithobates clamitans. Next base: position 823,084 of record JBBGZY010000730.1, read on the forward strand.
CAGAAGAAGCACACAAGCACCTGGCTTCAGGTAGCTATATTGTAGGTGCAACTGTGCAAGGTTACAAAGTACACTAACTCTAAATACTTCAAGAGCCAGCCTGTGCTATTAATAGGATCAGAAGAAGCACACAAGCACCTGGCTTTAGGTAGCTATACTGTAGGTGCAACTGTGCAGGGTTACACAGTACACTAACTGGAAATACTTTAAGAGCCTGCCTGTGCTATTAATAGGATCAGATGAAGCACACAGGCACCTGGCTTCAGGTAGCTATACTGTAGGTGCAACTGTGCAGGGTACACAGTAAACTAACTGTAAATACTTCAAGAGCCTGCCTGTGCTATTAATAGGATAAAAAAACACACAAGCACCTGACTTCAGGTAGCTATACTGTAGGTGCCACTGTGCATTGTACAAAGTACACTAACTGGAAATACTTCAAGAGCCTGCCTGTGCTATTAATAGGATCAGAAGAAGCACACAAGCACCTGTCTTCAGGTAGTTATACTGTAGGTGCAACTGTGCAGGGTTACACAGTAAACTAACTAAAAATACTTCAAGAGCCTCCCTGTGCTATTAATAGGATTTGAAGAAGTACACATGCACCTGTCTTCAGGTAGCTATACTGTAGGTGCAACTGTGCAGGGTTACACAATACACTAACTGGAAATACTTTAAGAGCCTGCCTGTGCTATTAATAGGATCAGAAGAAGCACACAGGCACCTGGCTTCAGGTAGCTATACTGTAGGTGCAACTGTGCAGGGTACACAGTAAACTAACTGTAAATACTTCAAGAGCCTGCATGTGCTATTAATAGGATCAGAAGAAACACACAAGCACCTGTCTTCAGGTAGCTATACTGTAGGTGCAACTGTGCAGGGTTACACAGTAAACTAACTAAAAATACTTCAAGAGCCTCCCTGTGCTATCAATAGGATTTGAAGAAGCACACATGCACCTGTCTTCAGGTAGCTATACTGTAGGTGCAACTGTGCAGGGTTACACAGTACACTAACTGGAAATACTTTAAGAGCCTGCCTGTGCTATTAATAGGATCAGATGAAGCACACAGGCACCTGGCTTCAGGTAGCTATACTGTAGGTGCAACTGTGCAGGGTACACAGTAAACTAACTGTAAATACTTCAAGAGCCTGTCTGTGCTATTAATAGGATAAAAAAACACACAAGCACCTGGCTTCAGATAGCTATACTGTAGGTGCCACTGTGCATTGTACACAGTACACTAACTGGAAATACTTCAAGAGCCTGCCTGTGCTATTAATAGGATCAGAAGAAGCACACAAGCACCTGTCTTCAGGTAGCTATACTGTAGGTGCAACTGTGCAGGGTACACAGTACACTAACTGGAAACACATCAAGAGCATGCCTGTGCTATTAATAGGATCAGAAGAAGCACACAAGCACCTGTCTTCAGGTAGCTATACTGTAGGTGCAACTGTGCACTGTTACACAGTACACTAACTGGAAATACTTCAAGAGTCTGCCTATGCTATTAAAAGGACCAGAAGAAGCACAGAAGCACCTGGCTTCAGGTAGCTATACTGTAGGTGTAACTGTGCAGGGTACACAGTACACTAACTGGAAATACTTCAAGAGCCTGCCTGTGCTATTAATAGGTTAAGAAGAAACACACAACACTGGGCTTCAGGTAGCTATACTGTCGGTGCAACTGTGCAGGGTTACACAGTAAACTAACTGTAAATACTTCAAGAGCCTGCCTTTGCTAGTGATAGGATCAGAAGAAGCACAAAGACACCTGGCTTCAGGTAGCTATACTGTAGGTGCAACTGTGCAGGGTTACACAGTACACTAACTGGAAATACTTCAAGAGCCTATTTGTGCTATAAATAGGATCAGAAGAAGCACACAAGCACCTGTCTTCAGGTAGCTATACTGTAGGTGCAACTGTGCAGGGTTACACAGTACACTAACTGTAAATACTTCAAGAGCCTGCCTGTGCTATTAATAGGATCAGAAGAAGCACACAAGCACCTGGCTTCAAATAGTTATATTGTAGGTGCAACTGTGCATGATTACACAGTACACTAACTGTAAATACTTCATGAGCATGCCTGTGCTATTAATAGGATCAGAAGAAGCACACAAGCACCTGTCTTCAGGTAGCTATACTGTAGGTGCAACTGTGCAGGGTACACAGTACACTAACTGGTAATACTTCAAGAGCCTGCCTGTGCTATTAATAGGATCAGAAGAAGCACACAGGCACCTGGCTTCAGGTAGCTATACTGTAGGTGCAACTGTACAGGGTACACAGTACACTAACTGAAAATACTTCAAGAGCCTGCCTGTGCTATTAATAGGATCAGAAGAAGCACACAAGCACCTGGCTTCAGGTAGTTATACTGTAGGTGCAACTGTGCAGGGATACACAGTACACTAACTGTAAATACTTCAAGAACATATCTGTGCTATTAATAGGATCAGAAGAAGCACACAAGCACCTGGCTTAAGGTAGCTATACTGTCGGTGCAACTGTGCAGGGTTACACAATAAACTAACTGTAAATATTTCAAGAGCCTGCCTGTGCTAGTAATAGGATCAGAAGAAGCAAACAAGCACCTGCCTTCAGGTAGCTATACTGTAGGTGCAACTGTGCAGGGTAAACAGTACACTAACTGTAAATACTTCAAGAGCCTGCCTGTGCTATTAATAGGATCAAAAGAAGCACACAAGCACCTGGCTTCAGGTAGCTATACTGTAGGTGCAACTGTTCAGGGTTACATAGTAAACAAACTGTAAATACTTTGAGAGCCTGCATGTGCTATTAATAGGATCAGAAGAAGCACACAAGCACCTGGCTTCAGGTAGCTATACTGTAGGTGCAACTGTGCAAGGTATCCACTACACTAACTGGAAATACTTCAAGAGCCTATCTGTGCTATTAATAGGATCAGAAGAAGCACACAAGCACCTGGCTTCAGGTAGCTATACTGTAGGTGCAATTGTGCATGGTTACACAGTACACTAACTGTAAATACTTCAAGATCCTGCCTGTGCTATTAATAGGATCAGAAGAAGCACACAAGCACCTGGCTTCAGGTAGCTATATTGTAGGTGCAACTGCGCAAGGTTACAAAGTACACTAACTCTAAATACTTCAAGAGCCAGCCTGTGCTATTAATAGGATCAGAAGAAGCACACAAGCACCTGGCTTCAGGTAGCTATACTGTAGGTGCAATTGTGCAGGGTTACACAGTACACTAACTGTAAATTATTAAAGAGCTTGCCTGTGCTAATAATAGGATCAGAAGAAGCACACAAGCACCTGACTTCAGGTAGCTATACTGTAAGTGCAACTGTGCATGGTACACAGTACACTAACTGGATATACTTCAAGAGCCTGCCTGTGCTATTAATAGGATCAGAAGAAGCACACAAGCACCTGTCTTCAGGTAGCTATACTGTAGGTGCAACTGTGCAGGGTTACACAGTAAACTAACTAAAAATACTTCAAGAGCCTCCCTGTGCTATTAATAGGATTTGAAGAAGTACACATGCACCTGTCTTCAGGTAGCTATACTGTAGGTGCAACTGTGCAGGGTTACACAGTACACTAACTGGAAATACTTTAAGAGCCTGCCTGTGCTATTAATAGGATCAGAAGAAGCACACAGGCACCTGGCTTCAGGTAGCTATACTGTAGGTGCAACTGTGCAGGGTACACAGTAAACTAACTGTAAATACTTCAAGAGCCTGCCTGTGCTATTAATAGGATCAGAAGAAACACACAAGCACCTGTCTTCAGGTAGCTATACTGTAGGTGCAACTGTGCAGGGTTACACAGTAAACTAACTAAAAATACTTCAAGAGCCTCCCTGTGCTATTAATAGGATTTGAAGAAGCACACATGCACCTGTCTTCAGGTAGCTATACTGTAGGTGCAACTGTGCAGGGTTACACAGTACACTAACTGGAAATACTTTAAGAGCCTGCCTGTGCTATTAATAGGATCAGAAGAAGCACACAGGCACCTGCCTTCAGGTAGCTATACTGTAGGTGCAACTGTGCAGGGTACACAGTAAACTAACTTTAAATACTTCAAGAGCCTGCCTGTGCTATTAATAGGATAAAAAAACACACAAGCACCTGGCTTCAGATAGCTATACTGTAGGTGCCACTGTGCATTGTACACAGTACACTAACTGGAAATACTTCAAGAGCCTGCCTGTGCTATTAATAGGATCAGAAGAAGCACACAAGCACCTGGCTTCAGGTAGCTATACTGTAGGTGCAACTGTGCAGGGTACACAGTACACTAACTGTAAATACTTTAAGATCCTGCCTGTGCTAATAATAGGATCAGAAGAAGCACACAGGCACCTGTCTTCGGGTAGCTATATTGTAGGTGCCACTGTGCATTGTACACACTACACTAACTGGAAATTCTTCAAGAGCCTGCCTGTGCTATTAATAGGATCAGAAGAGGCACACAAGCACTTGGCTACAGGTAGCTATACTGTAGGAGCAACTGTGCAGGGTACACAGTACACTAACTGGAAATACTTCAAGAGCCTGCCTGTGCTATTAATATGATCAGAAGAAGCACACAAGCACCTGGCTTCAGGTAGCTATACTGTAGGTGCAACTGTGCAGGGTTACACAGTAAACTAACTAAAAATACTTCAAGAGCCTGCCTGTGCTATTAATAGGATCAGAAGAAGCACACAAGCACCTCTCTTCAGGTAGCTATAATGTAGGTGCAACTGTGCAGGGTTACACAGTACACTAACTGTAAATACTTCAAGAGCCTGCCTGTGATATTAATAGGATCAGAAGAAGAACACAAGCACCTGTCTTCAGGTAGCTATACTGTAGGTGCAACTGTGCAGGGTACACAGTAAACTAACTGGAAATACTTCAAGAGCCTGCCTGTGCTAATAATAGGATCAGAAGAAGCACACAGGCACCTGGCTTCAGGTAGATATACTGTAGGTGCAACTGTGTAAGGTACAAAGTAATCTGACTGTAAATACTTCAAGAGCCTGCCTGTGCTATTAATAGGTTCAGAAGAAGCACAGAAGCACCTGGCTTCAGGTAGCTTTACTGTAGGTGCAACTGTGCAGGGTTACACAGTACACTAACTGGAAAAACTTCAAGAGCCTATCTGTGCTATTAATAGGATCAGAAGAAGCACACAAGCACCTGGCTTCAGGTAGCTATACTGTAGGTGCAACTGTGCAGGGTTACACAGTACACTAATGCCCCGTACACACGATCAGACATTGATCAGACATTCCAACAACAAAATCCATGAATTTTTTACGAGGGATGTTGGCTCAAACTTACACACGGCCGCACAAAGACGTCGGAATTTCCGATCGCCAAGAACGCGGTCACGTACACCACGTACGACGAGGCTATAAATGGGCAGTTCAGAACCAAGCGCAGCACCCTTTGGGCTCCTTTTGCTAATCTCATTTTAGTAAAAGTTTGGGGAGAGACGATTCGCACTTTTTCAGACTCATGGGTTTCAGATACTTTTCTGCTGTTCATTTTGTGCTTGTGGGTTTGTATCTGTTCTTCAGTGCGTGCAGTGAGTACAATTGACTTGTCATTGTGTTCGTGTCCGTTCGTTACTGAATTTCAGGTTGCTCTTCACAGGCCTTGCTGTTCTTCAGTCCGTTCTGTTACTTTGTTCTGAGCAGCCAAATGTTTTCTAGCCATGTTGCATATACGTACTCATCGTAGAGTTCGTGCTATGCGGGGGCTTGGTGATTGATTTTTATCCTTTAACATCAAATTTTATCGTCTAGAATGTTTGTTATTATATTTTATTTCTTTCCTCATTCCCTAGTTATCATGATTGTAATATGCTGTGAATGTCCCCTTTGTCCTCATGCATGCTGGATTTTTATGTAATTTTTTTGTCCTTCATACATATTTGCCTTCATTTACCTCCCCAGCATGCTCTCCTGGGCCTATATTCACCTCATGTAGTCACTTTACAATGTATTTTGTCAGATCCATAGTAGTGCTTTACCCTAAACACCCCCTAAAATGTGTATAATTGTGATGTGTGCTTTAAATTCAGACAGAGTGCCAGAGGCTAACGCAGCTGATACCAATCCTCTATCTGCTGACTTTGCCAAACCCGTACACACTATACCCACCTCTTTAGTGGTCAGATTTATAGATGAATTTCCCAAAGCATGCAGTGCAAGGGCCTGCCAGAATACTTTCAAATGGTACTGTTTAAAGTTTTTGTATCCTATTATTATCTTGATAGGTAATAGCAGAATGTAAAAATGTGCTCAAATGTGTACAGTGTGTATTTATATCTTTGTATTATGACACTTCTTACCTGTCCAGTGTGCTGCCAATAGTGTAAGTAAGGAGGGGCTGGCCAACGTAATACACATTATTTAGGCATTCATCTCTCAGTGAAGTGGAGAGGGTTACCTGTCCAAAACACCCCCCCCCCCACATAAAATTTATAAAATGGCCCATGGGGGGGGGAATCTGATAGGTGGACATATATATATATATATATATATATATACCTTTGTGTTTAAACACTCCCTAAAATAAATGTTATACTGATGTAGTCCAAGAATGTTTGTTTCTACTTTCAATAGATTTTTATTGGTGGTAACACACAAAAAAAATTTTTTACAGAACAGTTGTATAAGGCAATACATGGTAGGAGGTTACAAAAGTACATAAGGAGCAAATTAATTCAAGGGGAAGCCTCTTAATGCAAGATGTAAGAGAAAAGGTCCTGCCTGCAAAAAGCTGTGTTACAGTGTAAAGTATTTCGAAATTATAAAATAAAATTATACAAAAACGATAGATATGTCTCTGGCGCTAGGACAGTAACAATTGAATATTCTGTCAAACCAGAACCCAACAGGGGTCATGTAAAACTCATTTACCAGGTTAAGTAGGGCATGGTTGTAAAGAGTAAGGGAGACTTAAATCCAATGTTTGCAAGGGATCAGGGATCAGGAGAGACGCCCGCCACCCGCCCCATATGGGAGCTTACTGCGGGTTTGAGGCCACCCCCCCCCCGGATCCCTCACCCACTGGCGATTCCTGCCCATAGAGGGTAAACCAGTCTCAAAAGCTAGATGTAGTAAAGAGTAATGTCCTGTCCCGTTAGTGATTATATACGGGTGGTAAAGCCAACATAGGACCAAAGATTTCTCCTTATCGGGAGTAATATAAACAGACGTGCAGCCCCTGGGGCCTGGGACCCTGGGGTATTTAGGGCATTAACTTATCCATCCAAAAAATGGGCAAAAGGAAGGTGCCCAAATAATCTAACGAAATGCCAGGGGATAACATTTTACAAAGGAGAGCAATCAGAGGGTCAGGGGTACTAAAGGGAGAAGGTAGGGGGAAGAAAAGTGAGATGAGAAGCAAGGGGGAGGGAGTACTATCGCTCTTGATGAGGAATGGCAGCGGAGTCACTCAGATAGCCTGTTGCCCTGGATGGGTGATGCCAGGGCGTAATGAAATATGACAGAAATTGGCCCAAGGTTCCCAGGTTAACTCAAATTTATTAACTTTATCTTGGATAATACTAACTATCTTTTCTTGTGCCATAATCCAGGAAATTTTATGCTTCACCGTTGTGAATGGGACTCTGTGTTTTTTCCAGCAAGAGGCTATCGTTATTTTGGTGCCCAGTAGAATGTGGAAGATCAGTTGTTGGGTATATTTATCAACCTTATCTACTTTCAGGTTCAGTAGGGCTATTTCTGGAGTTTGAGGAATCTGGGCGGAGGATATTTTGCGGATGACTGAAAATACTTTGTTCCATAATCCCCTTATCCGTGAACATGTCCACCAAACGTGGAGCAGAGTCCCTGTGTAATTGCAGCCCCGGAAGCACAGCGGGGAAGCATCCGGATATATCTTAGCCAGAAGATAGGGTACCCTATACCATCGCATGAGCACTTTAATGCTGCCCTCCATGAGGGAAACATTAAGGATACCCTTAAATGAGCAAAGAAAGCAGTAAAACCATTGGTCACTATCCCAGGAGAAATCAAGGTCTTTCTCCCAGGATAAGGCGTATGGAGGCTTGGACACTGCAGAGGCAAGTGATGCATATATGATGGAGATCCCCCCTCTCTGATCCACTGCACCCGCACACCATGATTCATAGTTAGTTATTGAGGGGGGTTCTGGTTTATTTGGCCAAATGGAGTGAAGGAAATTGTGGATCTGCATAAAGCGAAAACGTTCGGCCGAGGGCATTTCAAGCTTACTTGTGCAGAACGCCAAAGAGAGTGGGCCTGAGGAGGAGAAATAATTCCCTATTCTGAGTAAGCCTTTATTTAACCACCAACCGAAAGCTAAAATGTTCATTCCAGGTGGGAAGTCCGGGTTATGAAAGATATGTGTCAGGGGTTTAAGGGGGGAAATCAGGGATGGATTTTTATAAAGTCGGTCACATAGTGCAAGAGAGTGTGATAGTGTGGGGACTAGAATGGGTGGTCTCAATTTAGAGGGGGACCAGAGTAAAAAGTTAATCATGTGACGAGGGACTGCAAGTCGTTCCATTGATACCCAATCAGGTTTCTGGCCCTTTGAGTATACAATGGAGATCTGGGCCAATTGGGCTGCCTGATAGTACCACCAAATGTTGGGTAGAGCTAGACCCCCTTGTGATTTGGGGCAGAATAGAACGTGTTGTGCGCAGCGACTTCCCCTCATTCCCCATATGAATTTTACGATTTTGGATTGGAGTAGGTGAACTTGCGATTTATGGATAGGGATGGGCAGAGATCTGAATAAGTAAAGGATACGGGGCAGGAGGGTCATTTTGACTGCGTTAATACGGCCTAGCCAAGATAAGTTATGATTGTCCCAAATGAATAGGTCCGAAATCAATTTACGAAAGGTGGCAGGGTAGTTGGCTGAGTAGAGAGAGGCTACATTTGCTGTAAGATTGACCCCTAGGTATGGAAGGGAGACCTCGTTCCAGGAAAACGGAAAGTGGTCTTGAAGGCTACTTAGAACATTAGAAGGGACCGAGATGTTCAGGGCAGAAGATTTGGCTACATTAACTCGCAGTCCCGATATCTCTCCGAACTTATCTAGCAAGGCGAAGATATTAGGAGTAGAGATTAGGGGGGAGGTCACGAAAAGCAACAAATCGTCGGCAAAAAGGGTGCATTTGTGCTCGCTTTCACCACATACCACTCCTTTGATGTCAGGGTGAGTTCTAATTGCGATAGCCAAGGATTCCATGGCTATGGCAAACAGGAGGGGGGAGAGCGGGCACCCCTGTCTAGTACCCCTTTCTATAGTAAAAGGCTCAGAGTAGTAGCCCTGTAGTCTGACCTGTGCAGTGGGGCTGGAGTACAGGGCTCTAAGGATGTTCATAAAACGTTGACCAAATCCCCAACGTTCTAGTACATGGAATAAGTAGGGCCAGGTGACTGTGTCAAAATCCTTTTGCAAATCTATGGATAACAAATAGCCTTGTTGCGGGGGTCCTCCATCCCATTGAGATTTGAGGAGAGAAATAATGTTAATTGCTCTCCTGATCTGATCAGGTCCTTGTCTCCCCGGGATAAAGCCCACTTGGTCCTTGTTGATATAGGTGGCTATGCAAGAAGCTAACCGATTGGAAAGAACTTTAGTTAATATTTTTAGATCATTGTTGATTAAGGAGATAGGACGGTAATTGGAGACCATAGTCTTATCTTTGCCAGGTTTCGGAATGACCGAAATGAAGGCAAGATTGAGGGCTTTATCCAGGGGAGAGCCGGACCTGAGTGAGTTAAAAAATTTGGTCAAGTACTGTACGGTGTTAAGATAGGTCCGAATTTTTTGGAATAAAATGCGGATAAGTTTTGTTTCAGATGTTTAATCACCCCGAGTACCTCTACTTCTGAAATAGGATCATCCAGAAGGTCTGAATGTTCCGACGCTAATTTGGGGAGTGATAAGCTATTTAGGAAGTCCGATATAGAATGGTCAGGTGTTGATCGTTCTTTTTTGCATAGTGAAGTGTAAAAATTGTGGAATGTTTCCATTATACTTTTAGGGTTTTGAGAGAGTACGCCAGATAGAGTGCGGATTTTGGGGAAAGCAGCTGAACGAGGTCTTGGGGATAATTTGGTGGCTAGTTTAGTACCTATCTTGTCAGCCTGGTGGTAAAAGCGTGCACCTGACCACCGGAGCTGTTTCTCAGCTTCGGAGGTGAGGGCCAGGTTCAAAGATGTCCGCGCATTTTCGAGCGCCTCAAGCGAATCCTTAGTGGGATTCTTCTTATGTGCTCTAGACAAGGAGTGAAATCTTAAGCGAAGATTATCAATGTCAGTCTTGCGTTCTTTTTTAAGGTTGGAAGAGATTTGAATAATCTTCCCTCTGAGAACCGCCTTATGGGCCGCCCACAGCGTTTCCGGAGAAACTTCTCCCGTGTCATTTAAGCTAAAATATTCCTGAATCTCTTTAGTTATAATCAAGCATTGTATTGGGTCACTAAGGAGCCCTTCATTGAGGCGCCAAATGAATTTGCTTCCCTGGTTAGGAGATTGCTGTAGGTATAGGAGAACCAAAGAGTGATCTGAAATAGGGGAGTCTCTAATAACTGCTCTTTTAACACTGGGGATATTTTGGGATTGTATAAAAATATGGTCGATTCTGGTGTAGAGGTGATGGGGGGCGGAATAATGGGTAAAGTCTTGGGACCTAGGGTTCATTTCTCTCCATATGTCCACCAAGCCCAGAGAATACAGAGCGGAAGCTATTTTAGTACTTTGCTTTGGGGGTTTTTTGGATCGAGAGGGTCCCGACCCTGATTTATCTAGGGAAGAATGTTTGTTTCTAATCTGCTTTCCATGTTTATGTGCAAAATGATTAATTTATCTTTCTGGTTTGACTCCACCGTTTCCTTCCAACCCACAGGAATGGCAGACTGTGGCCTCCCACTTTGCACAGTGGTGGGACTTTCCTAACTGCAGAGGGGCAATTGATGGGAAAAATGTCCACTTCGTCCCACCACCCAACTCGGGGTCATACTATTACAACTACAAGGGGTTCAATAGTATTGTGATGTTGGCAGTGGTGTCGGCTACTTATGAGTTCCTGTATGTGGATGTGGGGAAGAATGGCCGGATGTCAGATGGTGGAGTCATCGCCAAAATGGAGTTCTACAGGCGTCTCCAGAATGGCAGCTTGGACTTGCCACCTCCAGAAGACAGTGTGGAAGGACTCCCATTCATCTTCCTTGCGGATGAAGTGTTTGCGCTGGTGGACCATCTTATGCGGCCATTCCCGATGAGGGCCCTCACCCCAGACCAGAGGGTTTTTAATTACCGGCTGGCCAGAGCCAGAAGAGTGGTGGAGAACACGTTTGGAATAATGGCCAGCCGGTTCCGCCTATTTCTTACACCCATACACATGGCGGAGTATAAACTGAATCATACCATCCTGGCGTGCTGTGTTCTCCACAACTTCTTAAGGCGAAATTCTGCCAACTATGCTGCCTCAGTGGGGCCTGAGGCTGGAATTCATGTAAATGAACCAACCCTGATGGCGCTTGAGGCTGGCCGTCCTGGCTTGCCCCCCCTGAGTGCCCGCGAGGTCCGTCTAAGATACCTTGAATACTTTGCGGGTAGGGGGGCTATCAATATGCCAGATAATGTCTGAGCCTGTTTTTAAATAAAAAAATTAGTTACCTACTAAAATATTTGCTGACATTTCTAACTGCTTGTGTTACTTTTAGCTGACCCTGACTGAAATGTGTGTAGTCCTGAAAATGGCGTGATTGTGTAACATTAGAAAGCACTGTTGGCTGTTATTTACTAAAGGCAAATACACTTTGCACTACAAGTGCACTTGAGACTGCACTGAAACTGCCCTTGTAGTGCAAAGTGGATTTTCCCTTAGGAAATAACCCCCATTGTCACAGAAAACCACAATTTTACCACAACAAAAGTTTTGGAGCATTGAAAGAAGAATCCACACATTCTTGATTATCAATCTTTTTAATACAAGCACAATCACATGTGCATTTATAAAAGGTTTTTTAAAACAAACCAACATGTTTGTTTATAACAATTTTTTGGGTCACATTAATCACTTGCTGACCACCTAACGCTGATATACTGCGGCAGAATGGCACGGGCAGGCAAAATCACGTACCTGGTATGTGATCTGCCTCTCGCGGGCAGGGGGCGCATCGCGCCCCCCCCGGTGCCTGAGGCGGTCGGCATCGTTAGGGGAGCGATCCAGGCTGAGGGGGAGACCACTCATTCGTGGCCACCCTCACGATCGCTCCCAACGAATGAGAATCTTCCTCTGCTGATGTATAGTAAACAGCGGCGGAGGAAGTGATGTTATCTCTCCTCGGCTCTGTATTTTCCGGCGCCGAGGAGAGAAGACATCTGAGTAAGTGCACAACACACACACTTACAGTAAAACTCACTAGGCATACTTTACACCCCCCCCCCCGATCACCCCTGATCATCCCCTAATCACCCCCCTGTCACAGTGACACCAAACAGTTGTTTTTTTTCTGATTACTGCATTGGAGTCAGTTTGTGACAGTTAGAAGTGGTAGGGCAGTTAGTGTTAGCCGCCTTTAGGTCTAGGGTACCCCCTAACCCCCCTAATAAAGTTTTAACCCCTTGATCACCCCCGTCGCCAGTGTCACTAAGCGATCGTTTTTCTGAACACTGTATTAGTGTCACTGGTGACGCTAGTTAGGGAGGTAAACATATAGGTTCGCCGTCAGCGTTTTATAGCATCAGGGACCCCCATATACTATCTAATAAAGGTTTTAACCCCTTGATTGCCCCCTAGTTAACCCTTTCAACAGTGATCACGTATAACTGTTATGGGTGTTTGTTTATTTTTTATAGTGTCAGGGCACCCGCCGTTTATTACCTAATAAAGGTTTAGCCCACTTGCTCGCCCGGCGGTGACATAAGTTAGGTTTTAGGGTCAGATAGGGTCTGCGTTGCCCCAGGCAGCGTCAGGTTAGCGCCAGTAGTGCTAACACCCACGCACGCAGCTTACACCTCCCTTAGAGGTACAGTATCTGAACAGATCAATATCTGATCCGATCAGATCTATACTAGCGTCCCCAGCAGTTTAGGGTTCCCAAAAACGCAGTGTTAGTGGGATCAGCCCAGATACCTGCTAGCACCTGCATTTTGCCCCTCCACCCAGCCCAGCCCACCTAAGTGCAGTATCAATCGATCACTGTCACTTACAAAACACTAAACGCATAACTGCAGCATTCGCAGAGTCAGGCCTCATCCCTGCGATTGCTAACAATTTTTTGGTAGCGTTTTGGTGAACTGGCAAGCACCAGCCCCAGGCAGCGTCAGGTTAGTGCCAGTAGCGCTAACACCCACGCACGCACCATACATCTCCCTTAGTGGTATAGTATCTGAATGGATCAATATCTGATCTGATCAGATCTATACTAGCGTCCCCTGCAGTTTAGGGTTCCCAAAAACGCAGTGCTAGCGGGATCAGCCCAGGTACCTGCTAGCACCTGCGTTTTGCCCCTCCGCCTAGCCCACCCCAGCCCACCCAAGTGCAGTATCGATCGATCACTGTCACTTACAAAACACTAAACACATAACTGCAGCATTCGCAGAATCAGGCCTGATCCCTGCGATCGTTAACAGTTTTTTTGGTGGCGTTTTGGTGAACTGGCAAGCACCAGCAGCCTAGTACACAACGGTTGTAGTCAAACCAGCACTGCAGTAACACTTGGTGATGTGGTGAGTCCCATAAGTGCAGTTCAAGCTGGTTAGGTGGCAAGCACAAGTAGTGTCCTGCTGCCACCAAGAAGAAGACAAACACAGGCCCGTCATGCCCATAATGCCCTTCCTGCTGCATTCGCCAATCCTAATTGGGAACCCACCACTTCTGCAGCACCCGTACTTCCCCCATTCACATCCCCAACAAAATGCAGTCGGCTGAATGAGAGGCATTTTCTTTATGTTCTCCCGAGTACCCCTACCCAACGAACACCCCCAAAGAAGATGTCGTGTCTGCAGCAAGTGCGGATATAGGCGTGACACCCGCTATTATTGTCCCTCCTGTCCTGTCAATCCTGGTCTTTGCATTGGTGAATGTTTTGAACTCTACCATACACTAGTTGAGTATTAGCGTAGGGTACAGTATTGCACAGACTAGGCACACTTTCACAGGGTCTCCCAAGATGCCATCGCATTTTGAGAGACCCGAACCTGGAACCGTTTACAGTTATAAAAGTTACAGTTACAAAAAAAAGTGTAAAAAAAAAAAAACACAAAAAAATATATAAAATAAAAAAACAAAAATAGTTGTCATTTTATTGTTCTTTCTCTCTCTATTCTCTCTCTATTGTTCTGCTCTTTTTTACTGTATTCTATTCTGCAATGTTTTATTGTTATTATGTTTTATCATGTTTGCTTTTCAGTTATACAATTTTTTATACTTTACTGTGTTTTATTGTTAACCATTTTTTTGTCTTCAGGTACGCCATTCAGCTGCAGAGCGGATTTATTTATCTTGACAGCAACAGCGTTTGCTCCCATGATACATAAAGCTGTGACTTCAGCAGAGTTGATATATACTGAAGCATGGGGGCAGCAGGGGCGGAGGAGCAATTTGCTCCTAACTTTTGGGGCGGATGCCCCCATGCTTCGGCATATATAAATGGTGCATGTATGCCCATCATTAGAAGTGGGTGGATGAAGGGAGGTAGTCTAATGGTGGGCATACCCACCAATCATTCCCTTTTTTCATTCAGCCCACAGGCTGCATGAAAAAAAAGATTACAATATATGCCCAACAATGACCAGCAACGTACTGGTATGTTGCTGGACTTTGATTGGTTATACCAGAATGATGCCTGCAGGTTTAGGTACCATCTTGGTATCATTCTTTTCAGCCAGTGGTCGGCTTTCATGTAAAAGCAATCCTAGTGGCTAATTAGCCTCTAGACTGCTTTTACAAGCAGTGGGAGGGGATGTCCCCCCCTCCCACCATCTTCCATGTTTTTCTCTGGCTCTCCTGTCCCAACAGGGAAACTGAGAATGCAGCCGGTGGTTCTTCCAGCTGACCATAGAGCTGATCAGCGACCAGAATGGCTCCAATCATCTCAAAGGCCTAAGAAACCAGAAGCTACAAGCATTTCATGACTTAGATTTCCCTGGTAATAAACAGCACCATTGGAAAATTGGGAAAGCATTTTATCACACCGATCTTGGTGTGGTCAGATGCTTTGAGGGCAGAGGAGAGATGTAGGGTCTGATAGACCCCAATTTTTTCAAAAAGAGTACCTGTCACTACCTATTGCTCTTATAGGGGATATTTACATTCCCTGAGATAACAATAAAAATGATTACAAAAAATAAATGAAAGGAACAGTTTAAAAATAAAATAAAAAAGCAAAATAAATAATTAAAAAAAAAAAAAAGCACCCATGTCCCCCCCTGCTCTCCTGGCATCATATGTAAACAGCAATTGCACCATGCATGTGAGGTATCACCGCGAAGGTCAGATCGAGGGCAGCAATTTTAGTAGTAGACCTCCTCCCTAAATCTAAAGTGGTAACCTGTAAAGGCTTTTAAAGGCTTTTAAAAATGTATGTAGTTTGTCGCCACTGCACGTTTGTGCGCAATTTTAAAGCATGTCGTGTTTGGTATCTATGTACTCGACCTAAAATCATCTTTTTTATTGCAGTAAACATTTGGGCAATATAGTGTGTTTTAGTGCATTAAAATGAAAAAAAGTATGTTCTTTCCAAAAAAAATGCGTTTGAAAAATCGCTGCGCAAATACTGTGTGAAAAAAAAATTAACCACCCACCATTTTAATCTGTAGGGCCTTTGCTTTAAAAAAATATATAATGTTTGGGGGTTCAAAGTAATTTTCTTCCAAAAAAAAATATTTTTTCATGTAAACAAAAAGTTTCAGAAAGGGCTTTGTCTTCAAGTGGTTAGAAGAGTGGATGATGTGTGACATAAGCTTCTAAATGTTGTGCATAGAATGCTATGACATTTCAAACCCCCCCAAATGACCCCATTTTGGAAAGTAGACACCCCAAGCTATTTGTGAGAGGCATGTCGAGTCCATGGAATATTTTAGATTTTGACACAAGTTGCGGAAAAAGACAATGTTTTTTCCTTTTTTGCACAAAGTTGTCACTTAATGATATATTGCTCAAACATGCCATGGGCATATGTGAAATTACACCCCAAAATACATTCTGTTGCTTCTCCTGAGTACGGGGATACCACATGCGTGAGACTTTTTGGGAGCCTAGCTGCGTACGGGACCCCGAAAACCAAGCACCGCCTTCAGGCTTTCTAAGGGTGTAAATTTTTGATTTCACTCCTCACTGCCTATCACAGTTTCGGAGGCCATGGAATGCCCAGATGGCACAAAACCCCCTACATGACCTCATTTTGGAAAGTAGACACCCCAAGCTATTTGCTGAGAGGTATGGTGAGTATTTTGCAGATCTCGCTTTTTGTCACAAAGTTTTGAAAATTGAAAAAAAAAAATATATTTTCTTTCTTCACTTTCAAAAACAAATGAGAGCTGCAAAATACTCACCATGCCTCTCAGAATATAGCTTGGGGTGTCTACGTTCAAAAAGGGGGTCATTTGGGGGGTTTTGTGCTATCTTGGCATTTTATGGCCTTCAAAACTGTGATAGGTAGTGAGGAGTGAAATAAAAAATGTATGCCCTTAGAAATCCTGAAGGTGGTGCTTGGATTTCGGGGCCCCGTACGCAGCTAGGCTCCCAAAAAGTCCCACACATGTGGTATCCCTGTACTAAGGAGAAGCAGCAGAATCTATTTTGAGGTGTAATTCCACATATGCCAATGGCATGTTTGAGCAATATATCATTTAGTGACAACTTTGTGCAAAAAAAAGTTTGTAATTTTCCTGCAACTTGTAGCAAAAAATAAAATATTCCATGGACTCAACATGTCTCTCAGCAAATAGCTTGGGGTGTCTTCTTTCCAAAATTGGGTAATTTGGGGGGGGGGTTGTGCTATCTTGGCATTTTATGGCCTTCAAAACTGTGATAGGTAGTGAGGAGTGAAATAAAAAATTTACGCCCTTAGAAATCCTGAAGGCGGTGATTGGGTTTTGGGGCCCCGTACGTGGCTTGGCTCCCAAAAAGTCCAACACATGTGGTATCCCCGTACTAAGGAGAAGCAGCAGAATTTATTTTGGGGTGTAATTCCACATATGCCCATAGCATGTGTGAGCAATATATCATTTAGTGACAACTTTGTGAAAAAAAAAAGTTTGTCATTTTCCCGCAACTTGTAGCAAAATATAAAATATTCTATGGATTCAACATGCCTCTCAGCAAATAGCTTGGAGTGTCTACTTTCCAAAATGGGGCCATTTGGCTGTGTTTTGTGCCATCTTGGCATTTTATGGCCTTCAAAACTGTGATAGGTAGTGAGGAATGAAATCAAAAATGTATGCCCACTGTGTAGCTCTCTGGGGCATTGCCAGGAAAGGGTCCATCCGCTGGTAAGATATATCGTTTGGCGTGCAGTACTGGGGTCCACCAGCAGGTGTCTCCTGGCAGTTTTGAACTGTCAGGGGAATATTTCCCTGCTGGTGTCATTTCACCTTTTGGCCGCAGTACCGACGTCCACCAGCGGATGGATCCTGGCAGTATGGAGCAGACAACACTCCCTTCGCTCAGGTGTTACTTGAAGACAATTATGGTCAGTCACATAAATGGAAAAAGAAAAAGTGGCACATACTGTGACTACACGTTACCCTTGTAGGGGATTAACAGCTGGTAAGTCTCTGCACAATCACAACGCGAGACACCGGCACTGGAATACTATCTGCTGCTTGTTTTAAAGAATTTTCACAGCGGACGCCGTTTTTCACTTTTAGTGCACTGGGCACACCTCATATGGACTGTTTATTATTATTATTTATACTAATAGCCATATATGGTTTATTCTAATATTTACATGACACGTGTGTACAACTATTTTTCAAGAAGGCACATGTCACTTTGTTATTTATAAGAGTTGATTGATTTATCATGTTGCTTTAATTTTTAGCACAACACACTTTTGGCTAATTTTGCATGTCACGTGTGATATATTATTTTATGTTATTGTGTTTTTAAATGTTAAGGCACAAGTCACTTTCAGTAGTGGAATAGTAGATTCATCTCCGGAGTTGATGTATATACATTACTACTGAGGGAACACAGCACTATACACTTAAACACTAATTTCTACACCCACTACCTTTGCCAATAAGATTTTTTGGACAGCGCCACACTCACATATTTCTTCTTCAGTCACATAAATACCCGGCAAGTCCTCACATGCTTGCCTTGGTATCTCTCTCCTTGAGCCCTGACCTTGTTCGCCTGTTTACTGATCCTGAGCCTGCAACCGACCTTGTTCCCGAGCTTATCCTGACCCGGTCCCTTCTGTGTTCCTGTACCCTCCAGCCTGATCCATCCCCTCTCTGTCCTGTTGGTTCCCTGTCCCTCATTTACTGATGTTCCTGTGTATGACCTTGGCTTGGCTAATGTTTACGCTTCTGGTATATCCCTTGTCCTGCTGACCTGCCGTGTATGACCCTGGTCTGGCTGACATCTGTGATTCCGGTACTGCCCCTTGCTGTATATATTGTTGTTGTTGGTTGGTTTGTTGTGTTGGTTGTGCACTGTTTGTATTTTCTGATTTATCACCTATTTTAATAAATATTATTATTCACTTACATGCGTTTTGGGTTATCTCCATGCAGTCCACACAGTCTGGTCTACTAAGTCTCCTGACAGGCGTGCTGGATGGTCTGCACATCAAAAGCTGACTTTCCCCCAAGTTGTCACATGCAGGAGAGAGGAATGCCCATAGCGTGATATTGTTTTAAAAAAGCTTTATTTATAATAAAAAATGTCGATGTATACTCACATTGAGTCAGAATTATACATGCAGCAATGAAAAATGGAGCCGGCGCTGTATACAAACAATCGCCGCTCTGACTGGAAGTGATGCAAAGACGTACGGTACCTCATTAGTAACTAAGGATAATAGTTATTGCCATCTGGTATTGAAGGAGTGGGCCAGGGATCAACTATTAGAGTGTATCCGTCTGGCCCATTCTCTGGTGGATCAGGGCGGTATGCTATTTGAAAATGTTCAGCCTCTGATTCAGCTGTGTGCAGAGCTAGCCTTGTCCAGTACTCCAGAGGGCAGGGATGATTTTTCTCCCCCCTTCAGTTTAGATCAGGTTGAATCTCTGGTGTGGTTATTAGAGGATGATCCAGCCTTTTTCATGGAACGTTATGCCTCTTGTTCACAGCAGGTGTTGTCTGATTGCATCCATTCAGTGCAATCGCTGGTTAGTCAGGCTGTGTGCGAATCAATGTTTGTTCAACCTGTGCTACAGACATGGTCAGGTCTCTTGCATTTAGCCAAACCACAACATTCCAGCCCTGCCATTAATCACCTGCCTTCCCAAGAATCTATTCCCCCATCACTTATGGCAACCTCAGCTACAGTCCAGTATACACAGCTTCCCACCAAGTATTATTACCCAGTCTCTACTCACTGCACCTATCCTGCTTTCGATCCACCTGCCTCTTCTCCCCCACCTGTAACAATCCCACAAAACCCTCCTACAGCCACTGTTCCTTTGTCTTCTTTTTGCCCAACTACTTTCTTTTCTTATAGCCCTGCACCTACGTACAAAGCTGCAGTGGCTAAAACAAAAAAGAAACAAAAGTTCTTTCCGACCCACACAATCCAGCCAGTAAACCAACCTGCCTCCACACCAACCAACCTATTCCAGCCTGCGTTCACGCCAGTTGAACCTGATGACCCACCTATGTCTGACGTCCCAGTGCCTGCTACCCATCCTGACGTCCCAGTGCCTGCTACCCAGCCTGACATCCTAGTGTCTGCTACCCAGCCTGATGTCCTAGTGCCTGCTACCCAGCCTGACATCCCAGTGCCTGCTACCCAGCCTGACGTCCCAGTGCCTGCTACCTAGCCTGACATCTCAGTGCCTACTGACCGGTCTGATGACCTTGTGCCCATGTTCCAGCCTAAAGTTTTGCTGCCAGTGTTCCAGCCTGATGTGTTCCTGTCCGCTGCCCAGCCTGATGTGCCAGTGTCTTCTACTCAGCCTGTTGTGCCAATGCCTGTGACCGCTGCCCAGTTTGAGGTCCCAGTGCCTGCTGCTCAGCCTGACATGCCAGTGCCCATGTTCCAGTCTGACGCTTCAGTGACTACTGTCCAGTCCGATGTACCTATTGTTCAGCCTGTTATGCCAGTACCTGCTGTTCTGCCCTATGTGCCAGCGCCTGTGTCTGCTGCCCAGTCTGAAGTTCCAGTACCTGCTGCCTGGTCTGATGTCTCGGTGCCAGCTTTCCAGTCCGCTTTCCAGCCTGATGTGTCCACTTTCCGGTCTGATGTGCCACTGTCCGCTGCCCACCCTGATGTGCCAGTGTCTTCTACTCAGCCTGTTGTGCCAATGCCTGTGCCCGCTGCCCAGTTTGAGGTCCCAGTGCCTGCTGCTCAGCCTGAAATCCCAGTGTCCATGTTCCAGACTGACGCTCCAGTGACTACTGTCCAGTCCGATGTACCTGTTGTTCAACCTGTTGTGCCAGTACCTGCTGTTCTGCCTGATGTGCCAGCGCCTGTCTCTGCTGCCCAGCCTGAAGTTCCAGTACCTGCTGCCCGGTCTGATATCTCGGTGCCCACTTTCCATCCTGATGTGCCCGCTGTTCAGCCTGATGAGCCTGCTTTCCGGTCTGATGTGCCCATCTTCCAGCCTGATCTCCTGGTACCTGCCTTCCAGCCTGATGTTGTGATATTGGTATCTCAACCTGAAGTTTCGGTGCCCGTGTCTCAGCCTGAAGTTTCGTGCCCGTGTCTCAGCCTGAAGTTTCATGCCCGTGTCTCAGCCTGCTGAACCGGTGCCCGTTACCCAGTCTGTTGAATCGGTGCCTGTTACCCAGTCTGCTGAACCGGTGCCCGTTACCCAGTCTGCTAAACCGAAGTCCGTCACTCTGCCTGTTAAGCCAGTACCGTTATTTGGCTTGCCAAACCAGTGCCTGGTGTCCAGCTCGCTGAGCCGGGGACCGTTACCCAGCCCACTGGGCCGGGGGGCCGTTACCCAGCTTGCTGAGCCGGTGCCTGTGATCCGCCTGCCCTTAAGGTGCTCGCTGTTCGGCCTAATGCTCCAGAGTCTGCTGCCCAGCTCGATGATCCGGAGCCTGCTGCCCAGCTCGATGACCCGGAGCTTGCTGCCCAGCTCGATGACCCGGAGCTTGCTGCCCAGCTCGATGACCTGGAGCCTGCTGCCCAGCTCGATGACCCGGAGCCTGCTGCCTAGCTCGATTTGCTCCTGTCTGCTGCTCAGCTCGGTTTGTTCCTGTCTGCTGCCCAGCTCGGTTTGTTCCTGTCTGCTGCCCAGCTCGGTTTGTTCCTGTCTGCTGCCCAGCTCAATGACCTGGATGTGCCAGCTGTCTGCCCGGATGTGCCTGACGACCAGCCTGAAATGCCTTCTTCCACCATTCTGCCTGATGCCATAGACTATGGACAATTAAGACTGGTTGAAGCGTCCGGAGGCCGCTCCTTTAGGGGGGTACTGTCAGGAAAGGGTCCATCC
Organism: Lithobates clamitans; assembly: GCA_037952925.1. Taxonomy (NCBI): domain Eukaryota; kingdom Metazoa; phylum Chordata; class Amphibia; order Anura; family Ranidae; genus Lithobates; species Lithobates clamitans. Next base: position 844,708 of record JBBGZY010000730.1, read on the forward strand.
GCTGGTAAGATATATCGTTTGGCATGCAGTACTGGGGTCCACCAGCAGGTGTCTCCTGGCAGTTTTGAACTGTCAGGGGAATATTTCCCTGCTGGTGTCATTTCACCTTTTGGCCGCAGTACTGACGTCCACCAGCGGATGAATCCTGGCAGTATGGAGCAGACAACACTCCCTGCGCTCAGGTGTTACTTGAAGACAATTATGGTCAGTCACATAAATACCCGGCAAGTCCTCACATGCTTGCCTTGGTATCTCTCTCCTTGAGCCCTGACCTTGTTTGCCTGTTTACTGATCCTGAGCCTGCATCCAACCTTGTTCCAGAGCTTATTTTGACCCGGTCCCTTCTGTGTTCCTGTACCCTCCAGCCTGATCCATCCCCTCTCTGTCCTGTTGGTTCCCTGTCCCTCATTTACTGATGTTCCTGTGTATGACCTTGGCTTGGCTAATGTTTACGCTTCTGGTATATCCTTTGTCCTGCTAACCTGCTGTGTATGACCCTGGCCTGGCTGACATCTGTGATTCCGGTACTGCCCCTTGCTGTATATATTGTTGTTGTTGGTGGGTTTGTTGTGTTGGTTGTGCACTGTTTGTATTTTCTGATTTATCACCTATTTTTTTTTTTTTTCACATTCAAATATTTTTATTGGGTTTATAAAGTTTTACAGAAAAGGTTGGAAGTAGAGAATATACACAAATGATGATGATAAGATAATAAAATAAAATAAAAATACAATAATAAGAAGCACATATCTAGAGCAATCGTATGATGTATCTTCAGGTTATGTTTACAGTTATTTATGTATAATGATATTTATCAGTCCATGTTTTCCACAGTTTGTCAAATTTATCACATCTTAGCGAGTTAATTGCTATAAGTCTTTCAAAGGTATAATTTTGCTGGACCTTCCTAGTGACATCCGTGATGTTAAGTGTTGGAGCGCTTTTCCAGTTACTGAGAATTAGGGACCTAGCAACCAGTAGTATGTGTGTTACTACATGTCTTACATAGTAGGGGAATTTTTCTAATCCAATTAATAATATAGCTAGCTTTGGGTCTAGGGGTATTATGATGCCTGTGATTTCCCTTATTAGTTTAAAGATGTTGTTCCAGAAGCTGGTAACGTTAGGGCACTCCCAAAACATATGGAGAAGATGGCCTTTTTGTCCGCATTCTCTCCAGCATAAAGGTGAGGTGTTAGTGAACATTTTTGAGATTCTACAGGGGGTATATTGCCAGCGGTGTATTATCTTGAGCGAAGTTTCCCAGTATGTGGTGCAGTGTGACACCGTTTGTATGGTCTTAAACGCGAATTACCATTGATTATCAGTAATTGAAGTTTTGAGGTCCATTTCCCATCTAGTGTGTGTTCTTGATTTTTGGAACTTTGTTTTCCCCTGGAGTAGATTATAGTATAAAGATATTCCTTTGTTATGGAATGACCCTCGGGTTAGGTGAAGCCATGCTAGGTTTGGAAGGTGGACACCATTCCGCGGGTGCTTGTGTGTGAGGTGAGCTACACGTAAGCAGGTGAAAAGCATGTTATGTGGCATGTTGTGGTCCTTCATTAAGCAGGTTGCTGATTTTAGTCTATTTTTATGGTATAGGTCTTGTACACTGTTGATCTTATGGGAAGGGAATTTTTCAAAGATATCATTGGTATGTTGGCTTCAACCACACTTAGAGGGAGTGTATAGTCTATTTCTCTACTGTCAGTAACTTGACGAGATATGAGGAATCTCCATGCTTTGAGTGATATGATGATAGTGGGGGGCAGGTTTTTAAGATTCCAGGGTATCCAGCTGCCCCTTTGAGGATCGATGGTAGGTCTGATATTGGAGCTAAGGTTTTTTCAATCTCCCCAGAGTGGAACTTCTTTAGGTGAAAACCAATATTTGAGTTGGTCTAGCCTAGTTGCCCACATATAATAATGAATATCTATTAGTCCCGCCCCTCCTGCTCTTTTATGGGGAATTAGTGTAGCTTGTGAGCATCTTGCTTTCTTTGTACCCCATAGGAGTTTCCATTGGAGACTAGAGAGGGATTGGAGATAATGTTCCGGGATGGTGATCGGGAGTACCCTAAAGATGTACAGGATTTGAGGGAGGATTAACATTTTAAATGCTGCTAACCTACCTAGCAATGATAATTCGTGTTTGGCTATGTTGTTGGTTTGAATCGTTAGTTTGATTTATCACCTATTTTAATAAATATTATTATTCACTTACATGCGTTTTGGGTTATCTCTGTGCAGTCCACACAGTCTGGTCTACTAAGTCTCCTGACAGGCGTGCTGGATGGTCTGCGCATCAAAAGCTGGCTTTCCCCCAAGTTGTCACATGCAGGAGAGAGGAATGCCCATAGCATGATATTGTTTTAAAAAAGCTTTATTTAGGGGGTGCATGCGCGGACTCCTCCAAGATGGCCGCTTAAGCCCGGAGCTCCGCACTGCCCTGACCACCCGGCGCACATAGCGGGGGAACCGGGACCCCGTGGACCACAATACCCACCTTAAAGTCGATAGGAAGTGCTGGGGAACAAATCTATGCCTGTCGGATCGTCCAGGAGGGACCTAGAGCCACTGTTTAAAGCCTCGGCGGAGCGGGCCGAATCCAAGATGGCGGGCGCTATGCTGCAAGGTACACAGACAGCTGCAGAGAGCCCAGGAGACAAACTATCCTATGCTGCAGTGACCCGCTCTCTCCCTTCTGGGACCCCAGTGAGTACCCCTCAACTTCTGGCACAGTCCACGGTTCTCTCAGAGCACCTTACGGAACAGCCCATGACACCCCCCTCACAGCCTCCCTCCCCTCACATTACAACAGGGCCTGAGATGATGCTCGCTCCAGCCCACACTGTCCTCACAGCCCCTGACCTCTTCTCCCAGTTATCAGCCCTGCTGGATAGAGGTCTGGCTCAAACTGCAGCCAAAATAACTGGCAATATTAGGGAGGACTTGCAGGCCCTGGGCTCCAGAATGGAGGCAATTGAAGATAAACTTGACCGGACCATATCTAAAACCAGACAGAACTCTAACCACATACAGGTCCTACAGGATCAACTGGACATTGCTCTCTCACGCATCGATGACCTTGAAAACAGGTTCAGAAGGGAAAACTTTAGACTTAGAGGACTCCCAGAATCTATAAACGACTCCACGACGGTGGTTCAAGACTTCATTAAGCAACTTATCCCTGATATTCCTCCACATAAGTTAGAAATTGACCGCGCACACAGGACATTAGGACCCCCAAGGAAAGATGGCCTCCTCAGAGATATCGTGGTCAAGCCACACTACTTCTCGGTTAAGGAAGAGGTGATAAAAAAGTGCAGATATCAACAGCCCCTCACGTGCAGAGGACACGCCATACAAGTCTTTGCAGATATTTCACCTAACACAATACAAAAAAGGAGGGCACTGAAGCCCCTACTCTCGGTGTTGGCGCAACATGAAATTAAATACAAATGGGCCTTTCCATTTGCGCTCAAGTTTGATCACAGAGGTAAAACACACTCTTTCCGCAGCCTCCCAGAAGGAGAACGGATCCTGTTAGACCTCCGTCTCATCTCTCAAGAGTCAGCTATGGACTTCAACAATTCATCGGTGGGGTCCTACAAACGCCCATCTCCTGCAAGCCCCTTGCAGCCCCTGTGGGAAAAACCTAAATACAAACGCTCCAAAGAAGCCAGACCTCCATGAGACCATGAGTGAAGAAGATGTTTGACTGACTGTCCCTTGTCTCTTTTTTTCCTTTGTGCTCCTACACAAACTCAGTTGACTTTTTTTAATTAATTTTTTCTACGTTTTCCTTTTTGAATTTTTCTGAGATCTTTTTTCCCTCGGAGCGCTTATAGAGCTCCGGGTGAGGGATTAGGAGGTAGCCCCTGTTATTTCCTCCCCAATATACGGGGGAAAGAGTGGTGTGCTTAATTATCTCAACACTAGGTGGCCAGCTTTAGAAATTTTCTTTTAGGTGGGGGGAGGGGGGGGGGGGGAGGGGACTTTTGTCCCCTTTTTCTTCTCCTCTTTCTCTCTTTACCTTCTCTTAGTAAGAATGCCATACGTACAACACTCTAATCCAGTGCAGTCCCATGGGGGTAACCCTATTGGGCCTTGCTCAGGTTTACATATTTTACTGTGAGCCAACACGATCCTCAGGTGGTTTTCAAATATTACTTCAATGTAAGGATCTTACCCTCTACACTAATTTAAGATCCAGATATCCAAGGCATAGTGCAACAAAGTACTATTCCATGACACTTCCTAATGCAGTGCTTTCGTCGCAGGAAGAGTTCTGTTTTGCCTGGGCTGTAGCCCAGGTAGTCCTCCCCACCCTCTAGGAACCATATCCTGGGTAGGGGGGAGGACGATGGGACAAAGGGTTGGCGGGTCCCCTTCGGATCCCCAGTTCGGACTTGCTCCGATCAGTAGTTTTATTGTTCTTTATTTCATTAAGGTGCGCCGAGGTCGCGGCAGTTAGGTTGCACCTCCACTAATCCCAGGGACCAGGTGATGCCGGTTCCCTGGGTTAGGAGTCCCCCCTGCTCACAGGGTTCGGACACATCCTCTACTGTGAGGGGTGATGTGCTCCGTTGCCATCACTGCTCACCCAAGTTCCGCAAGGACTTGATTTACCCTTCTTCCCCTCCTCCTCTTTTCTCTCCTCTACTTTCCTCTCTAACAATTTATTCTCTTGTAGTTGGCTGTCTGCTGGGTAATACCCATTCTTCCAGTAAGACGCAAAGGGATGTTTTAGCGGGTCTAACTACGGTTCCCACTCTCCAACTGGAACAGGTAAGCGCTGAGGGATGGGGGGCAAGACCTCTACTTCTGCTCCATGGCTGTCACTGACAATTTGACCTCCCTATTAAAGGTGGCCACACATAATACCCAAGGGCTGAATTCACCTTCTAAACGAAGAAAAGTAATCGATTTTATGAAATCCCGCAAGATTGATCTTTTGGTTTCTCCAAGAAACCCACTTCCCGATCCGGTACAAACCTAACTTTATCCCTGCTCAGTTCCCCTTATTTTATTTAGCTAATGCGGAAGATAAGACCAGAGGGGTTGCTATCCTTATCTATAAAAATTGCAGATTCACACTACATAAGGTACAGCAAGACCCAGAGGGAAGGTACATCCTAGTGAAGGGCTCCATAGAGGGCAGACTATATTCCCTGGTATCTTACTATGCCCCTAACACAGGACAGCAAACATTTTTTAGCTCAAAGTTTAAGACGCTTGGACCAATGCTAGAAGGCTCCATAATTTTTGGTGGAGACTCCAATGTAGCCTTTGACCAGGGCCTAGATAGATCTAAACCCCCCAATGCCCAAAACATCCGTCCAACTAAAACCAGTTCGAAAATAGCTAAGTTGTTATATTCACAAGGACTCACAGATATTTGGAGCGAGTTGAATCCCACCAAAGAAGATTACACTCATTTCTCCCATGCCCACCAATCCTATGCCCGTCTAGACCATCTGCTAGTCTCGAATAACTTGATCCCGGCAGCCCAAAGATCACAAATTATTGACACGGTTTGGTCAGATCACTCCTTGTTAAGTGTTCTGATAAATAACCAAACCCCACACCACAAATACAACCTTTGGAGACTAAAAGAAAACATTCTTTCTGACCCCGCCTGGAAAGTAGAAATTGAAAAGGCCATTACTGAATATTTCAATCAAAATGACACTGCAGATGTCTCCGCAGAAACCTTATTGGCAGCTCATAAGGCCACAATAAGAGGGAAATTAATACAAATAGCAGCCAAAATTAAAAAAGAACACGGGATAGAATTAGACACCGTAGAAAAGAATTTTCAAAAATTGTGTGCGGAGCACAAGAGAGACCCTGCTTTAGTACCCGTATCCCGATTGGATGCGGCGCGCCTAGAACTAAGCTTAGCTCCTACAGCTAAGGCTGAAAAAAGTTTATCATGGCTAGGAGCAAAATATTACTATCAGAAGGACAGGGCTGGGTCTCTCTTGGCGTCCCGTCTCACACCGCTCCCTCGTTCCTATACCTTCCCTAAAATTAAAATAGCAGGCCAACCCCACACAACAAACCCTCTGAAAGTTATGGAAGCTTTCCATGGCTTCTACGCAGATCTGTATAGCGAACATAAGGCAAATAATCCCCAATCTCTGACTAACTTCCTAGATAATCTCCCGATTCCTACCCTTTCGGCGGAACACAGAGACAGACTCGAAGCTCCCGTTACCACCGCAGAAGTTATTGCGGTAATCAAAAACCTAAAGAGGCACTCGGCACCGGGTCCAGACGGCTTCTCCGTACCATACTATAAGACTTTTGCAAACACCATAGCGCCTTATCTTGCTAAATTCATTAACTTCAAAACCAAGGGAGACCCTCTGGACCCGCAAATGAATGCTGCTTTCATAACTGTGATACCAAAGCCAGACAAAGATCAGGGGGAAGTATCCAACTATAGACCCATATCCCTGATCAATAATGATCTGAAAATAATGACTAAAATTATGATCAAGGGGTTAATATGGCGCACAATGGAGGTAGCCGAGTACATATAACTAAAAATGGTGGGGGGAAGGGGGTGGGTTGGGGGTTCCTGAGAGGGGGAACTTGATGGTTTCACAACAAGTTCGGGTATTAGTCCATGTAAGGATAAAATGATGCTGAATAAATGGAAGGCAGCCAGTCTATAAAAGCTAGAAGAAGCTCTGGAACAAATAAAAAAGAAAGAAGGACGGCGCCCTCTAAGTGCAGCATGTATGTTAAAAATATTTATTACAATAGATAAAAACACTCACATTTGAGTTGCTAAAAACCAGCATGTAAAGTAGTTTCATCCGCGTGCTCTCGGGGGATGTGGGTGTCACGGGCCAGTGGAGGGGTTCCTGGGATGTGAGTCCTGTAACCTGGGTCCTGGTAGCTGTTCCGGTGGTGCCGAGGGTCCTCAGAGCCTCCGGGCGGCCAGGATATCGGTCATGGATCCTCCGTGGAGCGCCGTGCTGACCTGCATCTTCACTTCCGGGAGCGGGGTGAGGCAGGCGGTGCTTCGCGTTCGGAGCATGCGTGCTCCTTCATCAGGCTATGAAAATTATGGCAGACCGTCTGGCTTCCTTTATTGGAAACTATATTCATAAGGACCAAGTAGGGTTCATCCCTGGAAGGCAAGGTCCTGACCAAATCAGAAGAATGGTGGATGTGGTCTCCCTCCTGCAATCTGGCTGGGATGGCAGTGGAGCTCAAAAGGGAATGTTACTGTCCCTAGACCTACAAAAAGCGTTTGACTCTGTCTCTTGGTCCTACCTATTCACAATTATACAACACTGGGGTTTTGGTCCACGTTTTTCAGGGTTACTTCATTCCCTATACTCTTGCCCTGAAGCTAGAATTAAACTACAAGGACAACTCTCTGAACCAATTAAAATAGCAAGAGGGACTCGCCAGGGCTGCCCGTTATCGCCACTGATTTTTGCAATAGCGATTGAATCATTAGCAATTGCTATCCGCACTAATCCGGATATAGCGGGGGTGCGCTGCGGGCCAACAATACATAAATGCGGCTTGTTCGCTGATTACCTCATTCTTTACCTCACGTCACCAGTGACCTCACTCCCAGTGCTATGTAAGCTCCTAGAAGACTTTGCACAGATCTCAGGATTATGTGTTAACTACTCCAAGTCCCAGGCACTCAATGTGTCCCTCCCGTCAGCTCTGGTGTCTCAGCTGCAGGACTCGTTCCGCTTTTCGTGGAGCGAGTCCAGCATAAGATACCTTGGAGTCAATCTTACTCCTAAATTCGAACAGCTATACCAAGCAAATTATCCTCTCATATACAAAAAATTTGAATTCGATCTCAAACAATGGTCGCTGCACCACATTTCCTGGCTAGGTAAAATAAACTCTGTCAAAATGACTCTTCTCCCGAGTCTACTATATATTTTCAGAGCGCTTCCGATCGCCATACGGAAGGATCACCTCTCAGCACTCCAAAACAAGGTTGTGAAATTTATTTGGGGATCGAAGGGGCATCGTCTCCCGAGACGCTCCCTATTCGATTTAAGAACTAAGGGAGGATTGGGACTTCCAAATCTTTTTTGGTACTACCAAGCGGCTAGACTGGCACAGATATCGATGGTTTACGTCAAAACAGCCAGACCTGATTGGGTGGAAATGGAGAGACAGGCGGTGCCAACCTATACAATCAATTTCCTCCTCTGGTACACACCAAAGGCTAGGCCCTCAGTCTTGTCTCCCGCCTTATCACAATCTCTGAAGATATGGGACACTCTCAGAAAGAGCCCTTCTTTAGTGTCGCAAAGCAAACCTCTATCCCACATATTCCGTAATCCTGCTTTTCCCCCGGGCATGGACATAAAAGCATTTCAGTGGTGGCTAGACAGGGTAATGTACCGGATCGGGAACTACTTTACCACAGCTGGGCCGATTTCCCTCAACCACTGCGTTAAACATCTGAATCTCCCCAACTCGGAAAGGTTCAGGTTCTTTCAAATATCACATTTTCTCCAATCAGCCTGGGTTGAGAAACCAGAACCACCGCAAGTCACCCCATACGAAATATGGTGTGGGGGACTCCTGGAGCAGAGGGGGGGAATCTCCTTAATCTACTCTTCGCTTGCTGCTACAGATAGGAAAGCAACGTTCATGCTGTCTTGGGAGAGGGATTTACAGGACACATGGGACCTAGATCATTGGCACACGACCTTCTTCCGATCCTTCAAGGGCATATATAATATTTCCCTGATTGAAGCTAGCCTAAAGGTAATCACCAGATGGTACTTAACCCCCTCCTGGCTTTCTATGATGCTTCCCTCGGTATCCCCTCTCTGCTTTCACGGATGTCAAATGAAAGGTTCCATGATTCATGTATGGTGGAAATGCCCTAAAATCAGTAACTTTTGGCAAAAAATATTTTACACCATATCCAAAGTAACAGGCAAGACCATTCCCAAGTCTCCTCAAACAGCTCTTCTCAACCAACCCATGTCAGGGATCTCAAAATCATCACAAAAATTTATATTTTTTATTCTCCTGGGAGCCAAAATCACCCTAGCTAAAGCATGGAAGAAGCCCTCAGTTTCTCTTATAGCGGCAAAACGAAAAGTGTCATGGATAATGGCCCAGGAGAAATTAGTAAGCTCTTTACTAGACACCTCAGCGCAGTTTGAGAAGACTTGGGAACCATGGTCCAAATATATAGGAATAGGGGAGCATCCAAAACCTTAGAAATACTCCCCCAACAGATATGGGACTGCCTAGCAGACAGCAAAACTCCTCTCTTATCTATACTCTATAGCAATATTTCACTTCTCTCCTCCTTACTCTTCTTTCTTCTATCTTGCCCCAACCCATCTTTCCTTCACCTCTGGCAGGTAAAAATGGGACTCACCCCTTTAGTTGGATTCCACTGGAGGGGACAGTAGTAGAAAGTTTCACTAAGTAGTTTGTCCCTGTGATTAAAATAAAACCAATAATATCTTTACGCTTCTTAACTAAGCAGCGTCTTCGCCAGAGGGAATTATATTGTAAGTTTGGAATGTTATCCGTTTAGCAGGCTATTTTTTGTTACCAAGGTTTATTTGGTTTTTGTGTTATTGCATCTCTCCGCCATTGGGCCTTCAGTGGACGGTACCCATTCCTCTCTCCAGCACAGTGTGATCCCATGTAGGGGTGCTGGTGGAGGAACTGGAATGAGACTCTAGGCCCATAAACCAGGGCTGGAAGTGACACAGATATTTTAATATCTGACCCTAGGTAAAACTAAGCAAATCTATTGTATGATGTATCTCTAGTATATAAGATGTTACCTGGAAAAAACATACCGCTGTATCATTTATATATGGTTTTCTTGATATGTCTGACATATAATTGTAGCTTGTCAATTTTTAAAATCTAATAAAAATCACTTAAAAAAGCTTTATTTATAATAAAAAATGTCGATGTATACTCACATTGAGTCAGAATTATACATGCAGCAATGAAATAGAGTAAAAATGGAGCCGGCGCTGTATACAAACAATCACCGCTCTGACCGGAAGTGATGCAAAGACGTACGGTACCGCCCTACGTGTTTCGTCATCAAGATGTCATGCTATGGACATTCCTCTCTCCTGCATGTGACAACTTGGGGGAAAGACAGCTTTTGATGTGCAGACCATTCAGAACACCCCAGAGAGCTACGCAGTGGCTAAAACTGTGAAGGTTGAGAGAAAATAATCAGCACTAAATCCGAACAGTCACTGAACACAGTTTGAAGCACAAAGTCACTTTAATCAATGAAACTCTATATTTTCTAAAACAGTTGAACTATTTTTTCACCATTTTTTGTATTCAATATTTAATTGTTTATTATGGAATATTCACTATTTATATTTGTGGTTATAAGTTTTATATTCTGATGCAGAGGATGAAACACACTTATTATGTTGCTTGCAAAAAGTTTTTTCTCTAAACATCCTCTATTCCCAGACGGTTTAACACTCCTAGTTTATTTCTTATTTCTTGTTTCCACATATTTTATGCTGGATTATTGTAGTTTTTTTACAGTTTCACCTTTTTGACACCCACCAGAGGGTGTAACACACCTATTCATTTTGCGTTTTTTGGCAATAATTTAATTAGTTTATTACATATATATTTTATATTACCAAGAATATTAAATTGCACTATTTGCACACATTCCACATGTTTTATGAAAGGCAGGGGGTGTAACACAATCTACACGAATATTTTTTAATTTCAAAGGTGGTTTGAAATCTGAAGTTCACTATACTCTCCAGGAAGAGTAACACCACTACATTAATCTTTTTAGCCTAGTTGTCTGATCCAATAATGCAGAGGGTGTAACACTGTTTTTCACGGTTCATGTTTTTTCATTGGAACAATTTTGGTTTATTCCTATTTTTTGTTTCGTGACATCTCTATATGTACAGAATACGTTAAGCCATAGGTACAGTTAAATTGTTAGGTACTTTGTTTTTCATTATATTATTTTTTTGAGTAGAATAGCGCCATTTCTACACTTCATCATTCATCTATGTACTCCACCTAGGTGGTAGTATTATGTAGAAGCAGTAATTCTCCATTCTCTTACCCACACACTTGTCTTATAATTTTTTTAATTTCATACATTTCTTCATTATCTCCTACCACCTTTTTTACCACTTTTTTATTTACTTTTTTGATTATCGTGGCATCCATTTACTGGACCTCAATATTAGGGCCACTTTCTTTTCTTTTCACTTGATAGATACCGTAGCACAGGGTCACCTACTATCTCTCAAAAAAGTAGAAAATATCATTTATTTTCAAAATTTTCAGTCTTTTTCCGTTTATATCACAAAAAATAAAAATCGCAGAGGCAATCAAATACCATCCAAAGAAAGCTCTATTTGTGGGAAAAAAAGGATGCAAATTTCGATTGGGTACAACATTGCATGACTGCTCAATTACCAGTTAAAGCAGTGCAGTGCCAAATTGTAAAAAGTCCTCTGGTCTTTGACCAGCCAAATGGTCTGGGGCTGAAGTGGTTAAGAGATAGGATTTTGAGTCCCATTTGTGTGTGTGGGGTGCTGATGTGTGGGCGCTTTACTCACAGTTAAGGTGCACATACAGTAGTTAAGAGGACAAGTCGTCTTGAGGCATCTGGAAGGCAGTTTCCGCTTGCAGGGATGACCAGATGCAAATTTCCATTCGATTACCAGGCAAGGTGTATGGTGTATTCCGCAGAAGAGTCAGAGGGAGAAAAGAAAAAGAAAATTGTGAAAGTCTGTAACAGAACGATGCAAACAAAACAGACAGCGGTGGCAAATGCTGTGACTGAACCACTGTCTGTAACCAATGGGGAAAGAGTCCAAAAGACCACCAAGTCTCAGGCACTGTGTGGCTTCAGCCGGGCTAAGGGCTATCATGTTGGAGAATGAAATTAAAGTTGAGGAGGGGGACCCTGTGAGCATTTATCTGTTCCCGCACTGTGGGTAGATGGCGGATTTTTGCCATGAGGGTGATACCTTCCCTGAAGGCTTATGCGTGGCCACTTGTGGCGGTGGCTTAGGTATGATTCCCCAAGTATGAAGAAGAGCTAAGCCTTTGTTCACAGAGGTAATATTGTGTGACACTCCATTTCTTTCCACAATGAACCTAGTGGGGTTGCCCCATTTATAGGTGATATTATGATTACGGCATGTTTTTAATATCCTGTGGGGCAAAATAAGCATGCAGGGAGGTCTGCAGTGATAAGAAGTAGGAAATAAGGCTATGGAGGAACAGTGGGGAGTCTGCAATGGCTCACCTCAGTTCCTTGTAGGCTGTCATCCAGGCTCATTCTGGCTTTAGATAGACTGGCACATAGCTGACAGGGCAATAAAGGTGAATTCGGTGAAGAGCCTTCACCCTGGTTTCCTTCAGCCCCACAGATCTGTGTAGTGGCCTGTTAGAAGAGAGGAGGAGGCAGGGGCCGGAGCGGTGGCACCATCTTGTCGGCCTCCTTGTGTGGGCTGAAGGAAAAAGGCTGTTAATTCTTGAGGGTGCTGATCGTCCTTCCTCTTCCTGGATATTGCGGTGGTGTGCCTGTGGGAACCAGGCAGGTCCTGAGATGGTTTGGGTGTCTCCCGATCATCACTGGCAGCCCTAATTGCCCTGGAGCTCAGCTCCTATGCTGCCATCCAGTGTGCACGCTGGTCACACACCCCCAAACCCCACTTTCTATGACACCCCATCTTAATTGATCTTCAGTGTGTTCCATGTGCAGTCCACCCTCACCAAGCATTCATTCTTCAGTGTGTTCCCTATGCATTCAAACCATATACAGAATTCCTGCTCCATTGTATTCCTTATGCACTCCACTGCACCCAGCATAACTGCATCCTCTGAGAGCCCTGTGCTTCCAGTGTCTCATTCCTGTGCACACCTGTGACCCCAGTATCTAGTATCTTCGGTAATCCTTGCAAACTGTCACTGACCCTGACTCTGTTCTTTACACTGTTCCCTATTGCCTCTGTGTCTCTCAGCCTCCCTGTACCTGTGTACTCCTGCTTCCAGTACATCCAGTATCCCAGTGTTGCATGATAATTCTGCATTCCTGCCTTCTCGCAATCCCAACACCTTGGTATTATCAGATTCCCCTGCACTCCGGCCACCTTGTGAGTTCAGCATTCTTTCCTAACACTTGACTTATATGCTTTTCTGAATTTGCTCACCTGTAGCCTGTATGGGTGTGCTTGGGAGCCACAACCTGGGAGCCATCCTGCAGTGAAATCCGTGACCACCTGCAGGGTGTTCAGTCAAAAACTTAGTTCCTGCACCCAGAGCAAACCTCTAGCAAGCATGCAGGCTTAATGGTGGCTCTGGAATCCCCAGCCATGCATGGTAGAAAGAATTTCATATCCCCGAATAGGTATTACATTTGGGTTCACCACATTGTTGAGTGTGTTCTTTTTTGTTTTGTCAATCTATCAGCTGTTGAAGAATAGAGTGCACTTAGCATAGAATCAGGGAGAATCAATTGGCAGTAATGGTCAGCAGCTGCAGCTTACTGCTATTTTGACGGCAGGGATGAAGAGAACGGGGATCATGAGGTTGTACCTGGGTGTCTGATAATGCGGAGTATAATATGAATAAGTGAGGCAGAGGCACAACTGCCAAACAAGGTGTTGTCCTTGGGCAACTTGCAGGAGCCCTAAGACTTTTAATCAGTTGGTAGCATTTAAAGTACAAGTCAGGTAATATAAGTGAATTGCTATGGAAAATTTGATTTAATTGTCTGAAATTTGGCAGACTTTCTTGAAGAAACAGAAAGTATCAATTAGTCATAGGGTCCTGTAGCAAGAGACTTATCCTTTCCACATTAGTCTGTGTCATCACTCTCAACTGAGAATTGCGGTTGACAGGGGGGGCAGAGCTGGCAGCTGGAGAAGATGGCCGCATGAGGAGAAAGCTCCTGGAGCCTACAGATTTTTGCCACCTTCCCAAGCAACGTGGGGTAGCTAACTATCCATCTCCTACCTTCCAAGAAACCACAGGCACCCTCGGCATTCTATGGGAAACTGGAAGCCGGCACCGGGGCCCCGCAAATTAATGGAATTATTTGGGTCGGCTGGGGCTCCAGCATCGCAAGATGACACTGGCTGCAGCAAGTCCCGGTCCTTTTCAGCAAGCGACTCGCCATGGGGCTCTCACTCCAGAGTAAGGATGGGCGAACGGTTTGGCCTGAGCATGACATTGTCTGTTTGTAAGTTCTCAGAACAACTGAACTATAGGGTCGTTCGACCGTTTGTTCGGCCCGCCAAACGACCACAATGCACTGCGCTGCCGCACAGTGCATTGAAAGCCATGATTGGCTAAAGCAATGAAAGCTTCATAATGACTGCATCCAATCATGGCTCATTGCTCTTAATCCTGCCCTACACTATAAAGATATTCTTTCCATAGTGGCCATTTGTAGTGTGATAGCGGTGTGGAGAGAGATAGAACAGGTTGCTCTGTTCAGTGATATTAGACAGTTTATGCCCTGTACACACGGTCGGACATTGATCGGACATTCCGACAACAAAATCCATGGATTTTATCCGACGGATGTTGGCTCAAACTTTTCTTGCATACACACGGTCACACAAAGTTGTCGGAAAATCCGATCGTTCTGAACGTGGTGACGTAAAACACGTACGTCGGGACTATAAACGGGGCAGTAGCCAATAGCTTTCGTCTCTTAATTTTTTCTGAGCATGCGTCAGATTTGTGTACACACGATTGGAATTTCCGACAACGGATTTTTTTATCGGAAAATTTTATAGCAAGCTCTCAAACTTTGTGTGTCGGAAATTCCTATGGAAAATGTGTGATGGAGCCTACACATGGTCGGAATTTCTGACAACAAGGTCCTATCACACATTTTCCATCGGAAAATCCTATCGTGTGTACAGGGCATTAGTGTGCTATAGTGTTCTATTCTGATTCTATTGTCAGTGTAGAATATCAGTTTAGTGTGCCTCTAGGGATAGTTTAGTGTGAATGTAGTGTGACCATTCATATTTACATTATTGTGAATGTAGGGACAGTTCCATCATTGTGAGTGCAGTGACCACCATTCATCTTTACATTAGTGCCAATGTAGTGATAGTTCAGTCAGTGTGAGTGTAGTGACTGTTTAACACAGTATATTTTATTGCGTTACTGCAAGTTTTTTTTTAACTTTGAAAATTTTTATTAGATTTTCAGGTTATACAAGATACAGAGTAGCGGAATACAAAGTAGTTGTACAGAAAGGAAAGGAATACAGATTTACATGGAGCATATAAAGAAAAAAAAAAGAGAAAAGTAAAATTGAGTATTCTTGGTTCAGTACATCAACAGTTGAGAACATATGGAATGTCATGGTTCCTCATAAAACCGTTTGAGTATTCGGCATTGGAGGGAGAAGCCTGTCACCCCATTTGGGAACATTCTGTGAGCAGGCTTGCCAGTTTTTCTCTGAGGGACTGTGTTAGCGACCCAGAAGGCGGTCATTTGAAGCAGATCATGTAGTATAATTAATACTTTTGTTTCGGAACCAAGTAATATTAGCTGTAACCTTTCCTAGTATGTATTATCTGAAATACAAATTGCTGGTACTAAATCTGAACAATAACCATAACCATAGTACGTCTTTACATTTATAGCTCTAGGCATAAATCCCTTAGCTCTGTGACTGCTAAAGCACCTTAGATGCGCTGTATGTTTCAATAATCGAGTGTAGTAAGTATTATCAAGCTCAACACTAGAGGTTATCTTGGATGTTTAACCAACTTCCCCAATATTTAAAATAAGTATTTATCCTGCCTTCTTTATGTGCTAGCATTTTTTCCATAAGGCTTTGTGATTTCACTCTAGCAATAACCTCTGTGATGTTGGGGGGAGAAATTGTCTTCCACCAATTTGTTATTGAGACGCGTGCTGCAAATAGAATGTGTATTATCACCTTTCTATGCAGGGGGGAAAAAGATTCTATCCCTAGGCTTAATAAGGCTAGTGCTGGAGAGGGTGTACATATAGTATCTGTAGTTTTCGATAGCAGGGAGAACACATCTTTCCAGAAGGTGTGTAGGGCTTTACAGTGCCACAGGATATGTAGGAGGTTGCCCTTGTGATAGCATTCTCTCCAACATAGTGGCGATAGTGTGGGGTCTATTGTATGTAAACGCATGGGAGTCAAGTACCATCTGTGAAACATTTTGTGGAAGTTGTCCCAGTGGTCAACACATGCCGAAGAGGAACTATTGTGCTTTATTGCTAGCAGCCATTGTGGTAAAGTGAAAGACATTTGCAGTTCAGTTTCCCATTTCTCCATCGTTGGCATTTTAACATGGGAGGAGTGGGAGTTACAAAATTTATAGCATAAGGATATGCCTTTAATACTGGGATTGTGTTTGTTCAGCAGAAAATTCCAAATGGAAAGTGGTATTTTCGTATTTGGGAGTGGATGTTTTTGTTTGTAGAGATTCATTTGCAGAATCATAAGATTGTCTAGGGTAGTTGGGTTCACTATATCTTCCGTAGAGAAGTGGAGGCCTTTTTGTTTCCAGTGGTGTATGGAAAAATTTTGTATAAGGAATTCATAGGTCGTTAGGGGTATGTTAAGTTGGAAGAGTGTTTCATTAGGGAATTGCTTTCTGATCAATAATGACCAGGCTGTGAGTGTTGCTTGTATGGTAGGGTAGGGTGGTATAAATGGTTTGTGATGAATAGTAGAGGCCATGAGCAGTGCCATTAGGTCATGTCCCAGGGTGATGGCACGTTCAATGTGAGACCATAGATTATCCTCTTGGCAAGAGAACCAATATTTCACCTGGTCCAGTAAAGACGCTTGATGGGCATTGGGTAGTCCTCCTCCTCCTAGTCTCTTAGGTTTATAAAGAGTGGCTAGGGCTACCCTGGGTTTTTTGTTTAGCCAGATAAATTTATTCAGGCTTGAGGCTAAGTCAGTAAAGAATTTTGTGGGGATGGGAATTGGGAGAGTTCTAAAGAGGTAGAGCAATTTGGGGAGTGTTTGCATTTGGTAAGCTGCAATGCGTCCCACCCATGTTAAGTGAATCTTTGATAATTGAGTGAATTCTTTCTGTATTTGTGATAAAAGGGGTAGATAATTGGCGGTGTACAGATTAGAGGTAAGCTGGGTCAGTTGTATACCCAGATATGTAATAGAAGGTAGATCCCAGGTGCAAGGGAATACCTCTTTAAGTTTGGATATGTTTTTTGTGGAGAGGTTTAAAGGGAGAGCGAAGCATTTAGTGGTGTTGATCTTATGGTAAGTCATGCTTCCAAATTCATGTAGGATTTTTTTAACTGTGTGTAAGGAAGATTCAGGCTTAGATAGTGTTAGTATGACATCGTCGGCAAAAAGCCCAATTTTGTGGGTCTTCTGTCCTACTGTGAGACCGTGGATGTCAGTATTGTTCCTTATAAGTTCTGCTAGCGGTTCAATAGCTAGAGAAAATACAATTGGGGAAAGTGGACATCCTTGGCGCGTACCATTGGTCAGGCTGAAGGGGTCGGATAGCATGCCTGAGGTATACACTTTGGCTGTGGGGTTAGAATATAGGGCCATTATGGCCGTGTGAACAAATCCTTGTAGACCGAATTTAGTTAGTGTTTTAGATAGGTAGTTCCAGTGCACCCTATCAAATGCCTTTTCTGCATCTAAGGCTACAAATATACTGGGAGTGCGAGTTATTTCAGCGTGTCTTATTATATTTATCATCCTTCTGGTACCATCCGGGGCTTGTCTGCCTTTAACAAATCCCACCTGTTCCAGTCCTACGAGGGTAGGGGTGATATCCAGTAATCTATTGGCGATTGCTTTGGCATATATTTTGAGATCTGAGTTTAATAGGGAAATGGGTCTAAAGTTTTGGGGATGGGAGGGGTCTTTTCCTGTTTTTGGTATAGTTACAATTATGGCCTGTAACATTTCTTTCGGGAAGCCACCTGATTCTGCTGCGTTATTAAAAATTTCTACTAATCTAGGTATCAGAAGGGGGGAAAATGTTTGATAATATTCAGCTGAGAAACCATCTGCTCTGGGGGATTTATTTTTTGGGAGGCGTTTGATTACAGCTTCAATTTCAGCTTCAGTGAATGGCCTGTTCAAAGTATGTAGTGTGTTCGCATCTATCGCGGGAAGATTAATTTTCTGGAGAAAATTTGTGATATCTGTATCTGTGGGCTGATAAATGTTCTTATCCTGGTTAAGATTGTATAGAGAGTCGTAGTAGTCTTTGAAGGCGTTTGCTATATCTTTGGGGTTGGTATAAATTCTATTGTTCCCATGGTGTTTAATCTCTGAGATATTTGCCCTGGTTTGACGTTTTTTAATTTGTGAGGCTAAAAGTTTGCTCGCTTTGTTACTCTGGGAGTAGTATGAGAGTTTAAGCCTTTTAAAGTATAAATCGTAATCATGTTGTAGTGTTTGTTTGAGTTCTTCTCTGCAGGTGTTTAGTTGGAGGAGTAGGGAGTGGTTGGGCGATTGTTTGTGTCTGGTTTCCAGATCCGAGATGTTGTTATGTAGTCGTTCTATGTGCCGCATTTTTTTCCTTTTCTCTCTAGCAGCTATTTGTATAAGCACCCCTCTAGAGAAGGCCTTGTGTGCGCACCATACTGTACTAGGGAGGGTCCCCGGTGTTCATTTAATGTAAAATATTCCTCTAAATTTGTTTGCATTTCCTCCCTAATTTGGGGTAGAGAAAGAAGATAAGTGTTGTTACGCCATAGGGGAGCGAGGTTGGTTTTGCGGGTATCCATAATGTCTATTGTAATGGGGGCATGGTCAGACCAGGTGATATTGTGGATATTCGCTTTGACCACATTTTGTAAGAACTTATCTGTAAGAAAGAAATCAATTCTGGAGTAACTTTTATTTAGTGGTGAGAAGTATGTATAGTCCCTCTCTGTGGTGTGGAGGCACCGCCATGGGTCGTATAGCTCTTCTGATAGACAGTAGTGGCCCAGGGATGGCGTGCGCCTCCTCCCCACAGAGGAGGAGTCCATTTCGTTATTCATGAGTACATTGAAATCTCCACATATCAATAATTTGCCTTTTCGCAAACACTTAGCCTTTTTTAAGGTTTTGTGTATGAGTCTCATTGGTCTTTTCGTGGGAGCATATATATTTACCAACGTGTATGTATCGTTATTGATTTCAGCAATCAAGATAATATACCTACCAAGGGAATCAGTGTATTGCTCTAGAAGTTTAAAAGTGACAGAGTCCTTAATGGCAATTAATACCCCATTGCGTTTGCAAGAGTTATTTGCTGTAAAAATGTGTGGGAACCTGCTGTGGGTGCATTTAGGCATGCTTAGTTCTGAAAAGTGTGTTTCCTGCACACAGAGAATGTCGCAGTTATCCTGCAGGGCTGTGTTCCACATCATTCTGCGTTTAAATGGGCTGTTGAGTCCTCTAGTATTGAGAGACATTAGTCTAAGAGACATTCATTTCATTGGTGGTGCTTTGGCGCCATCTAATGGTGTAAGTCGTTGTTTGCAGTAAAAGAGATATAGCCTCTAGGGCAGTGGAAAGGGGTTGTCTGCTTGACGTACCTGTAAGTGGAAAGCTCCAGTAAGATGAAGGAGTAAGTAATAGAACTGAGAGAACTGGAATTGAGAACAATAGAACAGTCAACAATAACTGGGTGAATTCGGGAATATCCCAGAATACCGAGTGGGGTATAGTCATGTATGTATCTTCCGGTACAGCCGTACATCCGGTGCTACTTGTATTAGCTTTAGTGAAGCTTGGTGTTTAGGGTGATGCCGCAAGGTGGGTTCGCCAAAAGTATGGGCGTGTAGATTTCTGTTCATGTAGGTGGAGAAAGACGGTCATCCATCGCATTTCCCTCTGTAGTTGCGGTGCATATTAGAACCTGCTTTGGAGGTCCCCGGGCCTTTTCCCTCTGAGTTGTTCTCGGTAGGGAGAATTCTCCACTTGCTCAGCAATTCCAGGCCTTTTTCTAAGGATGAGATGGTGTAAGATTCGTTGCCCCAAGTAATGAATAGTTTGGCTGGGAAGCCCCATCGATGCAATATCTTGTGATTCCGTAGAGATTTAGTAATCGGGATCAGGTTGTTCCTGGCTGACATGGTGGCTTGTGAGAGGTCAGCATATAGGGTTATCCCCACGTATGGGTCCGGGAGGGCGTTGTTTTGCCTAGAAAATCTCATGAGTTGGTCCTTTATATGGAAAAAGTGGATCCTGGCAATGACATCTCTAGGAATTCTCTCTGGGAGGTGCGGGGGCTTGTGCAGCCTGTGGGCTCTATCAATGATGACATCTGCTGGTGATAGGGATGGCAGAGTTTTCATCATAAGTTGTTGAAGGAATGAGCTTAAGTCAGCTGGTTTCACAGATTCGGGGATCCCCCTAAATTTCACGTTGTTTCTTCGTGAACGGTCCTCGAGGTCAGCGACCTTTAACCTGAGGGCTTTAAGCTCATCCTCCAGATCCACATGCGCATCCACTAGCTCATTATGAGCTGCTGAGAAATCATCCATTTTAGTTTCTACATAATCCAGCCTGTTACCTAGTGCAGTCATTTCCTTATGTGTGGAGCGTATTACATTAGTGATGTCTTGTTGTATGGCCCCCCTTAATGTGAGAATCATCTCTTTCATGGTGACATCTGTCAGGGGCAGACCTGAGGTGGGGAGAGCATCCAGCTTCTGACTGTACTCATTAGTGTGTTCCATGTCACTTTCCTCATTGACCTGTACAGCCTCAGAGTCATCTGGGGAGTTTAGCTTTCTCTTTTGCTTAATGGGGCTGTTTGAGGCTGAGTGTGGAGGGTTCAGTACAGTGTTAGTGGCAGATGACTCACTGGCTGCAGATTCTGCCGCTCTGCTGTGAGGAGATGTTGCGCCGGCGCCATCTTGTGACAGGCTAGCTGGGACCGTCGTATAGAAGTCGGTCAGCTTCCGAGGCGGCTCTCTCTCCTTTCGTTTAGCCCTTAGTGCGGCTCGGTTCCCTGCTGTTTCCGCCGTTCGTGTGGCTGTTATTAGTTCACTATCAGCCGCTGTTAGTAGCTTCTGAGCACTCGGTGTGACGGAGCTCTCTCCTCACTGCTCCATCAGCTCCGGCCGCTGGCTCCGCCCCCCGCGTTACTGCAAGTTTAACGCCATATATTTCTGTGTGTTACTTCAAGTATAACGGCATATATTTCATTGCGTTACTGTAAGTTTAATGCCATATAGTTCTGTGTGTTACTAAAAGTTTAACGCCGTATATTTCATTGTCTTACTGCAAGTTTAACGCCATATATTTAATTGTGTTACTGCAAGTTTAATGCTATATATTTCAGTGTGATTGTGACTGTTTAACACAGTATATTTTATTGCGTTACTGCAAGTTTAACGCCATATAGTTCTGTGCGTTAATGCAAGTTTAACGCCATATAGTTCTGTGCATTACTGCATGTTTAACGCCGTACATTTCATTGCGTTACTGCAAGTTTAACACTGTATATTTCATTGTGTTACTGCAAGTTTAACGCTATATATTTCATTGCATTACTCCAAGTTTAACGCCATAAGTTCTGTGCGTTACTGCAAGTTTGAAGCAGTATATTGCAGTATATTATAGTGTATTCGTGGAGTGTGTCTGTGTCATGAATACTTAAATTAAAGTGCACCATACACCTCTTTCCATTGATTAAAGTGCATCCACGTACACATTTACACATCTTTATTACATTTTGTTAATAAGCACCCCCTACTCCCCCCATCATGTCTGGGAAGACAGCAAGGAGAGGCAGACGTTCCCATGGCACAGTAAGGGGGCCAGCAGCGTATGTGTCCACAGGCAAGGTGGATGTGGTCAGTCCACAGGCAGGGCATCATTTCCTCTGTTTAGTGATGCCTGTGCTATCCAGCCACAGCATGCAGAGGAGGTGGTGGACTGGCTTACTAAACCGTCCTCATCCCCCGTCACCCAAGTAGAGACTAGTGCGCAGTCCCCTGCAGCTGCCAGGATGGCTTAACCTGCCTTCTTGTCCACAGCTATTCCTGCCATAGCCCCGGCATCAGGCATGGAGTAGTCAGCAGAGTTATTTAAACACAGTGTCAGCCACTTGCTCCTTGACGATGCACAGCCATTACTCAATTCAGATGTAGGTTCTGACTCTGAGGTTGAGGAAGGCAGGAACATAAGCCTACAGAGAGGGGACAACACTGCTACACAAATTGGTAGTCATGTTCCCCCAGCCGCAGCGTATTTCCAAGTTCTCCCCAGTGGTAGTGAGGATGGAGGAGATGATGATGATGATCACTGACTCGACTTGGGTGCCGGATAGAGCAGAGGAGGAAAGTGAGGGTGAGGCACAACCCCAACAAGGCAGCCATCGTGGAAGGGTAGAGAGCAGCCACCCTATTCCATCACATTGTGGAGCTGTTATCTCCCGGGCCACTTCCCACAGCTCAGCCGTCTGGGCCTTTTGTAGTGCAGCCAATCACACTGTTGCTATTTGCAAACTTTGTCTCAAGCTTGGCAAAAACACCAACCGTTTGGGTACCACATGCTTGACAAAGCATTTAACCTCCCTCCACTCAGTCCAATGGCAAGAGTACCTAAAAGCCACACAAAAGGGGTACAAATCTGTCCCTCCTCCTTACTTACCTCAGTCTGTCCCTGCTATACCTCACAACCTCTTAGCATCCTCCACTGACAGGGATGATGGTATAGAGCAGGGTGTCCCAGGAAGCATTTAACCTCCCTCCACTCAGCCCAATGGCAAGAGCACCTAAAAGCCACACAAAAGGGGTACAAATCTGTCCCTCCTCCTTACTTACCTCAGTCTGTCCCTGCTATACCTCACAACCTCTTAGCAGCCTCCACTGACAGGAATGATGGTATAGTGCAGGGTATCCCAGGAACTAGCAGCACATCTGCCAGCAGCACACCACCAGCTGTAGACTATAGCCAGCAAATTTATCTGCCCCATCTATTGCAGCAAAAAAAAAATACAGTCCCTGTCAAACTGGTGTGGAAAATGTAAATTGTTCCTTGGGTGTTAAATGTGTCCATGAAAAAACATTCTTCCAGATGACATCAACACCCACAACACTAGGCAGCCTAGAAGTTCTGCAGAGATTTCACATCTCAAAAACACTTAATCAGTGACACTGGCACCAGGGGCTTCATAGCTGCTGGTAATCCAGGACTGACTCATTCTGATAAAAGTCAGATGGTCCAGGGAGTCTGTGGACAGACGCGTTCTATGATCAGTAAGAAAACCTCCATCAGCACTGAATGCCTGTTCGGAAAGCACGCTGAATGCAGGGCAGCCCAGCAGCTCAATAGCATACTGGGCAAGTTCTGCCCACTGATGTATTCTCATGACCCAGTAAGCCAGTGGATTGTCGACTGGAAAGCTCTCCATCTCTGTTTTTGCCCCAATCATCCACCATGTGATGCAGACACTTCCAATGGGATGTGGAAGCTGACAGGCCTGGGCAGCAAGAACCAAATAAATTCAGAAATGCATCACTTAGGCGGCCGCCTTCTCCACGGCTCATCTCTTGACCAACAGAAGCCTCAAAACTATGTTTTCCATTACACTGTAACCTACCAGAGTCAGGAAAAGCATTTGATAACTCCTCTTTAAGGTGTCACCAAGAGATTTCATCTTCTGTACTCTCTGTGGGGACGGGATGAGTTCTGAGACTTTGCCCTTATAACGGTGATCAAGGAGGGTTGTCAATCAATAGTGATCCTTTCCCTTTAAGGCACGTATTCCTGGGTCCTTTCTTAGGCTTTGAAACATGAAGGAACCCATGCGCCGCAAATTTGCGGAGGCATGAGAAGCAGACTCCTCAGGGTCACTCAGGATTGCAGTATCTGGAATTGCCTCCCCCAACCACATGCTATTCCCAAGGGTTCTAGGGATGGAAGACCATCTCTTACTGTTTGACGTATGTCTTCCTCTGCTTCAGTACCTCTGAAACTGCCAGAAACTGACAGAATCCTCCTCTTCTCTCTCCTCTTGTGTGTTCTGTGGCATAGGAACAATGGTGTCTACATAAAGTGAGCCTTGAGAGGAAAGGAAGTCCTCCTCTTCATCACGCTGCTCTGCCTTGAGGGCCCTGTCCATAATGCCACGCAGAGTCTGCTCCAGCAGAACCACAACAGGGATTGTGTCACTGATGCATGCATTGTCACGGCTCCCCATCATTGTGGCCTTCTCAAATGGTGACAGTACAGTGCATGAATCCTTTATGAGCAGCCATTGGCGTGGGGAAAAAAAGCCGAACTGGCCTGAGCCTGTCGTCATGCCATACTGACACAGGTACTCGTTGACGGCCCTCTGCTGCATGTGCAGCCGCTGCAGCAAGTCGAGTTCCACCTGGTGGGCATGTCACAAATCAGGTGGTTTACTGGCAGGTGAAATTCCTGCAGACTTTCAGCCAACCGAGTTCTGGCTGTGTATTGTAAGGGTATTTATACTGAAATATTAAACAGTTTTATATTTATGGAAAAAAGCAAAAATCTATAATTTAGGAGATTTCCCCATATTTCCACAAATCATCCAAATAACTCAAGTTCATTTATCTTCGCTAAGTTGAAGACGAAGGAATACAATATTGTGCAAAAATATATGTATTTATTTACTAAAATCAGTGCAAAATAATATAAAAATATAACTGGTGATAAATACAGAATATAATTTCAAATATCGACAATATGGGTAATACATATGCTGAGACACAACCAAAAGCTCTAGTTTTAAAATGCCAATGTCTTAAAACTTAGTAACTGCTTTGTAAATGATTAACTTTTTCTCAATGACACCGCAAGTTAAAAAAACAGACAATTGTTGAAATCGACTGGTGATTTCTCTCAAATAAACAGATCTTGCAAGCTCAAATTTTAAAAACACACGGATAGAATGTTATGCCGTATATCAACTAGGCATAGCATTGGAAGTTTTATTTCTACCTTCAGCATGACAGAATTATATTCCAATTATAAGAGAAATACACATCTTTGTGTTTTCTCTCTCTACAAAAGCTAATTCCAAAGTCTGTACAATGGTTTTGTTATGATATGTTCTTAACCACTTCAGCCCCGGAAGGATTTACCCCCTTCCTGACCAGAGCACTTTTTACAATTCGGCACTGCGTCGCTTTAACTGCTAATTGCGCGGTCATGCAATGCTCTACCCAAACGAAATTTGCGTCCTTTTCTTCCCACAAATAGAGCTTTCTTTTGATGATATTTGATCACCTCTGCCGTTTTTATTTTTTGCGCTATAAACGGAAAAAGACTGAAAATTTTGAAAAAAAATGATATTTTCTACTTTTTGTTATAAAAAAAATCCAATAAACTAAATTTTAGTCATACATTTAGGCCAAAATGTATTCGGCCACATGTCTTTGGTAAAAAAAATGTCAATAAGCGTATATTTATTGGTTTGCGCAAAAGTTATAGCGTCTACAAACTAGGGTACATTTTCTGGGATTTACACAGCTTTTAGTTTCTGACTGCCTATGTCATTTCTTGAGGTGCTAAAATGGCAGGGCAGTACAAAACCCCCCCAAATGACCCCATTTTGGAAAGTAGACACCCCAAGGAAATTGCTGAGAGGCATGTTGAGCCCATTGAATATTTATTTTTTTTGTCCCAAGTGATTGAATAATGACAAAAAAAAGAAAAAAAAAAATTACAAAAAGTTGTCACTAAATGATATATTGCTCACACAGGCCATGGGCATATGTGGAATTGCACCCCAAAATACATTCAGCTGCTTCTCCTGAGTACGGGGATACCACATGTGTGGCACTTTTTGGGAGCCTAGCCGCGTACGGGGCCCCGAAAACCCAGCACCACCTTCAGGATTTCTAAGGGCATACATTTTTGATTTTACTCCTCACTACCTATCACAGTTTTGAAGGCCATAAAATGCCAAGATGGCACAAAACCCCCCCAAATGACCCCATTTTGGAAAGTAGACACCCCAAGCTATTTGCTGAGAGGCATGGTGAGTATTTTGCAGCTGTCATTTGTTTTTGAAAATGAAGAAAGACCAGAAAAAAAATTTTTTTTTTCTTTTTTCAATTTTCAAAACTTTGTGACAAAAAGTGAGGTCTGCAAAATACTCACTATACCTCTCAGCAAATAGCTTGGGGTGTCTACTTTCCAAAATGGGGTCATTTGGGGGGGGTTTGTGCCACCTGGGCATTCCATGGCCTCCGAAACTGTGATAGGTAGTGAGGAGTGAAATCAAAAATTTACGGCCTTAGAAAGCCTGAAGGCGGTGCTTGGTTTTCGGGGTCCCGTGCGTGGCTAGGCTCCCAAAAAGTCCCACACATGTGGTATCCCCGTACTCAGGAGAAGCAACAGAATTTATTTTGGGGTGTAATTTCACATATTCCCATGGCATGTTTGAGCAATATAACATTTAGTGACAACTTTGTGCAAAAAAAAAAAAAAAAATTGTCTCTTTCCCGCAACTTGTGTCACAATATAAAATATTCCATGGACTCGACATGCCTCTCAGCAAATAGCTTGGGGTGTCTACTTTGCAAAATGGGGTCATTTGGGGGGGGTTTGAACTGTCCTGGCATTTTATGCACAACATTTAGAAGCTTATGTCACACATCACCCACTCTTCTAACCACTTGAAGACAAAGCCCTTTCTGACACTTTTTGATTACATGAAAAAATTATTTTTTTTTGCAAGAAAATTACTTTGAACCCCCAAACATTATATATTATTTTAAAGCAATTGCCCTACAGATTAAAATGGTGGGTGTTTCATTTTTTTTTTTTCACACAGTATTTGCGCAGCGATTTTCAAACGCATTTTTTGGGGAAAAAACACACTTTTTTAAATTTTAATGCACTAAAACACACTATATTGCCCAAATGTTTGATGAAATAAAAAAGATGATCTTAGGCCGAGTACATGGATACCAAACATGACATGCTTTAAAATTGCGCACAAACGTGCAGTGGCAACAAAATTACTACATTTTTAAAAGCCTTTAAAAGCCTTTACAGGTTACCACTTTAGATCTACTGCTAAAATTACTGCCCTCGATCTGACCTTCGCGGTGATACCTCACATGCATGGTGCAATTGCTGTTTACGTTTGACGCCAGACCGCCGCTTGCGTTCGCCTTAGCGCGAGAGCAGGGGGCGACAGGGGTGCTTTTTTTTCTTTATTTTTTTTCTTTATTTTTTTTTGCTTTTTTATCTTATTTTTAAACTGTTCCTTTCATTTTTTTTTTTTTTTAAATCATTTTTATTGTTATCTCAGGGAATGTAAATATCCCCTATGATAGCAATAGGTAGTGACAGGTACTCTTTTTTGAAAAAATTGGGGTCTATTAGACCCTAGATCTCCCCTCTGCCCTCAAAGCATCTGACCACACCAAGATCGGTGTGATAAAATGCTTCCCCAATTTCCCAATGGCGCTATTTACATCCGGCGAAATCTAAGTCATAAAATGCTCGTAGCTTCCGGTTTCTTAGGCCATAGAGATGTTTGGAGCCACTCTGGTCTCTGATCAGCTCTATGGTCAGCTGGCTGAATCACCGGCTGCATTCTCAGGTTCCCTGTTGAGACAGGAGAGCCAGAGAAAAACACGGAAGACGGTGGGGGGGGGGGCATTCCCTCCCACTGCTTGTAAAAGCAGTCTAGAGGCTAATTAGCCGCTAGGATTGCTTTTACATGAAAGCCGACCGCTGGCTAAAAAGAATGATACCAAGATGATACCTAAACCTGCAGGCATCATTCTGGTATAACCACTCAAAGTCGTGAATGGCGTACCTGAAGACAAAAAAATGGTTAACAATAAAGCACAGTAAACGGTAAAGTATAAATAATTACATACCTGAAAAACAAACATGATAAAACATAATAACAATAACAATAACAATAAAACATTGCAGAATAGAATACAGTAAAAAAGAGCAGAACAATAGAGAGAGAATAGAGAGAGAGAGAACAATAAAACGACAACTATTTTTTTTAATTTTTGTTTGTGTTTTTTTTTTTTTTTACACTTTTTTTTTGTAACTGTAACTTTTATAACTGTAACCGGTTCCAGGTTCGGGTCTCTCAAAATGCGATGGCATCTTGGGAGACCCTGTGAAAGTGTGCCTAGTCTGTGCAATGCTGTACGCTACGCTAATACTCAACTAGTGCATGGTAGCGTTCAAAACATTCACCAAGTGTTACTGCAGTGCTGGTTTGACTACGACCGGGGTGTACTACGCCGCTGGTGCTTGCCAGTTCACCAAAACGCTACAAAAAAAAGTGTCAGTGATCGATCGATACTGCACTTGGGTGGGCTGGACTGGGCTGGGCCGGGCGGAGGGGCAAAACGCAGGTGCTAGCAGGTATCTGGGCTGATCCCGCTAACGCAGCGTTTTTGGGAACCCTAAACTGCTGGGGACGCTAGTATAGATCTGATCGGATCAGATATTGATGCGTTCAGATACTATACCACTAAGGGAGGTGTACGGTGCGTGTACGGTGCGTGCATGGGTGTTCGCGGTACTGGCGCTAATCTGACGCTGTCTGGGGCAACGCATATCACCGCCGGGCGATCAGGGGGCTAAACCTTTATTCGGTAATAAACGGCGGGTGCCCTGACACTATAAAAAATAAACGAACTAACCAGCGTCACCCGTAACGGTTATACGGTGATCAGTGGTGAAAGGGTTAACTAGGGGGCCATCAAGGGGTTAAAACATTTATTAGATAGTATATGGGGGTCCCTGTCGCTATAAAACGCTGACGGCGAACCTAAATATTTACGTCCCTAACTAGCGTCACCAGCGACACTAATACAGCGATCAGAAAAATGATCGCTTAGCGACACTGGCGACAGGGGGTGATCAAGGGGTTAAAACTTTATTAGGGGGGTAAGGGGGGTACCCTAGACCTACAGGGGGCTAAACCTTTATTCGGTAATAAACGGCGGGTGCCCTGACACTATAAAAAATAAACGAACTAACCAGCGTCACCCGTAACGGTTATACGGTGATCAGTGGTGAAAGGGTTAACTAGGGGGCCATCAAGGGGTTAAAACATTTATTAGATAGTATATGGGGGTCCCTGTCGCTATAAAACGCTGACGGCGAACCTAAATATTTACGTCCCTAACTAGCGTCACCAGCGACACTAATACAGCGATCAGAAAAATGATCGCTTAGCGACACTGGCGACAGGGGGTGATCAAGGGGTTAAAACTTTATTAGGGGGGTAAGGGGGGTACCCTAGACCTACAGGGGGCTAAACCTTTATTCGGTAATAAACGGCGGGTGCCCTGACACTATAAAAAATAAACGAACTAACCAGCGTCACCCGTAACGGTTATACGGTGATCAGTGGTGAAAGGGTTAACTAGGGGGCCATCAAGGGGTTAAAACATTTATTAGATAGTATATGGGGGTCCCTGTCGCTATAAAACGCTGACGGCGAACCTAAATATTTACGTCCCTAACTAGCGTCACCAGCGACACTAATACAGCGATCAGAAAAATGATCGCTTAGCGACACTGGCGACAGGGGGTGATCAAGGGGTTAAAACTTTATTAGGGGGGTAAGGGGGGTACCCTAGACCTACAGGGGGGCTAAACCTTTATTCGGTAATAAACGGCGGGTGCCCTGACACTATAAAAAATAAACGAACTAACCAGCGTCACCCGTAACGGTTATACGGTGATCAGTGGTGAAAGGGTTAACTAGGGGGCCATCAAGGGGTTAAAACATTTATTAGGTAGTATATGGGGGTCCCTGTCGCTATAAAACACTGACGGCGAACCTAAATATTTACGTCCCTAACTACCGTCACCAGCGACACTAATACAGCGATCAGAAAAATGATCGCTTAGCGACACTGGTGAGGAGGGGTGATCAAGGGGTTAAAACTTTATTAGGGGGGGTAAGGGGGGTACCCTAGACCTACAGGGGGTAATACTAACTGTCCCACCACTGCTAACTGTCACAAACTGACACTATGCAGTAATCAGGAAAAAAAAAAAAACCTGCTTGGTGTCAGTTTGTGACAGGGGGGGGGGTGATTGGGGGGGGATCGGGGGTGTAATATATGCCTGGCATGTTCTACTGTGTTGTGTGTGAGTGTTGGTGCACTTACATGTCATCTCTCCTCTGCGCTGGAACGGAAACTGCCAGACCGAGGAGAGATGACATCACATCCTCTGCCTCTGTGTACTATACAGAGGCAGGGGATGTTTGTCATTGGCTGGGAGCGATCGCGAGGGGGGGGCCATGACCGGATGGCCTCCCCCTCGTCTGTCATCGCTCCCAACCAAATGCCGACCGCAGCTGGCACAGGGGGGGGTCCGATCGGACCCCCCACCCGCGGGAAGGCAATCACGTACTAGGTACGTGATTTTGCCTGCCCGTGCCGCTCTGCTCACGTATATAGGCGTGAGGCGGTCGGCAAGTGGTTAAACATAAATTCATTTTAAATGTATTTTTACCTTAAATATAGTCTTGGTTAAATTACCTAGTTGTTTTTTATTATTTCCAAATGATTATAATTTGAGCCCAAAAAATTTGATATGTGTACCAACATCAGAAATAAAAATTTAATTCCCAAAAATCAGAGGGTAACATCACTATTCTACACTTACACACCAAGAACCACCAACTATCATAGAACAAATCAAGAAGAAGAAATCCTGACTAATGTAATTCCACCACCTTTATGTCAAAAGAAATGCAGTATTTATGTGTAGGAGGGATTCACATGTGGCAGCACAGTGGCTAACAGGTTAGCACCTCTGCTTAGCAGCGCTGGGGTTGCTGTTTTGAATCTCAAGCATGCCACTTCGTGTAGAGCAGTTGTCATTTCTCCCTATGTTGTTTAACATAACTCCTGACTCAGGTCCTTACATAAATTATGTCTAAATGTAGTATTTATGTGTAGGAAGGTTCCACCACCATTGCAAATCCTGTCATATGGGCAAGGACTATAATCAGCCTTAACATTTCTCCACTAGCAAAAAAATGGAGGTATGGCTAGAAAGGTTGCACTAGATACAGCACCTTATCCAGAAATAATTATATAGGAATTTGAGGGTTTAGAGGGATTATAACGGTGCCAGAGAAGAGGAAGAATAGGAATGCTGGTAAAATTAACAAAGATACTTTATTGGCAAAAATTAGCACATACAAAAAGACAGGTCATTTTCTTTGTGTTACTACTGGGTCCCAGTTATTTTCTATGACCTTGTTAGTTTGTGTGGCTGGACTGATGCGGGGTGGCTCGCCTGGGACTCCCCTTCCATTCCCTGGGGTGCTGGAATTGGTGGGGGGGTCTGTGCCCGGGCGCTCTGCCTCGTGTTCCTCTTCCCCGGGTGGCCCTTTGCTCCCTTCCTCATTGATGTGCCTGTTGGCCTTTTTTCCCCCCTGGTGTGGTGTGGCAGGGGCCCCCTGCCTTGGCTTTACATTTTGCGATGTTGTTGGCTGTATGGACGCCCAGGGCAGCACCTCAATGTCTGCCCATCTGGCTTCTGTGCAAATGCTTTGTGCCGCTCTGCCCCGCGCCCACCATCTGGCCCTGGTACATGGATTCGCTGTCTTTCCTTTGATTGACAGCGTTGTTCCATTTGTCTTATAGTCCGTCTCAACGCAGGTCACGTGACTCGGGCATTCGCCCGCGGTGTATCTTGGACCTTGTAGGCTCCAAGGATGTCACCGCGGGCGCATGCGCAGAAGCCCATCATTGCTGTGCTGATCGGGTGTGGGGGGCGTACTTAAGCCGGCCTGTCCTGACTGTCAGCTGGACACGAGGAACTCCTGTCATTACAGTTGGAATACTCTCATGGTACGTTGTATCCACTCCACATCATCCCCCCCTTCAGCAATTTACCTTTTTCTTTTCCTTTGGCCATGAGCTTACCTCATTCGTTTTACTTTAGGATTTCAGAAGTAATTACCTGTGCTGCTGCTCAAACTAATCCTATCCTGTGTTTCCTACATATGTGCAGGGTATCTGTTTGGTGCCTCTCACATTTCTAATTGTCCTGTAATTGCTTCCTGGGTAAGCTTCCTTCTAAACACTGTTCCTATCTTTTACACACTGTGTATGTAATTGAACTATCATTTCTTTACGGTTAATTTACATTAGTTTTGGATTTCTAGATAAACATCCATACTCTTCATTCCGTTTCTGAGTACATCCTTCCAGCTTCCTTCAGGCGCTTCTCTTGGAACATATTTATTTTAAACTGTAAGTTATTGCGGCTATGTTAGCCCTATTGATCTGATGTGGCGATAATTATCCCACTCATCTGATTATGTCCTTATTTCCCTTGTACTGTCTCCTTGATACACACCACCTAATGGTATAATATTTGATCGCCAGGCCTTTGTATGCCCCCTGCAGTCATAGATACGGTGCAACCTGCATGGCCTCCGGCTGAGGTGCCCCGTGCCATGCCTCGCCTTGGGTGTCCGGCCTTCAGGTACCTCCTTTGGGATGGGGGGGTTTATGGCCTCTTTTTGGGGATCTAGCTCAGCCACACATCCTAATTTATGTTTTATGACTTGCATACCTTCAATATTACCTGTTTTTATCTTGTTCCTTATTTTGCCTTTTTGTTCCTATGTATAGATCTTTAATGTTGCTACAGGCTCACACTATTCCCTGAAGAAGCCAATGACTTGGCGAAACATGTAGGAATTGAGCACCTGTTTTGAAGACCCTCTTCGCCAGGCCTACTCCATTGTAATTGCTCTGTATCAACTAATGTGTCAACTGCACCCATTTAATGACCTGTCTTTTTGTATGTGCTAATTTTTGCCAATAAAGTATCTTTGTAAATTTTACCAGCATTCCTATTCTTCCTCTTCTCTGGCACCGTTATAATCCCTCTAAACCCCCAAATTCCTATATAATTTCCCCACTAGCACTAATTGCAGCCTCTTACTAAGCCAAAACCCATAAAATTATAGCTGTTTATCTCTCAGCATGCTGACAGTAATCAGCCATAACCAGCATTTAAAACAAATGGCATATGCCAGAAACAGGTTGTTCAGTGTCTCTCTGGCCTTACACAGTACATTTGCATTGATTAACTTCTTGCACCCCTGGGACTTAGAACAGTTTGACACCACAGAAATGCAGCCTACAAACATGTAGCAGCACAGTGGCTAACAGGTTAGCATGTCTGCCTAGCAACACTGAGGTTCTTGGTTTGAATCCCAAACCCACTACCTGGCTAGAGATTTCTATGTTCTTCCTATGTTGTGCTGTAAAAGTTTCTTTCACCAGTGATGACATTTTTGATTGGTTTCACATGAAGGAACCCCAAGAAATCACATTATAAATCAAGCAAGTGTGGGTTTGCACTAAATCTAGAACTGTGGTGTTTTGGCCCAGATATAGGATGTATAAGTCTGGTGTGATCCTGCTATTTTAATGTTGTATGCTTATGATGAATGACAAATGTGATGAATGTTTGTTTCCGCTTATGATAATTAGCAGAACATGCGAACATGCAAAAACACTGTTAAAGTCTATAGGACACGAACATGAAAAATCAAAAGTACTAATTTTAAAGGCTTATATGCAAGTTATTATCATAAAAAGTGTTTGGGGACTCGGTTCCTGCCCCAGGGGACATGTATCAATGCAAAAAAAGTTTTAAAAACTGACATTTTTTTGGGAGCAGTGATTTTAAGAATGCTTAAAGTGAAACAATAAAAATGAAATATTCCTTTAAATTAGACATGTGCAGGATGAAAAAATTTGTTTAGTTTCATTTTGTTTTGATTCGTTATTTAACTAAATTTGTTTAGTTAAATTAGTTGCATTCATTACATTCGTTTTTGGGATTCGTTTAGTTTTGTATTCGAGTTCGAAAAAATTTCACCCATATTCGAAAAAATTTGACCGCATTCGAAAAAAACTGACCGAATTTGAAATAGTAAACTATATAACCATTTTGGGAAATTCGAAATTCATATAGAATGAAAGTGAATTTGAATAGAATAGAAAGTAATAGAAAAGAATAGCATAGAAAAACAATAGAACATAACAGAAAAAAAATATAATATATTCTATTCTAATCTTTTCTATTCAAATTCGAATTCATTCTGTACCAAATTCCAATTTCGGAAGATGGTTTTATATATATATATATATAAATATATATATATATATATGTATATATATATATATATATATATATATATATATATATATATATATATATATATATATCATATTTTTTTCTATTCTGTTCTATTGTTTTTTCTGTTCTAGACTTTTCTATTAGAATTCAATTTCATTCTATTTCTATATAACCATTTTCCGAAATTCGAATTCCGTATAGAATAAATGAATACGTTCAAATAGAAAAGATTAGAATACAATAGAAAATAATGGAAAAGAATAGCATAGAAAAATAATAGACCAGCATAGAAAAGATATTTTATATATATATATATATATATATATATATATATATATATATATATATATATATATATATATATATATATATATATATAAAACATCTTCCAAATTTCGAATTTCATGTAGACTGAAATCAAATTTGAATAGAAAAGATTGGAATAGAAAATAAAATAAAAGGACAGAATAGCATAGAAAGACAATAGAACAGAATAAAATATAATATATATATTATATTTTATTCTATTCTGTTCTATTGTTTTTCTAGTCTATTATTTTCTATTATTTTCTATTCTAATCTTTTCTATTCAAATTCAAATTCATTATATACGAAATTCAAATCTCAGAAGCCATCTTCTGAAATTCAAATTTTGTATAGAATGAATTCAAATTTGAGTAGAAAAGTTTAGAGTAGAAAAGAAAAGAAAAACATAGAAAAACAATGGAACAGAATGGGAAAAAAATATAATATATATATATATATATATATATATATATATATATATATTCTAGTCTTTTCTATTAGGATTCAATTTCATTCTATTTCTATATAATCATTTTCCGAAATTCAAATTTTGTATAGAATGATTTCGCATTTAAATAGAAAAGATTAGAATACAATAGAAAATAATATAAAATAATAGCATAGAAAAACAATAGACCAGCATAGAAAAAATATTTTATATATATATATATATATATATATATATATAAAATATCTTCCAAAATTCAAATTTCGTATAGAATGAATTTGAATTCAAATAGAAAAGATTACAATAGAATAGAAAAACAATAGAACAGAAACAATATGATGAAAATTAATTTGAATAGAAAACAGTGTAGAAAAGAATAGGCTAGAAAAACAATAGAACAGAAAAGAATAAAAAATATATATTATATTATATTCTGTTCTGTTCTATTGTTTTTCTAGTTTATTCTTTTCTATTATTTTCTATTCTAATCTTTTCTATTCATTCTATACAAAATTTGAATTTCAGAAGCCATCTTCTGAAATTCGAATTTCACATAGAATGAATTCAAATTCGTACAGAAAAGTTTAGAAAAGAATAAAATAGAAAAGAATAGCATAGAAAAACAATGGAACAGAATATAAAAAAATATTATATATATGGGTAATTTTAATCCCAACAGCTTTTGTAATAATGTTTCAGTGCAAAACGAAACTGACAAAAAGTATTCTAATATTCACAGCTTGTTAAAGCCCATTAAGTCAATTTTTGCCAAGGCATAAGTGTTGTCGCCTTGTTATATGAGCTTCACCTGTGACTAATAATGGATCAATTAGGTCACAGGTGTGTATAAAAAGAACACCAGTACACTAGACCTTCTCAACTGCAACTAGACCTCTGCAAACATGCCTAAGATTCACCCGGAGACTAAAGTGTTGATTATCAAGAGGCTGAAGACCAGATCCACTGCTGATGTGGCAGACACCTTCAATGTGTCTCAGCGCCAAGTTCAGAGGATAAAAAAAAGATTTGAAGAGACTGGAGACGTTTTGGACAAGGCCAGATCAGGCCGACCCCACAAGACAACTGCTTGAGAGGACCGTTTGTTGGCTCGAAAATACAAGGCCAGCCCATTTTCCACTGCAGCAGAGCTCCACGAGACCTGGTCACCTGAAGTCCCTGTGTCAACCAAAACAGTTTGTCGGATTCTGTCTTGAAATGGCCTCCATGGTCAAATCAGTGCCCATAAGCCAGCACTAAACAAAAGACAATTGAAAAACCGTGTGGCATTTGACAAGGGCCACAGCCTGCTAAAAGGACGGACTCTGGAAAAGTGGCAGAAGGTGGAATTTTCAGATGAATCTTCTGTTGAATTACACCACAGTCTCTGCAAATATTGCAGGAGACCTACTGGAACCCACATGGAGCTGAGATTTAGCTAGAAAACAGTGAAGTTTGGTGGAGGCAAAATCATGGTCTGAGGTTGCATCCAGTATGGGGGTGTGCGAGGGATCTGCAGGGTGGAAGGCAACATCAATAGTCTAAAATACCAAGAAATCTTAGCTACCTCTTATATTCCCAACCATAAAAAAGGCCAAATTTTGCAGCAGGATGGTGCTCCATCGCATACTTCCATCTCCACATCAAAGTTCCTTAAGGCAAAGAAAATCAAGATGCTCCAGGATTGGCCAGCCCAGTCACCAGACATGAACATCATTGAGCATATGTGGTGTAGGATGAAAGATGAAGCATGGAAGACGAAACCAAAGAATATTGATGAACTCTGGGAGGCATGCAAGACTGTTTTCTTTGCTATTCCTGATGACTTCATCAATAAATTGTATGAATCCTTGCCAAACCACATGGATGCTGTCCTTCAAGCTCATGGAAGTCATACAAGATATTAAATTTGGATCTCACAGCACCACTACTTACTTTGCTGACATATTTTTGGATTTTCAGTAAAGTTGTTCAATTTCTGTATAGGCGACAAAACTTTTGTCTTGCCAAAATTTGACCTGTCTGTCTTGATTAAATGATAAATCTTTTTTCAGTGAAACTAATTTATTTCAGTGCATTAAACATCATTTGGGAGGGCTTTATCTTTTCATATGAGCTATTTCTAACACCAATTGATTAATTAAAAGTCAGGTTAATAGCAGAATAGAGAAGCAAAATAGAGAAGCAACAAGATTTTTGTCAGGGACTGTATATATATATATATATATATATATATATATATATATATATATATATATATATATATATATATAAATATATATATATATATATATATATATATAAAACATCTTCCAAAATTCAAATTTCATATAGACTGAAATCAAATTTGATTAGAAAAGATTAGAATAGAATAGAAAATGATAGAAAAGAATAGCATAGAAAAACAATAGAACAGAATAGAAAAAATATATAATATATATATTATATTTTATTCTGTTCTATTGTTTTTCTAGTCTATTATTTTCCATTATTTTCTATTCTAATCTTTTCTATTCAAATTCGAATTCATTCTATATGAAATTCGAACTTCAGAAGCCTTGTTCCGAAATTCGAATTTTGTATAGAATGAATTTATTTGAATTTGAATAGAAAAGACTTATAGAATAGAAAAAATAGAAAATAATAGAAAAGAAAAGCATAGAAAAACAATAGAACAGAATAATAAAAAAATATTGTATATATATATATATATATATATATATATATATATATATATATATATATATATATTCTATTGCTTTATTGTTCTATATTCTACTGTATTGTATTTTAGAAAATCGTTTTCTATTTTTTTCAAATTCGATTCAAATTTGTTTTCGAATTCAATCGTTTTTTTCGGGTTCATTTAAATTTGTTTTTTTTGTAATTCGGAAATTCGAATGCATCCGAATTTCCGAATAATGAAAAATGTGTCCAAATTTCTATTCAGAACGAAAGGAAATGCACATGTCTACTTTAAATATCGTGCCTGGGGGTGTCTATAGTATGCCTGTAAAGTGGTGCAGTTTTCCCATGTTTAGAACAATACCACAGCAACATCATTGAGAAAAATGGCATGGGTCCCCCCCCAGCCCATTACCAGGCTCTTTGGGTCTGGTATGAATATTAAGGGAAACCCAAATTTTTTAAAAAATGGTGTGGGGGCCCCCAGGCACTATGTACTCTGAACAGAAGTACATATACTATACGGCTGGCCCTATATACTCTGCAGAAAAATTGGGCCTTGGTTGGTGGTGCCACAACACTGTAACCCCTCACATTTACTCTTGTGAGGTGCAGGAACGGGCCCTGCTGTGAAATATTAGATCAAAAATTCTAATTACATGCCCCTGTTAAATAGTGGCAGACAAATTGGGCCTTATGTGGTGGTGCCACAACATTGTAAGCCCTCACATTTACTCTTGGTGGACGCAGGAACGGGCCCTACTGTGAAATATTAGATAAAAAATTGTAATTACAATATAGTGCACCCGTAGTGCAGTTGCTGCTACTTTTCTGGTGGTGTACACAGTAGACAATACAGAGTGCAGCCGCAGTGCAGTTGCTACTACACTTCTGGTGGTGTACACAGTACACAATACAGTGTAGTGTGGTGTTGCAAAACAAAATATACACCATGTCCGGAAGGCCACCAAGGAGAGGCAGATGTTCACAGGCCACTAAAAGAGTGCAAGCAGCCGCTGTGTCTATAGTTAACAGTGCTGGTCATGGACATGGTGCATCCTCTGCAGGTGGCCGTGGGGCACGCATGCCATTTTTTTCTGCTGCTGGCTGTGTTATTGAGCCAGAACATGCAGAAGAGTTGGTGGAGTGGACAGCAAAGCCGTCCTCATCCTCCTCGTCCTCTGTCATCCAGGCTCAGAGTAGTTTGCCCCCACAGTCACTCCTTCCGTACCCCCACCATCATGCATGAAGGAGTCTCCAGAACTTTTCGACCACAGTGTTGGATACATGCTGCTGGAGGATGCGCAGCAATTTGAAGGCTCCGATGTTGGTTCCCAGGTAAAGGAAGGGAGTAACATGAGCCTAGAGAGAGGGGGTGCCCAAGAAGGACAAGAAACTGTCTGTCATGTTCCCCCAGCTGCAGCATACTGCCAAGTTTGCTCCAGTGATGAGGAGGGAGAAGATGATGAGATCACAGACTATACTTGGGTGCCTGAGAGAAGAGAGGAGGAGGAGGGGGCACAACTCCAATGAGGCAGGATGTCCTCTAGGGGGCAGTTTAAGGGCAGCCACCCTACTGCATCACACCGCAGATCTCCGCAGGTGCAGGGCGCTGCTGACTCCCCGCTGATTTTGAAAAGTTCCTTGGTGTGGACCTTTTTTGACACGTGTGCAGCAGATTGCACCATTGCTGTTTGCAACCTATGTCTGAAGCGGATCAACCATGAACATGGAGGATAACATTCAGCAGCAGTCTTCAAGGGATGGTTTTCAGTCCACAGAAACCCAAGGAGTTGTACGTGGCTGGGAGAAGGTTGTTACGGATCATGTGATCCTTAGTGACCCAGAGGACTCAGAATCAAATGCCTCTGCAAACTTATGCTGCATGGCCTCCCTCATTCTGCAAAGCCTGTGAAAGGACCCTAGAATTTGTAGTATCAAGGAGAGGGATCATTACTGGCTGGCAACCTTTCTTGATCCACGTTACAAGGGTAAGGTTGCAGAACTCATCCTGCCTTTGCAAAGAAGGAAACATCTTCAGGAGGCTTTTAATAAAGGTTTGTGCAACGCATTTCCAGACCCTGGGAGGTTACAATTTCCTGGTGCTGGACAACGTGTTGTTGAGGCTTTGTTCAGTCAGAGGAAGAGTGGTGGAGAAGGTGGCTGGCTGACCAATGCCTTTAGACAATTTTTCAGTCCTCAGCGCCAAGGTCTGATTGGTTCAAGCAACCATCGCCAGTGTCTGCATTACATAGTGCAGGAATATCTAGGGGCAAGAGCAGACTTGGAGACCTTTCCAACAGACCAGCCACTGGGTTACTGGGTCTTGAGGATGGACCACTGGCTAGAACTTGCTCAATATGCAATTAAGCTACTGGCCTGCGCTGCATCCAGCGTTCTTTTTGATCGCACATTTAGTGCTGCTGTAGGGTTTGTAATGGATCATAGAGTGCGCCTGTCCACAGACTCCGTTGATCGGCTCAGATTCATAAAAATGAATCAGTCTTGGATCAGCAGCTATCAAGCACCTGATGCTGTTGTAACTGATTAATTTTTCTATGGATGTGGGATCCCTTGAAGACTGCCTATGCTGAGTGACTATCCTATTCCTCCTCAATCTTAATGATGCTAGCTTCCAACAATATTTTTGGTTTAGGGCACCACCACCACTGCCTAAGGCCCAATTTTTCTGTCCCTGTTTAACAGGGGCATGTAATTTTTGATCTAATATTTCACAGCAGGGCCCATTCTTGCGCCCAACAAGAGTATCTGTGAGGGGTTACAGTGTTGTGGCACCACCGCCGCCACCACCAAAGGCACAATTTTTCTGCCCCTGCCCCAGCAGCAGAAAAAAAGACAAGCGTGCCCCACAGCCACCTGCAGAGGATGCACCATGTCCATGACCAGCACTGTTGACTGTAGACACAGAGGCTGTTTGCCCTCTTTTAGTGGCCTGTGAGCGTCTGCCTCTCCTTGGTGGCCTACCGGACATGGTGTATATTTTGTTTTGCAACACCACACTACACTGTATTGTGTACTGTGTACACCACCAGAAAAGTTGTAGCAACTGCACTACAGCTGCACTGTATTGTAATTACAATTTTTGATCTAATATTTTACAGCAGGGCCCATTCCTGCACCCACCAAGAGTAACTGTGAGGGCTTACAGTGCTGTGGTATCACCACCACCAAAGGTCCAATTTCTCTGCCCCTGTTCAACAGGGGCATGTAATTACAATTTTTGATCTAATATTTCAAAGCAGGGCCCGTTCCTGCGCCCAACAAGAGTATCTGTGAGGGGTTACAGTGTTGTGGCACCACCACCACCAAAGGCCCAATTTTTCTGCCCCTGCCTCAGCAGCAGAAAAAAAGGACAAGCATGCCCCATGGCCACCTGCAGAGGATGCACCATCTCCACGTCCAGTACTATTGACTGTAGACACAGAGTCTGCTTGCCGTCTTTTAGTAGCCTGTGAGCGTCTGCCTCTCCTTGGTGGCCTTCCGGACATGATGTCAATTTTGTTTTGCAACACCACACTACACTGTATTGTGTACTGTGTACACCACCAGAAAAGTAGTAGCAACTGTACTACAGCTGCACTGTATTGTGTACTGTGTACACCACCAGAAGTGTAGTAGCAACTGCAATATGGCTGCACTGTATTGTGTACTGTGTACACCACCAGAAAAGTAGTAGCAACTGCACTACGGATGCACTGTATTGCGTGCTGTGTACACCACCAGAAGTGTAGTAGCAACTGCACTTCAACTGCACTGTATTGTATATATATGTATAGTATATATATATATATATATATATATATATATATATATATATATACTAGACTGTCTATCTATCTATCTATCTATCTATCTATCTATCTATCTATCTATCTATCTATCTATCTATCTATCTATCTATCTATCTATCTATCTATCTATCTATCTATCTATACAGTATGTATCAAATACACTGCCACTAACTGAATAGCCTGCTTGTTTAATCAAAACCACGCTATCTCTCCATCCACGCCAACAACACTACACAAGGCCGACCTGTAGGCAGCCTTATATAGTGTGGGGCGTGGACTTAGTCCCCCCTGGGCCATGACTGACCAAAGGCACCCTGCGTTTGGCCAATTATGGCTCTCTTAGCAGAGGGCGCTGGGATTGGCCAAAGCATGCAGGTCAGGTGCATGCTTTGGCCAATCATCATACAGCAATGCACTGCAATCTCATTATGGGGTGTTCCGTGGCACCCGAATTTGCCACGAACACCCCATAATGTTCGCTCTTCGGCAAACGGGCAAACACCCGATGTTTGAGCAGAACTTATGTTCGACCTGAACATCAAGCTCATCCCTAATTATAATCCTGCCATTTAACTTTTTTGGTGTTTGGGGCAAGGATTTGTTTAATGTGTCTAGTTTTTAGTGTCTTACCCTTGTAGATTGTAAGCTATTTTTGAGCAGGGGCCTTCTGACTATATTGTCAAATGCTGGAGCATCATTTCCATGCCTTTTTTTGTCCCAAGTACATTAATGTAACAAATGTTTATACTAATGTTGAAAAAAAGCTGATTGTTTTTTGCTTTATATTTGACATTTGCAGACTCAAAATACATATTGTATAAATGCAAACTATTTATACCCCCAAACCTGTATTAACCACTTAACAACCGGCCCATAGCCAAATGACGGCTACAGGGCGGTTGTTTTACTCTGGGAGGGCGTCCAGGGACGTCCTCCCAGAATTCTGCTCTCGCGCGCCCCCTAGGGCGCGCACTCGAGAGCATCCGTGACCGCCGGGTCCAGAGGACCCGGCGCATCACAGATCCCGGTAAATGGCCGCTGATCGCGGCCGTTTACCATGTGATCGCTCTGTCAAATGACGGAGCGATCACATGTCAACAAACCGGCGTCATCTGATGACGCCGGTTCCTCTCCTCCCCCTCTCCTCCCCTCCTGTGTACCGATCCGTACACAGTGACCGGAGAGGCGGATGGATGGATGGCTGCAGCGTTGTGGGCTGCATCTGTAGTGCCCACAGCGCTGCACAGAGACATCCAGCCATCCATCCATCCATGCTCAGCCATCCCTACTACTCTGCATGCTGTGCAATACTCTGCAATTCCCTCTGCAATGCCCCACAATACTCTGCAATACCCTGGAATACCCCACAGTACTCTGCAATACCCCTGCAATACTCTGCCATACCCCACAATACTCTGCAATACCCCTGCAATACTCTGGAATACCCCACAATACTCTGCCATACCCTGCAATACCCCGCAATACTCTGCCATACCCTGCAATACTCTGCCATACCCTGCAATACCCCGCAATACCCTGGAATACCCCGCAATACTCTGCCATACCCCAAAATACCCCGTTATACTCTGCCATACCCCAAAATACCCCGCAATACTCTGCCATACCCTGCAATACTCTGCCATACCCTGCAATACCCCGCAGTACTCTGCCATACCCTGCAATACCCCGCAATACTCTGCCATACCCCGCAATACTCTGCCATACCCCAAAATACCCCGCAATACTCTGCCATACCCCGCAATACTCTGCCATACCCTGAAATACCCCGCAATACTCTGCCATACCCCGCAATACTCTGCCATACCCTGCAATACCCCGCAATACTCTGCCATACCCCGCAATACTCTGCCATACCCTGCAATACTCTGCCATACCCTGCAATACTCTGCCATACCTTGCAATACTCTGCCATACCCTGCAATATTCTGCCATACCCTGCAATACCCCGCAATACTCTGCCATACCCTGCAATACCCCGCAATACTCTGCCATACCCTGAAATACCCCGCAATACTCTGCCATACCCTGCAATACCCCGCAATACTCTGCCATACCCTGCAATACCCCGCAATACTCTGCCATACCCTGCAATACCCCGAAATACCCTGAAATATCCCGCAATACCCAGCCATACTCTGCAATACTCAGTGATACCCAGCCATACTCTGCCATACTCTGCCATACTCTGCCATACCCAGCCATGCTCTGCAATACCCCACAAAAATCTGCAATACTCTGCCATAACCCGCAATACTCTGCCATACCCAGCCATACTCTGCAATACCCCGCAATACCCAGCCATACTCTGCAATACTCGGTGATACCCAACCATACTCTGCAATACTCGGTGATACCCAGCCATACTCTGCCATACCCAGCCATACTCGGCGATACTCTGCAATACTTGGTGATACCCAGCCATACTCTGCCATACCCAGTCATACTTGGCGATACTCTGCAATACCCAGCCATGCTCAGCCATACCCAGCCATGCTCAGCCATACCCAGCCATGCTCAGCCATACCCAGTCTCTGTATGTGGCCAGGCTGTGGAAGTCTCACACATGTGGTATCCCCGTACTCAGGAGGAGCAGGAGAATCTATTTTGGGGGGTCATTTTTGGTATGTACATGCTATGTGTTAGAAATATTGTATAAATGGACAACTTTGTGTTAAAAAAAAAGCATTTTAACCACTTCCCGCCTTCCGTCATACAACGTCCTTGACTTTGTGTGGGGATATCTGAATGATGGGTACAGCTACAGGCATCATTCAGATATCATCTTTTTCAGCCGGCGATTCCCTACACCATAAGAATGATCATAGCGGCTGTTACACTGCTTGATCGTTCTTACAGGAGGCGAGAGGGGACCCCCCCCCCCTCACGCCGCCCTCCGGTGCTTCTACCGACTCACCGCTACGATCAAAGCCAGGATCTTTTTTTTTTTTTTTTTTTTATTTCAGGAACAGCCTAGAGGTGAGATGTGGGGTCTTATTGACCCCATATCTCACTGTAAAGAGGACCTGTCATGCCATATTCCTATTACAAGGGATGTTTACATTCCTTGTAATAGGAATAAAAGTGATCAAAAAATTTTTTTTTTTGGAAAAAAGTGTCAAACTAAAATAAATAAAGTAAAATGAACAATAAAAAAAAATAAAAAATTTTTAAAGCGCCCCTGTCTATGTGCTCGCATGCAGAAGCGAACGCATACGTAAGTCCCGCCCACATATGAAAAAGGTGTTCAAACCACACATGTGAGGTATCGCTGCGATCGGTAGAGCGAGAGCAATAAT
This sequence comes from Lithobates clamitans, assembly GCA_037952925.1. Lineage (NCBI taxonomy): Eukaryota > Metazoa > Chordata > Amphibia > Anura > Ranidae > Lithobates > Lithobates clamitans. Next base: position 889,419 of record JBBGZY010000730.1, read on the forward strand.
TTTGGCCCTAGACCTCCTCTGTAACTCAAAATTTGTAACCTGTAAAAAATTTTAAAGCGTCGCCTATGGGGATTTTTAAGTGGCGAAGTTTGGCGCCATTCCACAAGCGTGTGCAATTTTGAAAGGTGACATGTTAGGTATCTATTAACTCGGCGTAACTTCATCTTTCATATTATGCAAAAACATTGGGCTAACCTTACTGTTTTGTTTTTTTTTTAAGCAAAAAACAGTTTTTTTTCCAAAAAAAACGCGTTCGAAAAATTGCTGCGCAAATATCGTGCGAGATAAAAAGCTGCAATGACCGCTATTGTATTCTCTAGGGTCTTTGCTAAAAAAACATATATAATGTTTTGGGGTTCTATGTAATTTTCTAGCAAATAGATGATGATTTTTACATGTAGGAGAGAAATGTCAGAATTGGCCTGGGTGTTCCAGAACGCCTGAAGGTGCTCCCCTGCATGTTGGGCCTCTGTATGTGGCCACGTTGTGTAAAAGTCTCACACATGTGGTATCGCCATACTCGGGACTAATAGCAGAATGTGTTTTTGGGTGTAATTTGTGGTATGCATATGCTGTGTGTGAGAAATAACCTGCTAATATGACAATTTTGTGAAAAAAAAAAAAGAAAAAAAAAAAAACTTGATTTTGCAAAGAATTGTGGGAAAAAATGACAACTTCAAAAAACTCATCATGCATCTTTCTAAATACCTTGGAATGTCTTCTTTCCCAAAAGGGGTCATTTGGGGGGTATTTGTACTTTTCTGGCATGTTAGGGTCTCAAGAAATGAGGTAGGCCGTCAGTACTTCAGGTGTGATCAATTTTCAGATATTGGTACCATAGCTTGTGGACGCTATAACTTTCACAAAGACCAAATAATATACACTAATTTGGGTTATTTTTACCAAAGATATGTAGCGGTATAAATTTTGGCCAAAATATATGAAGAAAAATTACTAATTTTCAAAATTTTATAACAGAAACGAAGAAAAATGTATTTTTTTACAGATTTTTCGGTCTTTTTTCTTTTATAGCGCAAAAAATAAAGAACCCAGCGGTGATTAAATACCACCAAAAGAAAGCTCTATTTGTGTGAAAAAAAGGACAAAAAATTCATATAGATACAGTGTTGCATGACTGAGTAATTGTCATTCAAAATGTGAGAGCACCAAAAGCTGAAAATTGGTCTGGTTATTAAGGGGGTTTAAGTGCCCAGTGGTCAAGTGGTTAAATCCAGTTGCATACACATTTTTTGGTTGTGCACACATGCTTATCCTTGATTAGAAAGTGTAATAGGGGCAGGGGGAAGAACCCCCCCCCAAAAAAAAACCTTGCACCAAAGCTTAATTTCAGGGCTCTACTAATTATTTATTGTTTTGTGGAATAGGTAAGCCATGGCATAAGTCAACTAAATGTGCATTCTCTCCAAGCACCAAATTAAGAGAAAAATACCACAAAAACAATAGTTTAAACAAAATTTGGCGTGGGGTCCTCCCCCATAATCAATACCAGGCCCTTCAGGTCTGGCATAGATTTTAAGGGGAACTCCACGTCAAAATTAAAAAAAAAATTGGCGGAGGCGCATGCGCGACGGCACCTAAGATGGATGCGTAGTCCGGGAGCTCTGTCCTGCCTCAGCAGACTGGATCGAAAATTTGGCACTTGGACCAGCGATCGGGACCTGGAATTGCCCTACACGGCCACCGGAATCCCTGGGGACATTACCGATGTACACGGGAGCGGTAAGGAGAAACCTAAAACCGGCCTTTGAAGCCGCTTTACCACAGGCCGAGACTGCCAAGATGGCGACCGCGCCCCTCAGCTCTCCTCAGGGTGCATAGCCGAATCCCCCATACACGGCCTCCCCCTCCCTGCTTCAGCCAGAACACCCTACAGGCAATATCCCATCAAACCCAGCATCCCCAGCGTCCACCGCTTCTCTCCTGGAGCATAACCTGACAAGCCTGGGGTATTCCCCAATGGATGTAGGCCCTCCCCAGTCTCACAAGCTACTACAGCATGGGGATTCAGGCCTACTCCAGCCAGCATCAGTAGCAGAAATATATACCAAGTTTGCAGAACTACTGGACAGAGGCCTTCATAATACTGCACACAAAATAACCAGTGACATTAAAGCAGATCTCCAGAACATTGGCACCCGCATGGAAATCATTGAATCTAATCTTGACTCCACGATTTCCAGAACAAACCAAAATACTGCATGTATACAGACCTTGCAGGAACAACTAGAGACTGCTAATGCTAAGATTGATGACCTTGAAAACCGTAACCGAAGATACAATTTTAGGGTCAGGGGGCTCCCTGAATCCTACAAGGACATCCCTGAAACTATAAAATCGTTCATTAAAGATTTGCTCCCAGACACCCCACAGCACAGGCTTGAGCTGGATCGGGCCTACAGAGCACTCCGACCTCCTAGAGCTGGCGGCCTCTCCCGTGACGTCGTGGTGAAACCACATTTCTTCTCAATCAAAGAAGAGGTCATGAGGAAATCGAGATCCATGTCTGAAATTTTGTTCCAGGGACACCGCCTGCAAATATTTGCTGACTTATCCCCCTCGACTATACAAAAACGGAGAACCCTAAAGCCACTTCTCCAAATCCTGATGGACAGAGAAATCAAATACTGGTGGCTATTCCCGTTTCAACTCAAATTACTCCACAAAGGCAAGGCATATACCTTTGGATCCCTGCAGGAAGGAGAAAAGCTTTTTCTTCAACTAGGCTTCATCAACCAGGACCCGACTGCACGCCACCCAGGAAATCAACCTAACGCGGCAAAGAGACACTTGCCCACGAGTCCCCTGAATCCAGTTTGGGAAAAAGCAAGAACCAAGAAATCCAAGGAATCTAATCCTCCGTGAACTCCAGTCCTCACTTTTTCTTCGGAACTCAATTTTTTTTTTGACATCCACCTATATTTAGTAACCCCCTTTTGCCCGCCCCTCTTCAGATGTTTGCTGAAGGGGTGGGGCCTCCCCGTTTGTGACCCCCGAGATGAGTGTCAAGTCGGGACACCCTTACGCCTCTTTTGAGACGATCTAGGGGGGCACGATCCTTGGGGACGTTGTTAACCCATACTTTTCATCATACACTGACTGTGATCTACGCCTCCACAGCTTTTGGTTAGACCGGGTGGGTAGAGAGGAGGGTGGGTAGAGAGGAGGGTGGGTACCCGTCCTGCTAGACTGACCCTGGGATTTATTCTCAATAACCCATGCTAACTCTGGAGGTCCCCTCGTAATGCCTCTCCCCAATCTCCCCTGCTATTCCAGGTCCCTTTGCACAGTTCTAATACTAGTTTATTAGTTTGTTTAATATTATGTTGACCTGTACATCTTCTCCGCCGGGCTCTACTTAAAGTGAATGCTTATCTTTGCCGGAGGTTGAGATGTATGTGTCGGGGCAAGTGCCTATTTCTAGGATCTTCATTTTAAATAATCTACTAGAAGGTCCCTCTGCTGGGGCGGTGTTCATGCCCCCCTTTCTGCCTAGTGGTTTTTGGTACTCCAACGGCCACTGGACAGGACCAATCTCTTCCTACTGGAGAGATTCTTCTGTGACTCACTCTTCCTGATGGAGGACTCTGTCCCCTCCACTCTCCGGGGATCTCCCTTGCTCCCCGTCTTTCCTCTTTACCTTCCCGCTTTCCTTCTCTGCCTATATTCTAATGTGTTTTTCACCACAGGAGTCCTCTGGGGGGACTACTTTAGACATTTACTGCTGCTCTCACCGCTCTCCGCTCACCGTTTGAGGAGCCTTGGAACCCGTGGACACAGGATGGTGAGTGCTGTTGATTGCCCAGCTCTGCTCTTACCTCTGCTCAATGGCTAATGACACACCTGTAAACGTGGCCCTTAAAATAGTGTCCCATAATGCCCAAGGCCTGAACTCCCAGTCCAAAAGACGCAAAGTTTTTCAATACCTACATTCCCAAAAAGCAGATGTGATCCTTCTACAGGAAACTCACTTTCCTAGAAGTTTTAACCCTACATTCATCCACTCCAAATTCCCCTTCTTTAAACTTGCCAATGCTGAGAACAAAACAAAGGGGGTGGGTATTTTTATTTCCAAACGATGCAAATTTACCCCCAAATCTGAATTTAGGGACCCGGACGGGCGCTACCTTCTCTTAGTGGGGGAATTAGACAATCAATTATACTCTCTAATTTCGTATTATGCTCCCAATAGGGGCCAGTTTGCCTTCTTCCAAAACATGTTCTCAACACTAACGCCACTATTGGAAGGCACAGTGATTTATGGAGGCGACTCTAACTCGGCCTTTGACCAGGGCATGGACAAATCACGTCCCCTGGGCAAGCGCCTCATTAGACCGACAAAACAGAGCCTACGCATAACTAAACTTATCTTCCAGCAGGGACTGATAGACATTTGGAGGGAAGTAAATCCTACATTGCGAGACTACACCCATTTCTCCAACCCCCATAGATCTTTCGCAAGAATCGATCACATCCTTATAGCCTCAGCATCCATTCCACTAACGCACAGGGCATATATTAAAGACGTAGTCTGGTCGGACCACTCGATGGTGATTCTTGTACTTCAGCGCCCGAGAGGCCATAAACCTACCCGAAGATGGAGGCATAACGAGTCCATCCTGAGTGATCCGATCAGATCGAAAGCTATTGAAACCAACATACGCAACTACTTCCTCATTAATGATACAGCAGACACTAGCCCCTCTTGTCTCTGGGCAGCTCATAAAGCAGTGATAAGAGGACACCTGATCCAATTAGCCTCTCAAATCAATAAAGAAAACAAAACAGACATAGAAAAGCTGGATAGGGAATATACAGCCTTAATTAAACAACACAAAGCAGACCGAAATGCAGTTCCTACCACCCAGCTGGATGCAGCACGCACAGCCCTAAACCTCGCCTTAACCACTAAGGCTGAAAAATGGCTTAGGTGGAATAGAAACAGAAGACCGCATCGGTCCTATGCTGGCAGGCAAATTATCCCCGAAATTTCGATCTCCGGCCCTACCAAAGATCAGGATTCAGGGTGGTACCCTGTCCCAAAACCCACAACAAATAATGGGAGAATTCCTAACCTTCTATAAATCCCTTTACAGTAGTGGAAGCAGCCCTTCTCCTGAGGCCATGGACCTCTTCCTAAACAGCATTCAGATTCCCAAATTAGAAGCTAGGCACCGCCAGATTCTGGATTCTCCTATTTCTGCCGAAGAAATTTGCGTGGTCATCAAAAACCTGAAATCACACTCAGCCCCTGGCCCAGATGGCTTCTCCATACCATATTACAAATCATTTTCTACCTTACTCGCCCCATACATGGCTAGATTCTTCAATGCTCTTAGGAAGGGGGATCCCCTCGATACATCACTTAACACGGCCTACATCACGGTCCTCCCCAAGCCAGATAAAGACTCCAGCTCGGTCAGCAACTACAGACCAATATCCCTCATCAACAATGATTTAAAGATCTTGACTAAGATCCTTGCGGACCGCCTGGCTTCCTTCATCAACATATACATTAATAAAGACCAAGTGGGCTTCATACCAGGGAGATAGGGGCTCGACCAAATACGAAGAGCGATAAATATAGTTTCCCTTATAATTCCAACTGGGATGGGGGCTCATCCAGGCAGGGGTGTCTTCTGTCTCTGGACTTACAAAAAGCTTTTGATGCCGTCCAATGGCCCTACATTTTCCATCTACTACAAAAATGGGGATTTGGGGATTCTTTTCTCAATGTCATTCACGCATTATACTCAACTCCATCAGCTCAGGTGTGTCTGCAGGGGTTCTACTCAGACTCCTTCCCCATAGCCAGAGGCACAAGACAGGGGTGCCCACTCTCCCCGTTGATCTTCGCCATAGCAATCGAATCCCTGGCGATTGCCATCAGAAACAACCCAAACATTCAAGGCATTCAAAGCGGCCCCAAGTGTCATAAATGTGCATTATTTGCTGATGACATCTTACTATTTGTATCTTCTCCGCTGACATCGCTCCCCATTATCTGCCGTCTCTTGGATGATTTTGGGAAGATCTCAGGCCTTAGAGTAAATTATGACAAATCCCAGGCACTTAATATCAATATCCCAGATCCTCTCCTGGCCAGGCTCAGGGACAGCTTTCGGTTCTCATGGAGCGACTCTTCCATTTCATATTTAGGGATACAGCTGACTCCTAAGATTGAACTCCTCTATCAAGCCAATTTTCCCCCTCTTTATAAAAAACTGGAGGAGGACCTATCTCGTTGGTCCAGGCTGTCCCTGACCTGGCTAGGCAGGATCAACACGATCAAGATGACACTGCTCCCCCGCATCCTATACTACTTTAGAGCTCTTCCGATACCAGTAGACACTACCCGCCTAAAACGCTTCCAGGCCAACATTGTTAAATACATTTGGGGTAAAGGGGGACACAGATTCTCTAAAACGACCCTGTTTAGACCTAGGTCAGAGGGCGGCTTGGGTCTACCAAACCTACTCTGGTACCTACAAGCGGCTCAATTAGCCCAGATCTCTACTGTCTACTCTCGATGGGAACATCCTGATTGGATCCACATAGAGAGTAAAGCAGTCCCCCACCACACCCTAGACTTCCTCCTCTGGAGCCCAAAGAAACGTAGACCCCCCATCCTCTCCCCAACATTGTCACATTCCTTTACATTATGGGACAGAATGAAAAGCAACAACTGCTTAATATCCCCAACGACACCATTACAGCACCTGTTCCACAATCCTGATTTCCCCCCAGGTCTCAATATCTCAGCTTTTAAATGGTGGCTCGACAAAGGGATGTACAGAATAGGACACTTCCTTAGACCTTTAGGTCCACTCTCTAAAGCTTTCTGTGTCAGCAAACTCGACATGCCACAGTCAGAATCCTTTCGATTCTCCCAAATTTCAAGCTATTTACACAATAAATGTAGGTCCCTACCAAATGGACCCCAAATGACTCCTTATGAAATATGGTGTGGCCAGGCCTGCGAGCAGAGGGGGGGCATCTCGGTGATTTACAAGGCACTATCCTCTGCACAACTCAAGGCACCTTACATGCTAGCCTGGGAAGGGGATCTTTCTCAAAGTTGGCAGCTGGAAACTTGGCACAGGAATTTCTCCCAGTCTTACAAAGGCATTTTAAACACTGGTCTAGTAGAGGCTAGCTTAAAAGTGCTAACTAGATGGTACCTGGTGCCCTCCAAATTAGCTCGCTTCTACCCTTCGGCTTCACCCCTCTGTTTTCGGGGATGTGGCCTGAGGGGAGACATGCTTCACACATGGTGGACCTGTCCTAGGATTAGACAATTCTGGCACAGGATTTTCAGTTGGATTAGTAGGATAGCCGAAAGGCCTGTGCAGGTGTCCCCGCTGGTAGCACTCCTCAACTTCCCAGTAAGAGAAGTCCCCAGGGTTACGCAACGCCTCAACTTCTTCATCATTCTAGGAGCTAAAATCACTCTGGCCAAAGCCTGGAAAAAACCCTCAGTCTCAACAATCCTAGCCAAGAGAAAGATCTCTTGGATTATGAACCAAGAAAAAATGGCTAGTGTAATCCTGGAAAGCTCAACCAAGTTCAAACTAATTTGGGAACCCTGGGCAAACTACATTGGAGTCACGCTTTGACTCTCACACAGAGCAGCCACATTTGGATATGTCTATACCCCCCCAGTCGACTCCTATGCACCTCTTTCAACCTTTATCTCCTCTGCCTTCTCTCCCCCCTTTTTTTTCTATTCTCTCTCTTTTTCTTCTCTCCATACGTCTTTCGTCCTTTTCTCTTCCCACCTTCCCTCCTTACTGATGGTCTCGGGCATTGGACTGTTTTCAAACGGCCATGACCTAGGCCTCGGCCGGGGGCCATCTTGTGTTGGCTCCCGGCCCTGGCCCAGACTGTAACAGCCATATGGGAGTTCATACTTCCTGTCTCCTAATTCATTTATTTTCATTATCAACTATTTAGTTATTATTGTAGAACAGTTGCTATAAGAGCTCGTTATTGATCAGAAGACATCGGATCAACTCACACACCCACTGCGGTGAGCATAAATTTAGTAACCTTGGATAATATCTCCTCCATCCCTCTCAGAGAATAGATGTTTTTCTTTCTCTAGTTGGAGGGAGGTCGGAGGCGGTGAGGCTCCGCCACAGTGTGTCCCCAATTGGGGTGGCGGACCACTTCCTCCCAATATTGCATATATTATCTACTATATCTGATCATATGTCTCCTCATGATTACCAAATACAAAGTTCATGTCTAACTAAGCCTACTCTGTATTATGATGTTCTGTACTCTTAAACTTCATTAAGTTGTTTGTCAAGCGACCGTGTTGGTCGTATGTATTACGTTGACTCGAGATGTAGTCATGTCATGCACTGTTCTCCCCTCCCCCCTTTTCCCCTTCTAATTTTCTTTTTTTGAAAATAAAAATATATTGAAACAAAAAAAAAAAAAAAATGGCATGGGGTCCCCCCAAAATCCACACCAGACCCTTATCTGAGTATACATCCTGGAGGTCAAGATAGGGGGGACGAGCGATGTTGATGGGGACAAGGGCCTTTTCCCGACAACCATGGCCAGTGGATGTCGGGGTCTGCAAGCCTATCTGAATCTGGAAGACTTCTTTAACCCCTATGTGATTGGGTATTGGTCTCTCCCGCCACCATCTTCTCCTGCCACAGCCTTCTCCCACTGCTGTGTTCTTCCTCGCCATGGTTACTTGCTTAAAAAACAAAAACAAAAAAACACAAGAGGGCAGCCTCTCCGGGTGACGTCATTGGATAACCATGCCCCATGGCTAGATAAGAGATGCCAGACAGCGGGCGACAACACAATGGAGGAAGACAACCGCAGAATTAGAGCAGCTTTTATTTAGCTGGTAGCGAGGAAGAACACAGCAGCAGGACAGACAGCGGCAGGAGAAGATGGTGGTGGGAGAGACAGTGCAGGAAAGACGGTGGGAGGAGAAGACGGCAGAGGGAGAGACAGCTCAGAGCTATTTTACAATAAAGGACTTGTCAAAAACTGGCTCTTGTTTTCTTTTTACATTTCACAGCTTTTTGGGGTGAATGGGTAGTAGTACAATGTACCTGCTACCCATTCACATGGGAGGCGGGATCTGGGGGCAAGCTTGTTAAAGGTGGTTTCCAGATTCTGATAAGCCCCCTGCCCGCAGACCCTGACAACCACAGCCCAGGGTTGTCAGGAAAAGGCCCTTGTCCCATCAACTATGGGGAGTGGCCGCTGGAGACCCCCCTCCTTGTGACATCACTGACCCATCATGCCCCGGCGGTAAAGTCACAAGGGGCGGGTTCTCTGAATGACATCATTCTCCCCATTGGAGCAGGTTCTTTTTTTTTTTACATTGGCGGGAGAGGCGGCGGAAGAAGAAGAAGAAGACCGGAGGATGAGGTGGGGGAAGAAGAAGCTGAAGGAAGACCAGAGGAAGAAGAAGACCGGATAAAGAAGGGGGGGAATGTTCGGAGGAAGAAGGGGAAGACCGGAGGAAGAAGAAGACATTTTTAATAAAGGCTTTGTTAAAAACTGTCTTTTGTGGTTTTTACTTTGACACTTTTTTTGGTGAATGGGTAGGCGTACAATGTACCCCATACTCATTCACATGGGGGGGTGGAATCTGGGGGCCCCCAGGGGGGTCCCCAAAGCACCCTCCCCATGTCGAGGGCATGTGGCATTGTACGGTTCAGGGGGGTGCTCGCTCGTCCCCCTATTTCCTGACCTCCAGGCTGCATGCTTGGATAGGGGTCTGGTATGGATTTTGGGGGGAACCCATGCCAGGTTTTTTTTTAATTATTTTGGAGACCAGACTAACGCTGGCTCCCGACGTCACTTTGCTCAGTCCCTGACCAAACATTCTCCCTTCAGAGTCCAGCACAGAACGGAGGAGTGACATCACCTCAGAACAGCACAACCAATCCAGTTCCCCAGATGAAGACGCGTGATCGTGTAGGGAGTGGCCAAAGCGAGACGTACACCAGGAGGAAAAGTGAGAGGGCACTGAGAACGCCACATAGTCACTATCTTTTTACATTTGCTTTTAAACGTTTGTTACAATGTAAGAGTCCATTGCAGACACTTACTACACTAGTGGAGGCCTTTCTGTTTTCTCCCTTTAGGCAACACTGGCAGAGGATTTTAAAGGAGAAATTCACAACAAGCCTGACTGACAGCATTCAACAGCGATAACACCTATAAACCTGAACTCACAGATACAATTATACATCAGCTCTAAGGTGAGAGTTCTGGGAGATCACACCCAGGAAAAATTATATGGAGTTATGTATGGGCAACATCACTGAACCATATTATTAATGAGCCAGCTATTGGATCATCTTTATACCTACATATCTGTGACTCTTTAGAACAGTCCACCTTACCATATGGACATAGCATTTTCATTCATTACTATTTGAACTATTAACACCATATGTGCACTTCTTCATTGTTGTTGGTATTGTCACATTACCTACTAATAGGATTTTGTCATTTTACATTAGATATTTTATGAATATATGTGAATATTTGATATGTATAGTTTTACCAATCACTATTTTTATGAGATATCAATATTTACTTCACAATGATACATTATTCGCATGCAACTATTGAACTTTAATATTCCTGTCATTATTGTTTAGACAGCACGATACCTGGAGGACTATTCCTCAGGCAATAGGCTATTGCGCAAAATCATTTTCTTTTTTCTTTTTCACTTTATTTGTGTTGCTGTGAACACTATAGATTTTGCTGCAATTATCCTACATTATCTTTCTCCTATTACACATCACGCAAAGGACACTTATCACCCTAGATCAGCAGAATCGACGATTAGCGCCGAACTAAGACATGTTTGCCACTAATATCGTAATTTTTCAGGTACATGTTCACCTAGTTGAACTCTTATTTGCCTGAAATCGGTGCTATTACATGTAGAGCACCAGTACTTCTTGGAACTCTTAGTAAATGACCCCCACTGTGTTAAACGCAACACCCTGATGTCAGCAGGCACTGCCAGACGGAACTTATCCCGATCACTGAACTCTGCCCCTGAGCCCCACAGCCATTCCAAGATGGCGGCCGTGATCACACAATTCAGAGGGACAGAGGAGGAAGACTCCATCTTAGACCAGGATGCCCCAGGAACCACAGCTCGTATACCCCAACTGGACACAGTGAGTGCAGCCCACAGGATGACTCCATCCCTCGCATCAACAGAATCCTTAATAGGGAGAACACTTGATTGGCTTCTCCCTACTCCAATGTCTGACCCCATGACACCACTAGAGGCCTGTGAGGGTGCACTACATGGCCTTCCACCTACACCTACTGACTTTTCTTCCATGATGTCAGCATTCTCCACAATGCTTTCCAGGGGCCTAGCTCAAAACACTGCTCAGATAACCTCATCTATTCATGCTGATTTACAACAACTGGGTATGTGGATGGAGCACATTGAAATAAACAGTAGCCCGTAAAAAACTGTACTTAGGATGGGCCTATATGGTAAGAGAACCGGTTGCTGCCTCCCCTATGCAGAGCACTCGCAGAGGATACTCTGCTGCCATATGTACACTAACAGAAGAAATGGGTTGATTGGCGCTACCTGGAAAACCTAAATGCTAATGCATATTCAGGAAAAAAAACATAGAAGGTAGTTTTATATTAGTACAGTATTACACACCAATGCTCATATCATCACAGTCAGTAGGTAAGAGGAATACGCCGGTGACTGGTAGGAATGTGTAAAAGGGGTCCTAGGATCCCTAAACAATGTAATATAGTTGAGTGTTTTTATATATAAAAATAAAAATAAAAAAATAAAATAAAAATAAAAAAGTAGGCAGGGTGGTACATAGGTAGATTGCCTAAGTTGGTACAGTGTATTAACAGAGATATTCCACTCTGTATGTTTTGATATGCACTGTGACCCCTATATAGAGCAAAGGCAAGCAATCAACCAGTTAGGTACACTCTAAATTATACCAACCACACAGATGCAACTTAAATTATACAATAAGGCTAGAACATAGCGTATGCTACAGTGAATATATCAAAGAGATTTATATTAGTCCCATAGGCTTATATCTGCATCAACCACATCCATATGTATACATAAAACAAGCATAAAGTGTGAGCCATATGGGTACATTACAACTCATATAGTGAAGCCTGGACCCAGCATATGCTGCAATAATTAAATCAAAATGGTGTACAATAGTCCTATAAGCTTATGTCTGCATCAGGTCAGGATCTCCAAGGGGTGACTTTAGTGCTTAAAGTGTTGCCAGGTGACTTTTGTGCTCCCCCTTCTGATTTCCTACTCACCGACTCCTGGTACCCCTGCAGGGGTATTCGGCATGTAATGCTTTAACTGGAGATCGCTGCTCCCTGTTGTTCGCGGTGGATGCCTCGGGTATATCCTGGCTGATGGAGGTACTGCAATACCCTCATGCATCAAAAACATAAGAAAAGGGCTTCTATAGTGTGATAACGTAACAAAAGTCCCTTTATTTATAAAAAATATAACAAAACAAATATCCCAAAAAGCTGTATATTCCTACCCAGTTGTGCACTGGGGCAGGATAACAACGATTCCTGGCAGAAAAAAACAAAGTAGAAACCACTAAAACCATAACGTGTATCGAGATGGGGGATGCCGGCAGCTGTGCACTCCACCTGCGTTCCACCCACTCGAAAACACGGAAGTGACGTAGTCATCTCGATCCCCATCTCGATACACGTTCTGGTTTTAGTGGTTTCTACTTTGTTTTTTCTGCCGGGAATCGTTGTTATCCTGCCCCAGTGCACAACTGGGTAGTTAAAGCATTACATGCCCATTACCCCTGCAGGGGTACCAGGAGTTGGTGAGTAGGAAATCAGAAGGGGGAGCATAAAAGTCACCTGACAACACTTTAAGCACTAAAGTCACCCCTGGGAGATCCTGACCTGATGCAGACATAAGCTTATGGGGCTATTGTACACCATTTTTATTTAATTATTGCAGCATATGCTGGGTCCAGGCTTCACTATATGAGTTGTAATGTACCCATATGGCTCACACTTTATGCTTGTTGGACTATGGGACTATGGGACTAATATACATCTCTTTGATATATTCACTATAGCATACGCTATGTTCTAGCCTTATTGTATAATTTAAGTTGCATCTGTGTGGTTGGTATAATTTAGAGTGTACCTAACTGGTTTAATGCTTGCCTTTGTTCTATATAGTGGTCACAGTGCATATCAATACTAGGGATGAGCTTCGTGTTCGAGTCGAACCCATGTTCGACTCGAACATCGTCTGTTCGCCGAATTGCGAACGATATTGGCCGTTCGCGCCAAATTCGTGTGGCGCGTCACGGCCCATAATTCACTGCGGCATCACAGTGCATTGCTGGCTGATGATTGCCCAAGCATGCACTATGACCCGCATGCTTGGCCAATCACAGCGCCGTCTGAACAGAGAGCCGTAATTGGCCAAAGTCAAGGAGGCTTTGGCCAATTAAGGCTCAGGGGACTTAGTACACGCCCCGCACTATATAAGGCCACCTGCACGGCGGCCCTGTGTAGTGTGTGTTCCGGCGTTGAAAGAGATAGACAGAGAGACAGTGTCATTTGATTTGAGTTAGATAGATTAGGCAGAACAGTCAGTCAGTTAGCTGCACTTACAGTGTATTGTGTATATATATGCATCCCAGGTGTTGCATATATATATATATATATATATACACTGTATTCAGTTTAGCTAGATCCGTTCCTGTTATCTTCCTACTGACAGGCAGGCTTGTCTTGTTACAGTATTTACAGCTACCTGAAGAAAATTACTGGTGTTCTTTTTATCATATTAGTACCACAGTCAGGCAGCTAGACTATTTACAGTTAGTGCAGTGCGTCCTGCTCACAGTGTTCAGCTAGATCCGTTCCTGTTATCTTCTTACTGACAGGCAGGCTTGTCTTGTTACAGTATATACAGCTACCTGAAGAAAATTGCTGGTGTTCTTTTGATCCTATTAGTACCACAGTCAGGCAGCTAGACTATTTACAGTTAGTGCAGTGTGTCCTGCTCACAGTGTTCAGCTAGATCTGTTCCTGTTATCTTCTTACTGACAGGCAGGCTTGTCTTGTTACAGTATATACAGCTACCTGAAGAAAATTACTGGTGTTCTTTTGATCCTATTACTACCACAGTCAGGCAGCTAGACTATTTACAGTTAGTGCAGTGCGTCCTGCTCACAGTGTTCAGCTAGATCTGTTCCTGTTATCTTCTTACTGACAGGCAGGCTTGTCTTGTTACAGTATATACAGCTACCTTAAGAAAATTGCTGGTGTTCTTTTGATCCTATTAGTACCACAGTCAGGCAGCTAGACTATTTACAGTTAGTGCAGTGCGTCCTGCTCACAGTGTTCAGCTAAAACTACAAATTAGTGGGGTGCGTCCTGCTCACAGTGTTCAGCTAAACCTACAAGTTAGTGGGGTGCGTCCTGCTCACAGTGTTCAGCTAAACCTACAAGTTAGTGCGGTGCGTCCTGCTCACAGTGTTCAGCTACATCCATTCCTGTTATCTTCCTACTGACAGGCAGGTTTGTCTTGTTACAGTATATACAGCTACCTGAAGAAAATTACCGGTGTTCTTTTGATCCTATAAGTACCACAGTCAGGCAGCTAGACTATTTACAGTTATTGCACTGCATCCTGCTCACATGGTTCAGCTAAAACTACAAGTTAGTGGGGTGCGTCCTGCTCACAGTGTTCAGCTAAACCTACAAGTTAGTGGGATGCGTCCTGCTCACAGTGTTTAGCTAAACCTACAAGTTAGTGCGGTGCGTCCTGCTCACAGTGTTCAGCTAGATCCGTTCTTGTTATCTTCTTACTGACAGGCAGGCTTGTCTTGTTACAGTATATACAGCTACCTGAAGAAAATTGCTGGTGTTCTTTTGATCCTATTAGTACCACAGTCAGGCAGCTAGACTATTTACAGTTAGTGCAGTGCGTCCTGCTCACAGTGTTCAGCTAAAACTACAAGTTAGTGGGGTGCGTCCTGCTCACAGTGTTCAGCTAAACCTACAAGTTGGTGGGGTGCGTCCTGCTCACAGTGTTCAGCTAAACCTACAAGTTAGTGTGGTGTGTCCACCTCACAGTGTTCAGCTAAACCTACAAGTTAGTGGGGTGCGTCCTGCTCACAGTGTTCAGCTAAACCTACAAGTTAGTGTGGTGCGTCCACCTCACAGTGTTCAGCTAAACCTACAAGTTAGTGGGGTGCGTCCTGCTCACAGTGTTCAGCTAAACCTACAAGTTAGTGTAGTGAGACCTCTGCACAGTGTTCATCTAAAGCTACAAGTTAGTGCAGTGCGTCCTGCTCACAGTGTTCAGCTAGATCCGTTCCTGTTATCTTCTTACTGACAGGCAGGCTTGTCTTGTTACAGTATATACAGCTAGCTGAAGAAAATTGCTGGTGTTCTTTTGATCCTATTAGTACCACAGTCAGGCAGCTAGACTATTTACAGTTAGTGCAGTGCGTCCTGCTCACAGTGTTCAGCTAAAACTACAAGTTAGTGGGGTGCGTCCTGCTCACAGTGTTCAGCTAAACCTACAAGTTAGTGTGGTGCGTCCTGCTCACAGTGTTCAGCTAAACCTACAAGTTAGTGGGGTGTGTCCACCTCACAGTGTTCAGCTAAACCTACAAGTTAGTGGGGTGCGTCCTGCTCACAGTGTTCAGCTAAACCTACAAGTTGGTGTGGTGCGTCCACCTCACAGTGTTCAGCTAAACCTACAAGTTAGTGGGGTGCGTCCTGCTCACAGTGTTCAGCTAAACCTACAAGTTAGTGTAGTGAGACCTCTGCACAGTGTTCATCTAAAGCTACAAGTTAGTGCAGTGCGTCCTGCTCACAGTGTTCAGCTAGATCCGTTCCTGTTATCTTCTTACTGACAGGCAGGCTTGTCTTGTTACAGTATTTACAGCTACCTGAAGAAAATTGCTGGTGTTCTTTTGATCCTATTAGTACCACAGTCAGGCAGCTAGACTATTTACAGTTAGTGCAGTGCGTCCTGCTCACAGTGTTCAGCTAAAACTACAAATTAGTGCTGTGCGTCCTGCTCACAGAGTTCAGCTAAACCTACAAGTTGGTGTAGTGAGACCTCTGCACAGTGTTCATCTAAAGCTACAAGTTAGTGCAGTGCGTCCTGCTCACAGTGTTCAGCTAGATCCGTTTCTGTTATCTTCTTACTGACAGGCAGGCTTGTCTTGTTACAGTATTTACAGCTACCTGAAGAAAATTGCTGGTGTTCTTTTGATCCTATTAGTACCACAGTCAGGCAGCTAGACTATTTACAGTTAGTGCAGTGCGTCCTGCTCAGAGTTTTCAGCTAAACCTACAAGTTAGTGGGGTGCGTCCTGCTCACAGTGTTCAGCTAAAACTACAAGTTAGTGTGGTGCATCCACCTCACAGTGTTCAGCTAAACCTACAAGTTAGTGCGGTGCGTCCTGCTCACATTGTTCAGCTAAAACTACAAGTTAGTGCTGTGCGTCCTGCAAACAGTGTTCAGCTAAACCTACAAGTTGGTGTAGTGAGACCTCTGCACAGTGTTCATCTAAAGCTACAAGTTAGTGCATCCTGCTCACAGTGTTCAGCTAAACCTACAAGTTAGTGGGGTGTGTCCTGCTCACAGTGTTCAGCTAAACCTACAAGTTAGTGTGGTGTGTCCACCTCACAGTGGTCAGCTAAAACTACAAATTAGTGGGGTGCGTCCTGCTCACAGTGTTCAGCTAAACCTACAAGTTAGTGGGGTGCGTCCTGCTCACAGTGTTCAGCTAAACCTACAAGTTAGTGGGGTGCGTCCTGCTCACAGTGTTCAGCTAAACCTACAAGTTAGTGTGGTGTGTCCACCTCACAGTGTTCAGCTGAACCTACAAGTTAGTGGGGTGCGTCCTGCTTACAGTGTTCAGCTAAACCTACAAGTTAGTGTGGTGCGTCCACCTCACAGTGTTCAGCTAAACCTACAAGTTAGTGGGGTGCGTCCTGCTCACAGTGTTCAGCTAAACCTACAAGTTAGTGTAGTGAGACCTCTGCACAGTGTTCAGCTAAACCTACAAGTTAGTGTAGTGAGACCTCTGCACAGTGTTCATCTAAAGCTACAAGTTAGTGCAGTGCGTCCTGCTCACAGTGTCCAGCTAGATCCGTTCCTGTTATCTTCTTACTGACAGGCAGGCTTGTCTTGTTACAGTATATACAGCTACCTGAAGAAAATTGCTGGTGTTCTTTTGATCCTATTAGTACCACAGTCAGGCAGCTAGACTATTTACAGTTAGTGCAGTGCGTCCTGCTCACAGTGTTCAGCTAAAACTACAAGTTAGTGGGGTGCGTCCTGCTCACAGTGTTCAGCTAAACCTACAAGTTAGTGGGGTGTGTCCTGCTCACAGTGTTCAGCTAAATCTACAAGTTAGTGTGGTGTGTCCACCTCACAGTGGTCAGCTAAAACTACAAATTAGGGGGGGGCGTCCTGCTCATAGTGTTTAGCTAAACCTACAAGTTAGTGGGGTGCGTCCTGCTCACAGTGTTCAGCTAAACCTACAAGTTAGTGGGGTGCGTCCTGCTCATAGTGTTCAGCTAAACCTACAAGTTAGTGTGGTGTGTCCACCTCACAGTGTTCAGCTAAACCTACAAGTTAGTGGGGTGCGTCCTGCTCACAGTGTTCAGCTAAACCTACAAGTTAGTGTGGTGCGTCCACCTCACAGTGTTCAGCTAAACCTACAAGTTAGTGGGGTGCGTCCTGCTCACAGTGTTCAGCTAAACCTACAAGTTAGTGTAGTGAGACCTCTGCACAGTGTTCATCTAAAGCTACAAGTTAGTGCAGTGCGTCCTGCTCACAGTGTTCAGCTAGATCCGTTCCTGTTATCTTCTTACTGACAGGCAGGCTTGTCTTGTTACAGTATATACAGCTACCTGAAGAAAATTGCTGGTGTTCTTTTGATCCTATTAGTACCACAGTCAGGCAGCTAGACTATTTACAGTTAGTGCAGTGCGTCCTGCTCACAGTGTTCAGCTAAAACTACAAGTTAGTGGGGTGCGTCCTGCTCACAGTGTTCAGCTAAACCTACAAGTTAGTGGGGTGCGTCCTGCTCACAGTGTTCAGCTAAACCTACAAGTTAGTGCGGTGCGTCCTGCTCACATTGTTCAGCTAGATCTGTTCCTGTTATCTTCCTACTGACAGGCAGGCTTGTCTTGTTACAGTATATACAGCTACCTGAAGAAAATTACTGGTGTTCTTTTGATCCTATTAGTACCACAGTCAGGCAGCTAGACTATTTACAGTTTTTGCAGTGCGTCCTGCTCACAGTGTTTAGCTAAAACTACAAGTTAGTGGGGTGCGTCCTGCTCACAGTGTTCAGCTAAACCTACAAGTTAGTGGGGTGCGTCCTGCTCACAGTGTTCAGCTAAACCTACAAGTTAGTGCAGTGCGTCCTGCTCACAGTGTTCAGCTAGATCCATTCCTGTTATCTTCCTACTGACAGGCAGGCTTGTCTTGTTACAGTATATACAGCTACCTGAAGAAAATTACTGGTGTTCTTTTGATCCTATTAGTACCACAGTCAGGCAGCTAGATTATTTACAGTTAGTGCAGTGCGTCCTGCTCACAGTGTTCAGCTAAAACTACAAGTTAGTGGGGTGCGTCCTGCTCACAGTGTTCAGCTAAACCTACAAGTTAGTGGGGTGTGTCCACCTCACAGTGTTCAGCTAAACCTAAAAGTTAGTGGGGTGCGTCCTGCTCACAGTGTTTAGCTAAACCTACAAGTTAGTGTAGTGAGACCTCTGCACAGTGTTCAGCTAAACCTACAAGTTAGTGTGGTGTGTCCACCTCACAGTGTTCAGCTAATCCTTCAAGTTAGTGGGGTGCGTCCTGCTTACAGTGTTCAGCTAAACCTACAAGTTAGTGTGGTGCGTCCACCTCACAGTGTTCAGCTAAACCTACAAGTTAGTGGGGTGCGTCCTGCTCACAGTGTTCAGCTAAACCTACAAGTTAGTGTAGTGAGACCTCTGCACAGTGTTCATCTAAAGCTACAAGTTAGTGCAGTGCGTCCTGCTCACAGTGTTCAGGTAGATCCGTTCCTGTTATCTTCTTACTGACAGGCAGGCTTGTCTTGTTACAGTATATACAGCTACCTGAAGAAAATTGCTGGTGTTCTTTTGATCCTATTAGTACCACAGTCAGGCAGCTAGACTATTTACAGTTAGTGCAGTGCGTCCTGCTCACAGTGTTCAGCTAAAACTACAAGTTAGTGGGGTGCGTCCTGCTCACAGTGTTCAGCTAAACCTACAAGTTAGTGTGGTGCGTCCTGCTCACAGTGTTCAGCTAAACCTACAAGTTAGTGGGGTGTGTCCACCTCACAGTGTTCAGCTAAACCTACAAGTTAGTGGGGTGCGTCCTGCTCACAGTGTTCAGCTAAACCTACAAGTTGGTGTGGTGCGTCCACCTCACAGTGTTCAGCTAAACCTACAAGTTAGTGGGGTGCGTCCTGCTCACAGTGTTCAGCTAAACCTACAAGTTAGTGTAGTGAGACCTCTGCACAGTGTTCATCTAAAGCTACAAGTTAGTGCAGTGCGTCCTGCTCACAGTGTTCAGCTAGATCCGTTCCTGTTATCTTCTTACTGACAGGCAGGCTTGTCTTGTTACAGTATTTACAGCTACCTGAAGAAAATTGCTGGTGTTCTTTTGATCCTATTAGTACCACAGTCAGGCAGCTAGACTATTTACAGTTAGTGCAGTGCGTCCTGCTCACAGTGTTCAGCTAAAACTACAAATTAGTGCTGTGCGTCCTGCTCACAGAGTTCAGCTAAACCTACAAGTTGGTGTAGTGAGACCTCTGCACAGTGTTCATCTAAAGCTACAAGTTAGTGCAGTGCGTCCTGCTCACAGTGTTCAGCTAGATCCGTTCCTGTTATCTTCTTACTGACAGGCAGGCTTGTCTTGTTACAGTATTTACAGCTACCTGAAGAAAATTGCTGGTGTTCTTTTGATTCTATTAGTACCACAGTCAGGCAGCTAGACTATTTACAGTTAGTGCAGTGCGTCCTGCTCAGAGTTTTCAGCTAAACCTACAAGTTAGTGGGGTGCGTCCTGCTCACAGTGTTCAGCTAAAACTACAAGTTAGTGTGGTGCATCCACCTCACAGTGTTCAGCTAAACCTACAAGTTAGTGCGGTGCGTCCTGCTCACATTGTTCAGCTAAAACTACAAGTTAGTGCTGTGCGTCCTGCAAACAGTGTTCAGCTAAACCTACAAGTTGGTGTAGTGAGACCTCTGCACAGTGTTCATCTAAAGCTACAAGTTAGTGCATCCTGCTCACAGTGTTCAGCTAAACCTACAAGTTAGTGGGGTGTGTCCTGCTCACAATGTTCAGCTAAACCTACAAGTTAGTGGGGTGCGTCCTGCTCACAGTGTTCAGCTAAAACTACAAGTTAGTGTGGTGCGTCCACCTCACAGTGTTCAGCTAAACCTACAAGTTAGTGCGGTGCGTCCTGCTCACAGTGTTCAGCTAAAACTACAAGTTAGTGTGGTGCGTCCACCTCACAGTGTTCAGCTAAACCTACAAGTTATTTGTTTGCGAGCTCTGCACAGTGTTCAGCTAAAGCTACCTGTAGAAGGTTGGTGGTGTTCTCATACTACAGGCAGGCAGTTGATTTTGCTAGCTGCAGTATCAGTACATATATATATATATATATATATATATATATATATATATATATCCCAGCTTAGTGCAGCTACAGGCCATTAGTATGTCTGGAAGGCCAAGAAGGAGAGGCAGACAGTCACAAGCCAATAAGAGAGGGCAAGCAGGCTCTGTGTCTAGTGCTGGTCATGGAGACGGTGCATCCTCATCAGCACGTGGCCGTGGGACACGCTTGGCCTTTTTTTTGGTAGCTGGCCGTGTTGAGCCACAACATGCGGAAGACTTGGTCGAGTGGATGACCAAGCCGTCCTCATCCTCCTCATCCTCTCTCACCCATGTCCAGGGTACTTTGTCTGGCAAAGCAGCGGCCTCTTCCCTCGGCTCAATGTCATCAGTGACTCCTTCCCTAGCCCCACCATGTCCTCCTGAGAAGTCGCTCGAACTGTTTGACCACAGTGTTGGGTACATGCTCCAGGAGGATGCCCAGCGTTTGGAAGGCTCTGATGATGATACTGAGCTAGATGAAGGCAGTAACATGAGCACAGACAGAGGGGGTGCCCAAGAAGGACAGCAATCTGGCAGTCATGCTCCCCCTGCTGCAGCATACTGCCAGGTTTGCTCCAGTGATGAGGAGGGAGGGGATGATGAGGTCACTGACTCAACGTGGGTGCCTGATAGGAGAGAGGAGGAGGAGGAGGGGGAGGTGGCACATCACCAACAAGGCAGGATGCCCTCCAGGGGCCAGCCTAAGGGCAGCACATTGACTGCATCACACCCCAAAGCTCCACATGTGCAGGGCGCTGCAGTCTCTGCACGTTATTCAAAAAGTTCTTTGGTGTGGGCCTTTTTTGAGACGAGTGCATCAGATCGCACCGCTGCTATTTGCAACATATGTCTCAAACGTATCTCGTGTGGCCAAAACATCTCCTGCTTGGGTACCACATGCTTGACCAGACATATGTTGACCTGCCATGCAGTTCATTGGCAAGCCTATCTAAAAGACCCACACCAAAGAACAAAGAGGACCTCTCCTTGCTCCTCATCGGCTGAGATCTCCAACCCCACTATACCTTCAGTCCTCTCTGAGACCTGCACTGAGAGGAATGAAGGTGTAGAATTAGGTGTGTCACAGCCAAGTACTTGTGGGAAATCTGCTTTTGGTACACCAACGTCAGATTGTACCAGGCAAATTTCCCTGCCCCAGCTGCTGCACCGCCGAAAGAAGTTTGCTCCCAGCCATCCACATGCCCAGCGGTTGAATGCTAGCTTGGCAAAATTGCTAGTACTTCAACTGCTGCCTTTTCAGTTGGTAGACTCTGCCCCTTCTGTGAGTTTGTGGAATGTGCGGTTCCTCAGTGGCAGGTACCCAAACGCCACTTTTTCTCACGAAAGGCAATTCCGGCTCTCTACTGGCATGTGGAAGGCAATGTCCATGCCTCGCTGGACAGGGCGGTCAGCGGTAAGGTGCATATTACCGCTGACTTATGGTCCAGCAGGCATGGACAGGGACGTTACCTAAGTTTCACGGCGCATTGGGTGACTCTGCTGGCAGCTGGGAAGGATGCAGGACAAGGTGCAGTAGTGTTGGAGGTTGTTCCGCCACCACGCCTCCAAAATGCTAATGATTGTGACACACCTCTCTCCTCCACCCCCTCCTCTTCTTCTTCCTCCATGGCCTCTTCCTGTGCTTTGTCCTCGGAACCAGCGGTGCTCCGTAGCTGTTCAAGGGGCTACGCAAGTACGCAGGCCAAAAGATGCCATGCGGTGCTTGAGCTGGTGTGCTTGGGGGACAGGAGCCACACTGGGGCAGAGGTTCTGTCAGCTCTGCAGGGGCAGTTTCAGAGGTGGTTGACGCCACGCCAACTTAAGGCAGGAATGGTGGTTTGAGACAATGGCACCAACCTCCTCTCTGCCCTCCGACAGGGACAAATGACCCATGTGCCCTGTTTGGCTCACGTCCTTAACTTGGTGGTATAGCGGTTCTTGGGCAGGTACCCGGGCTTACAGGATGTCCTGAGGCAGGCCAGGAAAGTCTGTGTGCATTTCCGCCGGTCATATAATGCCAGTGCTCGGCTGACGGACCTCCAAAAGGAGTTTAACCTGCCCAAGAACCGCCTAATCTGTGACATGCCCACCAGGTGAAACTCAATGTTGGCCATGCTGCAGTGGCTGCACACGCAGCAGAGGGCCATCAATGAGTACCTGTGCGACTATGGCACCAGGACAGGGTCAGGGGAGCTTGTTTTTTTTCCCCACGCCAGTGGGCCATGATCAGGGATGCATGCACTGTCCTGTCACCATTTGAGGAGGCCACGAGGATGGTGAGCAGTGACAGTGCATGCATCAGTGACACTGTCTCCCTTGTCCACCTGTTGGAGCACACGCTGCGTGGAATAATGGACAGGGCACTTGAGGCAGAATAGAGGCAGGAAGAGGAGGACTTCCTTAGCTCTCAAGGCCCCCTTTATCCAGACAGTGTTCCTGCGTGCACGCCGATCACTCAGGAAGAGGAGGAGGAGGAGGAAGATTGTGTCAGTATAAAGGTGGAGCCTGGCACTCAGCATCAGCAGCAGTCTTTAAGGGATCAGTCCCAAGAAACACATGGACTTGTACGTGGCTGGGAGGAGGTGGCTGCGGACCATGTCGTCCTTAGTGACCCAGAGGACTCCGGACCGAATGCCTCAGCAAACCTACGCTGCATGGCCTCCCTGATCCTGCAAAGCCTGCGTAATGGACAGGGCACTTGAGGCAGAATAGAGGCAGGAAGAGGAGGACTTCCTTAGCTCTCAAGGCCCCCTTTATCCAGACAGAGTTCCTGCGTGCACGCCGATCACTCAGGAAGAGGAGGAGGAGGAGGAAGATTGTGTCAGTATGGAGGTGGAGCCTGGCACTCAGCATCAGCAGCAGTCTTTAAGGGATCAGTCCCACGAAACACATGGACTTGTACGTGGCTGGGAGGAGGTGGCTGCGGACCATGTCGTCCTTAGTGACCCAGAGGTCTCCGGACCTAATGCCTCAGCAAACCTACGCTGCATGGCCTCCCTGATCCTGCAAAGCCTGCGTAAGGATCCTCGTATTCGTGGTATCAAGGAGAAGGACCAATACTGGCTGGCAACCCTCCCTGATCCACGTTACAAGGGTAAGGTTGCGGACCTTATCTTGCCATCGCAGAGGGAGCAGAGGATGAAACATCTTCGGGAGGCCTTGCAGAAAGGTCTGTGCAACACGTTCCCAGGGACTGGGAGGTTACAAACTCCTGTTTCTGGACAACGTGTTGCTGCGGCTTCGATCAGTCAAAGAAGGAGCGGTGGAGAAGGTGGCCATCTGACCGATGCGTTCAGACAATTTTTTGGTCCGCAGCCCCAAGGTATGATCGGTTCCAGCAACCATCGCCAGCATCTGTTTTACATGGTGCAGGAATACCTAGGGGCAAGATCAGACTTGGACACCTTTCCCACCGAAAATCCTCTGGGTTACTGGGTCTTGAGGATGGATCACTGGCCAGAGCTTGCACAGTATGCAATTGAGCTACTGGCCTGTCCTGCGTCCAGCGTACTTTCGGAACGCACATTCAGTGCTGCTGGAGGCGTGGTAACCGATCACAGGGTGCGTCTGTCCAGCGACTCGGTCGATTGACTGACCTTCATAAAAATGAATCAGTCTTGGATCACCAACAGCTACCAAGCACCTGATGCTGATGTAACTAAATAATTTTTTTTGAAATCTCAGATCCCTTCAAAGACTGCCTATGCTGATGCTGAGTGACTATCCCTGAGTAATTATCCTCTTCCTCCTCAATGATCACGCTGATAGCTTGTAAGAACATTTTTGGTTCTGGGCGCCACCACCAGTGCCTAAGGCACAATTTTTCAGCCCCTGTTTAACAGGGGCATGTAATTACAATTTTTGATGCAATACTTTGCAGCAGGGCTCATTTCAGCATTCCAACTAGAGTATCTGTGAGGGGTTGCAGTGTTGTGGCACCAGCACCAGTGCCTAAGGCCCAATTTTTCAGCCCTTGTTTAACAGGGGCGTGTAATTACAATTTTTGATGCAATACTTTGCAGCAGGGCTCGTTCCTGTGTTCCAACTAGAGTGTTTGTGAGGGGTTGCAGTGTTGTGGCACCAGCACCAGTGCCTAAGGCCTAATTTTTCAGCCCCTGTTCAACAGGGGCATGTAATTACAATTCTTGATCTAATATTTCACAGCAGGGCACATTTCTGCACCCACCAAGAGCGAGTGAGGACTTACAGTGTTGTGGCACCAGCACCACCACCACCACCACCAAAGGCCCAATTTTTTTGCCCTTGTTCAACAGGGGCATGTAATTACAATCCTTGATCTAATATTTCACAACAGGGCCCATTTCTGCACCCACCAAGAGCGAGTGAGGACTTACAGTGTTGTGGCACCAGCACCACCACCACCAAAGACCCAATTTTTCTGCCCTTGTTCAACAGGGGCATGTAATTACAATTCTTGATCTAATATTTCACAGCAGGGCCCATTTCTGCACCCACCAAGAGCGAGTGAGGACTTACAGTGTTGTGGCACCAGCACCACCACCACCACCACCAAAGGCCCAGTTTTTCTGCCCCTGTTCAACAGGGGCATGTAATTACAATTCTTGATCTAATATTTCACAGCAGGGCCCTGTGAGGGCTTACAGTGTTGTGGCCACAACAACACCTAAGGCCCAAATTTCTGCTGAGTATATAGGGCAGGCCCCTACTTTCAAACATCTAACTTACAAACGACTCCTACTTGCAAACGGAAGGAGACAACAGGAAGTGAGATGAAATCTACCCCTAGGAAGGGAAATTCTCTCCTGTAAGAGTTAATATGGGAAACACATGTCTCCTTTCCACTGATGCTTTCCAATCCTTGTTTCACAAAAAAACCCAAATTTTCAAAAAACATTTGTCATTGGGACAAAAAGTGAGGTAAAATCTTCTGAAGAGGAGGAAAGACAGCAAAACAAATGTCACAGGGGTGATAACCCTTCCCTATGTTTTCCAAAAAGCTTAAAAAAGATTTTTTGGCTGGAGCTAAACACGTTAAAAATGTACCCGTTCAAAATTACAAACAGATTCTACTTAACAACAAACCTACAGTCCCTGTCTTGTTTGCACCGCCTGTATACTGCTGTTCAGAGTATATAGGGCCTGATGGCCCCACACCTTTCCTTATTTTAATTTGGGTGCGTGGTTCCCCTTAATATCCATACAACACCCAAAGGGCCTGTTAATGGACTGGGGGGTACCCATGCCGTTTGTCTCACTGATTTTCATCCATATTGCCAGGACCCGACATTACATTAAACCCGCAAGCAGTTTTAAATGAGATTTTTTCCTTTAAAAATTACATTTGGTGCAGGGACTGTTCTAAACACAGGAAACACGCGCCACTTTACAGGCATAATATAGACACCCCCCAGGTACGATATTTAAAGGAATATTTCACTTTTTTTTTTTTTACTTTAAGCATCATTAAAATCACTGCTCCCGAAAAAAACGGCCGTTTTTAAACGTTTTTTTTGCATTGCTACATGTCCCCTGGGGTAGGACCCGGGTCCCCAAACCCTTTTTAGGACAATACCATGCAAATTAGCCTTTAAAATGAGCACTTTTGATTTAGAACGTTGGAGTCCCATAGACGTCAATGGGGTTCTAACGTTCGTGCTAATTTTCGGTCCGTTCGCAGGTTCTGGTGCGAACCGAACCGGGGGGTGTTCGGCTCATCCCTAATCAATACATACAGAGTGGAATATCTCTGTTAATACACTGTACCAACTTAGGCAATCTACCTATGTACCACCCTGCCTACTTTTTTATTTTTATTTTATTTTTTTATTTTTATTTTTATATATAAAAACACTCAAATATATTACATTGTTTAGGGATCCTAGGACCCCTTTTACACATTCCTACCAGTAACCGGGGTATTCCTCTTACCTATTGACTGTGATGATATGAGCATTGGTGTGTAATACTGCAGCTAGCAATTTCGGAAACGCGTTGCATATTGATGACGACACGGCTCGGCGCTGGCCTGTGTCTGCTCTTCAAGCCTCGCTTCCATCCTATACACACGGCCGTGTCTCTCCCCTCACCACACAGGGACAGTGCGATCGCTGTTGAGATACAGCGCAGCCCTGCCATCCGGCCGGACGTCCTTCTGCCTCTCTTTACTGACATTTATGCCATCATTGGACTGATCCTTTCCTCTTCCACTGGACTACTGACACCATCTTCCAGGGACATTGTATTACACCGGTGTGTGTATGTGCTCAGCCATCTGCACCCCTGCCTGCCTGGACTTGATTGTGCTTCAGCTACATTGATACAGCTTCTGCCTACAGTCCTGCATTTTTTAGCTCTTCAGCCCTCATTATGCTCCTGTACATGACTTCTCCTACCTTCATGTGAGTGGATATTTTGTTTGAAATAAAGTGTTTTATGATAACTTCTCAGAGACTCCCCTATTCCTTGTTTCTTCTCAGCTATTGGAACTCGCTTTTGGTTTCTTGGTGGCTGCCCTGACTGAGATAGCGGTTTTATGTTACCAGTGTACACATCTGTACATCCACATTCCTGGACAATTGGGTACGACATTGTAAGGTATCTGCATATTGCGCCTTGTTACTTGTTTGGCGTGTAATACTGTACTAATATAAAACTACCTTCTATGGTTTTTTTTCCTGAATATGCATTAGCATTTAGGTTTTCCAGGTAGCACCAATCAACCCATTTCTTTTGTTAGTGCACATTGAAATAAAGGCTGATAAATTAGTAGCCAGAATTAACCAAAACTCTGCAAGAATTCAGGATGTACAGGACCAATTAGAGACTGCATTATCAAAAATCGATGACTTGGAAAACAGGTCCAGGCGTTACAATTTTAGGGTACGGGCACTTCCTGAAACCGTGAAAGAGGTCCAGCCGGCAACATGAGCGCTTATCAAGGACTTAATCCCTGACATCCCAGACCACTGCCTGGAATTGGACAAGGCCCACAGAGCCCTACAGCCTCCACACTCAGACGGCCTCCCAAGGGGCATCATTGCAAGACCACATTTCTACACAGTGAAAGAAGAGGTAATGAAAAGGTCACGTGCAGGAAAAAACCTGATGTTCCAAGGACAACCTGTAAGAATTTTTGCAGACCTCTCACCCTACACTGTACAGAAACGGAGAGCCTTAAAACCCCTTCTCCAAGTCTTGATGCAAGATGAAATTACCTACAGATGGTCTTTTCCACTCCACAACAAAAGTTTTGGCTTCTCATCGTTTGCCGAAGGTGAGCGTATTCTACTACACCTAGATTTATTATCACAAGACCCGCAACCCTCATTGGCCTGCAAAGGCACAACACCCTCAATGAAACATCCTCTCCCTGCAAGCTCACTCCAGCCAGCGTGGCAAAAGCACCACTCCAAGAGATCCAAGGACTCTCTTCCACCCTTAAGACTGCAGCTTCAATCAATGTGATCTGATCACCCTATTTTGTTCCCCCTGTTGTTGCTGACCCCATCTGAATTGAACTTCACTTATCCTGCATTAAGGAGGGGTCAATCCTTTGAGAACAATCTGAGGGGGGGGCATTGACACACCCTATGGTCGCTCTCTGTTATCTAGTGCACTATTTTACATATACTTTAGTTACAGTAGCGAGTTAGGGCTGCTTGCCAGAGCCATTCACCTTTAAATATGTTCCAGTTATGAAGTCTACATGTCCCTGAAGTATAACACTGCCTAGCCCCTCCCCTTAGGGGGGAGACCCCAGGAATGTCCCACTATACAGTTCCTTTATAGTACGTTAAGCCTGTTGATCCTAGTACCAAATTCGTGTGGGGTACGGGATAGTGGCCACTCTGTGGGTGGAGACCCTCACAGAGGGCAATCATGTTCTGGAGGCGGTCCTGGCGGGGGGTCTGGGCCAGCAATGGGATCACTCACCCTGTTTCTGGCCCAATTATCTTTACAGGGAACAAGACTTCATTTGTAATGAATAATATTTGTTTAAATGGCGGTAAAACCATAGCGGATGCAATGCACCTCCACCAGCCTTTGAGGGGTATTTACTTTCTCTCGGAGGCTGACAGAGGTTCTCCTACCAAGGGAACCTCTGACCTTATGGTTATGGGACAGGAAAAGGCTGGACCTTTCCTGCCCCGGGGGGGAGTTTGGGGAATATAGCCTGTGCTATACCCAGATTATTCAGTTTGTCTTTCTCACATTTTCTCTTTTCCCTTTGCTCCCACTTTTTCTCTAGCTACCTGTCTTTTCCTGTAGATGTCCTGGGAGGTCCCATGTCGCTTGCTCCCCAGTCTGAACAGCAGCACCCATCGCCAGTGCTCATTGCCGCCAGTGGACCCGTCTACGTTGGGTAAGGTACAGTATGTTCTCGAGATACCTCACACTCTGATCCATGTCTAGCACCACCCCTGCCAATTCGATCTTGCGCATAATCTCACATAATACACAAGGGCTGAACTTGCCGGTCAAAATGCGGAAACTGTTCCAACTGTACTACTCTATTAAATCAGATATACTACTCTTACAAGAAACCCACTTCCCCATTTCCTACCAGCCCACCTTTCTACACCAACAGTGCCCCAAATTCTTTCTCGCCAATGCAGACAACAAAACCAAAGGGGTAGCAATCTGCTTCTCAAAACACCAAAAATTTCTGACCAACCAAGGTTCTTAAGGACTCTACATGGCGCTATGTGCTAGTGGCAGGCACCATTGATGGTGAGACCTACACTTTTGTTTCCTACTACACACTTAAGAAAAGGGCAGGCAACATTTTTTGACTCCCTGACACATACAATACGGAAACACTGTCAGGACACAGTTTTCGTAGGAGGCGATTCAAATATAGCGTTTAGCCTCTCTCAAGACAAAACGGTGACTGGGAAACCTAGATCTAAGAGCTCATCCAGATAAAGTTTAAATATAGCCCAACTACTATATTCAGCAGGATTGGTGGATATCTGGAGGGAACTCAACCCACATATAAAAAGACTATATGCATTTTTCAGCACCACATAACACCCATGCCAGCATTGACCACATCTTTATGCAATTGCACTCTATCCCATTAGGCCTTTTTGCCAAAATTAGAGACACTTCCCTCTCAGACCATTCTATTGTGGTACTTGGGACCCAGCGCTCTTTAGGAACATCCGCCTTTTTTAAATGGCAACTTAATGAAGCCTTACTAAGTAATCTGGTACAGTGCTGTAAGAGAACTATTAGTTCACGTTCGGTACACACTCACGCGCATGCATGTGCACACGATCGGATGTGTAAGAGAACTATTAGTTCCCATTCGGTACGCACTCGCGTGCATGCGCGTGCACACGATCGGATGCAAATGCCAATTACGCGTGCGCGACGGACGGCGTGCACGCACAGGAGTGCGCCCCTAATGCCAGCTGGCGCCAACTGGTCTATTTAAGGAAGTGCTCTACCCTCAGAACAGTGCTGACTGGTCTTCAGCTGTACCCTGATACCTGAACCCTGCTACTACTTGCCTGATTACCTGTTAATGAACCTGGCTTGCCTTGACTCTGCTTCTGGATCCTGTTTCTACCCTGACTACCGGCTTCTGATCCTGGCTACCCCTTGGACTCTGTTTATGCCTGCTGCCTTGTACTGCGCTGCTCGCCTGTTACCAGATCCAGCTATCCACGTGACTTCGCTTCTGCCTGCTGCCTTGTGCCCTGCTGCCCGCCTGTTACCGAACCCGGCTACCCTTGTGACTCTGCTCCTGCTTCTGGCGTATCTCCTTGTTACCTTGCAAGTGCCTGCAACCACAGTCCTGCAACCTGCGGCGACTTCCTGCTGCAAGTATTCCAGGGACTTCACAGCACCTGGTGTTCCAGCACCACAGTTCCTGCAGAGTGCCTCCTTAAGCCCAGCTGATCCTTAACACAGAACCGCGTATCCTGGTCTGACGGTGTCCCTGCTCATCCAAGATTGCATCCTCTGCCACCAGTTTGTGGGTCTGCAGCTGCAGGCACTCATGTCCCTCCTGGTCCTCGGCTCCCGCTGTTCCACTTCCAGCGGAACCTGGACTGGGGATGCAAGAGAGGCCAACCTTGTCATTTCAGTCTCCAATCAGGTACGTGACAAGTGCACAATACTGGAAAAGGCATTGAAAGACTATTTCAATGAGAACGATAATAACACAGTTAAACCTGAAACCCTATGGGCAACCCACAAGTCAGTGATCAGAGGGAAACTTATACAGATAGCATCCAAACTGAAACGCGAACATGGAGCAGATATCCAAAAATGCACAGAGGACTTCCTTTCACTTCAACAGTTTTACTCGCGACTCTATAAAGCAGACCCTCCTCCTTCATCTGCTGCGATTGACTCTTTCCTTAAAGATCTCCCCATTCCCGTAATATCGAAGAGTCATAGAGACAGCCAGATGACCCCATGTCCACTGCAGAGGTCTTAGAGACAATCAAATCCCTTAAAACTGGCACCTCCCGAGGCCCAGACGGATTTTCAATCTGCTATTATAAAAAATGTGGCTCCTCCTTAGCCCCCTATATGGCCCGGTTTCTTAATTCACTCAGGGATGGAGCCCCAATAGATAAAGACCTCAACACTGCATACATTTCTGCAATCCCCAAACCAGGGAAATGCACGACTGATGTTAGCAACTACTGCCCGATATCCCTTATCAATAATGACCTCAAAATCATGATGAAAATTTTATCTCACGTTATATCCATAAGGACCAGATAGGCTTCATCCTCGGAAGACAGGGCCCAGACCAAATCAGGAGAGCTATAGACATAATCTCCATACTTAATTACCAATGGGATGGGGGCTCCCCACAAAAAGGATTCCTGCTCTCTATAGACCTGCAGAAGACATTTGATTCGGTATTGTGGCCCTACCTTTTCGAGATCCAGGAAAGATGGGGATTCGGTCCCAATTTCAGAGGTATAGTTACCTCCCTCTATTCGACTCCCAGTGCCTGATGGGCAAATACTCTGACTCTCTTGATTTTAGAAAAGGGGCAAGACAAGGGTGCTTTCTCTCCCCTTTAATATTGCTATGGAGACCCTAGCTATAGCAATCAGATCTCACCCCGACGTGAGATCTGATTGCTATAGCTAGGGTCTCTGTGGCGTTCAGGAATATAAATGTGCCTTGTTTGTGGATGATTTGTTTCTAATGCTCATGTCCCCTTTGACATTTACACCAAATGAGGATACAAAATAAGGTAGTACTGAGTATTACCAGGGAGGCGGACTTTTTAGGCTAAGAAACAGTGGAGAAGATATAGCAGTATAAAAAATATAAATTTATTGAAAATACAATATCTAAAAAACAATGACAATTGTAACATATAGCATCTATGATTATTGTGCAGTGAGCCCTTGTATGTCTACACGTTTCACCGTTAGGCTGTCTCAGGACACGGCCAAGGTTCACAGATGAGACAGAGAAGGGAATGTGTCTCTCTATCTTAAATTGGAATGCAAAATCATGCAAAGTCACGGTAGCATGAGAAAGTTCAATCAGCAGTAAGAAAGTATATTAGATATAGCTAAATATCTCAGCAGGAGACAGCAGTGTATTGCTGTCTCCCAGGGGCACGCTGGATTATTTGTATCCTGCAGCGATGGGATTGTATTGAGCCTTCAGCATTGCTGATACTAAATCCAGGATCTAAGTGGTGCATCCGGTGTTGGCCCTCCTCCCTCTAATGGCTGCTCCCTTAATTAGGAATATTGTTTACATGCCCCTGCTGAGATATTTAGCTATATCTAATATACTTTCTTACTGCTGATTGAACTTTCTCATGCTACCATGACTTGCATGATTTTGCATTCCAATTTAAGATAGAGAGACATATTCCCTTCTCTGTCTCATCTGTGAACCTTGGCCGTGTCCTGAGGAAGCCTAACGGTGAAACGCGTAGTCATACAAGGGCTCACTGCACAATAATCATAGATTATCATGCTATATGTTACAATTATCATTGTTTTTTAGATATTGTATTTTTCAATACATTTATATTTTTTTTACTGCTATATCTTCTCCACTGTTTCTTTGCCTAAAAAGTCTGCCTCCCTGGTAATACTCAGTACTACATTATTTTGTATCCTCAATGATTTATGGACGTGGCTTATTTTTGGTGCACTTTCCTTCTTTTTTGTATTTACACCAAATGTTTACAAACTGCTTCAAGAGTTTGGCAACATTTCGGGCCTTAAAATCAATGTATTCAAATATATTGCCCTAAATGTGTCTGTCCCACCCCAATCGGTAGAGCAATTGAAACAGTATTTCCCATTCACCTGGGCATCTGACTCCTTACCATACCTGGGGATTAAGCTAACACAGAATGTATATCTATACGGAGTTAATTATATCTATACGGAGTTAAATACCCTCCCATATTCCACAAGTGTGGGGAGGACCTGAAGGCTTGGTCAAAGATTGGTATATCCTGGCTGGGCAGAGTAAATGCAGTCAAACTGACATTATTGCCACGTTTACTTTACCTATTTAGGTTACTCCCGATATCCATCAACAAAAAAGCCCTCAAAGTCCAATCTCGAATTACGCATTTTACAGTGGGGAAGGAAAGTATTCGGACCCCCTTAAATTTTTTACTCTGTTATATTGCAGCCATTTGCTAAAATCATTTTATCATTTTATCATTTAATTTTTTCCCCTCATTAATATACACACAGCACCCCATATTGACAGAAAAACACAGAATTGTTGACATTTTTTCAGATTTATTAAAAAAGAAAAACTGAAATATCACATGGTCCTAAGTATTCAGACCCTCTGCTCAGTATTTAGTAGAACCACCCTTTTGATCTAATACAGCCATGAGTCTTTTTTGGAAAGATGCAACAAGTTTTTCACACCTGAATTTGGGGATCCTCTGCCATTCCTCCTTGCAGATCCTCTCCAGTTCTGTCAGGTTGGATGGTAAACGTTGGTGGACAGCCATTTTTAGGTCTCTCCAGAGATGCTCAATTGGGTTTAAGTCAGGGCTCTGACTGGGCCATTCAAGAACAGTCACGTAGTTGTTGTGAAGCCACTCCTTTGTTAATTTAGCTGTGTGCTTAGGGTCATTGTCTTGTTGGAAGGTAAACTTTCGGCCCAGTCTGAGGTCCTGAGCACTCTGGAGAAAGTTTTCATCCAGGATATCCCTGTACTTGGCCACATTCATCTTTCCCTCGATTGCAACCAGTCGCCCTGTCCCTGCAGCCCAAAAACACCCCCACAGCATGATGCTGCCACCACCATGCTTCACTGTTGGGACTGTATTGGACAGGTGATGAGCAGTGCCTGGTTTTCTCCACACATACTGCTTAGAATTAAGGCCAAAAAGTTCTATCTTGGTCTCATCAGACCATATTTCTCACCATCTTGGAGTCCTTCAGGTGTTTTTTAACAAACTCAATGTGGGCTTTCATGTGTCTTGCACTGAGGAGAGGCTTCCATCGGGCCACTCTGCCATAAAGCCCGACTGGTGGAGGGCTGCAGTGATGGTTGACTTTCTACAATTTTCTCCCATCTCCCGACTGCATTTCTGGAGCTCAGCCACAGTGATCTTTGGGTTCTTCTTTACCTCTCTCACCAAGGTTCTTCTTCCCCGATAGCTCAGTTTGGCCGTACAGCCAGCTCTAGAAAGGGTTCTGGTCGTCCCAAATGTCTTCCATTTAAGGATTATGGAGGCCACTGTGCTCTAAGACCCTTAAGTGCAGCAGAATTTTTTTGTAACCTTGGCCAGATCTGTGCCTTGCCACAATTCTGTCTCTGAGCTCTTCAGGCAGTTCCTTTGA
Organism: Lithobates clamitans; assembly: GCA_037952925.1. NCBI lineage: Eukaryota > Metazoa > Chordata > Amphibia > Anura > Ranidae > Lithobates > Lithobates clamitans. The sequence goes on from JBBGZY010000730.1 coordinate 923,955, forward strand.
CCTCATGATTCTCATTTGCTCTGACATGCACTGTGATCTGTAAGGTCTTATAAAGACAGGAAATAGAAAAAAGAAGCACTACCAATGCCACATCCGAAAATATAGGGAGACAGGTAAAGGTACTACTAAAGTAGGCAAAGGTCGGACTTTGTAGGCATGGAAACAATGGAGAAGTGACAAAAAATTATATTCAAAACATTTATTGAAAAAAGTACATTGTATAAACACGGTATTCAAAAAGAGATGAAAAACATGAAAATTATACAGTTAGTACAGTGAGCCCTTGTGCGTCTACGCGTTTCGCCATGAGGCTTCTTTAGGACACGATCAAGGTTCAGAGAGGTAACAAAAAAGAAAAGAGAGCAAGTCTCACTGTCTGAAATGAGATATATTCCAATTTAAATCAGAAGTGTTGCATAAACGCATTACAACATATTAAATTAAAAAACATGTGCTAAACCATCCATTGAGAATATGAGGGAACAGTAAGATGGCAATAAAAAGGTACCTTCAATTTGCTTAGGCCTCGTGTACAAATTCCCTGTGGTAGGAAATACTCTAAAATTATGAAATGTTCAATGCAGACTATGGAGAAGTAGAGAAATGCAAGAAGCTCTAACATACAGAGTATAATGCAGCGGATAGTTTATATACCATTAAAAGACTAACAAATCCATGATACCTACTAGTTTGTATACTTCAAAACATTTCTAAATCAGGGGCAAGTGTGTATCTTGTATCCAGACAAGGAGAGACCATATGGACAATGATATTGAAAGGTCCAGCATCACAAAAAAGGAAGGAATAAGCTTGGTAAGGTTGAGCACTGCTAGCGGCATGTAATAGAGCCCTTGCTAGCACGCAATACCTATGGACACAAAGGCAAAAGGGGGGAGGGTGCATTACATAGCCATAAGTGAGAGCCAGGATGGTGCCTATAGAAGTCACAGGTAAAAACTTACATGGAAATGAAGATACATGGATATGCACCTGGAAGACAGCCGGGTGCTGTACACAGAGCCCGTGTTCAAAACATGGGCTATTTGTATAGCTCGGCCACGTTGCACCCAATGAAAAAAGCAGCGTCACGTGACGCAATCACGTCTAAGCATAGTGATGAAAGGAATTATGGGCAATGTAGGCAGTGCAGCGAGTGGACGTGTCGTTCGGTTTGAGCATGTGCGAAGTACATGGGACCGGTCAGCTGAATTATGGGGCTTGTAGGCAGAATGGTAGGCAGAGCTCCGCTCGCACTTAACCAGCACACAAGTCAGCGAGACATAGGAGCTCGCCCAGACATCGTGCATTGATGTAGTGACAGAACGGGAAATGCCGCTGCTAAGAATACCTCTGTGGGGAAAAAATAAGAAGATATACAATACCATCATGTAAATAGGGGCCAAATACTGTCAGCACTGAGTCCCGTGGATGGAAAAGCATACGCTAAATAAAAACAGCAATAATGTAAATGAATTGTGGATTGATTACACAAATATTTTGATTGATTACATCTTATTCCATTGTATAGGGATAAAAGTCAGTATAATTGGCTTACATTACAGCCGAGTAACAAACTCAAAATATATGAGCTATACATCGTAAGATAACCCGTTTATCCATTTGTAGGATCCTTAAGTTGTTGACTATGCAATCACTGCAAATAAAATGGACAAGTGGTTATCAAACTAGAAAGGGAATGGGAAAACAAGGAAAAAAGGGAGAGGATATGCAGAGGGCAAATATCAATGATAAAGAAAACAGTAACAAGATCACTTTACAGAAAAGGTCTAAAGCTCATCATATCATTAAGGCCCGGGTATGTGGTGGCCTGCAAACTATATATCCATTGGGTCTCTTTCTGGAGAACTCTACGGTCAAAATTGGCCCCTCGGTGGTCTTCATAAATAACATCAAGAGCAGCAAATTTGGAAACCTTAGGTTCGTATTTATGTTTAAATGCTATATGATAGCCCATAGTGGTGTTCAAAAGGCCGCTGATGGCGTAGTAAACATGGTCTTTAATCCTCCTCCAAAATGGCCTGATGGTCTTGCCAACGTAGAAAGCTCCATATTGGCAAAGTATAATATATATCACTCCTTCGGTTTGACAAGTAATGTGATGTCGTAAGGAGTGAATTCGGCCATTTGGAAGAGGAACAGTAGTGCAGTAGTTGCAGTAGTGACTCTGCACTAAATGGTCTCTTACAGAACCTGCACAACGATAAGTGATTTCGGGTTTGAGCCCTATGTACTTGGTTAGGATAGGATCCGCCAGAAAAATATGCCAGTGTTTTTGAATCACTGACCGTATTCTTGAATGTTGGTCAGAGTAAGTGGTTATAAACCTCACTCTCTGAGAATCTGTTTGTTTGGGTCCTGGGAAAAGAGTGGTATTCCTAGGTTTGGCCACAACTTTTCTAAAGGCCTTTTTAAGGCTAGTTTTGCTGTATCCCCTGGCCAATAACCATTCATATAGTCGGTCTGCCTCCTGTTTGAAACTGAGATCACTGGAACAGTTGTGTTTGAGGCGCAAATATTGGCCAAAGGGGATGCTTTGAATAAGGGGCTGAGGATGTGCACTGCGTGCGTGTAAGATTGTATTCCCTGCAGTGGGTTTCCGATAAAGTGACGTGGTAACCAGGCCCTCCTCAGTGATGTTAATAGTGATAAAATGCAATAGTGGTAAGACTAGATTGCATAGTAAATTTTAAATTGTAGTCATTGTGACTCAGCATGGCCATAAACTCTTCAGGCGCTTTTGGTGGTCCCACCCATAGTAACAAAATGCCATCTATGTATGGTTCACATATGAAGGTGCACAACATGTACCCATAGTGACCCCCTGTACCTGGAGGAAGTGGGACCCATCAAAGGAGAAAACATTCTTGGTAAGAATGTGAGATAATAGCTGCAGTAGAAAACCATTGAGGCCTGCGGATTTAGGTCCCCTTTCATTGAGGAACCTAGCAATAACCTCCATCCCCAGTTCATGTGGAATTGATGAATATAGGGCCTCAACATCTATGGAGCAGCCAGGAGGCACTGTGAGGCCATCCAAGCTTCTCAGTAGATCCGGGGTATTCTTGATATATGACGGTAGTGTGAGAACGTGTGGACGCAAATATTCATCCACAAATTTACTCGCTCTTTCCGTCTTAGAACCTACACCCGAGACTATAGGGCATCCTGGTGGGTTTATAAGATTTTTATGTATTTTGGGGAGCGAGTAAAAGGTTGGGATTCTCGGATGGGGGACTTGAATGCCTTCAAAAATCTCCCTAGTGATCAAGCCGTCGGCAAAGGCGGACTGTATAGTATTATCATATTGTTGGTTAAATTTAGCAATGATATTGACGGATATTGGTTTGTACCATAATCTGTTTCTGAGGATTTCCCAACACATATTTCTATATTGAAGTTCATTCATTACTACTACATTTCCACCTTTGTCCGAGGGCTTGATCACCAGGTGAGAATTGCCACTCAGATTCTCCAGTGCGGCCTTGTGTGCTTCACTCAAGTTGTGATTTGTCGGTTTATGAAATAATAGTGATTGAATTTCTTTAGTAGTCTCCGTGAGAAAAGTCCACACATTAGAATTAATGTGTAAGGATGGAAACTGGTTGGATTTTTAGTTTTCAAAGATTTTTATTGGTTTTGAACCAGAAGATATACAGTAAGTACAATCTTTCAATAGATGGAAACATATTACTTTATGGCAACAGAGACAAATGTGCAGTATGGAACAGGATAATCGACCAGGTGCTGGCATTTACATTCAAAAGGACCTGACCCACAACTAAGGTGTTGGTACAGGATCATGGGGAGAATACCTCTGGCACCCCTATTGGGAGCAACCTGTGCCTGGAGGATTCCCCCATCAATCTCAAAGATAGCTAACTACCTTGTGGTCAGCAGTTAATTGGTAATGTTTGGTCAATTGGCTCGGTAAGGCAAGCTATATGACAGACTATTGTTCCAGATTCAGACCAGGCAAAAGGTAATATTGAATTAGAAAGTACTTAAGATGGGAGGAGAAAGGGTGAAGAGGGTGAAAAGAGAGTAGCAGAGAGAAAAGGTGGAGAAGAGAGCGATCCAATCTTACTGGGAGGGAGATGATTTGCCGCCCCCAGCAGCAACTGGTTTGGCCTGGAATCCTGGGCATAGAGGAACCCTCACATAGAGGGACCAGGGTTCCCAGATGGCTTCGAACTTCGGGACCGTGTCCATTAATATGCTGGCAATTTCCTCCTGCAACATGATCCAGGAGATCTTACGCTTGCCTGCTGAGAGGGTTACCGTGGGTTGTTTCCACGCTTTAGCTAAGGTCATCTTGGCCCCAGCAGCATAAAATGAATGAGTTTACAGCTTGCTTTGGGAATTCCAGGGAGATTGGAGTTCAGGAGAGCTATAGCTGGGGTTCTTGGGAGCTGGTGAGTAGTCACAGTTTGGATCAGGGTGAACATCCTACTTCAGAATGGTCTAAATCTAGGGCACTCCCACCAGATATGGGCCATGGTGCCTGAGAGCTGGCATCCGCAGAAGGAGAGAGGACTAGCTGTGGGGAAAAAGGATGCCAGCTTTGAGGGGATAAGGTACCATCTGGTCATAACTTTGACTCCTGATTCAACTAGGGAGATGTTTCTCACCCCCTTGAAAGCTCTGAAAAATGATAACTGCCACCTGTCGAGGTCCCAGCTAATTTGGAGGTAATTTTCCACGCTAGCATGTATGAGGATTTGGAGGACGGGAGAATTTTGGTGGGATTGGTTTCCCCTTCTATAGCCTGTGTAGGAAGTGCTGTATCTGATGAAACCTGTAGTACTCCGATGCTGGCATTTCCAGTTTCTGCAAACAGAATTTCTGTGAAACTTGGCCTGAGGGGGTGAAGAAGTGTCCGATTCAATACAGCCCCTTGTCCAGCCACCATTGAAAGGACTTGATGTCCTGGCCAGGGGGAAAGTCTGGGTTATGGAATATATGTGCCAGAAGTCTACATTCTGAAGACAAGGATGCTGCAGGTCTCAACTTGTCCCACAGAGACAGGGTTTGTTATAGAATAGGTGATAATATTGGGGGGCAGTCCTTGGAGGGGGTCCATAGAAGGTAGTCTAAAGTATGTGTTGGAACAGCCTGTCTCTAAATGTTAACCCAGTCAGGTTTTTCAAACTTGGAGTAGACAGTGGATAATTGAGCTATTCTTGCTGCTTAAAAGTACCAAAGGAGGCAGGGGAATCCTAATGCACCCCAAGTCCTAGTATGGAAAATAATTTTTTGGGGAAGTCTGTGGCCCGATCCTCCCCAGATGAATTTAGTAAGCTAGATTTAGCTTTGGAAGGATTTTAGGTGATCTTTTCTAATTTTTATGGCAAGGGATCGAAATAAATATAGTAGTCTGGGGAGGAGAGTCATTTTTACTGAGTGGATCCTCCCCAACCAGGACAAAGCCCCCCATCCCAGTTTGTAAGGTCAGATGCAAGTTTCCGGTACATGGGTGGGAAATTGGAAGGGTAAAGGTGCTCAATCCTGGCCGTGAGAGTGATCCCCAGATACTTGATGGAGGAAGCGCTCCATTCGAATTTGAATGAGCTTTGTAACGCTGAGACTACTTCTGGTTTTAGGGAGACATTAAGTGCCTGCGATTTGGTATAATTTAATTTAAGACCTGAGGCAATAGAAAAATCGTTCAGGAGTTTGCAGAGATTAGGGAGAGTGGTTGTCGTGAGGTAAGAAACAGAAGAATGTCATCAGCGAACAGACCACATTTGTGAGTTTGCGGGCCACAGGTTACCCCTTGGTTATTTGGATTGGATCGTATTGCTATTGCTAAGGACTCAATGGCAATGGCAAAAATTAAGGGGGATAAGGGACAGCCCTGTCTAGTACTCCTTGCTATATTTAGTGGTTGTGAGTGGAGTCCCTGTAGACGTATCATAGCCTTTGGAGAGGAAAAGAGGGCGTGGATCACTCCCATGAAACACCGGCCAAATCCACAGCGCTCCATGAGGGCAAAGATATAAAGCCAGGTCACAGAGTCAAACGCTTTGTGCAAGTCAAGAGAAAGCAACATACCTTCCTGTTTGGGGCCCTTGTCCCAGCCGGATTGTAGAAGGGAAATAATATCTATTGCCCTTCTGACCTGATCTGGGCCCTGTCTTCCCGGTATAAAGCCAACCTGGTCCTTGTGGATGTACCGACCGATGAAGGATGCCAAGCGATTAGCCAGGATTTTTGTCAGGGTCTTAAAGTCGTTATTTATGAGGGAGATGGGTCTATAATTCCTCACCTCCTCTAAGTTTTTGTCTGGTTTGGGTATAACAGTATTATAGGCTGTATTGAGGTGGGGGTCTAAGAGTAAGCCCTGGGTCTTTGCGTTGAAAAATTTTGCCATGTATGGGGCCACAATATCGGCAAATGCCTTATAGTAGGGTACTCATAGGCCTTCGGGGCCAGGCGCAGTGCCCTTCTTGAGATCTTTAATAACCTCCAGGATTTCTTCCGGCAAGAAGGGGGCTTCTAGCGAGTCTTTATGTTTGGTAGACAGGGATTGTCACGGAACGTCCCACGCTCCGCTTGAGTGCTTCCGTCATATACCACTTCCAGTCTGTATACAGATATCAGATATTCCAACCTCTCTGAGCACAAAACAAGGCGACACTTGCTTGTTGCTACCATGAACTGTTTATTTAGAATCAAAGTTACAAGACTTTATATGTCGTTGGAACCTCCTCTAACAATACAACTGTAACCTAATTAACATAATTAACATGAGCTAATTAACTCAAAAATTTACCCAGACCAGATGACAGACTTGTGGGCACCGAGCTTCACACAGTAGTATAAACACAATAGCTGCAGCTCCAATAGGAGTCGTCCCGTCTCCTACATTGTATAGAGGACAATGTGATCAGCTCATTCAATTAACATAAACACAGGTAGTTGGAGCTGATGACACCAGCATCTCCTCACAGGATGTGTCCCAACAGAATGAATCAGTCTTATCAGCAGGGGGCTGCTGGAGGAATCCCCCCTCCCTCTTCAGGGACACAAATCCACAGCAAACAGTCCCCAACAGAATCAAACAACATACAATATATACATATATACACGACGGAGTCCGATTAGTACAGTTCAGACTGGATTTCACATTCACCTCACAAAGAGTATTGTTCCATTGAAAATCCAGGGCCCATAATCAAAAGGCAACAGGCTTGCATTCAGTCCTCTCCAACAGCCTCTGTCCCGGCTAGGTCTATCACAGGGATGGTGGAGGAAGGTCCTTTAGGAAGTCAAGGATTTCTGGGCCATTGTCTGCTGGGGGTGAGCTATAGAGCTGGGAGTAGAAGTCTTGGAAAGCTGAAAGAATTTTCTTTGGATTGGCTGTGGGGGGTTGACCCGCTATCCTAATCCGAGGGGTGGTTTGTGCACAGTACCATGGAGACAATCTAGAGGCCAACATGGTGCCCATGTTATCTCTCTGAATATAAAATTTTGCCCCACTCCAACGGATGTGTTTTTCCACTTTCGCCTTAAAGGCCAAATTGAGCTCTAATCTCACAGAGTCTAACTGTTCCATGGAAGTTTTAGTAGGGGAACGTTTGTGTTTGGTCTTTAGGGTCTGAAAGGACTTCTCTAGTTTCGCTATGTCCATTTGTCGCTCCCTCTTAACCCGGGTAGCTATACTAATCAGTGTGCCTCTTACAGTTGCCTTGTGGGCAGCCCACAGGGTCTCTGGGGAGATATTGGCCACATCGTTTAGGGCAACGTATTCCTTTAGGGAGTCATTTATTTCCGTAACTTTGGTGTGTTCGCTGAGTAGAGATTCGTTAAATCTCCAGTGTGTACCTGTTTGCGTCTGACCAACTTTGGGGGCATAATATGACACCAAGGAGTACAGGGAGCCCTCCATGGTGCCCTTTACCAGTATAAATCTACCCTCTGGGTCTCTGTGGACAGCTGTCATAGAGAACTTGCTACGTTTTGAAAACATGATTGCAACCCCTTTGATCTTATTTACCGCGTTTGCCAGGTAGAATGTAGGGTATTTTGCGTGTAGGAAATTGGGGCTGTATCACATCTGGAAATGGGTCTCCTGGAGCATAACTATATACAGTTTTAGAGAATGATAGTAATCAAAGGCTTTTCTTCTTTTCAGAGGGGAGTTTAAACCTTGAACGTTATGTGTGGCTATCCTGACATTAGATCCTGAGGGTTGTGAGCTAGCCATGGGGCCAGAGGAGTGGAATGCTGTCATAGATGCCCTCACTTACCCACTTCCGTCTTAATCAGTCCTGAGTGGGCGCGTGGGTGTGGCAAGATACCGACCGGCGCTGAATTCAGTCTCGGCTTCTCCCCGGCGGATCAGGTGAAAGAATGAGAAGAGTTAGAGAAGGAAAAGAATGGAGAGATAAGGAAAAACAAAATAGGGCAAGGCGTCTTCCAGGAAGACCTTTTGGGTTTGGCATATTACAGTTCTGCCAAACTCCAACCAGTAAAGATCAGTTACCCTGAAATGGGGGCCGACTACCCATCCCACAGGCACAGGAAAACTGTAACTATGGGAGAGGAGGAGGCGCAAGTGGGTCACCCCGGACCCGACTTTCGCTGAAAACAAAAACATAAACAACTTACAACCATATGGAACATAACCTAGGGGCTGTGTGGGACCCAAGTTCCCCAGGGCCCCTGCGGGGGCAGCCCCCCATCTGGGGGGAGGGTCTCCCCCAGGCGCCCAATGATAGCCCCCGGTACCAATATTGTCAGTGCACGGGCACCTCGTGTCTGAGATAGTGCTGTCCCCTAAGTTTCGGAAACCTGCAACCCAAAAACCTCCCAGGACCCTCGCATGAGAGGATGCAGGGAGCTGTCAGAGGCGTTCTTCAAAGTTCTTGAAACTTATGTGAGTGGAGGAGGACAAAGCAAAGTATAACCATCAAATGTGGAACATTCAAAAATAGAACATTCAAAAATAATTAAAAACTGGGGAAATAGACTTGCTTGAGTAAAAGTCGACTCAATGTCTAGACTTCTGAACTAGCCGGTAACAGGTCTCTAGAGAAAATTGGATGAGTAAAAAATAAAACAGAACAGTTGTATAATCGATATGAAGGGGAAAAAAAACAAAAAAAAACACAGGGGGCCAGTAAGGCCAGGAGCATCTAGCTCCGTCAGCAGGTAAAGTCAATGGTGAGGGAAATGAAGGAGAGGAGGGTGATAGTAGGACTTGCTCGTCATCTTATGGAGGTCTACCGTCCTTCGTCATTGTGCATGCCTTTGTTCCAGACCGTAGAGATCAGGCTTGTTGGAGGAGATCGCTTTGAAGAACTAGCTGCTGCAGTGGCGAAATCCATGGGAGCTTCCTGAGAGATGAGTTTGAGATTAAGGAAGATCTTCTCGCTGTCCGGCAAATTTGAGAAGGAGTGCGTCTTGCCGTTCATAGTGAACTTCACAGCAAATGGGAAGGTCCATCTATATTTAATGTCCCGTTGTGATAGGACCATCAGGAGTGGCTTAAGGGATCTCTGCTTCTGCATTGTTGAGGGGGAGAGGTCGGCAAATATTTGCACTTGGTGACCCTAGCAGGTCACCTTTGGTAAAGAACGTGATTGTCGCATTACCGCCTCCTTCACTGCGTAAAAGTGTGGCTTCACAATAATGTCCCGGGGGAACCATCCTTCCAGGGGGGTCCCAGGGCTCTATGGGCTCTGTCCAGTTCTAGGCAATGAGGAGGGGTATTGGGGATCAGGGTCTTGATGAGGTCTTGGACTGCAGAGGTCACGTCTGTGACATTTTCAGGCAGGCCACAAAGTCTGAAGTTGTATCTTCTGGACCTGTTTTCCAACTCATCAATTCTGGAGAGGGCTGTGTCAAGCTGGTCTTGTAGGACCTGGATGTGGTCTGAATTTTGATTTTTGGTTCTGGATACCGTGAAGTTCAATTTTTTTCTATGGTCTTCATTCTGGAACCAAGGTTCTGGAAACCTGTTTTAATGTCTCTAGTTATCTGGGCAGCTGTGCTGGCCAGCCCCCTCTCCAGGAGGTCCGAGAGCCTGAGGAACAAGTCTGGTGGCGGTGTGGCAGGGTCTCGGTCCAGGTATCCCGGGGATGGGGTAGCCATGAGGTGAGTGTGAGTAGGCCCGAGCGGGGATAGGGCAAAATCCTCCATGGTGCGGCCCAGCAGGGATTCCATGGAGGCCGGTGAGGGGGCCAGGGGGGGCTGGTTAACCCCTTGTGTCACCTGGGAGTAGGTGAGGGTGGCTGGGGCTATGACTTGCCTCTGTTCCAGTGTCCCCTCCGTGTGGGCCTCGAGCAGGTGAGGTGCTGTGGAGACGGTGACCATCTTGGTACACCCACTCCTTGCTGCCGAGTCTAGCTGTGGCCTGAGATCACACCGGGCAAGCGGGGCGGACATTCTGGGGTGTGCACGGGGGTCTCCGTTGCTCTGAGGTTAAGGCGCTCCTGGCTGGCTGTAGCGGCTGCTGTAAGGGCCGATGGCCCGGGGCTCCTGGCTTAAGCAGCCATCTTGGAGCTCCAACACATGCGCACACAACTGGGTGGATTTTTTCTTGACCACCTCGCCCAATGATTTGATGTCATTTTTATATACTGTCATTTGAGTTCGAAGGCCAAGAGCCTCATTGGATTCCGAGGTATCTTCTATTGTTGTACTCGACTCATTCTCCTCAAGTAACAAAATCAAATTTTTTAGAGCTCTAAACTCGGCAACTGAGAAATCTTTCCAGATCTCTTGATGCAAGATTTCCGCTTGTTTATTGCGTCTATCATTGTAATACATGTATTTGAAGGTGAGTTTCCTAGAAAACAAGTAGAGATCCTTTATAACTTTAACTTAGGCCAAGCTGAAGTAGCTCATGCTCTGTGGTACTTAGGGGATGAGAAGATAGATTTATAACCTCCAATTTACAATGATCTCCAATGAGTTCATGCTCTCTGTAGTTGGTATAGACATAGGGGGACTAGGAAATAAACTAGTATTATTGTCAGAAATGTGAGTTTTGACACTGGGAAAAAATTAATCTATGCGTCATTTTTTAGATCCTTTTGGATTGCTCCAGCTGTCGCTGTACTAATAGGTCTTGCAAGAGCGAGAGATTTGGCACAGTCGATAATCTGTAGTCGAGTGTCGAGTTCTGCTTTAGAGGACACTGATGTAGTGGCAGTAGAGATCTCAGAGGAAACACCCGGTGCTTGACTCGGAAACATAGATACCTGTCTATTCACCATAGGAGTGGAATCAGTGTGTAATACATCTATGTGTTTGTTGCTGTTAGGAGGTTAGAATCACCCAGTGCTTTTTTTTTCTCAGTGCCTGTTTGATACCCACCACCAGTTTGCGGTCTTTTCCTTGAGCCCCGGCCTCTCTGCAGTCCTCAGTCAGATGTCCATGAGTTCTGTGAAACATAAGAATTGGCAGACTTTTTTGTGTTTCTCTGTGAGCTTGCATACTTACGATTACCTTGTTTGCCATTATTTTTTGGCCAGTTGTATGCATGCTTTCCTGCAAATGCTAGTTTGTCTCGAGAAAGTTTGTCCTCTTTCTTAAGTAGGAGATCTTTCGTGAAATTTTGGATATGCTCCTTTAGGCGTAAATTAAATGTCACTTTTCACTTCTTCATTGTTTCCATGCCTACAAAGTCCGACCTTTGGCTACTTTAGTAGTACCTTTCCCTGTCTTATATAGACAGGTGTGTGGCTTTCCTAATCAAGTCCATTCAGTATAATCAAACACAGCTGGACTCAAATGAAGGTGTAGAACCACCTCAAGGATGATCAGAAGAAATGGACAGCACCTGAGTTAAATATATGAGTGTCACAGCAATGGGTCTGAATATTTCGGACCATGTGATATTTCAGTTTTTCTTTTTTAATAAATCTGGAAAAATGTCAACAATTCTCTGTTTTTCTGTCAATATGGGGTGCTGTGTGTACATTAATGAGGAAAAAAATGAACTTTTAGCAAATGGCTGCAATATAACAAGCACTCTTTCTCACTCAATGGCTCTATGCAACACTATACACAAACATCACAAGGTGATCTCTAGTATGAGCCAATTGGCTCACTTATTCAATAACTCTGCCTTCCCCCCAGCATGAACATACAGGCCTTTCGTTGGTGGCTGAACAAAGGCTTATTCCGAATAGGACATTTCCTCAACTCTACAGGCCCACTCTACCTGAGCTACTGCACGAGTCAACTGGAAATGCCCGCCTCTGAGAGGTCCAGGCTCACTCAAATTAGGCAGTATCTAAACTCGATTTAGTCAGATAGAATGGAAACCCCCCAAGTCTACTCTCTATGAACAATGGTGTGCTAACCTTACGGGTCAGAAGGGGATAACTCGATCATATATGCCTTGTTGGCATACAGAGATGACAAACCTTCATATGTCCGGGCGTGGGAGCATGACATGGAAATTGCTTGGGACAGTAATACTTGGTTTCTGGCTTTACAATGCTTGTATAAAGGTCTCCTCAATGTATTACTAATTGAAGCCAATGTTAAACTTCTTTCCAGATGGTACTATGTTTGGCATTAACAAACAAAGATGCCTCTCCCTTATGCTTTAGAAACTGCAGTGTGGTGGGATCCATGTTCCATGTCTGGTGGTCCTGTCCTCACATGAGAACCTACTGGAACAAGGTATTCCATCTCCTAAGAAAAATTTCAGCCTCAAGATCCCACTATTGCTCTCCTGAACCATAAGGTGGATGCATTACACAAGCATATGCAAATCTTGGTCTATTTCATCCTCTTGGGTGCCAAGATTACACTTGCAGGGGCTTGGAAAAAACCCTCTCATGTCTGGAAGCAAAGAGGAAAATATCCTGGATTATGTCACAAGAACACTTAGTAGCGAAGCTTCAGGACAAAGTACCTAAGTTTGAGGCCATTGGGGAACACTGGGCAACCTACTCTGGCATTTTCCTATGTCTGGCATTACACCAGGCTCTTAGGACCTCCTTGACTTCAATGTCTCCTCTTTCTCTTCCCTATCCTTTCTCTTTTCTGCTCACTCGGAGGCATTACGATGCCTCACTCTGCTAGTTCTTTCCCTTTTTTCACACATATAGAATTTTGTAGTTTACTCTTTAAAAGGAGCAGCTGTCTCCCAGAGTGGGCTCTATATACTGTTATGGTATGGTGGGGAGCCCTGATCTCTGAGCCGCGGGGAGGAGACCCCACACTCACAGTGTGATCCCATGGGGGTTATGTGCAGTTGCCTTCTGGGGCGGAGGGACTAGGGAACTTCACCCACTCAATTAGCAGTGATTTACTATGCCACTCTGGGTTAGAACCTCTGGGTAATGACCTCCACCTAGAGGACCTGAATACCATTAGTGCTCCTCTTTCACATATAAGTTACATCTGACCTACTTCTTAGAATTAGGTTTTAGCATATTGTCTCATACATGATATGTTCCAGTTGACACTTTGTTGCAGCAATACTTTGAAGCCTTGCAGGCTGATATGTAACTGTACTTTGTTATTCTTTCTACATGAACATTCCATAAAAATGTGTGTAAGTAAATATACTAAGTTAAATGTGCACTAACACACAGCCATATACTGTTGTAAACCTGCATTAACACACTGAAATATACTGCCTTAAACATGCAGTAACATGCTGGAATATACTGCAGTAAATGTGCAATAATGTACTGAAATATACTGTGTTAAATGTGCACTAACACACTGAAATATACTGCGGTAAACCTACAATAACACACTAAAATATATTGTATTAAACCTGCACTAATGCACTGCAATATGCTGTGGAAAACTTGAAATATAGTGCACCGAAATAAACTGCTGTAAACATGCACCAGAGCATTGAAATATAGGCACCAATGCACTGCAATATACTGTGGTAGACCTGCAATAATGCACTGAAATATACTGCGTTAAACATGCAGTAACGCACTGCAATAAACTGACTGGGCAAAGCTTTCATTGCTTCAGCCAATCAGGGCTTCCAATGCACTGTGTGGTGGTGCAGTGCATTGTGGTCATTCGACGGGCCAAACAAACGGTCGAATGCCCCGATAATTTGGGTGTTTTCGAACGGGCAAACTGCCAACCATTTCCTCTGTTTAACTTGGCAAAAATAATTGCATGCAATTAAGAAACTTAGATTTTCTGTTTTTTTCAGTTACAGACACATGTGTTTTAAAAAAAGGAGGATGAAAATAGGGGAATGCGTGCTTTGCTTTAATAAACTGGCATGCACAGTGCCTAGTTGATAATGTGAATGCAGAGATTTGTACAGATGGTACATCATACCTTTTGTTAGAAAGTTATTGTTTATCTGGTTCCTAACAAAAATATATAATACAGTGTTTAATTTAAACAAAGTATTAATCATAATTTGCAGCTAAAGCATAAATGCTATATACCAATGTACCTTTTGTTAGAAAGTTATTGTTTATCTGGTTCTTAACAAAAAATATATAATACGGTGTTTAATGTAAACCAAGTATTAATCATAATTTGCAGCTAAAGTATAAATGCTATATACCAATGTACACCTTTCACACTGTGCTGCATTATTCAGTAACTTTGACATAAAAAAGTAACATATTTATTGAATTCTGTTACTTACATAAGTACTGCATTCAGCCTAATTGTCTAGAAAATGAATACTTTGCCTATTCAGCATGCACAAATAGCACGTCAGGGGTTAAGCAAAAATTACTTTATATTAAAGGGTTCATAATAGTTTCATCTCAGAATTTAGTTGTTCTCTCTAATGCAGACATATATGTTACAGTGGTTTTCCTTGTGATAGTGTTATGGGGTAATGAAATGTATTTTTCTGTTGATTATTTTGCTCTCCTCTGCTTAGAGTGATAAGTAGCTAACCAATGAAGCTTGTAATTACAGTCTTACGGAAATGGCTCTGATCTGTATATAAATCTCACCATCCAATTACAAGATGTAATAATTTTGCACTCAAGCTGCTAATGAGGTCTAATACACAAGCATTTGATAATCCTCTCTGGATGCTGTCTTGATCAGCTGTTGGCTTTATAATTAGACTGGCAGAAAATCATTATTTCATGTTCAGAAAAAAAAATTAGGTTGTTGAGAAGTTAATTTTCTCTCTGGTCTGTGGAGCGTATACACCAATTTAATGATTTTAATCGTGATTGTTAGCTCTTTTGCTATCGATTTGTAATGGTGGTGTAAAGGGAACTTCAATTACCAATGTGCAAATAATTGTGTATAATAAGCATTTGCACATGATCATACAATTAAAAGAATCATCAGCATAATTTCTGCATCTTGAAATATGTATGTATTTTTAAACACGGTTATTAGATTTACATCCTACCTTCCTCTTAGCCAATGTTAAAATCTATGTTCAATAAGTAACCAAGTAAGCCATATGCATTGTACCCCATTTCCTGTATGATTACAGATATAGTATCTTAAAATGGTTTTACTAGTTTGATTCAGAAGAGAAACAGATGTCTTTATTATGATTAAAATTATTCATAGTTACTGTATGTCTAGCAAATTGCACACTTGAAATGACAGGCACAGTTCGTGATGGATTAACCACACATTGGATTTGGAGTAGATTTAAAATGATGCATTCCTCACATTTTTTTGTAGTAGTATAGAAACACGCATTTTGTGTAAATTCTACTCATTCCATATTAATCACAATGACACCTAATAGAGCATTTTATTAACAATAAAATTCAATATAAACTCATAAGACATAAATAATATTAATAATCAGGGCTTTTTTTCTGGCGAAACGTGGCTGAACGGTGTTCTGCCACCTCTGGCAGTTCTCTCATTCCTGTCACTGAACACAGAAGGCAGTAGACAAAGTTTTTGCACTACTCGCTTCCTCCACCGGCTTCTGTGTCCTATTACCAGGCACTCAGGAGGACATGTGTAGAGCAGTGCATGTGTCACTGGGTGCCCCGAGTCCCCACACTGCGACCGCTGCTTTTTTTTATTTCTCTAGAGCTTCAAGAGGCGGCTCCCATCCTACCCAGCCTCACCCTGCCTGTCAGACGTGTGTAGCTCAGAGCCGAGTGAAGTTTTCTAAAACTCCTCCTTGGCTCTGTGCTACACAGGTCTGACAGGTGAAGCGGGCGCAATGGGGCTGGGACTGCACTGTGTTGCAAAAATTGCTGAACACTCTTAACAGACCATTAACAGCTGCACAACAAGCTATTGAGATGAGGTGAACGAAAGCTTTGGCGGGAAAGGGAAGGGGGGCAAGTGGTTGTGCAGAGCGGTGAGGTGACAGCTGTGAACCACAGTAGAGGTGAATTTGTAAAGAGTGAGAGCTGGAAGGGAGGGGAAGGTTGTGCAAAGTGAGAGCTGAGTAGCAGGGAGGACGGGCAGGTGGTACAGTGGCAAGAGCTGGGAAGGGGGGGTTGTCAGATTGTTTATAGAGGGCAGGGGGTGAAGAGGTAAGAGATGAGAGTTGTGGATTTGGATAATCTGTAAATGGGGGTGCAGAAGTGAAAGGGGGTAGAGACAGGCTGTAGTTGTGGACTGTAAGCTGTGGATGAGGGGTGCAGAGTTGAGTTGTTGACAGGGGTACACAGGTGAGTTGTGGGGGGTGATAAGGTCAACTGTGGACAGGGGTGCAGCATTGAGTTTTGGCAGAGGTAAAGAGGTGTGCTGTGGATGAAGGGGATATAGAGGTGTGCTGTGGATGGGGGGAAGAAGGTGTGCTCCGGACAGGGTGAAGATGAGGTGTGATGTGGACGGGGGAAGAAGTCGAGAGCTGCGGATGGGAAGAAGAAGTGGTGAGCCGCGGGCTGGGAGAAGAAGTGGTGAGCTGCGGAAGGGGAAAAGAAGTGGTGAGCTGGGGACAGGGGGAAGTGGTAAGGTGGGGTGGGAGAAGTAGTGAGCTGGGGGGATTGGTAAGCTGCGGATGGGGGAGGAAGAATTGGTAAGCTGCAGATGGGGGAAGAAGAGGTAAGTTGTGGATGGGGGAAAGAAGAAGTGAATTGTGGACGGGGGCATAGGTGAGCTGTGGACAAGAGTTTCAGAGGTGAGGTGTGAATGTGGGACACAGAGGTGAGCAATAGATGGTTATACTGGGGGGGATATGTAAGTACTGTCCCTTGTGCTTATTTTTTT
Source organism: Lithobates clamitans (assembly GCA_037952925.1). NCBI lineage: Eukaryota > Metazoa > Chordata > Amphibia > Anura > Ranidae > Lithobates > Lithobates clamitans. The sequence continues at coordinate 941,088 of JBBGZY010000730.1, forward strand.
CTGTGCCGTGTGATACACACACACCTTATTACTCCAGAGTACACTTTTCTGAGCCCTGTGTGTTATACAGTCCTAAGTGTGGTGCTCTGTGCCTTTTGGGTCTTGAGCAATTAGCAGATACGGCTCCGCTTTACTTCCCCCCCCCACGTAACAACGGGGTTAGGGGCGGAGAGTTGACTGGGGAGGGTGAGTTTCTGCACCTATTCTCTAAGAAAAAATCCCTGTTAATAATTAATAATAATAATTTAGCAAAAAAATATAAAATGGCACCAGGAATCAGCGTCTCCGGTTCATGCTATCTGTCAGTAACAAGAACTCAACATTCTGCAATGTAGCCCACCATCAGTATAGAAGGGTGCATGGCTAACAGTGGCATCCAAATTAAAGAAATACTGTAGCTATAACTATGCATTAAAAACAGAGGTGTTAGTTTTACATTCTAATCTGTGTGGAAGCCACACTCCCACGTCAAGAACCCTCTGTATAGTGTGGTCCCTAAATCTGATTTCTCAACGCCTCAATTGTGAGGCATACAGAACAATCGCTAGAATAAAAGCAGGTATGCCGGAAGGTAACTAATTTGTCTGTAAATGTGCAGAGACAAAGTCCTGCACAGAACAAAGTAAGCTGAATATTTTTCAGTGTGTCTTAGAAATCAATAACTAGTTTTTTGAAAGCAAAATGCACATTTCTAGCAAACTTACCAGCCAGTCAGCCTGGTGACCTTTGAAAGAAGGAGTTGTCACCAGAATAGAAAGACTGGAGAAAATATTCATTTGGGACACCTATTCTAGTGACAGTTGTCTAAGATGAACTCTGGAGTAGATATTGAGGAGAGCCTAATACAAAAGCTCATATACCTAAAATAAATGTTTATTCGATAACCACTTGCATACTGGGCACTTTTTCCCCCTTCCTGCCCAGGCCAATTTTCAGCTTTCATGCTGTCGCACTTTGAATGACAATTGCGTGGTCATGGAACACTGTACTCATATAAAATATTTATAATTTTTTTCACACAAATAAAGCTTTATTTTTGTGATATTTAATCACCACTGGGTTTTTTTATTATTTGCTAAACAAACAAAACAAGATCAAACGTTTTTTAACCACTTCCCATCCAGGCCAATTCTGATATTTCTCTCCTGCATGTAAAATTGATATTTTTTTTTTGCTAGAACCCCCAAACATTACATATGTTTTTTTAGCAAAGACCCTAGAGAATACAATGGCAGTTGTTGCAACTTTTTATCTCGCACGATATTTGCACAGAATTTTTCGAACACATTTTTTTTGGAAAAAAAACAGTTTCATACTCTAAAAAAAAAAACATTAAAGTTAGCCCAATTTTTTTACATAATGTGAAAGATGAAGTTACGCCGAGTAAATAGATACCTAACATGTCATGCTTCAAAATTTCACACGGCGCCAAACTTCGGTACTTAAAAATCCTTATAGGCGACGCTTTAAATTTTTTTATTGGTTACTAGGGATGGGCGAGCGGTTCTACCCAAGCATAAGTTTGGGCTGAACTTTGGTTGTTCGGATGTTCTGCGAACACTAAACAATATGTGGTGTTCGGGGCAAATTTGAAAGCCGCTAGAACACTGTTAAAGTCTATGGGTGACTAACATGAAAAATCAAAAGTGTTTATTTTAAAGGCTTATATGCAAGTTATTGTTATAAAAAGTGTTTGGGGACCCGGGTCCTGCGCCACGGGACATGTATCAATGAAATTTTTTTTTTAAAAACGTCCGTTTTTTTCGGGAGCAGTGATTTTTTTGATGTTTCAAAAGATTTAATTTTATTGTAAAGAAAAAAACATACATATGCATTCTGAATATTGATACAACAGGAGAGGTATTTGTTCTTACAGGGAAAGAAACAGGGGGATTCCAAGATGAAGTCCAGGGGAGTTAACAATTACTTGAAGAACTGAGGCAAGGGGCCTTTCGGGGACATCGGAAAACAATTGAAAAACTCTAGAACTGTCCAACCTTGCCCGAAGCATTACCCAGAGTCGTAGACCGGGGAATGATGGGCGACAGGAAGCCAAAGATTACTAAAAGGTCTGACAGGGGTAGGGCGCTCCCGGAGGGACCCCTTTGGCACCCAGCACCCCCAAGGGGAGCTAGCTGTGCCAGGTGTGGGTCTCCATACCCGGTCCTACCCCCCCCTTTCTAAACATGTCGGCTTCCTATGAACAGGATATTTCAATAATACAACCGTGAAACAAAACTCCAAACGTTCATATACACTTCTGTTACCCAATGTATTCAGGAGTCGAATGAAGGATAGATTAAGCAGAGAAAAGAGAGAAAGAGCAGAGAGTGGAGAGAGAAATAGGGATTAAGAATTGCCTAACATTAGGTTGTGGGGGGGTCTCGGTCTGGCCTAGAGATGGTAGCGAGAGAGATGCCTACATGTTGTGCCCAGGGTTCCCACGTGGCTTCAAATTTTTTTACCGTGTCCGAGAGTATACTTGAGAGCTCTTCTTGTGCCATTATTCAGGAAATTTTCAGTTTGGCTGCTTTGGTGGAAATTTTTGGTTGTTTCCATGCCATGGCTACTGTTAGTTTGGCACCCAATAAAATAAAGTGAATCAGCCACCGCATGGGTGAGGGGATTCTTGGGATCGTGCCATTGAGAAGAGCTACCATCGAGGACCTGGGTATCTAGCAGCCTGAGACCTTGTCGATAATATTGAAAGTTTTTCTCCAGAAAGGGCAGACTCTAGGACATTCCCACCAAATATGGGCCATCGTTCCAGACAGTTTGCATCCTCTAAAACATAGAGGATCTACTGAGGAATACATAGATGCTAGACTGACGGGAGTATAGTACCATCTGGAGTTTACCTTCACATTGGCCTCCATGCGGGAGGTGTTTAAAACTCCCTTAAAAGGAGCTGAAGCAGGCCGACTGCCATACCTCCAGATCCCAGCTGAATTGGAGGTCCGCCTCCCACGCATTCATAAAAGAAGACTTAGAGGCTGGGAGCACCAGTAATGAATAGATGGTCAAGATTCCCCCCCTCTGTTCCGCCCAATGACCACACCACAGTTCATCTGCTGTAAGCTTGGGCGGAAGTATTTTTTCTGATCATATAGAGTGTAAGAAATGTGATATTTGCCTGAATCTGAAGTTTTTTGATACAATGCTGAAGGGAAAAGGGGCCTGAGGGGGTGAGAAAATGTCAGATTCGGTATAGTCCTTTGTCCAGCCACTATTTGAATGTTAGTATGTTCATGCCTGGGGGAAAGTCTGGGTTATTGAATAGGTGAGACAATGGTTTGCTTGCCGAGGTCAGAGCCTTCGACGTGCATAAATAGTCCCAAAGTGCCAAGGAATGAGACAACGTTGGAGCCATAATCAGTGGTCTGGTTTTTGGAGGGCACCACATCAAAAAATCTAGAGTGTGGCACGGAACTGCTTGTCTTTCAATTTGGGTCCAATCAGGTTTTTCGTTTCGTTTTTCTGGAGTAAATAATTGAGATCTGAGCTAGTCTGGCTGCAAAGTAATACTGAAGTAATTTAGGTAGGCCCAGCCCCCCCCCCCTTTTCCTGCGACAGTACAGGGTGCTCTGTGGAAGTCTGTAACCTCCCTTACCCCATATAAACTTCAGAATTTTACTCTGAAAGGCTCTAATATGGGCCCTCTTGATTGGGATCAGGAGAAAGTGAAAAAGGTATAGCAGTTTGGGAAGAAGGGTCATCTTAACAGAGTTTACTCATCCTATCCAGGATAGGGTGTGTTTGGACCAGGCCTTTAGGTCTACTTCTAGTTTGCGAAACATAGGTGGATAATTACTATTGTATAGGGATTCTTTCTTAGGAGTCAAATTGATTCCAAGGTACTTGATTGACTTTTCATTCTACTCAAACGGGAAAGAATTTTGTAGCAAGTTAACCATGTTTGGCAGGAGGGAGACGTTGTCCATGTTAACCATGTTTGGCAAGCGATTTGAAATAGTTTACCTGAAGACCTGATATGCCTGTGAATGCATCTAGTGTCTGACAAAGGTTGGGCAGGGATGTGATAGGGGACATAAGGAATAACAGAATGTCGTCCGCATAGAGCCCGCATTTGTGAGTTTGCGAGCCACATGTTACTCCCTTTATATTTGGGTTTTCCTGGATTATGATAACAAGGGTTTCAATCACTAGTGCAAAAATTAGCAGCGAAAGCGGGCAGCCTTGCCTGGTAACTTTTTCAATGAGAATTGAGTTTGAGTAGTATCCTTGAAGGTGAACCCTAGCTTGTGGTCAGGAGTAGAGAGAGCATATTAAGCCCATGAATCTGTCTCCAAAGCCCCACAGTTCTAATGCCGTGTACACACGGGCGGACTTTTAGCCCGGACTGGTCCGACGGGACGATCCTGTTGGACAATCCGACCGTGTGTGGGCTTCATTGGACCTGCAGTGGACTTTTTCGGTCGAAAATCAGAAGGACTTTAGATTTGGAACATGTTTCAAATCTTTCCGACGGACTCGAGTCCGGACGAAAAATCTGCTCGTCTGTATGCTAGTCCGACGGATAAAAACCGACGCTAGGGCAGCTATTGGCTACTGGCTACCAACTTCCTTATTCAGTCTGGTCGTACGTCATCACATACAAATCCATCAGACTTTGGTGTGATCGTGTGTAGGCAAGTCCGTTCATTCTAAAGTCCATTGGAAGTCCGTCAAAAGTCCGTCAAAAGTCCGTCAGAAAGACCGTCGGACCTTTGATGCCGAAAAGTCCGCCTGTGTGTACACGGCATAAGATGGTAAAGATATATGTCCAGGAGACAGAATCAAAGGCCTTTTTGAGGTCGAAAGAGAGTAACATCCCTGATTGTCTGGGCCCCCCCTTCCCAGTTAGATTGGAGAATAGATACTATATTGATCACCCTTCTAATTTGGTCCGGGCCCTGTCTGCCTGCTATGAAACCAACCTGACCTTTGTGCATGTAATTATTATTGAAAGAGGAGAAGCAATCGGCGAGGATTTTGGTCAATATTTTCAGGTCACAGTTTATAAGACAAATCGGATGATAGTTACTAACTTCCTCTGGGTTTTTATCTGGTTTGGGGATTACCGCTATAAATGCGGAATTAAGTTGTGCATCTAGCGGGTCTCCTTTGGTCTTGGCATTGAAAAATGTAGCGAGTTGTGGGGCTAGAGTGGAAGCAAAAGTCTTGTAATAGGGGTTAGAAAGGCCATCAGGACCTGGAGCAGACCCACGTCTGAGTTCCTTGATGACCCCCAGAACCTCCTCTTCAGAGAAGGGAGCTTCCATTAATTTTTTGTGTTCCAGATCTAAAACCGGAATGGGTAATTTGTTTAGGAAGTGATCAATGGCCACGGTGTTCTGTGTAGGGTGAGCCTTATATAGGTTTGTGTAAAAGACCTGAAAGGCCTCTAATATTTCCATGGGGTCAGCGGTGCGTCCGTGTCCAAGAATTCTGATCTGTGACATCACATTCAGCTGCATTCTGGGGATAATTTGGATGCTAACATGGGGCCTATCTTATCCTTCTGTGTGTAAAATTTGTGTCTATTCCACCTGAGGTATTTTTCAGCCTGAGCCGTAAGGGCTAGGTTAAGTTCTAGTTTGATTTTATCTAGTTGGACGATGGAGGTGTTTGAGGGTTTTTTTGTGTTGTGCCCGTAGTGATCCGTATTCCCTTTCCACTTTATTTATATCCGATGTTCTTTCTCATTTTATTTGAGAGGACATTCGGATGATTTCTCCCCTTATAAAGGCTTGTGGGCTGCCCACACAGTTTCCGCCGATGTGTCTTCAATCTTGTTTAGTTTAAAATATTCTTGTAAGCAATTATCAAGCATGGTGACTCTGACTGGGTCAGAAAGAAGGGATTGATTAAGTCTCCATTGTCTCTGGCCCAGTGTTGTGGCTGATATGCGGATGCTCCTTATTACTAGAGAGTGGTCAGACTGTACCGTGTCTCTGATGCGGGATTGTGTGACCAGAAGAATCACATGAGTGGGTATTAGGATGTGATCAATTCTGGAATATGTGTGGTGAGGAGCGGAATAATGTGTGAAGTCTCTTGTGGAGGGATTCAGTTCTCTCCATATGTCTGCCAGTCCAAGTGTGTATATTAACTTGGCTATTTTGTGGCTAACCTTATGGGGGTGAGTGAGCTGCTGTCCGGGCGGCTTGAATTTAACCAAGCCTTGGTCAAAGGCGACATTAGAGTCACCCCGTAGAATAACTGTGCCCTCAACAATGGGATTAAGAGTGTCAAAGAGGCGAGCAAAGAAAGACGCTTGTCCCTTGTTAGGGGCATGATAGGAAATCAGAGAGTACATTTGACCGTCAATAGTACCTTTGACCAAAAGAAACCTGCCCTCCGGATCTTTCGTTTCCGAAAGTAAGTTGAACTTACATGTTTTTGAGTAGGCGATGGCCACCCCCTGTATTTTTCTCTGCGTTTGCCAGGTAAAAATTAGGAAAGTGTGCGTGTAGGAATGTGGGACTATACCGAATCATAAAATGTGTCTCTTGCAGCATTATGACATCAAGGTTGACAGACTTGTAAGAATTAAAGATGTTTCTGCATTTAAAGCGGTTGTATACCCGCTGTCTTTTTTTTTTTTTTTATACACCTGCAAGGGAAAAGGCATAATGAGCTAGTATGCACCGCATATTAGCTCATTATGAGATACTTACCTTAGAACGAGGCGCTGGCATCTCACCTGGTCCACGCCGAGGGAGCTGACATCTCCCCTCGGCGTGTCTTCCGGGTATCGCGGCTCCGGCGCTGTGAGTGGCCGGAGCCACAATGTCGTCACTCTTGCGCATGCGCGTGGGAGACTTCTGCCCGGCAAGCTCCGGAGTTTGCTGGGCTGTCAGCCGAGGATCCCCTGTGCGCATGCACCGCTGCAGTCAGCGGCTCATTGCGAGGGGAATATCTCCTAAACCTTACAGGTTTAGGAGATTTTTTTTACCTACAGGTAAGCCTTATTATAGGCTTACCTGTAGGTAAAAGTTAAAAATAAAGGTATACAACCACTTTAAGCAGGGAATATAAGCCCTGCACATTGTGCGAGGTGACTCTGAGATCGGTTGGTGTGGTGCTAGCCATCGGAACAGAGGTTGGGGGTGTAGACACTCCCACTGTCACTTACTTTGAGAAGTCTTCATCCATGTCTGCGCGAGACCAGAGTCCTCAACATGAGTTAAGGGTAATGCTTGATGAATTGTAGCCATGACCCAAGCTTATCTGCCAGATGAAAAAAGGCTAGCTGTTGCATGTTAGGCAATGGGAGGAAAAAAGGGTAAAGCAGAAGCAGAGAGGGGAAAGGGAAACTTCTCCCTAATAAAAAGATGAATCCCAGGGGGGAGAAGGGAACCCGGGGAGACTTTGAGTACCTAAAAGTAAGGTAAAGTATCCGAGCCAAAGGTCTCGGGTGTCCTAAACCTTGAAGACCTTAAGGGATTTCAAGGAATAGGAGGAGGCGAGTGGGTACCACCCCAGACCAGGACGCCCAATAATCAAAAACTGTTTAACTATGTAGTGCTGCATTGACTAGACAAGAATTAAGAACCCAAACAGATCTAGTTGCGAGCCTAAACTAGTTATAGGGGCAACTTTAAAGGCACAATAAGATAGCGTAACAGAAAACTTTGTTGACCCTACAGTTCCCCCCCAGGGGGATTTCCCACTCCTTCGATTCTTGAGAGCGTAAAGAGGCAGAAGGAGGGGGGAGCTAGATATAGTGGGAAGGTGTGTGAACAGGAGTTGGGAAGGGGGTGGGGCTGGGGAGGAGAGGTATGAGGACAGAGGAGGGAGGGGAAAGGTAAGAATGGGGATAAGGAGGGTGAGTCATGAGACATGGATTTATTCTGGTAGAGAGAGAGCTACCCCCACTCAACAGAGGGGAGAACCCACTCCTAATTTGTGTAAATAACAAACAGAAATCACAAAACAAAAAAGGGGGGGGGGCAGCAACAAGTGAGCCTCATGTTTAGCATGGCTGAGGACCACGATTGGAGAAAAAAGGGTCTGGGCTCCTAACCGGCCATTTAACTAAAGTCAAATGTTAGTATATCTAACGTTACGATAGAGCAAAAGAAAAAAAGAAAAAGGGAAAGAACACCAAAAAAGAAGATAACCAGGAGCCAGGGCTTCCCCAGGGTGGATGCTCACGTGGGACCTTCTTTCCCTAATCTTCGGGTCTTCATCTTGTTCCAGAGGGGGGTCGATGGGCTGGCAGGTGGAGGTCTCTTGGCAGATCCTGATGCGGAGGAGGACGTTTCCATGTCTGGTTCTTGGAATATAATCTTCAGGTTTAGTTATGCCCCGTACACACGGTCGGATTTTCTGATGGAAAATGTCCGATCGGAGCATGTTGTCGGAAATTCTGACCGTGTGTGGGCTCCATCGGACATTTTCCATCGGATTTTCCGACACACAAAGTTTGAGAGCAGGATATAAAATTTTCCGACAACAAAATCCGTTGTCGGAAATTCCAATCGTGTGTACACAAATCCGACGGACAAAGTGCCACGCATGCTCAGAATAAATAAAGAGATGAAAGCTATTGGCCACTGCCCCGTTTATAGTCCCGACGTACGTGTTTTACGTCACCGCGTTCAGAATGATCGGATTTTCCGACAACTTTGTGTGACCGTTAGGGATGAGCCGAACACCCCCCTGTTCGTTTCGCACCAGAACATGCGAACAGGAAAAAAGTTTGTTCGAACACGCGAACACCGTTAAAGTCTATGGGACACGAACATGAATAATCAAAAGTGCTAATTTTAAAGGCTAATATGCAAGTTATTGTCATAAAAAGTGTTTGGGGACCTGGGTCCTGCCCCAGGGGACATGGATCAATGCAAATTTTTTTTTTAAAAACGGGCGTTTTTTCAGGAGCAGTGATTTTAATAATGCTTAAAGTCAAACAATAAAAGTGTAATATCCCTTTAAATTTCGTACCTGGGGGGTGTCTATAGTATGCCTGTAAAGGGGCGCATGTTTCCTGTGTTTAGAACAGTCTGACAGCAAAATGACATTTTGAAGGAAAAAACTCATTTAAAACTACCGCGGCTATTGCATTGCCGACAATACACATAGAAGTTCATTGATAAAAACGGCATGGGAATTCCCCAAAGGGGAACCCCGAACCAAAATTAAAAAAAAAAAAAAGACGTAGGAGTCCCCCTAAATTCCATACCAGGCCCTTCAGGTCTGGTATGGATTTTAAGGGGAACCCCGCGCCAAAAAAAAAAATGGCGTGGGGTCCCCCCAAAAATCAATACCAGACCCTTATCCGAGCACGCAACCTGGCAGGCCGCAGGAAAAGAGGGGGGGATGAGAGTGCGGCCCCCCCCCCTCCTGAACCATACCAGGCCACATGCCCTCAACTTTGGGAGGGTGCTTTGGGGTAGCCCCCCAAAACACCTTGTCCCCATGTTGATGAGGACAAGGGCCTCATCCCCACAACCCTGGCCGGTGGTTGTGGGGGTCTGCGGGCGGGGGGCTTATCGGAATCTGGAAGCCCCCTTTAACAAGGGAACCCCCAGATCCCACCCCCCCTGTGTGAAATGGTAAGGGGGTACTTACCCCTACCATTTCACTAAAAAACTGTCAAAAATGTTAAAAATGACAAGAGACAGTTTTTGACAATTCCTTTATTTAAATACTTCTTCTTTCTTCTTTCTTCCTTCATCTTCTGGTTCTTCTGGTTCTTCTGGTTCTTCTGGTTCTTCCTCCGGCGTTCTCGTCCAGCATCTCCTCCGCGGCGTCTTCTATCTTCTTCTCCTTGGGCCGCTCCGCACCCATGGCATGGGGGGAGGCTCCCGCTCTTCTCTTCATCTTCTTCATCTTCTTCTCTTCTTCTTTTCTTCTCTTCTTCTCTTCTTCATTTTCTTCTCCGGGCCGCTCCGCACCCATGCTGGCTTGGAGGGAGGCTCCCGCTGTGTGACGGCGCTCCTCGTCTGACAGTTCTTAAATAACGGGGGCGGGGCCACCCAGTGGCCCCGCCCCCCTCTGACGCACGGGACATGACGGGACTTCCCTGTGGCATTCCCCATGACGTCACAGGGAAGTCCCATCAAGTCACCGTGCGTTAGAGGGGGGCGGGGTCACCGGGTGGCCCCACCCCCCGTTATTTAAGAACTGTCAGACGAGGAGCGCCGTCACACAGCGGGAGCCTCCCTCCATGCCAGCATGGGTGCGGAGCGGCCCGGAGAAGAAAATGAAGAAGAGAAGAAGAGAAGAAAAGAAGAAGAGAAGAAGATGAAGAAGATGAAGAGAAGAGCGGGAGCCTCCCCCCATGCCATGGGTGCGGAGCGGCCCGAGGAGAAGAAGATAGAAGACGCCGCGGAGGAGATGCTGGACGTGAACGCCGGAGGAAGAACCAGAAGAACCAGAAGAACCAGAAGATGAAGGAAGATAGAAGAAAGAAGAAGTATTTAAATAAAGGAATTGTCAAAAACTGTCTCTTGTCATTTTTAACATTTTTGACAGTTTTTAGTGAAATGGTAGGGGTACTTTTGTACCCCCTTACCATTTCACACAGGGGGGGCCGGGATCTGGGGGTCCCCTTGGTATGGATTCTTGGGGGGACCCCACGCCGTTTTTTTTTTTTTTGGCGCGGGGTTCCCCTTAAAATCCATACCAGACCTGAAGGGTCTGGTATGGAATTTAGGGGGAACCCCACGTCATTTTTTTAAAAAATTTTGGCCGGGGTTCCCCTTAATATCCATATCAGACCTGAAGGGCCTGGTATGGAATTTAGGGGGACTCCTACGTCTTTTTTTTTTTTTTAATTTTGGTTCGGGGTTCCCCTTTGGGGAATTCCCATGCCGTTTTTATCAATGAACTTCTATGTGTATTGTCGGCAATGCAATAGCCGCGGTAGTTTTAAATGGGTTTTTTCCTTCAAAATGTCATTTTGCTGTCAGACTGTTCTAAACACAGGAAACATGCGCCCCTTTACAGGCATACTATAGACACCCCCCAGGTACGAAATTTAAAGGGATATTACACTTTTATTGTTTGACTTTAAGCATTATTAAAATCACTGCTCCTGAAAAAACGGTCGTTTTTAAAAAATTTTTTTGCATTGATCCATGTCCCCCGGGGCAGGACCCAGGTCCCCAAACACTTTTTATGACAATAACTTGCATATTAGCCTTTAAAATTAGCACTTTTGATTTCTCCCATAGACTTTTAAAGGGTGTTCCGCCGGCATTCGAATTTGCCGCGAACACCCCAAATTGTTCGCTGTTCGGCGAACTTGCGAACAGCCAATGTTCGAGTCGAACATGAGTTTGACTCGAACTCGAAGCTCATCCCTAGTGACCGTGTGTATGCAAGACAAGTTTGAGCCAACATCCGTCAGAAAAAATCCTAGGATTTTGTTGTCGGAATGTTCGAACAAAGTCCGACCGCGTGTACGGGGCATAAAAGTTTTTCTCCCGAGATAAAGTTTGAAAAGGCTTGGTTTTGACCTTTGTAGAAGAATTTTACTGCAAACGTGTCAGAAACCATGAATCAGACCGAGACAGAAGTACAGTTAATCATACTTGTTTAATAATAATAAAAAGGTAAACAGAGTAAGCATAGTCAATACATAGCCAGAGTTCAGTAACCAGATCGGGTAGTCAGCCAATGCCAAAGTCAGAGAGCCAGAGATGAAAGTAGTAGTACAGCAAGCAGGATCAGGAGCCAGAAGGGACATCAGACGAGCAAGTCTTCAACAGGAATGCAGGAAAAAGTCCCTGAGATGTGACCAAAGGCGAAGGCAGAGATGAAGTGAGCTGGACGGCTTTAAGTAGGCAGGACTGACGAGTAGATCATCAACAGCTGAGTCACTGTGGAGAGAAAGGAGCTGGCAATTAGCCGACAGCTGAGCGGCCAACTCAGAGAAGGAAGGGCTGAGCCCAGCCCTGACAGTACCTCCTCTTCAACGACCCCTCCCCCTCGGAGGACCACCGGGCTTGAGGGGAAAACATCTATGGAAATCACGGAGAAGGACAGGAGCATGTACATCCGAGGATGAGACCCAAGAGTGTTCCTCTGGACGGTACCCCTTCCAATGCCCCAGGTACTCTAGGCGCCCACGGAACCTATGGGAGTCAACAATGGATTGTACTTCATACTCCTCATGGTTCTCAACCTGTATAGGGTGAGAACGTGGCACTGAGGTGGTAAAGCAGTTGCAGACCAAAGGTTTCAATAAGGAGACATGAAACACATTAGATATGTGCATACTAGGAGGAAGGTCCAAAACGTAAGCCACTGGGCTAATTCTGCGAAGGATATGGAAAGGACCAATAAACCGAGGTGCGAACCTCAAAGAAGGAACACGAAGTTGGAGGTTGCAAGACGACAGCCAGACTCTAACCTGGTAGGAAGACGCAGGCACGAAGTTGGAGGTTGCAAGACGACAGCCAGACTCTAACCTGGTAGGGATCTGCGGTCAGCATGGAGTCTGTACCTATCGTTAGCATGTGGCAAAGTCTCCTGGACTCGTGTCCAAGTGGAACGAAGACCATGGAGATGCCCCTCTAATGCAGGAATACTCTGCAGAACAAACAAGGCAGGCAACACGGAAGGTTGGAAAGCATAGTTCACCATAAACGGGGACAAATGGGAAGCTGAATTCAAGGCACTATTGTGAGCAAACTCCGCCCACGGTAATAAGTCTGACCAGTTATTATGATGGTCAGAAATATAGCAATGTAGGAATTGCTCCAAGGACTGATTGGCTCGTTCTGTGGCCCCATTAGACTGCGGGTGATACGCAGAGGAGAAAGCAAGCTGAATACCCAACTGTGCAAAAAAGGCTCGCCAGAACTGACGGACACAAACTGACTACCCCTGTCTGAGAAAATCACCTTGGGTAGCCCATGTAAGCAAAAGATCTCCAGAGCAAAAATAGAAGCCCGTTCCTTAGAAGTAGGCAACTTCTTGAGTGGAATACAATGCGACATTTTCGAGAACCGGTCAATCACCATAGGGATAACTGTGTTGCCCTGGGAGTTGGGTAACTCCACAATGAATTCAATAGACAGGTGGGTCCAGGGCTTCTCTCCATTGGGTATGGGTTGTAGGAGGCCCACTGTAAGGTGTTGTGGAGTTTTACTCTGAGTACACACGGAACAGGCAGCTACGAAGGCGGTTACATCAGCATGTAGACTAGACCACCAGAATTGTTGGGAAATGGCCCAAAAGAGTTGATTCTTCCCAGGGTGGCCAGCAGCCTTGGGAGAATGGTAAGTCTGGAGCATGACAGCACGGAGACTCGCAGGAACAAAGCAGCGGTCACAAGGTTTTTCAGGAGGAGCATCGACCTGAGCAGCAAGAATTTTGTCATCCAAAGGAGAAGTAAAACTGGTGCGAACCATAGCCAGAATACAATCAGGAGGAACCACAGGAACCGGAACAGACTCCATCTTGGAAGTGGAGGAAAATTGTTGTGACAAGGCGTCAGCCCTTACATTTTTATTACCGGGTAAGAATGAGACAATGTAATTAAAACTCAACAAGAAAAGAGCCCATCGCGCCCTTCTGGGAGAGAGGCGCTTAGCCTCAAACAAGAATGTGAGATTCTTATGGTCAGTAAGAATGAGAACTGGTACAGTGGTACCTTCAAGGAGATGTCTCCATTCTTTCAGGGCTAAAATGATTGCCAACAGCTCTCTGTCACCAATCTCGTAATTGCACTCTGCCGGTGACTATTTCTTGGAAAAGTAGCCACACGGATGCATAGTGCACTCAGAGTTAGGACGTTAAGACAGAAGGGCACCAACTCCAGTCTCGGAAGCATCAACTTCTAGGATAAAAGGCAATGTAGGATCAGGGTGTGCCAACACAGGAGCAGAAACAAAGGCAACCTTGAGACTCTCAAAGGCCTTAATGGACTCTGGAGACCAACTCTGTGGGTTGCCGTCTTTCCTGGTCATATCAGTCAGGGGCTTGACCAGAGACGAGAAGTGCAAAAATGGAGATGTATCATAACACAGAGTGGTGCTGTGGATACATAAACCATATACAGGTGCCAGGTCCTAAAACTGTATTAGCAAATGGAGAACCAAAAAGGCACTTTGGACTTTGCAGGCGCAGTAACAACAAGTATATATAACAAAAATAATTTATTGAAAAAAAAACAAATAGAACACAAATTAAAAACCACAGATCACATGTATACAACAAAATACTTAGTGAAGCGGTTGCTATACAAAACCATCTAAATGTGTAATAACTCGGACTTGAGGATAACCATCCAGAGTAGCAACAGGTCCGAGAAGATGGCTGGATAGCAGATCAATGAACGATTAATTCATATCATGCAGATGCTCAGTGCTCAACTTGTTTTGCATGTCTTCACGCTTCTTCAGGAGCAGAAAGTCTGTTGTGGCTATCAGAATACATAACGTATAATTAGTATATAAAACCATAAAAACGACATACAAAACAAAGCAGAGTAGTACGTTTTAGAAAAATCCATGCTGGCCAGACCAAAGCGGTAAAGGATGGGACACCAAAAAGGGGGGCAGTGAAAAGTTACCACGGGGGCATGCACAACATAGTACTACACTGTATCTAAAAGATGTGTCATGGTAGGGAAATTTATAGTTCATCTATGGACCAATTATAAAGACAAAATAAAGGACCGGGAAGATGAAAAACCACAGGGGACGGGAAGGGGGGAGGGAAAAGGGGGGAGAGGGAGAAGGGGAAAAAGGGGAGAAAAAGGAGAAGGGAGTGTGGAAGGGGAGAGGGGGGAGGGGGGGAGGAAAGGAAAGAAAGGTGAAAGGGAAGGACTGCCTAGGTACTTACAGGGTAGGTAAGTCTATGATCATATAACTTAAAATGGCCCGCAGATGTAAGAGGAAACGGACGGTACTATTAAGCACCACACGTATGGTTGAATAGGGATTGGTAGTATATCCTATAGAGAAATATAAAACTCAATTCAGTAAGCGATGATGAACAAGTCTTAAATGATAAAAGTATGGCATAACTCACTCACCAGCGGCTAGGATAGAGGGGTATAATCCACGCAGGGCTCATATAGGTAGGTATGGGTACATACAAAGGGCTCAACAATCACAGGCTATTGCGTAGGTACAAGAGCCAAAGTGTCAAAGGGGATAGTCCTAGAGTGGGAGCTGCATACACCTAAAATACAGAAGGGGGGGAAGGGGAATCAGTAATGAGGAAAAATGCCTAAACATATAAGGGGTTACTGACCAATTGAGGCCACTGCCTAAGTAGGATGAAGGTACCTAAATCCCATGGGGATAAAGTTCACAACGTGTGGTGCCAGCCGTCTGCTGGAGCGGGTTGTACACAGTGGGAGGACGCCGTCCTATTTGTGTGTACGTCCCGTTCGTAGTCAACCAATCGGCTATGCCGACGTGACGTCATCCAGTCTGGCCGAAAGCTCACAGTGCGCATGCGCGCCGCCTGGACAGGAGCGCCGTGAAAGACACAGACTGCGCGCCCACCAAGAGAAGCGGCGCACGCAACACGGAGCAACACCAGCCAGCATGGGGAGGGGATACACCCACGCCGGCTAATTTATGCGCCAAAACACCACAGAGTGAGGTGGTGTGACGCTGGGCGGCCGCATGGCAACCAAAAAACCTGCCACCAGATGGCACCCATCCAGTCCACAGTGGATAAACCAGCAAGGAAAAAGAGTCAATGATAATTAAAGACAGTTACAGTTAGCAGTTATATGAACTTAAACATCTATAGTCTTAATAAAAATAGTGGTCACAGCTTGAGGCTGAAAGCCAGACTCTGATGTACAAATTGACCAAATATATTCATGCAATTTTTTTTATATATATATATATATATACATATAGATTTAAACAGACCAGACATGTACAGCAAAACCATGGGGAAAAGAGGGAATAAACTTAAGAGGATGAAGGAAGGAGGCTGTATGGATAGTATTGACCAGAGCATCAGTGCTATACAAGGACCAACTCTTGCTACAAAATCAATTAAAGAAAAGGTTTATAGGATTGTGCCTCATTTATTTTTTATTTTTTTTTCCATAATAATATTTATTGTCCGATGCATAAAACAGAGAGCATAGACAGTGAACAGGATATTACATGGTACAGATTGTTTCATAGATCCAAAATACAGATAGCTAACATTGATATAACCATTATTGAATTCAAAGCAGTGGGTTGTATAACAGACATTTAACAGATTGTCCAAATTAACCCTTTCAGGGAGGGTACTGAGGGAATATTATAGCACCATTCAAAGGGTAAGGGTTATGAGAGAGCAAGGAAATAACAGAAAAGAAAAGGAAAGGGGGGGAGAAAAAAGAAGGAAGGGAAAAGAGAGGTAAAAGAAGAGCAAATGGGGAGGAAAGAGGGAAGAAAGGGGCGCGAGGGGAGAGGGGGAGGAAGGAAGGGGATCAAGCTACACAGGGGCTGATCCCTACAATAATAAGGTAGGGGAGATAAGAGCCATAAGCTCTATAGCTCTATGGGGGGGGGTTGGTGACTTGATAGGAAAAGAAATGAGGGGGGGAGGAAGGGCATCGGGTATTTCCCCCCTGTCTCCATCCCGCCCCCCCGCCCCGGCGCAGCTGCCCCCCACTCCCCACCCCTCAAGGGGGAAAGTTGAAAGGGCACAGGGGTTATATTCGCTATATCGCTGAGACAGTTTGAAGTGCGTCCAACAGGCCCATGTGGTCGTAAATTTTTGGATTCGCTCCTGCGATATATGAACCAGCTCCTCCATCTCCTCTATCTTTGTGATCCTACGAAACAACTCACCAATCGTAGGGGTGGATGTGGATCTCCAATGTGTTGGGATGCACAGTCTAGCCGCATTCACCAAGTGCATTGCCAGTGATCTGTAGTATTCCTTTTTAGTTAAGTGGGTATGATGTAGGAGGTATTGAGCAGGGGAGAATGTTAGGGAGTACGTCGTAATGTGTTTAATAAGCTTGTGTACCTTCTTCCAATATGGTTGGATGAGATCACATTCCCACCATACATGTAACATAGTCCCTTTTGCCTTTCCACACCTCCAACATGTATCTGGGGTTGTCGGAGAAAATTTATGTAGGAGCGTTGGGGTCCTGTACCAGCGTGTTAAAATTTTATATCCATTCTCTTGAATGGCTACATTAAGGGAACCCTTATGTGCGTATTCGTAGATACCTGTCAAATCCTCGTCTGTGAAGGTCATCTGTAAGTCCTTTTCCCATTTCGTGCGTGCGGGGTCAGTGGGGCAGATAGCGTCATCTATAAGCTCATTGTATATGTAGGAAATGAGATGTCTCTGCGGAGGAGCTCGGGTACATAAGTCCTCAAATGGGGTTAGAGGTCTTGTCCAAGTCTGTGTTGTGCCCTGAGTGGAGAGGAAGTGTCTAATTTGTCGGTATGTCCAGAAAGGGAAGGAATGTAGTGGGGATAAGCCTACTTGGTTCTCATAAGATCTAGGCGTTTTACCTGTATAAAACTGATATGCTAGTATTCTGTCATGTGGCCATGCTTGGTTAAGAAAGGATGGTGATAGTCCGGGTGAAAAATCAGGGTTGCCTCTCAGTGGAGTTAATGGGCCCGGGATTGAGGAGATTGACGAGATTTTAATTGACCGTTTAAAGGCCCCTAGTGAGACTGAAATGAGAGGGTGCCCTACTATGTTCTGTGTCCAATGTTTGGGTAGGATCCAGGGTAGGGATTCAAGTGGGATTTGGGAGAATGATTTTTCTAAGGTAACCCAGACCTTTCCTGCTTCGTGTATATTCCAATCTACGAGTCAGGAGAGATGACTTGCTAGAAAATATTTGTGCAAGTCTGGCAGCCCGATACCACCTCTGAGTTTTAGACGCATGAGACGGGTATACTTAATGCGTGGCGGTGAGCCCTTCCAAAGGAACATTGTGCACATCCTCTTGTATGCTGCGAAAAAAGAGGCCGGAGGGCTAATAGGAAGACATTGGATAATGTGTAGGAACCGTGGCAAGGTTACCATTTTTAAGAGAGCCGCCCGGCCAAACCAAGAGACATTGATTTTTCCCCATTCCTTGAGGTCAAGTTGTGCTTTTTTCAGGACCTTGCTAAAGTTGGCACTATATAAGTCCATTAGATTGGTAGTTATATTGATACCTAAATAGGGTATAGCCCGTTGGTTCCATTGAAAAGGGAAGGATGTCTGACAGCGTTCAACCTCCTGTGTTGTGAGTGAAATGTTCAGCGCTTGTGATTTTGCATAATTAATCTTTAGATATGACAAGGATCCAAAGTGATCTATATCTTTAAGCAAATTGGGTATGGAGGTAGTTGGGGCAGTCAGTGAGAGTAAGATATCATCCGCGAAAGCAGAAACTTTATACTCTTTACCTTGAATGTTAACACCTTTAATATCGGGATTGTCTCTTAATTTGTTAAGGAGGGGTTCCAATGAGAGTATAAATATCAGAGGCGAAAGAGGGCAGCTCTGGCGAGTTCCGTTTCTAATAGGGAAGGCGTTTGACAGGTGGCCATTAACTCTTACTGCTGCGCTAGGAGAAGCATACAGCGCCGAAATGTGTGCCAGCATGCGCGGGTGAAGGCCAATCCTCCTGAGCACCTCATGCATGTAATCCCAGGCCACTCTGTCGAACACCTTCTCGGCGTCTAGTGATAAAAAGAAACCCTGTGTCTCTGTAGTGGTGAGCCAGTGGTGAAGGTTTAATGCCCTGGTGGTGTTGTCCCTGGCCTCGCGACCAGGGACAAAGCCCACCTGGTCTAAAGAGATAAGATTCTGTAGGAGAGGGGACATTCTATTGGCTAGAATTTTTGCGTAGATCTTAATATCCACATTAAGGAGAGAGATAGGCCTATAGTTTTGTACTTGTGTGGAGTCCTTGCCTTCTTTCGGGATAACTGTGACGTGGGCCTCCAGCAGGCGACCCATAGGCATTGCGGGGTTGGACAGGGAATTGAAAGTGGCTAACATCTTTGGAGCTAGAGTCTGAAAAAAACATTTATAATACTGCAGCGTGAAGCCATCCGGGCCCGGGCTTTTGCCTGTTTTCATCTGCTTTAGGACGTTTTGTAGTTCTTCTGCCGAAAAAGGTTGTTCTAATTCTGCTGCCTGAGATTGTGAGATTGGTTGAGGGCCATATTGGGCCAAGAAGTTTTTGATAGCCTCCTTCCTGAGGTCTCCCTGATCTGGATTTTGAGTGGGGGGTTGTAAGTTATAAAGGTTTTTGTAATATTGTTCAAAAGAATGAGCAATATCTTCGTTTTTAGATAGTAGGGTGCCCTGTTGGGTCCGGATGTGATGTATTGTGTTGTATGGTCTAGAGGCACGGACTGCTCTGGCCAATAATTTCCCGCATTTATTGCCTTGCTCATAGAAGACTCTCTGATGCAAGACATAGCGGCGTCTAGTGCGTTTTCCCAATTCTTCCAACAGCTTAGAGCGATATTGCATCAGCTCCTGGAGTGTCTGCTGGGAATGAGCGTGTTTGTGCGTGGCCTCTAGTCTTTTGATGTTCAAGATGAGGTCATCTACCGTGCCCTGGTGGATCCGTTTTATTTTTGCAGCTTGGGTCATTAGTTCCCCTCTGATCACACTTTTGTGTGCTTCCCAGACTGTGATAGGAGATATATCCGGGGTGGAATTTTCCCAGAAATACATATTTATGCTGGATTCTAGTTGCGTGGAAAACACCTCATCCTTTAATAGGGACGAGTTCAGTCTCCAGACTTTAGTTTTTTAGTTTTAGGGATCAAGTCTGGGAAGGTCAAGGAAACCGAGATGGGGTGGTGGTCAGATAGGTACATAGGGTCAATTGTGGCATGTGTGAGGAAAGTTAAGTCAGATTGGGAGAGGAAAAAGTAGTCCAGTCGTGAGTATTTTTGAAAGAGAATGGAGAAGAAGGTGTAGTCCCTAACGGAAGGGAACAACGTGCGCCATGTATCATGCAGCGCCAAACTTTGGAGTTGCAATTTGATCTGGCGAAGGGCCCGGTATGAGATCGTGGAGGTGCCTGAAGAGCTGTCAAGGTCTGGGTTAAGGGGCACGTTAAAGTCTCCTCCCATCAGTAACATTCCCTCCTTGAAGGAGAGTAAGAGATCACTTACTCTCCTGAAGAATGAGACTTGGTGGTCGTTTGGGGCATAGATATTTGCTAGAGTGATAGGTCTAGAAGCATAAGAGCCTTTGAGGATGACAAATCTCCCCTCAGGATCTATCAGGGAGTCGCAAAGTTTAAAGGGGGCATGCTTAGAAACTAGAATGGACGTACCTTTGGTCTTTGCTAAAGGGTTTGTGGAATGAAAGGCTGTCTGGTAAATGTGGTTAGAGAGTTTTGGGATTGAGTTAGAACGGAAGTGAGTCTCCTGAATGAAGATAAATTGGGCTTTCTGCTTGGTGAGTGCGGACAAAACCTGTGAACGCTTTTCGGGAACGTTTAGACCCTTTGCGTTAAGAGAGATACATTTCAGCATTAGAGGCGCTGGGGGGGCCATTGTCCACTTAGAGTTGTGGAGGCTAGCTTATATATGAATTTAGGGAGACAAAAATTGGCTGTCCTACCGAAGAGGAGTCTGACTGCGCCGGGGCGGGTAGGCCAAGGGAGAGGGGGGGTGGTGGAGTAAGAGAGAGGGGAAAGAGAAAAAAAAAAAAAAAGGGGGGGGGAAGAAAGGGGGGATCAGGGGGGGGGGGGGAAAGTATAGGGTAGGGGTGAGACCCCAGAGAAGAGATAGGAAAGAGAAGACGAGAAAGAATCAGAGGGAGTGAGCAGGTGCGGGTGGTGGGGGGAATACCAGAGGTGGAAATGGAATTACCAATCTACCTGTAGAGAAGAAGGCTGGACGGTCAGCAGACTAGATGCTAGAGCTGCTGCGGGGGGTTGGTGAGAGTGACTGGGTTCCTACTCCTTTGCCTTGTAGAGGACCCAGAGAAGGTAGAAGTCTCATGGGGAAAGGTGCATACATAAATCTTGGGGAAACAAATCAGGTCAACCTCATTTTTAGCTGTCTTAACATTCTATTAGACATTACCAGTATAGATTCTAAAGACTGAATAAGTAAAGGGGTCCAAATAAAGAAAACAACCAAAAGAAAGAAAAAAAAATTAAAAATTTAACGCCCATGCAACCGTACTAAACTGACTTGTATAAACATTCTTGTTCGTAACTGCATAACTTTGGAAATATGTTTCCCACAAATGTTTGTATGGTGATCTCGTTGAAAGGGGCAAGCAGGTTCTGAATCTTACGCCCAAATGGCGTATTGAGACCAGGAGCTACATCAGAAAGTTCAACAAGGGTTTTTGGTGATGGTCATCCTCCCTCCTTACCCCCTTCACAGAGACCCCCTTCTAATAGCACTTAACTAGTGCCCAGATTGAGGGGTCCCTTAAAACAAAAAGTGCCCGGAGCCCTCAAGGCATGCACTCCGGTATCCCTGGGATAATTTAGAAGAGGCAATAATTGTAGTTCATGGAAATATACCTTACTGGTGTCAGAGCCACTGTGTTCGTATCTGTAAGTTGCCCAGGAAGAGCCGCCACGAATGTGGATGGGGGTATAGGGATCTACCCTTTTGCAGCCTTGATGACTTCCGGGGAACAAAAAGAGAGCACATATATCAAGTATAACTATATCTTAAAGGCATCTACCAATTGGGAGAGAGGGGGGGGGCAAGGAACTTGAGTACGGAAGGGAAAGGGGGGGGGAGGGGGAAGGGAAGGTGGGAATGAGAGGGGAGGGGAAGTGAGAGAGAAGGGGTGGAGGGGGGGGTAGAAGGGGGAGAGGGAGGGGGGGAAGGGGGAGAAAGGGGAAGGGGGGAGAAAAAGGGGGGGGAGGAAAGGGGGGGAGAAAGGGGGAGGGAGGGCGGGGAGGGGGAGGAGGGCCAGGGTAGGGGGGAGAAGGGGAGGGGATAAAAAAGGGAGGGGGGAAGGGGGGGAGCAGGAGGGGGAGGAGAAGGGGAGGAGCGAATGGGGTCTCAGGAATGGGAGGCAACGACCAGTTACGATTGTGGTAAGTCGTCTTCCGATCATCTGAACGAGGTGTAAGAGTTCGTCTCTCCGGAGAGCATGACGTGGATGTTGCTGGAGCTATTGGTCTTGATGTTCTCAGTGCGGGGTAAGTGATGGGGATTGTTGGAGCAAGATCCGTGGTAGAAGAGGTGTATCGAGCGGTTCCTGCGACTCCAGACAGTCTAGGGGAAAGTTCCTGCATCCGGGGTATTTGGGAAGTCCA
Organism: Lithobates clamitans; assembly: GCA_037952925.1. NCBI lineage: Eukaryota > Metazoa > Chordata > Amphibia > Anura > Ranidae > Lithobates > Lithobates clamitans. The sequence continues at coordinate 963,292 of JBBGZY010000730.1, forward strand.
AGGGGATGAATATCTTAGGCGGGGTAAGTATAAGCCTGTTGTGGGGTGGGTTGAGACATAGATGAGAGAAAAAAATAAAAAAAGGAAAAACAAAACGAACAAGATGGGCATGAAAAGAAAACAAAGACCCTGAACAAAAACGTCATGGGAGAACAAACCCCTATAGGTTGAGAAGGAAGTCCGGGAGCGAACACTCTTCAGGCATCCTGGAGGGGGCCTGCGAGGGGTTACCGGCTGACCCAGAGCTTGGAGATCCATGTCGCGATGGGAGGTATGGGCTCCGGGTGAAGGAGGAATATCTCCGGTATGTTCCGGCTGAGTTGTGTGACCGGGTCTTTCGGTGTCCGGGAGGCAGAGACAATCCTATTCGACTTCCCCATCATGGATAGAGGCGATGGTTTCCCGTGAAAGCTAATTATGGTCCTCGGGTGGCAGGAGCTCTGTGATCAAGCGGCCATTCCGGGATCCAGCCAAGCCACCTGTGCCTCATTTATACCCGGGGCCCGAGTGGCATCCAAACGTTCTATCCAGAATGTTTCTTGTCTAAGTATTTGTTTATCCCAGTCGCCACCTTGGGGGCTCTTTGGGATCACTGCGAGGGCAATGAAGGAAACCACCGAGACGAGAAATTGCGAATAAACTTCTGATAATAGTTGTCAAAGGCAAGAAATTGCTGCAGAGGATGTAAACCCACGGGTCAAGGCCACTGTAGGACCACTGAAAGTTTCTCTGGGTCCATCGAAAAACCAGCAGTGGAAATGACATAGCCCAGGAATTTCACCTGTTTACAATGGAATTTGCACTTTTCCAATTTACAATAGAGATTGTTCTCTCGTAGTCTCTGAAGCACACGACAGACATCTGTGTGGTGGCTCTCCAGGGACTTGGAAAATATGAGGATATCATCGAGATAAACCACCACACATAACTGCAACAAATCTCGGAGGACATTGTTAATGAACTCCTGGAAAACTGCCGGAGCGTTACAAAGGCCAAAATTACGATATACTCATAATCACCTGATCTGGTATTAAATGCAGTTTTCCACTCGTCGCCCTCCTTAATCCTGATGAGATTGTATGCCCCTCTCAAATCAAGCTTTGTGAAAACCGTTGCTCCCTTGAGGCGGTCAAATAAAACCGTAATCAACGGAATGGGATAGGCATTCCTAATTGTGAAACGATTGAGAACCCTATAATCGATACAAGGTCTCAGTTCACCACTCTTCTTCTTCACAAAAAAGAAACCAGCACCAGCAGGAGAGGAGGATTTGCAAATGAAACCACAAGTGCGTGCGTCTGCAACACACTCCTCCATGGTCTTATCCTCCAAGGCCAACAAAGGGTAAACCCGGCCACGAGGGGGTATGGCACCAGGTTGAAGGTCAATTGCGCAATTATACAACCGGTGTGAAGGCAAAGTACCGGCTTGACCTTTGTCAAAGACATCACTAAAATCGCAGTACTCCTCCGGCAGGTAGGAGAGTGAAGAGGTGCACAGGTCCTTGGCTACCTTCTTGAAGCATGTCTCACTGCACTGTGGTGACCAGGACAGAACCTCAGCATGGAGCCAATCAAAAAAAGGGTTGTGCCTCTGTAACCAAGGATAACCAATAACCAGTGGAAACTTAGGTGAGGAAATAACTTGGAATTGGATTATCTCATGGTGAAGGGCCCCTACAGCCATGGTCAATGGAACAGTCTCATGAGTCACATGGGCAGGCTGTAGAGGTTTCCCATCAAGAGCCTCAATGGCAAGTGGAGTGTCACACAGCTGCAGCGGAATCGAGTGCTTCGATACAAAGGTAGCATTAATGAACAGGCCTGCAGCCCCAGAGTCGATTAGAGCCTTTATCTCAACGGATGACTCAGCCCAAGACAGGGTAACTGAAACCAGGAGCTTATCTTTCTGGGAAACTGGAGACGAAACAATGCCACTTAAGGTCTGTCCGTGACAGGACCTCAAGATTCGGGCGTTCGCTGGATGGGTAGGACATGACTTCGAAAAGTGATCAGCCTGGCAACAATAAAGGCACAATCTCTCCCTCCTCCTAAGGGCTCTCTCATCCGCAGAGAGACGCATGAAGCCCAAGTGCATGGGTTCATCTTCACAGACCGACTCGGTACCAGGAGACATGGGAGGTGAAGAAGGCAAGGGTGGGACTGCAAAGCTCAGAGGCAAATGTACAGGAGGCTTGCACCAGCGCTCCTTAAAAGAGAGTCTTTCTATGAGTCTGGAGTCAATAAGGATGGCAAATGTGATCAATCTCTCCAGCTCAGTGGGTATATCTCGGGCTGCTATCTCATCCTTGATGTTATCTGAGAGACCATGAGAGAAGGCAGCCACGAGGGCCTCATTGATCCAAGCAACCTCTGCTGCCAGAGTACATAATTCAATGGCGTAATCGGCAACAGTTCTCCTACTCTGTTTGATGGACATGAGGTTCTTGGCAGCAGAAGCGGAGCGCGTGGGAACGTCAAATACCCTTTTGAAGGAAGCCTCAAATTCTGGGTAACTCAGGACCACTGGTTTTTGCGTCTCCCATAGGGGGTTTGCCCAGGCCAAGGCTCTCTCAGAAAGCAAAGATATCACAAAACATACTTTGCTTCTGTCTGTGGGAAACACCTGGGGCGGCATCTCAAAGTATATCTCAACCTGGTTGAGAAACCCTCTGCATTGAACTGGATTGCCGCCAAATTGCTGGAGAAGTGGAGCGGAACCAGACATGCCTCTTATAGAGGTAATACTCGAGGGGGGTGCCTGCACAGAGACTGGAGCAGCAGCAGGGACAGCCTGCAACACACGTTGTACCAGAGCAGCCATAGTAGATGATTCCAGGTGAGCCGTGCGACTCGTTTGTAACGCCAAGGCAAACTGATTCATGTGGTGATCCTGGTCATCCAATCTGGAAAAAATATTACCATCAAGTGGACTGACTGCATCTTCTGAATTCATAGCCTTCGCCTACTGTCAGAAACCATGAATCAGCCCGAGACAGAAGTACAGTTAATCACACTTGTTTAATAATAATAAAAAGGTAAACAGAGTAAGCGTAGTCAATACATAGCCAGAGTTCAGTAACCAGATCGGGTAGTCAGCCAATGCAATGTCAGAGAGCCAGAGATCAACGTAGTAGTACAGCAAGCAGGATCAGGAGCCAGAAGGGACATCAGCTGAGCAAGTCTTCAACAGGAACGCAGGAAAAAGTCTCTGAGATGTGACCAAAGGTGAAGGCAGAGATGTGAAGTGAGCTGCATGGCTTTAAGTAGGCAGGACTGATGAGCAGATCATCAACAGCTGAGTCACTGTGGAGAGAAAGGAGCTGGCAATTAGCGGACAGCTGAGCAGCCAGCTCAAAGAAGGACAGGCTGAGCCCAGCCCTGACAGAACGAAAAGGCCCACTTGTATTTGATGTCTTTCTGGGCCAAGGCAGACAGCAATGGCTTCAATGTGCATCTGCGTTGGATGGTTGAAGGTGAAAGGTCAGCGAAGATCTGGACTGTATTGCACTAGCAGGTCACCTGGGGGATAATACGCGCTTGTTTCATGATTGCTTCTTTCACCGCGCAGTAGTGTGCATTGACTATTAGGTTGACTATTATGTCTTTAGCTGAGCCGTCCTTCCTGGGGGACCCTGTGTGCCCTATCCAGTTCCAGGCAGTGTTGTTGGAGGCTAGGTAGCAGGATTTTGATCAGGTTGTGGATAGCCGCAGTCACATCTGTAACAGTTTATGGGAGGCCCCTGACCCTGAAATTGTACCATCTGGATCGGTTCTCAAGGTCATCAATGCGCGATAGTGCAGTATCTAGTTGGTCATGTAGTGTTTGGATTAAATCAGAGTTCTGGTGAGAAACTGCAGCCATGAGTTCCACTTTGTTTTCAATTGCTTCCATCCGTGAGCCTATATTCAGTAGGTCAGATTTAATGTCCCCTGTGATTTTTGCGGCTGTAGTAGTTAAGCCCCTCTCTAGAAGGGCTGACAGCTTGTTGTAAAGATCTGCTGCATTAAAGATGTGATCCTGTGGATTCAGGCCTGGCGTGGAGAATTCAGGGTAAATTAGCCTGTTAGGCCCTGCTGGTGGGAAGGCCTGGTGTCCTAAAGTATGGCCGATGAGGGATTCCGTGGAGGTAGGAGAGGGAGTCAGGGCTTGCTGGCTAGTCCCTCAGGGCTTCCTGGCTAGTCCCAAAGGTTAGAGGAGTGTAGGTCAGGTTGGCAGGGGTGAGGACTTGCCTGTGTTCTGTGGCTCCGTCCATGCAGGCAGCATGCTGCTGTGTGCCAGAAGCGGCCATGGCAGCCATCTTGGTGCACCCAGCTCGGGTGGAGGCCTTGAGTTGTGGGCCTAAATCTCAACGGGTGGCCGCAATGCTCATCCAGGGGTATCCCTTGGTGGTGGGGACCATGATCCCCTTGCTTGGAGCTGACTTACGGAGCGATGTGAGGAGCTGGGAATGCTGCTAGTCCAGTGAGGAGCGGAGGGGCGGGTTCAGGCGGCCATATTGCTACACCCGGCTTGGATGGAGGCCTCGAGTTGCGGGCCTAAATCTCGGTGGGCAGCCACGGTTTTCGCTCGGGGGTGTCCCCTAGTAGTGGGGGAACACAATCCCCTTGTTTGGAGCTGTCCCGGGAGCCCTGTGTGAGGCTGGGAGCGCCTCTGGTCTGATGAGGAATGGATAATCAGGCTCAGGCAGCCATATTCGATCCCTCATGCATGTGCACTCCGGGAGAAGTGATTTTTTAAAAACTTAATCGCTTGCCGACCAGCCGTCACAGTTGTACTGTGGCTCTGCTGCACGAATCCCCGTCATGTTACGTCGGTAACATAGACAGCCACTAGGGGGCACGCGCATACCCCCTGCTCCCCCACAGAATCGATGCAAGTGCCCGGCAGTCTTGATCACCGCCAGGCTCCCTCGATTGCTCGGGGCACACTGAGAACCGGGATCTGTGTATGTAAACACACAGTTTTCGGTTCTCTGAGGGGAGAACAGACAGATTGTTGATGAACAGCGATCTGTCATCTCCCCTGCACAGTCCCATCCCCCCTTCAGTTAGAACACACACTAAGACACACTTAACCCCTTCACTGCCCCCTAGTGGTTAACCCCTGCCAGTGACATTTTTACAGTAATTAATGCAGTTTTATAGCATTGATCGTTGTAAAAATGCCAATGGTCCCAAAAATGTGTCAAAATTGTCCGACGTGTCCACCATATTGCCGCAGTCCTGATAAAAATCGCAAATCACCACCATTACTAGTAAAAAAAGATTAATAATAAAAAAGCCATAAAACTATCTCCTATTTTGTAGACGCTATAACTTTTGCGCAAACCAATCAATATATGCTCATTGCGATTTTTTTTTACCAAAAATATGTAGAAGAATACATATCGGCCTAAACTGAGGAAAAAAATGCTTTTTTGGGGGGTATTTATTATAGCAAAAAGTAAAAAATATTGCGTTTTTTTCAAAATTGTCGCTCTTTTTTTGTTTATAGCACAAAAAATAAAAACCGCAGAGGTGATCAAATACCATCAAAAGAAAGCTCTATTTGTGAAAAAAAAAGGACATCAATTTTGTTTGGGTGCAACGTCGCATGACCGCGCAATGTCAGTTAAAGCGACGCAGTGCCAAATTGCAAAAAGTGGTCTGGTCAGGAAGGGGGTAAAATCTTCCAGGGCTGAAGTGGTTAAAGTAAAACAATAAAAATGAAATATTACTTTAAATATTATGCCTGGGGGCTGTCTATAGTATGCCTGTAAAGTGGCTAATTTTTTCCGTGTTTAGAACAGTACCACAGCAAAATTAAATTTCTAAAGGAAAAATTGTCATTTAAAACTGATCGCAGCTGTAATAAATTGTCGGGTCTCGGCAATATAGATAAAACTCATTGAAAAAAAGAGCATGGGATCCCCCCCATCCATTACCAGGCCCTTTGGGTCTGGTATGAATACTAAGGGGAACCCCGAACCAAAATGTAAAAAAAAATTTAAAAAAATTGCGTGGGGGTCCTTGTGGCGTCCAAGGGGCAGGGTCACCTGTTTACGTCACCGGGTAACCCCGCCCTCAGTTATATGAGAACTGTCACAAGCGAAGAAGCATCACACGGTGGGAGCCTCCCATGGAGGCAGGTCGGTTATGGATTTTTTTCTTTCTTTTTTTGGTCTGTCGCGGCGTGATAGAAGAAGTCACAAAGAGTCCGCTGCCCCAGAAGGAAGAGGGCAGATGATGGATGCTTCCACCAGCAGGGACAGCATGGGCTTCGATTTCAGGTAAGCACCCCATTTTGCTTTTACTTTGCAGGGAACGACAGAGGAAGTAAAACTCATCAGGTTTGCTTCCTCTTTAAGTAGCATAAAGAAATGGTAAAGCTCAAAGTGAATACTGTATATGCATTTTACTTTAGGTGAGCTGTTTTTCCCTTTCAACACTGCATAGTAATGCATGCAAGGAGAAAGACATGGTCTATGTAATTTTTAGCATAATATTAAGATAAGATTAAGTTGGGTTCATAAGGGCACAAATTAGCATGGCAGAGACTCTTTCCTGAGGTTTGTGATCACCACAAAGGTCACCAGGACAGATAGTGTTAACCTGTGTAAATCCTTATTAACAGGGTTAATCCCACCTAGAGGATGTATACAGTATACAATAAAAAAAACTGTTTTAGGCCTTATCTTAATCCATGAGGGTTGCCTTCTTCAGTTTCTTATTCTGTTTGAAAAAAAAAACGCAGTAAAAACGTGCGACTTTGAAACGCTCAGGTGTGAATGCAGCCTGAGGCTGGGTTCACACTGGTACGATAAACGCTCCGACATTGGGAGTTCATGTCGCATGACGTGTGAAAATCAATGTTTCCCTATGAGAGCCGTCTTAACTTGCCCGACTTTGAAAATGTTCCCTGCACTACTTTGATCCGAATTTGGCATGCGATTTGTGCTCTGATGATCTTGAATGGGAACTTCAAGCCAAATGTAAAAAAAAAAGGCATGGCTTCCCCTCCAAGACTATACCAGGCCTTTGGTCTGGCATGGATTTTAAGGTGAACCCCCAAGCTGGAAAAACAGCATGGGGTCCCCCCAAATACCATACAAGACTCTTATCCAAGCACGCAGCCTGGCAGGTAAGGAAAGGGGGTGAGGATGAGTGAGCGCCCCCCCTGAACCATACCAGGCCACATGCCCTCAACAAGGGGGGATGGGTGCTTTGGGACAGGGGGGCCTTGCCACCCCCAACCCAAAGCACCTTGTCCCCGTGTTGGTGAGGACAAGGGCCTCTTCCCGACAACTCTGGCCATTGGTTGTCGGGGTCTGCGGGCGGGGGGCTTATTGGAATCTGGAAGCCCCGTGCATGATGGGGTGGTGACGTAGTAGGGGGCGTGACCTCTGGATGACATCATCCGGTGACCTTGTCCTTGCAGTCATTGCACATAACAGACCCAGCATTACACTGGGAGAACGCGTCAAGTCAACATAGGAAGAACAGAGGGAGAAGACCCAGCAAAAGAGCGAGAAGACATCGGAGAAGACTCGTCAGGAGACAGCCAACAGAGGGAGAAGAACCATAAAGGAAGGAGACCCGAAGAAGGAGGAGACATCGCCAGAAGAGGGAGAAGAGCAGGAGAGGGGAAAAGAAGTTGGAAGAGACACCAGAGCTATATTAATAAATTACTTTAAAAACCTGTGTACTATGTTTTAATTTTGACACTTTTTTTAAGGTGAATGGGTAGGGGTACAATGTACCCGATACTCATTCACATAGGGTGGGGGGCCGGGATCTGGGGGACCCCCTTGTTAAAGGGGGCTTCCAGATACTGATAAGCCCCCTGCTCGCAGACCCCGGCAACCAATGGCCAGGGTTGTCGGGAAGAGGCTCTTGTCCTCATCAACATGGGGACAAGGTGCTTTGGGGTTGGGGGCTCGAGCCCCCCCGCCCCAAAGCACCCACCCCTATGTTGAGGGCATGCAGCCTAGTAAGGTGCAGGAGGGGGGCGCTCGCTCGTCCCCACCCCCTTTCCTGACCTGCCAGGCTGCTTGCTTGCATAAGGGTCTGGTATGAATTTTGGGGGGGCCAGTGCCATTTTTTCGGCTTGGGTGTTCCCCTTAAAATCCACACCAGACCTAAGGGCCTGGTATGCTCTTGGAGGGGGAACCCATGCCATTTTTTTATGTGGCATGGAGTTCCCCCTAAAGATTTATACCAGACACAAAGTGCCTGCATTGTTGGGATCAAAGTCAGGTCCCCATTCATTGAAATTGTATGAATGTCGGACTTCAAGTCGCAGGACAAAGTCAGATCCACAGTCGTACGACTGTCGTGTTGTACCAATGTGAACTCGGCCTAAGGCCCTTTTCACACAGGTACGACACGACAGTCATATGACGGTGGATCTGACTTTGCCCTGCGACTTGAAGTTCGACTTCAATGAACAGGTATCCGACTTTGATCCCTGACAATACCAGGCCACATCTCTGTTCTTCTTCTGATGTTGACTCGACGCTCTCTCCCGCTCTAATACTGGGTGCGTGGTGTGCCACTACTTATATTGGCATGGGGTAGGGTCACCAGAGGGCGGTGATGTCATAAGGGACAGGCCCCCAGATGACGTCACCCAATGACCCCGCCCCATGCCAATATAAGTAGTGGCATACAGACAGCGGAGATGACCCGGCAAAAGAGCGAGAAGCAAGCAGAGAAGACCCAGCAGAGGTAGAAGAACCGGAGAGGGCTAGAAGACATCAGCAGAGAGTGAAGAAGACCCAGAGGGGGGAGAAGAAGCAGCAGAGGCAGACAACATCAGCGGAGGAGGCAGAAGAAATGGAGAGGGGAGAAGAAGTCGGAAGATATGCTGGAGCTGCTTAATAAAATTACTTTAACCACTTGACCACTGGGCACTTAAACCCCCTTAATAACCAGACCAATTTTCAGCTTTCGGTGCTCTCACACTTTGAATGACAATTACTCAGTCATGCAACACTGTACCCAAATGAAATTTTTGTCCTTTTTTTCACACAAATAGAGCTTTCTTTTGGTGGTATTTAATCACCACTGGGTTCTTTTTTTTTTGCGCTATAAAAGAAAAAAGACCGAAAATTCTGTAAAAAATGCATTTTTCTTCGTTTCTGTTATAAAATTTTGCAAATTAGTAATTTTTTCTTCATATATTTTGGCCAAAATTTATACCGCTACATATCTTTGGTAAAAATAACCCAAATCGGTGTATATTATTTGGTCTTTGTGAAAGTTATAGAGTCCACAAGCTATGGTGCCAATCTCTGAAAATTGATCACACCTGAATTACTGACGGCCTATCTCATTTCTTGAGACCCTAACATGCCAGAAAAGTACAAATACCCCCCAAATGGCCCCTTTTTGGAAAGAAGACATTCCTAGGTATTTAGAAAGATGCATGATGAGTTTTTTGAAGTTGTCATTTTTTTCCCACAATTCTTTGCAAAATCATGTCATATTAGCAGGGTATTTCTCACACACAGCATATGCATACCACAAATTACACCCCAAAACACATTCTGCTACTACTCCCGAGTATGGCAATACCACATGTGTGAGATTTTTACACAGCGTGGCCACATACAGAGGACCAACATGCACGGAGCACCATCAGGCATTCTAGGAGCACCCAGGCCAATTCTGACATTTCTCTCCTACATGTAAAAATCATAATTTATTTGCTAGAAAATTACATAGAACCCCAAAACATTATATATATTTTTTTAGCAAAGACCCTAGAGAATACAATGGCGGTCGTTGCAACTTTTTATCTCACACGGTATTTGCGCAGCAATTTTTTGAACGCTTTTTTTTGAAAAAAAAAAAAAGGGTTTTGTGCTTTAAAAAAACAAAATAGTAAAGTTAGCCCAATATTTTTGCATAATGTGAAAGATGAAGATATGTCGAGTAAATAGATACCTAACATGTCACCCTTCAATATTGCACATGCTCGTGGAAAGGTGCCAAACTTCGCTACTTAAAAATCCCCATAGGAGACGCTTTCAAATTTTTTACTGGTTACATGTTGTGAGTTACAGAGGAGGTCTAGGGCCAAAATTATTGCTCTCTCTCTATTGATCGCAGTGATACCTCACATGTGTGGTTTGAACACCATTTTCATATGTGGGCGCAACTTACGTATGCGTTCGCTTCTGCATGCGAGCACACAGGGAAAATTTTTTTTTTTATTGTTCATTTTACTTTATTTATTTTAGTTTGAGGCTTTTTTCCAAAAAATTAATTTTTTAATCACTTTTATTTCTATTATAAGGAATGTAAACATCCCCTGTAATAGGAATATGGCATGACAGGTCCTCTTTACAGTGAGATATGGGGTCAATAAGACCCCACATCTCACCTCTAGGCTGGGAAGCCTGAAATAAAAATAAAAAAAAATGATCCTGGCTTCGATCTTAGCGGTGAGTCAGTAGAAGCACCTGAGGGCGGCGAGAGGGGGGGATGTCCCCTCTCTCCTCCCGTAAGAATGGTCAAGCAGTGGAACAGCCGCTATGGTCATTTTTATGGCGTAGGGAATCGCCGGCTAAAAAAGCTGATATCTGAATGATGCCTGTAGCTGCACCCATCATTCAGATACCCCCACGCAAAGTCAAGGACGTCGTATGACGGCCGGCGGGCGGGAAGTGGTTAAAACACATTTTTTTAACACAAAATTGTCAATTTATACAATATTTCTAACACATAGCATGTACATACCAAAAATGACACCCCAAAATAGATTCTCCTACTTCTCCTGAGTACGGCGATACCACATGTGTGAGACTTCCACAGCCTGGCCACATACAGAGGCCGAGTACAGCCGAGTATGGCTGAGCATGGCTGAGCATGGCTGGGTATGGCTGAGTATGGCAGAGTATGGCTGGGTATGGCTGAGCATGGCAAAGTATGGCTGGGTATCACCGAGTATTGCAGAGTATGGCGAGGTATTGCAGAGTATTGCAGGGTATTTCAGAGTATTGCGGGGTATTGCAGAGTATTGCGGGCCATTGCAGAGTATTGTGGGGCATTGCAGAGTATTGCGGGGCATTTCAGAGTATTGCGGGGCATTGCAGAGTATTGTGGGGCATTGCAGAGTATTGCGGGGCATTGCAGAGTATTGCAGACTATTGCGGAGCATTGCAGAGTATTGCAGACTATTGCGGAGCATTCTATCTAAAAAGAAAATTTGCGCTAGGTGTGCAAAAAATTGTGACAGAAGAAATGTGAAAAAATTATTATTAAGTTTGAATATCCTGCGGCTGAAACACTATAACCCTGATATGGGGCACAAAACAAAATATGTGTAGAAAAGAGTGCAGCGCTGGAAGACTACTACTGCAGTAGACAGTGAAATTATGTTCAAAAGAAAACAGAAACCTATATGTTAACAAACCATGCACATAAATATTCCACTAATTGACTGAAGTGGATCAGTGGGTGTTGTTCATATAGAATTATATTATTAAAATAGTAATATTGATAATAAACACCAAATACAAAACGTGCTTATTTGTGTAGTGTCCACTAATTAACATGAAATAACGTGTGTGAATAATCCGCTGGGTAGATCCGTGACTTCCACCATTGACAGAAACCGTCACCACAGAAAAATGGAGGCTTACCAGATAGCCATTATAAGACAGCATGAGATATCCTCCTCTTATGGAAGTTGTCCTCCCTGTACCAAGGGAGCCCTGCGCTGAAGGTGAGTGTAGATGGTACAAAAAGGCCAGAGGGGCTGATACGGCAGCTGGCTTAATGCCAGGGACCACACACCTCCAAGGATACAGATCACTTTAAAGGAATGCCTGAGTGGAGAGATTGAAGTCCCTTGGTTCCTGCAGCAAGGGACTTCAATCTCTCCACTCAGGCATTCCTTTAAAGTGATCTGTATCCTTGGAGGTGTGTGGTCCCTGGCATTAAGCCAGCTGCCGTATCAGCCCCTCTGGCCTTTTTGTACCATCTACACTCACCTTCAGCGCAGGGCTCCCTTGGTACAGGGAGGACAACTTCCATAAGAGGAGGATATCTCATGCTGTCTTATAATGGCTATCTGGTAAGCCTCCATTTTTCTGTGGTGACGGTTTCTGTCAATGGTGGAAGTCACGGATCTACCCAGCGGATTATTCACACACGTTATTTCATGTTAATTAGTGGACACTACACAAATAAGCACGTTTTGTATTTGGTGTTTATTATCAATATTACTATTTTAATAATATAATTCTATATGAACAACACCCACTGATCCACTTCAGTCAATTAGTGGAATATTTATGTGCATGGTTTGTTAAAATATAGGTTTCTGTTTTCTTTTGAACATAATTTCACTGTCCACTGCAGTAGTAGTCTTCCAGCGCTGCACTCTTTTCTACACATATTGCGGAGCATTGCAGAGTATTGCAGGTCATTGTAGAGTATTGCACAGGGCATTGCAGAGTATTGCGGGGCATTGCAGAGTATTGCGGGCATTGCAGATTATTGCACAGGGTATTGCAGAGTATTGCACTGGGTATTGCAGAGTATTGTGGGGCATTGCAGAGTATTGCGGGGCATTGCAGAGTATTGCACAGGGTATTGCAGAGTATTGTGGGGTATTGCAGAGTATTGTGGGGCATTGCAGAGTATTGCACAGGGTATTGCAGAGTATTGTGGGGTATTGCAGAGTATTGCGGGGCATTGCAGAGTATTGAGGGGCATTGCAGAGTATTGCAGAGTACTGCGGGGCATTGCAGAGTATTGCACAGGGTATTGCAGAGTATTGCACAGGGTATTGCAGAGTATTGTTGGGTATTGCAGAGTATTGTGGGGTATTGCAGAGTATTGAGAGGTATTGCAGAGTATTGCACAGGGTATTGCAGAGTATTGTGGGATATTGCAGAGTATTGCACAGGGTATTGCAGAGTATTGCACAGGATATTGCAGAGTATTGTGGGGTATTGCACAGGGTATTGTGGGGTATTGCAGAGTATTGCACAGGGTATTGCAGAGTATTGTGGGATATTGCAGAGTATTGCACAGGGTATTGCAGAGTATTGCACAGGATATTGCAGAGTATTGTGGGGTATTGCACAGGGTATTGAGAGGTATTGCAGAGTATTGCACAGGGTATTGCAGAGTATTGTGGGATATTGCAGAGTATTGCACAGGGTATTGCAGAGTATTGCACAGGATATTGCAGAGTATTGTGGGGTATTGCACAGGGAATTGCAGAGCATGGGGGGGAAGGCTGAGCATGGAGGGATGGATGGATGGACTGTACATGTCACTGAGCTGCGCTGTGGGCACTACACATCCAGCCCACAGCACGGCTCCCATTCGATCCCTCCCCCTCTGTACTGATCAGTACAGGGAGGGGAGGGTGGAACCGGCATCATGACATGACGCCAGTTTGTTTACATGTGATCGCTCCGTCATTTGATGGAGCGATCACATGGTAAACGGCCGCGATCAGCGGGCGTTTATCGTGATCCGTGGATCACGGATGTTCCTGTGTGCGTGCCCCAGGGGGCACGCGGGAGCAGTTTTCTGGAATCACGTCATATGACGTGATCCCAGAGTTATCCAGCCGCCCTGCAGCCATCATTTGGCTATGGGGCGGTTAGCAAGTGGTTAAAAACCTGTGTACTGCATTTTATTTTTGACACATTTTTTAGGTGAATGGGTAGGGGTACAATGTACCCCTACCCATTCACATAGGGTGGGGGGGCAAAATCTGGGGGCCCCCTTGTTAAAGGAGGCTTCCAGATTCCGATAAGCTCCCTGCCTACAGACCCCCGACAACCAACAGCCAGGGTTGTCGGGAAGACATGGAGACAAGGTGCTTTCAGGTGGGGGGGCACAGGGCCCCCCTGCCCTAAAGCATTTACTCCCCCATGTTGAGGGAATGTGGCCTGGTATGGTTCAGGAGGGGGAGTGCTCGCTCGTCCCCACCCCCTTTCCTGACCTGTGTGCTAGAATAAGGGTCTGGTATGGATTTTGGGGGGACCCCACATAGTTTTTCGGCATGGGGTTCCCCTTAAAATCCATACCAGACCGAAGAGCCTGGTATGCTCTTGGAGGGGGAACCCATGCCTGTTTTTTTTAAATTTAGCGTGGAGTTCCCCTTCAAGATCAGAGCACAAGTCGCATGCCAAAGTTGGCGATCTGGCTTCAGTGATATTCAATGGGCTGAAGCAAGATCAAAGTTGGACCAAAGTAGTGCAGGGACTACTTTGAAATCGGCATGATCTAAAGTCGTACTAATATGAGTGGTTGTCATTGGAAATCATGGGGTATAACTTGTCATGTGACTCTGCAGTCCCAAGTCGTAGGACAAGTCGTACAAGTGTGAAAGGGGCCTAAAGAAGAACTCTGTGCAAATTGTTTTATTCCCATACAATGTGGCTGTGCCGTTGGGGAGCACTGTTTTTCAGAGGATCAAAGGATCGGGTAAGTATAGCTTTTTGACAAAGAGAATTTTTTTTTTGCGCTCTGAGTTATTTCTATATAGAGCTGCACCTATTTCACATCTGAACACAAAGATGACCCAAAAATATGTACACACACGAACACAACAGAACAGGTGCACTACCAGATAAATAATTAAAATGATCTCTAAAAAAAACAAATAAATTTGAACAATCAAAATACAAAATGGATTAAATATAAAGTTCACTAACAACTGAATGATTTGATAAGTGCTGAGAAACAAATATATGTGATCAATCCAAAAGTCCAAAAATGAATTGTTATTGGAAGCATATTAGAAATAAAAAAAAAAAAAAATAAATAAATAAGAGTCCATGCACCAAATATTGATGAAATGTGCAGGTTCCAGGATTCATCCACAGCAGCATGAATGATGGTGTAAGAAACACTCTAAACAATCTTGTGCCCTCCACCACAACTGAGCCTCTTACCGGATACAATGGATCTCCAGTAACAGAGATCAGTCACGCATATTCCATAACAGGCACCTCTAGGTACCCCGTGATGGTCCTCATCCAACAATCAAGCTGAGCAGCTCCAAGCTGACAAACCCAGACAGGCCATTTGTATCAACCACATTGGAGGAAGAAAACAAGCCTCTCCCAACACACTTCTAGTCAGAGCACATCATCAGGGGAACGGGAGCATGCAGCAGGGACACCATGATCAGAATATTTAAACTCATCCCTCCAGGTGACCCGGCATATGCAATCCCCATAGGGTAAAGAAATCATCAGAAAGATGGAGCCGGCCACAGACCAAACTAAGACAATTGACTTGCCTTCACACACATGAAATAAAGTGATCTATATCATGACTTAGATGTACTATACAAAATAAAGGACTTAGTTCTGGTGGTGTTTTTCCTAATGGTCATACACTTTTTACACCTCCGGCAGGGGAAAAAAAAAACCTTTTAGACCCCTAAATAAAGACATTTTAGAAGGAGGTTTCACTATGTTAGGTGCAGCAAGGTCTCTTAGGGTTTGAGCTTTGCGAAAAATGATCTTAGAACAACCTGGTAATATAAGCCCCAGGATCCTATATTTTTTTTAAACTTTCCAATGTTTTTGGAAATGTTTGTTGATCAAAACATGATGACTAGAGAAATTGTTGTTGTAATAAAAGACAATTGATGATCATTCATAGTTAAGAAAGAACGTGCATGGTCCCTTATTAATAAACTATCCCACATTATATTAGAAACTATGTTAATAACGCAATTCTATTCCTGCTCATGATATCCTTTCTCAACAAAATTATTTTTCAGGACCTGGGACTGAGACTGAAAATCAAGCATATTAGAACAATTGCATCAGATTCTAAGAAACTGGCCTTTTGAAATGTCTTTAAGCCAGGATGGATGATGGCAACTACCTTGGGGAATATATCCGTTGCGATCTGTTTTCTTAAAAAAGGTGCACATCACAAAATGGTTCCCATCTCTATGGAAGGTTAAATCTAAAAAGTTAATCTGCCCATAACTATGTTCATAGGAAAATCAAATGCCACAATTGTTCCTAATTAGTCCATCCATAAAGCTTCTTAATGATTCTAGATTCCCCTTCCAAAGAAAGAGGACATTATCTATTTAAAATCTCCAAAAGGTCAGCTGTGGGGGCATCTGATCATAGGGGACATCTGACCACACCCTCCTCCCACTTTCCCATGAACAAATTTGTGAGGCTGGGGGGCAAATTTAACTACCCCAGTTTCTTGAAGATAAATTTTTCCTCCAAACCAGAAATAATTATGATCCATGTGGAAAGAGAGGCGCTGTAAGATCGTTCAATAAATAATATTTGGCTGCCTGTAATCTCAAATCATGTGGGATAAAAGAATAAAGGAAAGCCACATCTGCTTTCACGATCAGACATTGGCCTTCCATCTGCATAGACTCAAACTCATTGACTTGTTTTAAGGATGCAAGGGTACCTCCCACTATATTAAAATCTATTTATTTTCAATCCTGGATGTAACTTCCACTTACAATGCCTTGACAGGGAGAGTTCTGTGAGTTGATGTGAATTTTAGGTAAACAATATAAAATAGGCACCCTTGGTCCTCTTTGGAATAAGGTAATCTCTCTCTTTCTGAGTTAGAATTCCACTCCAATATCCAGACTCAACAATGACTCCCAGCTGTTACTTATAGAACAAAGTGGGTTCCTTCAACAACAGAAAAAACATTTTTTCATCTGATACAATATGTACTCTTTCACAGGAACCTGCACAATTTGTTCTAACTCAAACCCAGGGACCTGCACATTTCATTAATATTTGGTGAATGGACTCTTACTTACCGTATTTATCGGCGTATAACACGCACTTTTTTCCCTTTAAAATCAGGGGAAAGTCGCAGGTGCGTGTTATACGCCGATCCCCTGCGATCCCGAGCTGTCAAAAGTTAAAAATCGCCGACCGCGATTTGAAAATGGCGCCGCCAGCGCCGAAATACACTGAGCCGGTCCTCGGCTCTTTCCGGCGGCTCTCGTTTACTTTCGGTTTCACTCGTAGCCCCGAGCGGAGCTATCCGAATCTACTCGGATAGCTCCGCTCAGGGCTACGAGTGAAACCGAAAGTAAACGAGAGCCGCCGGAAAGAGCCGAGGACCGGCTCAGTGTATTTCGGCGCCGGCGGCGCCATTTTCAAATCGCGGTCGGCGATTTTGAAGCACAGCAGCAGGGACAGGGGATCGAAGGCTGCACTGGGGCAAGGCTGCACTGGGGAAGGCTGCACTGGGGCAAGGCTGCACTGGGGAAGGCTGCACTGGGGCAAGGCTGCACTGGGGAAGGCTGCACTGGGGAAGGCTGCACTGAGAAGGCTGCACTGAGAAGGCTGCACTGAGAAGGCTGCACTGACATGGCTGCACTGACAAGGCTGCACTGACAAGGCTGCACTGACATGGCTGCACTGACATGGCTGCACTGACATGGCTGCACTGACAAGGCTGCACTGGGGAAGGCTGCACTGGGGAAGGCTGCACTGACATTGCTGCACTGGGGCAAGGCTGCACTGAGAAGGCTGCAATGATGGGCATTTAAATGTAAGTTTTTTTCCCTTCAACTTCCCTCCTAAAAGTTTTCTTTTTCCTTAAAATTCCCTCCTAAATTGGGGTGCGTGTTATACGCCGGTGCGTGTTATACGCCGATAAATACGGTATTTATTTTTAATTTTTTGATTGCTCCCACTTACAATGTATATTGGACTTTTGGATTGGTCACATATATTTGTTTCTTAACACTTATCAAATCATTCAGTTGGCAGGGCACTTTTTATCTAATCCATTTTTTACTTTATGATTGTTCACATTTGTTTTTTAGTGCACCTGTTCTATGTGTGTATAAGTATAAATTTTCCTTGTGCCCCTGGACAAAACAAGCAGTTAACCCATGCAGTGCAGGCACAGCCCCACTGCCTGGGAAAATAAAAATGTGGCCCAGAGTTCTTTAAGAATAAACAATTTGACTTTTACTAGAAGAAATAGATATTTCTGCTGCATACAAAGTAGTGTACACTATTATCCAAATAATGATGAATATGCATGAAATGTAATACATACATAGCATAGACCTAGCTCTGTCATATCTACTTTTAATAAAATATGTAACTAAAAGTTAATATATTTTTATGTAACAGGTGTTATGGGGAGGTAATGACTTTGATGTGTATACCTACTCACCACCCATATACATTGATTCACTGTGAGGGACAATTCCTGAGGACTGCTGCACCCTGCAGTCCTTTGGGGGCACTGGGGATCTAGATATCAGCCAACACTTGGAAGACACCAAAATGGACTACTACCTTTCTGAGGTATTCCTTGGCAGGTAGAGACAGATATGGATCTGATCATGGACTGTAATACTGAAAGACTTTTAAGTAAAGTTGCATCAACTCTTCCGAGTCTGGTCTGAAGTTTCTTTAAAGGGGTGCATGTGGGTTCTGGTGTATCAAAATAACTTAGGTCAGTAAAACACATATGGGCTATGAAGCAAAGCCACTACAAAAGCTTGACTCTGCAAGACAAGCAGGAGAAATGGAATTGCTATAGGTAACCAAGGACTAGTGTACGTAAGTGTAAAAATTATATCTGCGCTTATAAACTGAAACAAAACAGTAGCTGTGCACTATAACCCAGATACCAGGCACAAACAATATGTAAATAAGAAGTGCAGTGCAAAAAATATACTTGCAATATATGACACAATGCATATAACAGGTGCAAAGATTACTAAAGTGCATTCAGTGCAATCAATAGTGTATGAACAATATAGAAAATCAATAGCAAAATATTGCATAAAAAGGAATATGCAAAAAAAAACGTGCCAAATAAAGTGCAATAAGTGCCATCAATTGTGCAAAAACTAAAATTCAGCTAGAGAAGAATTTCAATCATAAATACCAGTGCACTATACAAAAAGGTGCAGATCTCTGCAAAAAATCATATGGGACTAAAGTCCATGTGTAAAGTCAATTGCTAAAACGTGTTGGAATGATGTTCAAACACCTAGCTGTGTGATACCCATCACCAAAGTAAAAATCCTCATACGGTAAAGAAATCATCAAAAGGATGGAGCCGGCCACAGACCAAACTAAGACAATTGACTTGCCTTCACACACATGAAATAAAGTGATCTATATCATATCACTTAGATGTGATATACGAAATAAAGGACTTAGTTCTGGTGGTGTTTTTTCTAAAGGTCATACACTTTTTACACCTTTTTTACACCTCTGGCAGGGGAAAAAAGCTTTTAGACTACCAAATAAAGACATTTTAGAAGGAGGTTCCACTATGTAAGGTGCAGCAAGGTCTCTTAGGGTTTGAGCTTTGTGAAAAATGATCTTTGGACGATCTGGTAATATAGGCCCCAGGATCCTATAATTGTTTTAAACTTTTTAACCTGTTTTTGGAAAAGTTTGTTGATCGAAACATGATGACTAGAGAAATTGTTGTTGTAATAAAAGACAATTGATGATTATTCATAGTTAAGAAAGCACGTGCAGGGTCCCTTATTAATAAACTATCCCACGTTATATTAGAAACTATAAGTCTGCTATAGTTTGCTAATCAGGACATGTCTGCTTAGAGCTCCGCACTGACCGGGACCCAACAGCTGTTTAAGCAGAGTTTAAGCAGAGTCACACCAGACCATAACCTCCCCACATCACAGCATTAACCCCTGAAACTTGTGGGCACATTTTGGTGACGTGAATAGTGGGAGAAAAGCGAAGCTGAAAACAACAAAGCCTCAGGAAAAGCTGACTAGAATGGTATCTAAAATGGCGGCAGCAACATCACATCTCTCCTCACAGACTGTTATACAGCAGCATCACAGGTGTCCCTCTTCAGCGCACTGTGGTGAGACTGAATATGACTTGAATTTGTCCCCTATTACTCTACATAATAATCAAATAGGTTCAGACCTGCTTTCCCAATTTGAACGGGTATTACATAAAGCATTATAGACTACCTCAGGTGCTATTACTGATAAAGTAACGCAAGAGATACGTGAGGTAGGCAGACGCACTTCTATACTTGAGCAGAGAGTAGATGAGATTGACATCTCTACCACAGCTCATTCAGAGGAATTAGAATCCCTTAAAGAGGATTATTCTACACTTCAAACCCGACTGGAAGATTTTGAGAACAGGGCTAGACGATCGAATCTACTCATTCCTTAAGAAATAGAGGATCTACAATCAACTGTTACAGCACTTTTTCAAGAACTTGTTCCATCCATCCCATTAGAAAGATTGGAAACAGATTGAATACACAGAGCTTTATCTGCAGGTAAAGAAGATGGGCCCCCTAGAGATATAATTATAAAAATGCATTATTTTCGCACAAAAGAACAAATAATGGCAACTGCAAGAATCAAAGACTCTTTAATTTTTCAGGGCCATAAATACCAAGTCTTTCAAGACTTATCTCAACTAACTCTCTTTAAACGCAAAGAAATGAAACCACATTTGCAAGTCCTTAAATATTATTAAATAAATTATCACTGGGGATTTCCTTTCTCCCTTCGCTTTACTTATAAAGGAACTTCAAATATATGTAAATTAGCAAATGATCTTCTTTCTACACTTGGAGATCTCTGCCTGTCAACATTTTCCACAACGGATGGTCCCAAACGATGAATGAATTCAACATCCCTCTCACAAATCCAAGATATTCAAGACTCCCAAGCACCTATACATATTCTACTTCTTTTACCTCACATGATCTATATATTACCCTTTTCTGTGGGGATTTAATGGTATAGTTTCTATGCTAGTGTTATTATAATATTTATAAGATTTTTATTCTAACATTAAAATTATCTTGAGTTTTTTTTTTTTTTTTCAGTTTCAATTATCTTAACTTCAATATATTTTGAGCTTAACCTGATTTCTCCTACCTTGCATTATAGTATGCATTATTTTTACAGCTATGTTAAACTTACATTATACTTATGACTCATTTTGTTTAATAATTTTACTTAAAGTGGAGGGCCACCCTAAAATAAAAAATAGCATGAAAAATCTTTAAAAGATTAAAAAAAAACATTTGAAAAAAAAAATTTAAACTTACCTGAACCCTTGTTGCTAGGCAGTCTTCCTAATCTGCCTCTTCCTATTCCGCGATGTGTCCTGCTCCTCGGTGAACGGCCCTGTTGCCTTCTGGGAACTGTGTGTGTTCCCAGAAAACCACGGGGCCATTCACAGAGCGCTGCACCGCTCGCGCGTGGCAGTAGGAAACTGGCAGTGAAGCCACAAGGCTCCACTGCCTGCTTCCCTTAGTTAGGATGGCGATGCCAGGACCCCGAGAGCCGAGGGACGGGTCGGCCTTGGGCGGCCGACATCGCGGGCACCCAGGACAGGTAACTGTACTTATTTAAAGTCAGCAGCTACAGTGTTTGTAGCTGCTGACTTTTAAAAAAAATTTCCTGGCCGGAATCCCGCTTTAATAACACACAGGCTGTCGTAGTCCCGGAGACAGCTCACTGCACCTCCACTCTTTCCTCGAGTGTCCAACTTAAATTTGGACACTCCATTTGGACACTCCTTGGACCACTTCATATCCAATGGTTGGTGTTTATTCACCACCCACTGGATATTCGCTCCAATAGGGAGCCCTTTCCTTTTTACAACTTATTTCCTTTTTTGAAGTTTCACTTGAATATACAATTTTTCCTCTGTGATAATATAAGGTATGCAATCTACATTGATATGCTTCTACTGCTCCTACCTTGCTGAATTTCCCATTCCTCAGTATTCTTTTCTCCAGTGAAGTAACTTTTGAATAATATTAAGCAGCCCTTTATTGATCCTTATCAATAATCTATAATGTCTTCCTTAAATGTATTAACACTAAACGTACAAGGCCTCAACTCTCCTTCGAAAATAACTAAAGCCTTTACCTTCTTTTCTAAACTATTAGCTCATGTAGTTTGCTTGCAAGAGACCCACTTTGTTCAGCAATCCACACCAAAATATTTCAGCCGCAGATATCCCCAAGTTTTTACTGCTTCTAACACAACTAAAAAAAGGGGAGTACTGATTGCTTTTCACAGCACAACACCATTTACTATTAAAAGGAACTTAAAGACCCCAAAGGTAGATACCTGATCTTATCAGCTACATTACTAAATAATGATGTTACGTAATGTACCTGATAAGATCAGGTATCAGATAAAGATGTTATGTAACAAGAACCCATTGGCATTTCTCTCACACTTGCTTTCGGTGGTTGAAACACATAAGCAAGTTACCCTTATTATTGGTGGTGATTCCAACCAAATAATATATCCATTCCTTGACGAATCCCCGGTCCCAACCAATATCCCTAAACCTTCATATCAATGACTCCAGCATCAATATTCTCTTTTAGACACTTGGCGAGAACATAATCCTACAAAACGATAATACACTCACTATTCCCATCCCCACAAGCAATTCTCCCGTATTGACCACCTTTTTGTTATGGTTTCAACTTCAGCACTCATTATAGATTTACATATTATACCATGTGCATGGTCGGATCATAATGCTATAATGACAACTTTGTCATCTCTTCTTCCACAATCCAATCATCGTACTTGGTATATTAATGATAGTTTACTTGCAAATTCCTCATTCAAGCAGAGGGGTCTTCTGGAACTACTTCCAAAACCAAACAATTGACAACTTTGGGTTGGAACCTGTGGTGTAGGCCAATATGGTGGCCCACCATAGTGAGTTTACCATTAGAGGGAAGATATAAGTGGTCTCCAATTCTTTGTCGCAATTCTCTAATGGTCTTGCCTACAAAGAATGCATTGCAGGCACAGACCATTTGATAAATAACTCCCCTCGTGCCACAAGTGGCATGTTGGAGGGAAGAGAAAGTCTTGCCATTAGGGAGGATAAAGGTTGAGCCTTCCTGAATCCAGGGGCAATGGGGGCAGTGTCCACAGCGGAAGGTATCACGGGGGCCCACCGTCTCACGTGGGTGTTGTAATATGTTGGCCAATTAATGTATAATATTGTATTGGAGTATGGGTTGAGCAGAAATTGTCCAAGCCAACTCAATTTTAAGATAACAGTTGAAGATCCTTTGATGTGCCAGTCTCATGCAAGTCTACCTAGGGGTGTGAGGTATGGGCTGTTAACCTAATTGAACATTTCAAAGGGTACATTGTTTAAAGGACCATAGAAGAAATATTTATTGATGGTAATTAGACTTGAGGGGGTAACAATGGGATCAGGGAGTTTTTTGGGTTGGCCTAGCGGAGGCTCCCTCCTGTGGGGCTAATATATCAGGGGGGCTTGTTGATATGCAGGAATGTAGGTATTCCAAGGACTCAAAAGGGTGTTCTGTTTATCTAATTAATATATCTAAAGGGGACTTGTTGATGTTGATATGCGGGAATGTAGGTATTCCAAGGGCTCAAAAGGGTGTTCTGTTTATCTAATTAATATATCTAAAGGGGACTTGTTGATGTTGATATGCGGGAGTGCAAATTGGGGTGGTTCACGGCTGTTCAAGTCCTAAATTGAAACGGCCAATCAAATTGCTCAGCCATTCAATATTTAGTGAATATAACACGGCATTCAGTCTATAGGTTTGGGGGAGTGAGGCTCGTCTGTGTATGAGTGAGGCTTGTCTGTGTATGCACACTCGGACCTAAGACATGGGGTTCTGAATTATATCTCCTCTGTCAGATTTCTTTGTCATCTGTGGACTTTGGACTTTGTTCTGTGTTGGAAGTCAATAAAGTGCATCTCTCTGGAAGAATTGGGTTGCTGCGGAAGAGTACTTACTTCATCATCATTATAATAATAACTACTCATTAATTGTCTATACATATTAATATACGCGATCACTACACTGGTGCCGTTCATGTGACCAGAAGAGCATTTTCGGACTTAGGAACAGAAGTCGGTGGTGACAACAATCCTGTGGGGTGGACAGAAGTCTAATGAAGAACCAAGAGCTGTGCTGTGACTCTAATGTCTGGTTGTGACATAAGAGAGTCTGATCTACAAATTTAAACAAGTTGGGAACCCCAGGATTATTCTCTGGAGACTGGAAACAACAAAAAAAATGACTGTGTCGTGTACCAGAAGACCTGAACTGGAAGCTGAAGGAGTAACTAATGCGGTGAGTAAAATATTTCCTTTTTTTTTTATTATTAGTAATATAGTCAAAATGCTTACTCAGTGTGAAGCTAGTGTCAGTTCTGATAAAGTTAACAGATGGGTATTAAAATGTATTAAGCGCCATGGCGGTCCTTATGAAATTCCAGAAAAATGTAAGCAGACGTGGACGATGATGAAGGAATTTTTAGAGAAAAATGTTTTTGATAGCAAAATTTCAGAAAGTAAAAGAAAAGGTTGCATTATACAGGGCTTGTTATCTTGCTGTTTAACAATGGAAAGTTCTTTAAATGGTTTGGGTTCCTGGAGGACTGGGCCGACTTCTCAGTCGGTAACCGGTACTATAGAAGGGACGGACTGCACCTAAATGAGGAGGGTGCAGATCTGCTGGGAATGAAGATGGCCAAAAAGTTAGAGGGGTTTTTAAACTAGGCGATGGGGGGGAGGGTCCAGAGACAGTGATAGCCAGCGCGGAAGATATTCCAGAGGGTAGTATCGGGGGCATTAGTGGTAGGTTAACCAAAGCACAAAAACGCAAGGTGAGTATAGTAGCAAGTCCAAGTTGCAATCTTGAAACACCCAATACGAGGACAATATGCGACTGGTCTAAACTATGTGGCATGTTCACCAATGCCAGGAGCCTGGCGGACAAGATGGGTGAACTAGAGATACTGTTGTACAAGGAGGATTTGGATTTTGTGGGAATTTCAGAGACCTGGTTCAACAGCTCTCATGATTGGCTGGCAAACATTCAAGGGTATACCCTATACCGCAAGGATAGAGAGGGTAAAAAAGGGGGAGGGGTATGCCTATATATCAAGAATAATGTACAAGTGAATGTGAGAGATGACATCACTGAGGGGGCTAGGGAGGAGGTGGAATCTTTATGGGTAGAGCTCCAAAGGGATGAAGCTAAGGGGAAAATAATACTGGGAGTATGCTATAGGCCCCCTAACCTGAGGGAGGAAGTGGAGACGGATCTCCTATCACAAATTGGATTAGCAGCAAGGATGGGAAGGGTTATCATAATGGGGGATTTTAATTATCCAGACATAGACTGGGCGGAGGGAACCGCGCATTCATTTAAGGCTCGCCAGTTCCTTAATGTCTTGCAGGACAATTTTATGGGTCAGATGGTAGACGCACCAACTAGAAATAAAACATTACTAGATCTACTGATTACCAACAATACAGACCTGATAACAGATGTGGAAATACGGGGCAATTTAGGTAACAGCGATCACAGGTCAATTAGTTTCAGTATAAATCACACAAATAGGAGACATGAAGGGAACACAAAGACACTGAATTTCAAAAGAGCCAACTTCCCTAAACTACAAACCTTGCTAAAAGGCATAAATTGTGTCCTGCTCCTCGGTGAACGGCCCTGTTGCCTTCTGGGAACTGTGTGTGTTCCCAGAAAACCACGGGGCCATTCACAGAGCGCTGCACCGCTCGCGCGTGGCAGTAGGAAACTGGCAGTGAAGCCACAAGGCTCCACTGCCTGCTTCCCTTAGTTAGGATGGCGGTGCCAGGACCCCGAGAGCCGAGGGACGGGTCGGCCTCGGGCGGCCGACATCGCGGGCACCCAGGACAGGTAACTGTACTTATTTAAAGTCAGCAGCTACAGTGTTTGTAGCTGCTGACTTTTAAAAAAAATTTCCTGGCCGGAATCCCGCTTTAATAACACACAGGCTGTCGTAGTCCCGGAGACAGCTCACTGCACCTCCACTCTTTCCTCGAGTGTCCAACTTAAATTTGGACACTCCATTTGGACACTCCTTGGACCACTTCATATCCAATGGTTGGTGTTTATTCACCACCCACTGGATATTCGCTCCAATAGGGAGCCCTTTCCTTTTTACAACTTATTTCCTTTTTTGAAGTTTCACTTGAATATACAATTTTTCCTCTGTGATAATATAAGGTATGCAATCTACATTGATATGCTTCTACTGCTCCTACCTTGCTGAATTTCCCATTCCTCAGTATTCTTTTCTCCAGTGAAGTAACTTTTGAATAATATTAAGCAGCCCTTTATTGATCCTTATCAATAATCTATAATGTCTTCCTTAAATGTATTAACACTAAACGTACAAGGCCTCAACTCTCCTTCGAAAATAACTAAAGCCTTTACCTTCTTTTCTAAACTATTAGCTCATGTAGTTTGCTTGCAAGAGACCCACTTTGTTCAGCAATCCACACCAAAATATTTCAGCCGCAGATATCCCCAAGTTTTTACTGCTTCTAACACAACTAAAAAAAGGGGAGTACTGATTGCTTTTCACAGCACAACACCATTTACTATTAAAAGGAACTTAAAGACCCCAAAGGTAGATACCTGATCTTATCAGCTACATTACTAAATAATGATGTTACGTAATGTACCTGATAAGATCAGGTATCAGATAAAGATGTTATGTAACAAGAACCCATTGGCATTTCTCTCACACTTGCTTTCGGTGGTTGAAACACATAAGCAAGTTACCCTTATTATTGGTGGTGATTCCAACCAAATAATATATCCATTCCTTGACGAATCCCCGGTCCCAACCAATATCCCTAAACCTTCATATCAATGACTCCAGCATCAATATTCTCTTTTAGACACTTGGCGAGAACATAATCCTACAAAACGATAATACACTCACTATTCCCATCCCCACAAGCAATTCTCCCGTATTGACCACCTTTTTGTTATGGTTTCAACTTCAGCACTCATTATAGATTTACATATTATACCATGTGCATGGTCGGATCATAATGCTATAATGACAACTTTGTCATCTCTTCTTCCACAATCCAATCATCGTACTTGGTATATTAATGATAGTTTACTTGCAAATTCCTCATTCAAGCAGAGGGGTCTTCTGGAACTACTTCCAAAACCAAACAATTGACAACTTTGGGTTGGAACCTGTGGTGTAGGCCAATATGGTGGCCCACCATAGTGAGTTTACCATTAGAGGGAAGATATAAGTGGTCTCCAATTCTTTGTCGCAATTCTCTAATGGTCTTGCCTACAAAGAATGCATTGCAGGCACAGACCATTTGATAAATAACTCCCCTCGTGCCACAAGTGGCATGTTGGAGGGAAGAGAAAGTCTTGCCATTAGGGAGGATAAAGGTTGAGCCTTCCTGAATCCAGGGGCAATGGGGGCAGTGTCCACAGCGGAAGGTATCACGGGGGCCCACCGTCTCACGTGGGTGTTGTAATATGTTGGCCAATTAATGTATAATATTGTATTGGAGTATGGGTTGAGCAGAAATTGTCCAAGCCAACTCAATTTTAAGATAACAGTTGAAGATCCTTTGATGTGCCAGTCTCATGCAAGTCTACCTAGGGGTGTGAGGTATGGGCTGTTAACCTAATTGAACATTTCAAAGGGTACATTGTTTAAAGGACCATAGAAGAAATATTTATTGATGGTAATTAGACTTGAGGGGGTAACAATGGGATCAGGGAGTTTTTTGGGTTGGCCTAGCGGAGGCTCCCTCCTGTGGGGCTAATATATCAGGGGGGCTTGTTGATATGCAGGAATGTAGGTATTCCAAGGACTCAAAAGGGTGTTCTGTTTATCTAATTAATATATCTAAAGGGGACTTGTTGATGTTGATATGCGGGAATGTAGGTATTCCAAGGGCTCAAAAGGGTGTTCTGTTTATCTAATTAATATATCTAAAGGGGACTTGTTGATGTTGATATGCGGGAGTGCAAATTGGGGTGGTTCACGGCTGTTCAAGTCCTAAATTGAAACGGCCAATCAAATTGCTCAGCCATTCAATATTTAGTGAATATAACACGGCATTCAGTCTATAGGTTTGGGGGAGTGAGGCTCGTCTGTGTATGAGTGAGGCTTGTCTGTGTATGCACACTCGGACCTAAGACATGGGGTTCTGAATTATATCTCCTCTGTCAGATTTCTTTGTCATCTGTGGACTTTGGACTTTGTTCTGTGTTGGAAGTCAATAAAGTGCATCTCTCTGGAAGAATTGGGTTGCTGCGGAAGAGTACTTACTTCATCATCATTATAATAATAACTACTCATTAATTGTCTATACATATTAATATACGCGATCACTACACTGGTGCCGTTCATGTGACCAGAAGAGCATTTTCGGACTTAGGAACAGAAGTCGGTGGTGACAACAATCCTGTGGGGTGGACAGAAGTCTAATGAAGAACCAAGAGCTGTGCTGTGACTCTAATGTCTGGTTGTGACATAAGAGAGTCTGATCTACAAATTTAAACAAGTTGGGAACCCCAGGATTATTCTCTGGAGACTGGAAACAACAAAAAAATGACTGTGTCGTGTACCAGAAGACCTGAACTGGAAGCTGAAGGAGTAACTAATGCGGTGAGTAAAATATTTCCTTTTTTTTTTATTATTAGTAATATAGTCAAAATGCTTTCTCAGTGTGAAGCTAGTGTCAGTTCTGATAAAGTTAACAGATGGGTATTAAAATGTATTAAGCGCCATGGCGGTCCTTATGAAATTCCAGAAAAATGTAAGCAGACGTGGACGATGATGAAGGAATTTTTAGAGAAAAATGTTTTTGATAGCAAAATTTCAGAAAGTAAAAGAAAAGGTTGCATTATACAGGGCTTGTTATCTTGCTGTTTAACAATGGAAAGTTCTTTAAATGGTTTGGGTTCCTGGAGGACTGGGCCGACTTCTCAGTCGGTAACCGGTACTATAGAAGGGACGGACTGCACCTAAATGAGGAGGGTGCAGATCTGCTGGGAATGAAGATGGCCAAAAAGTTAGAGGGGTTTTTAAACTAGGCGATGGGGGGGAGGGTCCAGAGACAGTGATAGCCAGCGCGGAAGATATTCCAGAGGGTAGTATCGGGGGCATTAGTGGTAGGTTAACCAAAGCACAAAAACGCAAGGTGAGTATAGTAGCAAGTCCAAGTTGCAATCTTGAAACACCCAATACGAGGACAATATGCGACGTGTCTAAACTATGTGGCACCAATGCCAGGAGCCTGGCGGACAAGATGGGTGAACTAGAGATACTGTTGTACAAGGAGGATTTGGATTTTGTGGGAATTTCAGAGACCTGGTTCAACAGCTCTCATGATTGGCTGGCAAACATTCAAGGGTATACCCTATACCGCAAGGATAGAGAGGGTAAAAAAGGGGGAGGGGTATGCCTATATATCAAGAATAATGTACAAGTGAATGTGAGAGATGACATCACTGAGGGGGCTAGGGAGGAGGTGGAATCTTTATGGGTAGAGCTCCAAAGGGATGAAGCTAAGGGGAAAATAATACTGGGAGTATGCTATAGGCCCCCTAACCTGAGGGAGGAAGTGGAGACGGATCTCCTATCACAAATTGGATTAGCAGCAAGGATGGGAAGGGTTATCATAATGGGGGATTTTAATTATCCAGACATAGACTGGGCGGAGGGAACCGCGCATTCATTTAAGGCTCGCCAGTTCCTTAATGTCTTGCAGGACAATTTTATGGGTCAGATGGTAGACGCACCAACTAGAAATAAAACATTACTAGATCTACTGATTACCTACAATACAGACCTGATAACAGATGTGGAAATACGGGGCAATTTAGGTAACAGCGATCACAGGTCAATTAGTTTCAGTATAAATCACACAAATAGGAGACATGAAGGGAACACAAAGACACTGAATTTCAAAAGAGCCAACTTCCCTAAACTACAAACCTTGCTAAAAGGCATAAATTGTGTCCTGCTCCTCGGTGAACGGCCCTGTTGCCTTCTGGGAACTGTGTGTGTTCCCAGAAAACCACGGGGCCATTCACAGAGCGCTGCACCGCTCGCGCGTGGCAGTAGGAAACTGGCAGTGAAGCCACAAGGCTCCACTGCCTGCTTCCCTTAGTTAGGATGGCGGTGCCAGGACCCTGAGAGCCGAGGGACGGGTCGGCCTCGGGCGGCCGACATCGCGGGCACCCAGGACAGGTAACTGTACTTATTTAAAGTCAGCAGCTACAGTGTTTGTAGCTGCTGACTTTTAAAAAAAATTTCCTGGCCGGAATCCCGCTTTAATAACACACAGGCTGTCGTAGTCCCGGAGACAGCTCACTGCACCTCCACTCTTTCCTCGAGTGTCCAACTTAAATTTGGACACTCCATTTGGACACTCCTTGGACCACTTCATATCCAATGGTTGGTGTTTATTCACCACCCACTGGATATTCGCTCCAATAGGGAGCCCTTTCCTTTTTACAACTTATTTCCTTTTTTGAAGTTTCACTTGAATATACAATTTTTCCTCTGTGATAATATAAGGTATGCAATCTACATTGATATGCTTCTACTGCTCCTACCTTGCTGAATTTCCCATTCCTCAGTATTCTTTTCTCCAGTGAAGTAACTTTTGAATAATATTAAGCAGCCCTTTATTGATCCTTATCAATAATCTATAATGTCTTCCTTAAATGTATTAACACTAAACGTACAAGGCCTCAACTCTCCTTCGAAAATAACTAAAGCCTTTACCTTCTTTTCTAAACTATTAGCTCATGTAGTTTGCTTGCAAGAGACCCACTTTGTTCAGCAATCCACACCAAAATATTTCAGCCGCAGATATCCCCAAGTTTTTACTGCTTCTAACACAACTAAAAAAAGGGGAGTACTGATTGCTTTTCACAGCACAACACCATTTACTATTAAAAGGAACTTAAAGACCCCAAAGGTAGATACCTGATCTTATCAGCTACATTACTAAATAATGATGTTACGTAATGTACCTGATAAGATCAGGTATCAGATAAAGATGTTATGTAACAAGAACCCATTGGCATTTCTCTCACACTTGCTTTCGGTGGTTGAAACACATAAGCAAGTTACCCTTATTATTGGTGGTGATTCCAACCAAATAATATATCCAGTATCAGCCACAGGAGCGAGTTGAGAGGAATGGCGAGAGAAGCAATTGAGGACCAGTGGCCTGAGCAGGAAGATATGGAAGGTATCCTGAGATGAGAGGGCAGACAAAGTTTGAAAGGCACTGGATTGATCTGACGGAGAATAGGAAATGGACCAATGAAGCGAGGGGCAAATTTCATTGAGGGCACCCCGGAGTCTAATGTGCTTGGTAGAGAGCAAAACTCTATCGCCAGGCAGGAACGTAGGAGCCGGAGGTCGATGACGATCTGCTGCTATTTTATGCCTGGAAGCAGCTAAATGAAGATTCTCAGAGACTTGTTTCCAGATAGAGTTGAAGGACCTTTGGGTTTCAGCTGCTGCTGGTACAAGAGGAGAAATGTGAACAGGAAAGGGAACAGATGGATGCTGCCTGTAAACAGTGAAGAAGGGAGATTTTCCAGAACTGGCATTGGAGTGATGGTTTAAGGCAAACTCTGCCCAGGGCAAAAGGTCCACCCAGTCATTTTGGTGGGCTGAGATGAAGGCACGGAGAAAACGTTCAACATTTTGATTGAAACGTTCCGTTTGCCCATTGGACTAGGGATGAAAGGCAGATAAAAAATTCAATTTAATCCCAAAGGAGCTGGCCAAGGCTCTCCAAAACCGAGCAGTAAATTGAACTCCTCCATCAGAGACGATATGTAAAGGCATCTCATGAAGACGAAAAACCTCCTTAATGAAATTGTGTCAAGACTGGGAGCAGAAGGTAGGCCTGGGAGAGGAATCAAGTGACACATTTTGGAGAACTGATCTACCACTACCCAGATGACTGTAGAACCTGTAGAGGGGGCAGATCTGAGATAAAATCCATGGAAATACAATGCCAAGGTATATCGGGCACTGGTAAGGGCAAAAGCAACCCAGCAGGGTCAGACGTGGAAGATTTGGATAGTACACAAACCGTACAAGCTTGAACATATTCCTTGACATCCTTACAAAGAGAAGGCCACCAGTAATGACGCTGAAGAAGGTCACAAGTACGAGGTATACCAGGATGTCCAGAGAACTTGGAGTCATGTGCCCAAGCAAGGAGTTTGGGACGAAGTGTGGGAACTACAAAAGTTCTACCTGGAGGAGGCTGAGCTGAGTAGTGGCTAGAATACGATGCGAAGGGATGATGGGACCAGAATCTAGGTGATTCTCAGAATCGTTGACATCAAACGACCTGGACAAGGCATTGGCTCGAAGATTTTTGGCACCTGGACGGAAAGTAATGTTGAAGTTGAAGTGGGTGAAAAAGAGGGCCCAGCGAGCTTGCCGTGGGTTCAAGCGTTTCGCGGATTGTAAATACTGCAGATTTTTATGATCAGTATAGATGGTAATACAATGGGGAAACCCCTTTAGAAGATGTCGCCATTGCTGAAGAGCTAGTTAAATAGCGAGTAGCTCACGGTCCCCAATGGTATAGTTCGTCTCCGCATCAGAAAACGCAAGACTGAGACTTGTCCTTCTGGGCTTGGAGTAGGATGGCACTGACTCCTACTGAAGAGGCATCTACCTTCAAAGAAAAGGGTTTTGTAGAGTAGGAGAAATGGAGTGGAGAGGAAGGCTGCTTTGAGTTTGAGGAAAGCATCCATGGCTACAGGGGACCAGAGCTAGGCATTAACACCCTTACGGGTGAGAGATGTAATAGGGGCCATCAAGGTGGAGTAGTTACGAATGAAATGGCAATAGTAATTGGTGAAGCCCAAAAAGCGTTGGGTGGCTTTAAGATTGCCCGAAGTTTGGCTGGGTCCATGTGGAGGCCCTGTGATGAGATTATGTAGCCCAGAAATGGAACTTGTGTTTATTCAAATAGACATTTCTCCAATTTTGCATATAGAAAATTGTCCCGAAGACACTGTAGCACAGCTTTCACATGAAGATGATGGGTAAGTAATTCTGGTGAGAAAATAAGAATATCATCCAGATATACAATAACACAGACATACAGAAGGTCACGGAAGATCTCATTAACCAAATTTTGGAAGACCACTGGGGCATTGCATAAGCCAAAGGGCGTCACAAGATATTCATAATGTCCGTCCCTGGTGTTAAAGGCAGTCATCCATTCGTCTCCTTCCCAGATTCTTATTAAATTGTAGGCCCCTCTAAGATCCAGTTTGGTAAAAAACCTCACAATCTGTCAAAGAGTTCAGAAATTAAAGGAAGAGGGTATCGGTTCTTCAAGATGATGGTGTTAAGGCCCCTGTAGTCGATGCATGGATGGAGTGAACCATCTTTCTTCACTACAAAGAAGAACCCGGCTACGGCAGGTGAATTTGATTTCCTGATGAAACCCTTTTGCAGGTTTTCCCGAATGTATTCAGACATGGTTTGTGTCTCGGGGGTAGATAGAGGGTAGACTCGGCCTCAGGGAGGAGAGATCCCAGGTAACAGATCAATGGAGCAGTCATAGTCTCTGTGAGGAGGAAGGCGATCAGAGGACTCTTTGCAGAAAACATCTCGGAAGGACTAATATTGGGAAGGCAACATGGGAGTTGTGGAGGTCTCAGCCTGAGCAATGGGAGGAGGAGGTAGCACCTTGGAAATACATTGTTACTGACACAGAGGACCCCAAGCCAATATTTGTCCAGAATTCCAGTCAAGATGCGGGGAGTGTTTCTGCAACCATGGAAGGCCCGGAATGATGGGACTGGAGGATTTAGGCAGGATTAGGAAAGAGTTCTCCTCACCATGCAAAACCCCAATGCGTAACACAGTAGGAGGCGTTTTAAACTGGATGGGGCTTATGGGCAAGAAGGAGCCATCTATTGCGGTCACAGAGAGGGGTATAGCCAAGGCAACAAAGGCAATGCCCAACTCAGAAGCTAAAGATTGTTCAATTAAATTCCAGCACCAGAGTCCATGTATGCAGAGAGTTGATAGGCATTTTGAGCCCAGTGGATAGCCACGGAAAGAGTGAAATGAGGGAAGCAAACAAAATTAAAGGATCCATTTAGATCACCTCCCTCCGAGTGACCTAGACCCTGGAGTTTCCCGGATGGACTGGATAGGAGTTCAAAAGATGTCCTTTATCACCACAATAAAGGCACAAGCCCAGTCCCATGTGTCAGGCACGTTCCTTGGGATTGAGGCGCGTTCGCCCAAGCTGCATAGGTTCATCCAACGTATTAGAGGTTGAAGACGGAAAGGATTCCACAGGTCTTTTGACTACCTGTGCTGGACGGCCAGCAGGGGTGGACTGGATCTGGATTTCTCCAGGGCCCGCACCTGGAAGTGAATGTCTATTTGAATGCTCAGTGTGATTAAATCATCCAATGTGGTAGGAATGGTGTGTCCAGCGAGTTCATTCTTGACACGCTCAGATAGGCCATGCCAGAAAGTAGCAGTAAGGGCCTCATTATTCCATTGGAGTTCAGTGGCCAGCATATGGAATAGAACTGCAGGCGAAGACACTCTGCCGGGCTCATCAAAAGTTTTCCGGAATGCATCCAAAAAGAGCTGGAGGTCGGAAGTGATAGAATCATGTGATTCCCAGAGTGGGGAGGCCCAAGCTTGAGCATCATCAGAGAGGAGAGAGATGATATATGCGACTTTGGTGTGATCAGTTGGAAAATGGTGGCTGGAAAGTTCAAAGTGGATGGAACACTGATTAATGAAGCCCCGACAAGCCTTAGGGTTGCCAGAAAAATGAGGTGGCGGCAGCAGATGCAGGCAGGGACTGTCAGGTGTAGCAGGTAACACGGGAGCAGCTGAAGTTGCAGTGAGTTGCAGACGGGAGGCAAGATCCTGAAGAACCAGAATTATTTGCTCTTGACTTGCTGGGAGTTAAGTCTCTGAACTAGATGTTGCATTTGATCCTCAGTCAGTGGCCGATTCTCAGAGGCGCTCATGGCTTAAGCAAACTGTCACAGTACTACTTACAGTCAGCCCACATGCTAGCAGGGGACACGGGATCCCCCAGGGCGTGGAGTCTAAGGGCCAGCCAGTATTCTGTCAGGGACCCCCTCATGAGGGTTTGGGCTTAGCTGCGTGCTGACCCCAGGTCACGACCCCCGGGTTCACCCTGCTCGCTAGGGAAGTATCAGAAGACACTGTCAGACAAGTATGGATGGATGAAGCAAAGGAGAGCCAGATAGTAAGCCAAGGTCAGGGTGGGCTGCAGACAACGTAATCAGAACAAGCCGAGTTGGTACACAAGAGATCAGTTCACGAGAGGTCAGGTAAAGGCAGGTTACACGAAGGGAGCTCAGAAACAAATGTTGCTCAACCAACCAGCACTGGTCTGAAAGGGTTTTAAATAGAGAAATAGAGAAGCACATGAGGGGCTGAAGAGGAAGTAGCAGGAAGGAATCAAATATTAAGCAACAGGGGGAGGCGGCAACACCCATAGCTGCAGAGAGCAGCAGAGCTGAAAGCAAGCTAGTGGAACAACAGGTGCCTACAGCAGTAAAGGTGAGACACAGATCAGCTCCGCAGCTGATCTGTGACAGTAAGAGGGTGCACAGGAGGTGCCCATGGCCACCCCCTGTGTTTGTAAATAAATGTGGTCCATGTATGTTATGTAGTTTTTAGTCAGAATAAAGTGTAGTCATTTCAAAATGAAATGATTGAAAGGCCAAGTGTTGTGGTCCTGCTCCATCAGGAAGGTACCAGCCCTCCGGACTCCCTGCTTGTGGGGGATGCTTGAGTATAAAGCCTCGACATCTATAGCCACGAGGAGGGCGTCCAGAGGGACCTGGACCCCCTCGACATGTCGGAGCAGATCCATTGTGTCCCAAATGTAGGATGGTAAACTCAAAGCATGTGGCATTAAAAATGTGTCAATGAATTTACTCACATTTTCAGAGAGAGATCCAATGCCTGAGACAATGGGTCTCGCAGGTGGTGTTAGCAAGTTCTTATGAGTTTTAGGTAATGTGTAGAATGTGGGTAATCCAGGGGTCTGGGTATTGATGAACCTGAGGGTATCCTATCAACGAGGCCCTCCCAGAATCCCCCAATGCACAGACTCCGAAATTCAGAAATAAATTATTGGATCATAGTATATTTAATTGGCATGTACCAGTTGGTATTATTCAAAACGTCCAGGCTCTATAGCCACGAGGAAGGCGTCCGGAGGGACCTGGACCCCCTCGATATGTCGGAGCAGATCCATTGTGTCCCAAATGTAGGACGGTAAACTCAATGCATGTGGCATTAAAAATGTGTCAATGAATTTACTCGCATTTTCAGAGAGAGATCCAATGCCTGAGACAATGGGTCTCGCAGGTGGTGTTAGCAAGTTCTTATGAGTTTTAGGTAATGTGTAGAATGTGGGTAATCAAGGAGTCTGAGGCCCTCCCAGAATCCCCCAATGCACAGACTCCAAAAATCAGAAATAAATGATTGGATCATAGTATATTTAATTGGCATGTACCAGTTGGTATTATTCAAAACGTCCAGGCTCATAGTTTGGTATTGGAGATGTGTCATGAGAACTATGTTACCGCCCTTATTGGATGGTTTAATGACCAGATCCGCATGTACCTGAAGATTGGTCAGTGCCCGGGTTTGTTTTTTAGTTAGGTTGGAAGGCAGACAGGGTCATTGTTGTTGTTTAAGGGACTTAATGAATGCATGGAGAAAGGCGGGACTTTAATTTAAATTTACCAGTGTTTCTATTAGTCTATTCTTGGGGGAGCTCAGGGATTGGAGAGACCTGAGAGATTAATGGGGGTGAAGCAGCGGGAACCACAGAGCTAGGTAAATCCGTCTCCCCCTCATCAAAGAGGAGCATCAGGTCACGCAAGCTCTGAATGCCTGCATTGAAAAATGTTTAGTTCTTTCAATTAGTTCCTTCTCCAAATTAAGTTTTTGCCTGTCCTTGTCAAAAATGAAATGAAAAGTAAGATTGCGAGCAAAACGATAAAAGATAGAGCTCTTTAATAGTTTCAAAGACATTAATAGATTCAGAGAGGCAAAAACCTAAGCCCAACTGTAGGACTCTTTCCTCTTCGGGGGTTACCGTGAGTGGAGTGAGGTTAACAATTTTAAACATTTGGGGAGTCTTCATGGTGGTTACAGGAGTAGGTTTTGGGATGTGCCTGGCATTGGAGTTTTTAGAACAAACGCATCCAGATTGCCCTGGTGGGGGGTTCTGGTGTCGTGGAACTAAAAAATCTGAGTTGGGAAAAAGAGTTTTAGTGTTGCGTTGAAGTACTTTTGGAATAATATTGTGTAAAGTGGGGTGAAGTACCCCACTTGTTTGGGCTTGAGCCCCGAGGGGGGTGGGTTTGTGTGATTTGCCATGTTTTTTACCCCTTTTGGAGTCATTCACAGGATGTCCCTTGCCAGTGAGTGATCTTCTATGGGGTGTACCTGGTGCGTGTGCGCATGTAGAATGTATCAAAGCCTGAGAGGAGAGGGAAGAAGTAATAGAGGAGTCAGACTCAGTTAAGTCCATCAGATTAGTCATCTCTGGTGGTGGATGTGTACGCAGATTTTGCTTTCTATTACGAGATTTACCAATCCACTTATAGGCATATCCTTCTGAAAATGCAAGTTTGTCTTTGACAAACTTGCCTTGCTTTTTAACAATGATTTCTTTGTTAAGTGTCTCCAGGCATTCCTTAAACTCTTTCCATTTGGCAGGACAGGTAGTGAAATCCATAGTGTTGGGATGTTATTTTAATGTTTATTACTAATGAAACTTAATTTTTTATTATTTTCTATTCCATTAAATATTTTATTTCTACATATGATATTACTGTACATCTGTTGTTTAAACTTATGAAAACATAATAAAAACGTTTAAAACAAAACTATGTTAACCTCCCTGGCGGTATGATTATTTCAGATTTTTGACGCTCAAAGTGGTACAATTCTTTTGCATGGAAATTTGGTGTTTTATATCGTAGGCCTGTAATTCTTAGGACTAACACACTTAAATCTGTCCAAACAAGAGTCTAGAAAACATCCCGGGTATGATAAATAGGGATGAGTTGAACACCCCCCAGTTCGGACTTCCCTGTGGCATTCCTCGTGACGTCACAGGGAAGTCCCGTCAAGTCACCATGCGTCAGAGGGGGGCGGGGTCACCGGATGGCCCCCGCCCCCCGTTATTTAAGAACTGTCAGACGAGGAGACGCCGTCACACAGTGGGAGCCTCCCTCCATGCCAGCATGGATGTGGAGCGACCCGGAGAAGAAAATGAAGAAGAGAAGAAGAGAAGAAAAGAAGAAGAGAAGAAGAGAAGAAAAGAAGAAGAGAAGAAGAAGATGAAGAGAAGAGCGGGAGCCTCCCCCCATGCCATGGGTGCGGAGCAGCCCGAGGAGAAGAAGATAGAAGACGCCGCGGAGGAGATGCTGGACGAGAACGCTGGAGGAAGAACCAGAAGAGCCAGAAGAACCAGAAGAAGAAGATGAAGGAAGATAGAAGAAAGAAGAAGCATTTAAAAAAAAGAATTGTCAAAAACTGTCTCTTGTCATTTTTAACATTTTTGACAGTTTTTTAGTGAAATGGTAGGAGTAAGTACCCCCTTACCATTTCACACAGGGGGGGGCCGGGATCTGGGGGTCCCCTTGTTAAAGGGGGCTTCCAGATTCTGTTAAGCCCCCCGCCCGCAGACCCCCACAAGCACCGGCCAGGGTTGTGGGGATGAGGCCCTTGTCCTCATCAACATGGGGACAAGGTGTTTTGGGGGGCTACCCCAAAGCACCCTCCCAATGTTGAGGGCATGTGGCCTGGTACGGTTCAGGAGGGGGGGCGCACTCTCGTTCCCCCTCTTTTCCTGCAGCCTGCCAGGTTGCGTGCTCAGATAAGGGTCTGGTATGGATTTTTAGGGGGACCCCATGCCGTTTTTTTTTTTTTGGCGCGGGGTTCCCCTTAAAATCCACACCAGACCTGAAGGGTCTGGTATGGAATTTAGGGGGAACCCCATGTCATTTTTAAAAAAAATTTTGGCCGGGGTTCCCCTTAATATCCATACCAGACCTGAAGGGCCTGGTATGGAATTTAGGGGGACTCCCACATCATTTTTTTTTTATTTTGGTTCCGGGTTCCCCTGTGGGGAATTCCCATGCCGTTTTTATCAATGAACTTCTATGTGTATTGACATATTTACAAAATATTACAGCAAAAATTGTAATTACACACCCCTGTTAAACAGGGGCAGAAAAATTGGGCTTTAGACACTGGTGTTGGTGCCCAGAACCAAAAATGTTTTTAGAAGCTATCAACATGAACATTGAGGAGGAATAGGATAGTCACTCAGAATAACAGGATAGTCACTCAGCATAAGCATAGGCAGTCTTCAAGGGATCTCACATTCATAAAAAAATTGATTGGTTACATCAGCATCAGGTGCTTGGTAGTTGGTGGTGATCCAAGACTGATTCATTTTTATGAAGGTGAGCCGTTCAACCGAGTCTGTGGACAGGCACACTCTGTGATCGGTTACAAAGCCTCCAGTAGCACTGAATGTGCATTCAGATAGAACGCTTGATGCAGGACAGGCCAGTAGCTCAATTGCATACTGTGCAAGCTCTGGCCAGCGATCCATCCTCAAGACCCAGTAACCCAGTGGATTTTCAGTTGGAAAGGTCTACAAGTCTGATCTTGCCCCAAGGTATTCCTGCACCATGTAAATCAGACACTGGTGATGGTTGGTGGAACTGATCAGACCTTGGGGCTGCGGACTAAATAATTGTCTGAATGCATCGGTCAGATGGCCACCTTCTCCACCTTCTGTGACTGACCGAAGCCTCAGCAACACGTTGTCCAGGAGGACCAGGAAATTGCAACCTCCCAGGCTCTGGAAACGCATTGCACAAACCTTTCTGCAAGGCCTGCCGAAGATGTTTCATCCTCTGCTCCCTCTGCGAAGGCTGGATAAGTTCCACAACCTTACCCTTTTAACGTGGATCAAGAAGACTTGCCAGCCAGTACTGATCCCTCTCCTTGATACCACAAATCCGAGGGTCCTCTTGCAGGCTTTGCAGGATCAGGGAGGCCATGCAGCGTAGGTTTGCTGAGGCATTCGGTCAGGAGTCCTCTGGGTCACTAAGGACAACATGATCCACAGCCACCTCATCCCAGCCACGTACAAGTCCATGTGTCTCTGGGGACTGAAAACGATCCCTTGAAGACTGCTGCTGATGCTGAGTGCCAGGCTCTACCTCCATGCTGACACAATCCTCCTTTTCCTCCTCCTCCTCCTCTTCCTGTGTGATAGGCAGGCCTGCAGGAATACTGTCTGGTTAAAGGGGGCTTGAGAGGTAAGGAAGTCCTCCTCTTCCTCCCTCTGTTCTGCCTCAAGTGCCCTGTCCATTATTCCATGCAGCGTGTGCTCCAACAGGAAGACAAGAGGGACAGTATCATTGATGCATGCACTGTCACTGCTCACCATCCTCGTGGCCTCCTCAAATGGTGACAGGACAGTGCATGCATCCTTGATCATTAGCCACCTGCATGGCAAAAAAAAGCCAAGCTCCCCTGACCCTGTCCTGATGCCATACTCACACAGGTACTCATTGATAGCCCTCTGCTGCATGTGCAGCTGCTGCAGCATTGTCAATGTTGCGTTCCACCTGGTGGGCATGTCACAGATGAGGCGGTTCTTGGTCAGGTTGCATTCCTTTTGAAGGTCAGCCAGCTGAGCACTGGCATTATATCACCGGCGGAAATGGCCACAGACTTTCCTGGCCTGCCTCAGGAGATCTTGTAAGTCTGGGTACCTGCACAAGAACTGCTGCACCACCAAATTAAGGACATGAGCCAAACACGGAACATGGGTCAAGTGTCCCTGTTGGAGGGCGGAGAGGAGGTTGGTGCCATTGTCGCAAACTACCATTCCTGGCTGAAGCTGGTGTGGCGTCAGCCACCTCTGAACCTGCCCCTGCAGAGAATGCCAGAATCTCTGCCCCAGTGTGGCTCCTGTCCCCTAAGCAGGCCAACTCAAGCACCGCATGGCATCTTTTTTCCTGAGTGCTTGCATTGCCCCTGGAATGCCTATGGAGCACCGCTGGTTCAGAGGACAAACCTGCACAGGAAGAGGCCATAGAGGAAGAAGAAGAGGAGGGGTGGAGGAGAGAGGTGTGGCAGAATCACCATTACCAGAATTTTGGAGGCGTGAAACAAGCTCCAACATTACTGCACCCTGTCCTGCATCCTTCCCAGCTGCCAGCAGGGTTACCCTGTGTGCCGTGAAAGAAAGGTAAGGTCCCTGTCCATGCCTGCTGGACCATGAGTCAGCGGTAATATGCACCTTACCGCTGACCGCCCTGTCCAACGAGGCCAAGACATTGCCTTCCACATGCCGGTAGAGAGCCGGAATGGCCTTCCAAGAAAAAAAATGGTGTTTGGGAATCTGCCACTGAGGTACCACACATTCCACAAATTCTCGAAAGAGGGCAGAGTCTACCAGCTGAAAAGGCAGCAGTTGGAGTGCTAGCAATTTAGCCAAACTAGCATTCAGCCGCTGAGCATGTGGATGACTGGGACCAAATTTTGACGGTTTAGCAACTGGGGTAGGGAAATGTGCCTGCTACAATCGGATTTAGGTGTACCGCTAGCAGATTGCCCGCAAGTGCTTGGGACACCTAATTCTACACCTTCATTCCTCTCGGTGCGGGTCTCTGAGAGGACTGAAGGTATAGTGGGGTTGGAGATCCCAGCTGATGAGGAGCAAGGAGAGGTCCGCTTGTTCTTTGGTGTGGGTCTTTTAAGTACTGTTGCCAATGAAATGCATGGGAGCTCGACATATGTCTGGTCAAGAATGTGGTGCCCAAGTGGCTGCTGTTTTGGCCATGCTTGACACGCTTCAGACATATGTTGCAAACAGCAATGGTGCGATCTGCTGCACACCTCTCAAAAAAGGCCCACACCAAAGAACTTTTGAAAAAACACGTGGAGTCAGCAGCGCCCTGCACACGCAGAGCTCTGCGGTGTGATGCATCGGTTGGCTGTCCTTAAGCTGGCCCCTGGAGGGCATCCTGCCTCATTGGAGATGTGCCTCCTCCTCCTCCTCTCTTCTATCAGGCACCCATGTAGAGTCAGTGACCTCATCATCCCCTCCCTCCTCGCCACTGGAGCAAACCTGGCAATATACTGCAGCTGGGGGAACATGGCTGCCAGTTTCTTGTCCTTATTGGGCACCCCCTCTCTCTGGGCTCACATTACTGCCTTCATCCTCAACCTGGGTACCATCATTGGACCCTTCAAAATGCTGCACATCCTCCTGCAGCA
The DNA here is from genome assembly GCA_037952925.1 of Lithobates clamitans. Lineage (NCBI taxonomy): Eukaryota > Metazoa > Chordata > Amphibia > Anura > Ranidae > Lithobates > Lithobates clamitans. The sequence continues at coordinate 1,005,478 of JBBGZY010000730.1, forward strand.
TGTACCCGACACTGTGGTCAAACAGTTCGGGGGACTCCTCAGGACATGATGGTGGGGCAAGGGAAGGAGTGACTGATGCCATTGAGCCGATGGAATAGGCCACTTTGGCAGCTGCATTGGCAGCCAAACTTAGGTCTTAGGCTGAGTGACAGAGGATGAGGACGGCTTTGTGATCCACTCTACCAACTCTTCTGCATGCTGTGGCTCAACACGGCCAGCTGTCGAAAAAAAGGACAAGCGTGCCCCACGGCCACGTGCTGAGGATGCACCGTGTCCACGACCAGCACTGTTGGCTGTAGACACAGAGCCTGCTTGCCCTCTTTTATTGGCCTGTGAGTGTCTGCCTTTCCATGGTGGCCTTCCAGACATGCTTTAAAATTGGATTAGTAAATACGCTAAGGATGGAGAAAATCATATACCAGCATAGGGGATGTGCTGCCAGATTTGAAAAACTGTGGGAGCCGTGGCTAGGAACTCCGGGACTGGCCCCGGAGGACCTGGTCATGGACAGACTCCTGAGACTTAATGCGGGCTGAGAGACCCCACACCCTAATAATCTGACAGTACATACATTTACATATAGATGTATTGGAAGTTGTGCAGGGTATCTTGGATGTGGAGTGTGTAGGGGAAAATGGCATGTAATGTTATATTATTTTGCATATTAGTGGCTTGGCTCCCAGGGAACTGGGGGTGTTATACCATGTCGTAATTGTAAGGCTTATGAATCTCTGGACTGTATGCTGTTAATTTTCAATAAAGAATTTTTTTCTGGATTAAAAAAAAAAAATTGGATTAGTAAAACACGCCCTGAATATTACTAGAAAAATTACACCAGGATTTACCTGCAGTCAGGTATAGGCTTGGCTAGAATAGAATGCAGTGGATATATATGTAGGAGACTGTATATATATCTTTATGCACTGCAGATCACTGAATCACCTGCCTGCCTGCCTTAAAGTGTCATTGAAAACCTACACCAGGAATGGCCTGTAGTCAGGTATAGGCTTAGCTAGACTAGAATGCACTGGATATATATGTAGGAGACTGTATATATATCTTTATGCACTGCAGATCACTGAATCACCTGCCTGGCCTGCCTGAAAGTGTCTTTAAATACGTACATCAGGAATGGCCTATAGTCAGGTATAGGCTTGGCTAGACTACAATGCAATAAATATATATGTAGGAGACAGTATATATATTTTATGAAGTGCAGATCACTGGATCACCTGCCTGGTCTGCCTGCCTGAAAGTGTCTTTGAATATACGTACACCAGGAATGGCCTGTAGTCAGGTAGAGGCTTGGCTAGACTAGAATGCAGTGGATATATATGTAGGAGACTGTATATATATCTTTATGCACTGCAGATCACTGAATTACCTGCCTGGCCCGCCTGCCTGCCTGAAAGTGTCTTTGAATAGGTACACCAGGAATGGCCTATAGTCAGGTATAGGCTTGGCTTGACTGGAATGCAGTGGATATATATATATATATATATATATATATATATATATATATATATATATATATATATATATATATATATATATATATGTTGGAGACTGTATATATATTTAATGCACTGCAGATCACTGAATCACTTGCCTGCCTGCCTGCCTGAAAGTGTATTTAAAAACGTACACCAGCAATGGCCTGCAATCATATATAAGCTTGGCTAGACTGGAATGCAGTGGATATATACATGTTGGAGACTGTATATATATTTAACCACTTCTGGACCGCCACACGCAGAAATACGTCCAAACTTTGAAGGGGGATACCGTTGTTATGGCAGCAGCTAGCTGCCATCACCCTGGTATCCCCGTTTTCGTGCGGTGGTTGGCTTTCTGATAAAAGTGGTCCCTGCAGCGGATTCACCGCGAGATCACTTTTATCGGTGGTGGGAGAGGGCCCCCCCCTCCCGCCATAATCCGGTGCCCTCCGCCGCTACCGACGGCTCCGGTAAGGGCGATCACGTCCATCTCCCTCCTGTGCCTGGAGATGAGTGAGGCTAAGATGGTGCCCACTGGTCTCCATGACACTGCTGGGTGGAAGCGACGTCAAAACGTCACTTTCGCCCATGCCCCTTAAAGGCATATTTTTTTTAAGTTTAAATGTTTTTTATTGAAATTTTTCACAAATAAAGAATTAAGCGACAAGTAAACATAGTAAATAATGAAAAAAAAAAGGAAAAAACATACATTTGCGAACTTCAGACTATCTTGAAGTCCTGAGATAGTTACATGCTATTGCTGAGAGAAACTTTTCGGTCAATCAAAACAGTAAGAATAAAACTGAGGGTTCGGTGAGGATGTGTGACATTTACAAGCTGGAAACGAGCAACAATCAACCGAAAAATAATATAAGAAAAAATATTAAAACGTTACCGAACAGTAATTCCAGATATCAGAAATATGGATCTAGTGTACAGATCAGGATATTCAGAGAAACTTCCCACCGCTTAAGGCAAATGCTAGGTATGAGTAGATTTGTTTTGAAGGAGAACCCGCCAGGACTTGCTGTGGCCCGCACACACTACCCCCTTGGGATCACGCTGTAGGTGTGATACGGGACTTCACAGCGGTCCTTGCTGTCTCCAGTAATGGGAAGTCCTATGGGAAGGACACAGTAGTGGTGTTCACTTCCTCCAGGCTCCCGAGTATGATAAATACCAAAGTAACTAGCGGTGGGAATATCCCCCCGACATCCCAAACCCTTTTATCCCATATCACCCCATCCGGAGGGATGGAAAGGGATAAGTTTTTCAGAAAGAACCTAGGAGGCTAAGAAAAGCCAGAGGGAAGACAGAAAGAGCGCAGGAAAGGAGGGAGCAGAGAAAAGAAGAGTGGAGAGATGAGAGTTGATCAGCTCAGAGTATGAGCAGGTCCAACGGCCGTCTCCGTCCCCGGTAACAAGGCTATATTACAGAACGTGGCCCAAGGTTCCCATATTGCATAGAATTTTTCCATTTTGTCGTTAAGCTTAGATACTATTTTTTCCTGAGCCATTATCCAAGACACCTTCCTTTTACAAGGCTGGAGAGCCACCTTAGGTTTTTTCCAGGCCTTTGCTATCGTCATTTTTGCTCCTAAAATTACAAAAAATACGAGGATCTGTAGATGTTTTGGAATATCTGGGATGGTGTGGTTGAATAAAGCTATATAGGAACTTGGTCCAACTGGAATCTTAACTAATTTGATAATTATATAAAAGATTTTCCGCCAGAAAGGTCTGATGCGAGGACAGGTCCACCAAGTGTGTATCATAGAACCGACCATCCCGCAGCCTCTGAAACACAAAGGAGAGGTCCCAGGATATATCAAAGCTAATTTAGAGGGGACATAGTACCATCTGGATATAACCTTTATATTAGCTTCGATAAGGGAGATGTTACAGATACCTTTAAATGAACTAGTCCAGGACCTGAACCAGACCGTCAGCGGCCATGTTCCATCCAAATCCTCCTCCCAGGCTCTTGCGTAACTCGGCTTCTCCAGTCTTGTTTGTAATGCGTTATATATTAGGGAGATGCCCCCCTTCTGCTCAGCACTGTTGGATGCCCAGCACTCATAGAGGGTGAATTCGGGAGGTTCCGGTCTAGTGATCCAAATATTGTTGAGAAAGTGAGATAATTGTATCGTTCTGAGTTGGGCATTTCAAGCTTGTGAATATAGTGTGATAAAGTGAGTGGACCAGTTTGGGAGAAGAAGTGGCCTATCCGGTAGAGGCCTTTATCTGTCCACCAACGGAAGGCCTGAATATTTAATCCTGGGGGAAATCTGGGGTTGTGGAAAATGTGTGATAAGGGCTTTAGGGGAGATATAAGAGATGTTTTTTGTATAGCTTAGTGCTTAGGGCGATGGAGTGTGATAGGGTAGGTGCCAGTATAGCCGGCCTTTGCTTGGGGTCACACCATAAAAAGAAATCGATGGTGTTACGGAGTGTCACCCACCTTTCCATATGAAGCCATTCTGGTTTTGGGCCTCTAGAGAAGGCTATCGATATCTGGGACAACTGTGCCGCTTGATAATATCCCCAGAGGTCTGGTAAACCCAGTCCTCCCTGAGACTTCAGACGTGTACGTATTCTAGATGGGCATCTATACCCCTTGTTACCCCAAACAAAGTGAACTACTTCAGATTGAAGTTTCCTTATGAAACTCTTCGGGAGGGGGATTGGCAATGAACGAAATAAATACAAGATACGGGGAAGTAGTGTCATCTTCACGGCATGCACCCTTCCCAGCCAGGACAGACCACATCTTGACCAATATTGAAGATCTCCCTTACACTTTGCGATCAGTGGGGGATAGTTGGCTTTAAATAAATCCTTAATGTCCAGAGTTAGGTGTATCCCCAAGTATGGTATAGCCCTCCTGGCCCAGGGAAATGAGAAGTTATTAGTGAGCTGTGCAAGTATTTCGGGTGGTAAGGAGACATTTAGGGCCGTAGATTTAGACATATTGACCTTCAAACCCAAAACACTACTAAAAGAGTTCAGCACGGCAAGTAAGACTGGAGTTGAGATTAGCGGGGATGTTATGTAGAGTAGCAATTCATCCGCGTACAGAGTACACTTTTGTATCTTGTCTCCGCAGGTGACCCCTTTAATATCTGGGTTAGATCTAATAGCGATGGCCAGGGTTTCAATGGCTATGGCAAAGAGAAGTGGGGAGAGGGGACAACCCTGTCTAGTCCCCCTACCTATTGTAAATGATTCTGAATATCTACCCAGTAATCTCACCTGAGCAGTGGGTGTGGAATGCATGGCGTGAATTAAGTGCATAAAGTGAGGACCCAAGCCCCATCTTCTCAAAATCTCGGACAAATAACCCCAGTCTATGGAGTCAAAAGCCTTGTGTAGGTCAATTGACAGTAAGAATCCATTTTGTCACGTACTCCCATCCCATGGAGACATAAGGAGGGAAATCACATCAATGGATCGTCTGATCTGGTCGGGACCCTGCCTCCCCGGAATGAATCCCACCTGATCATTGTTTATATAGGAGGGTATGAAACTCGCTAACCTATTCGCCAAGATCTTGGTCATAATTTTGATGTCGTTATTAATTAACGATATAGGCCGATAGTTCCCCACTTCACTTGTGTCCTTTCCCGGCTTAGGAATTACCGATATATACGCAGTGTTTAAATCTGTTCCCAATGGAGCACCTTTCCTGAGAGAGTTAAAGAACTTTGAGAGGTGGGGCGCTAAAGTAGTGCCGAATTTTTTATAATAACCAGTAGAGAACCCGTCCGGACCAGGAGAGGAGCCAGTTTTCAAAGATTTAATCGTGTCTAGGACCTCAGATGGTGAGAACGGGCAGTCCAATAGGTCCTTATGCTCTGTAGTCACTGATGGTAGCTTTAATGAATCAAGAAAACTATTTTTGGATTTCCCAGGAGGGGTGCTATGTGGCTGGTATAGATCCGAATAGAATCGGTAAAACTCCTCCATAATTTTCGTGGGGTTCTGAGATAGGTCTCCATTATGCAATCTAATTTTAGGGAAGGCCAATTGGCTTGGTTTAGGGTTAAGTTTAACCGCCAGTTTCGATCCCATCCTGTCTTTCTGGGAGTAAAAACGTGCCCCTGTCCACCTCAGGTGTTTTTCTGCAGCTGTAGTGAGGGACAGATTGAGCTGGGCCCTAGCTTTGTCAAGGTTGGCTAGTGAGACCTGAGTGGGATGATGTTTGTGTGCTTTCGATAAGGATTGAAATTCTGCTGTTAGTTTTAGTAAGTCTGCTCTGTGTTCCGCCTTTAGTTGAGCTGCCATTTGAATTAGTTTACCTCTTATCACCGACTTATGCGCCGCCCAAACCGTAGCAGGAGATATTTCCGGGGTAGAGTTTAGACTGAAGTATTCCTGAATTGCAACTTCTATATTAAAGGCCAGAATGGGGTCGCTAAGAATTGATTCCTGTAATCGCCAACGTGGTCTATCGCTATGTCCCACTGCTCTCCGGGCCGACAGAGTGACCATAGAATGGTCCGATATAGGGGTATCCACTATCCGGGATTTTATAAGTAGAGGGATTACTGTGGCGCGTGTGAAGATGTGGTCTATCCTGGCATAAGATCCATGGGGAGCCGAGAAGTGTGTGTAGTCTTTAACTCGAGGGTTCAATTTCATCCAGGTGATTATCAATCCCGCCTTCTGAAGTAATTTCGCTATTCGGACGCTCTGTTTGGAGGGACGTTTAGGTTTTGACCCCCCCGAACCGAGTTTATCCATAGAATAGTCAAACGCTATGTTAGAGTCCCCTCCCATAAAGATTGTACCCTTTAGATGTGGCCCAAGAGTATGGAGTAATGTGTCAAAAAACACCCTCTGTCCTTTGTTAGGTGTGTAGTATGATATAAAGGTGTAAAGGTTCCCCATCTATATTCCCAGAGACTAATAAAAAACGACCGTGGGGGTCAACTACCGTTTCTGGTTGAGATAGATTAATGTGTTTCGCGAAGCATATTGCTACCCCTTTTGTTTTATTGGATGCAGAGGATAGAAAAAATTGGGGAAAAACGTTGGTGAACAAAAGTGGTGTTATAGGAAGCAGGAAAGTGAGTCTCTTGCAAGAGGAGAATGTCCGCATGCATAGACTGGTAGAGTTGAAATAATTTTCTCCTCTTAGTGGGGGAATTCAGGCCCTGTGTGTTATGCGAAATAATTTTCAGGGTGGGGGAAGTTGTGGGTTGTTCAGGCATAGCGTGTGTAGGGTGTGATCCTATTTGTTAGAGTGTTCTTACCTGAACATTGATAAAGGGAGATTCGAGGGACCCAGAGACTGGAGAATGCCGAGAGCATGCGTCCTGGGAGTGGAAGCCATCGACGGAGGCTGTCACTGTACCAACCCATGTGAAGATAAAAAAGGAAGAGGAGAAAGAGAGAGAAAGAGAAAGAAGAAGAGATGTTATTGATTACATTATACAGAAACCTTAAGCATGTCTGCATATAAATAAAACATACGAGAGCAACAATAACCCAGGGATCCCCAGATCCCCTCCATACCCCAGGGCTGGCTGGAGATGCCATACCGTGCCCTAAACCTGAGAGTTTTGGCGTCCAAACAGTAGGACTGCCGATCCAGAAACCGAACACACTAGTAGTGCACTAGGTTTCCACTTGAGGTGCATTTACAGCCCGCCACCTGAAGAAAATAGAACTGGAGACTGTAAAAAGTCTAACTAAACAAACAAGAATGAGCATTCCTGCTATTAGACATAGGTCGGTTCAAATCGCAATAGCTGGGCGCTATTTACTAAATCCTGCTTTCGCTCTGGGAGCCCTTCCCCGAGGTCCAGGAAGGCAATTAAATATGTAACTTTGGGATGAGCCTAAAGTAAAGGATATAAATTCTGCCATCCTATATGAGAAAGTAGTAGGTTACGCTGCATCGCCCGGGCCATGGTCCTGTAGGGCGGTTCAGCGTAAACCGTAAACTGTGGCAGTCATTTTATACCTCACTTGACGCCGTTCGGGATAACAATACATTATTCACATATCATAAGTGTTGGTGGGATTAAATTTAGAACCTTAAAAGCCCCTGGGATGAGAATGGTCGCTTAATCAGATTCTTCAACAAAACCCGGAGGAAACTAGGTTAGATAATCCCCTTCCCTCTGCCCCAGCTTAGACCAAGTGTGAGCCCTGTAAATCTGTGGCCTATGAGAGCCTGTATAATGACATTATTTTGAGGAGATCAAAGCATTCATACCCTTAATGTGGGAAAATTCCAAGATGGGGCCAGTGGAGAGCCAAGATAGACTCTGCGTTACCGAGAAGGATGAAAAATGAAAATTGTTAAAAACAAAAGTTAAAGAAAAAATTGAAAAGAGAAGTCTGGATCAGGGTCCTGATCCTTGGCTGATGTGAGATGTCATGGGGGAAGATTTTATTTCGACCGATTCGAGTTTTGCTTCAGCCAGGTAGGTTGTAACGGACTGGCAGGCGGAAGTCGTTTTGTGGATGAGGGGGTGCTCCTGCTGTTCTGCGAGGGCGATGGTTCGAGGGGGATCAGACCCAGATGTAGTAGGAGGTGTTCTTCCTCCACGAAGGAAGAGAAGCCATAGGATTTGTTTCTGTAGGAGAAATTCAGACGCAGAGGGAAAGACCATCGGTATGTAATTTCCTTCTCCATAAGCAGTTGTAGCAAGGGCTTTAGGGAGCGCCGCTTTTGAACTGTGTATGGTGACAAGTCCACGAAGACCTGGATCTTATGCCCAAGCAAATTGAGGTTATCAGTTCCCCTGGATCTTCTCATCACTTCCTCTTTCACAGAATAATAATGGGGTTTAACAATAATGTCTCTAGGGAGTCCATCCGAGCGAGGGGGTTGTAGGGCCCTATGAGCTCTGTCTAGTTCCAGTCGGTTCTCTGAAATATCAGGAATGAGATTCCGCAGCAGGGTTTTCACGCAATTGTGTACTTCTTTTTCAGATTCAGGGAGCCCGCGTATGCGAAAGTTATAACGTCTTGACCTATTCTCGAGGTCATCGATTTTTGCAAACGCTGTTTCCAATTGATCCTGCATCTGCTGAATTCTTGCTGAATTTTGATTTATGCGTGACACAGCCAGATCTGCTTTCTTTTTAATAGTGTCTATTCTTTGCCCTATTTGTTGTAGATCCGCATGGATAGACGCTGTTATTTGGGATGCGTTTAGGGCTAGACTTTTGGAGAGTAGCTGGGAGAATGCTTCCATCATTGACGGAAAGTCTGTGGGAGCAGGGATGGCTGCTGCTGTCTCAGAGACAGATAATAGGAGTCCCGTGTGTGGGTCTGTCATAGGAGTGGATGGGAGGCCCGGGCCAATCTTGCCTAAAAGGGACTTTGTTGATGAAGGAGATGTGGCCTGAGGCAGGGGTGGAAAGTCCGTACCTGGTGACAGAGGAGGCTGATTGTCCTGGTCAACAATGGAGACATCTGTGCTGTCTGTGCTGAGCGTGCCTCGTGGGACCGCCGCCATCTTGGCATAGCTGGCCTGGGTGCAGGAGGCCTTCATCTGACCCTCCAGGCAATGTCTAACGTGCGCCGTTGTGGTGCATGAATGCCTGAGGGTTTCCCCTGCTGATATATCCCGTTTTAGCGGTTCCGGGAGTGCTCCGTTCGCTCCGGTGTTTAATTCAGGGCCGCGGTGTGACGGAGCTCTAATAGCCGGCGGCCATCTTTGGAGCTGCCGCGCATGCGCCTCCGGCATATTTTTTTTTATGTCATTTTTTTAATGACTTTTTTTGCTTTTTTTATTGCATTTTAGTGTAAATATGAGATCTGAGGTCTTTTTAACCCCAGATCTCATATTTAAGAGTTCCTGACATGCTTTTTTCTATTACAAGGGATGTTTACATTCCTTGTAATAGGAATAAAAGTGACACATTTTTTTTTTATATAAAACAGTGTAAAAAAAAATAAAATAATGTCAAATAAATAATAAAAAGAAATTTAAACCCCCCCCCGTCCCGACAAGCTTGCACGCAGAAGTGAACACAAAAAATTGTGCTAACTTTACTGTTGTCTTATTTTTTTATTCAAAAAAGTGATTTTTTTTCAAAAAAGTGCGCTTATAAGACCGCTGTGCAAATACGGTGCAAAAAAAAGTATTTCAACACCTGCCATTTAATTCTCCAGGGTGTTAGAAAAAAAAAACATATATAATGTTTGGGGGTTCTAAGTAATTTTCTAGCAAAAAAAAACTGTTTTAAACATGTAAACACCTAAAATCCAAAACGAGGCTGGTCCTTAAGTGGTTAATGCACTGCAGATCACTGAATCACTTGCTTGCCTGCCTGAAAGTGTATTTAAAAATGTACACCAGCAATATCCTGCAATAATATATACTTGGCTAGACTGGAATGCAGTGGATATATATATATATATATATATATATATATATATATATATATATATATATATATATATATATATATATATATATATATGTTGGAGACTGTATATGTATATTTAATGCACTGCAGATCACTGAATCACTTGCCTACCTGCCAGAAAGTGTATTTGAAAACGTACACCAGCAATGGCCTGCAGTCAGATATAGGCTTGGCTAGACTGGAATGCACTGGATATATATATGTTGGGGACTGTATATATATTTAATGCACTTCAGATCACTGAATCACTTGCCTGCCTGCCTGCCTAAAAGTGTATTTGAAAACGTACACCAGCAATGGCCTGCAGTCAGATATAGGTTTGACTAGACTGGAATGCACTGAATATATATATGTTGGAGAGTGGAGTGGAGTGGAGACTGTAGTGCATCTGCAGTGCATTAAATCTAATTAAATCGAATTATATATATATATATATATATATATATATATATATATATATATATATATATATATATATTTAATGCACTGCAGATCACTGAATCACTTGCCTGCCTGCCTGAAAGTGTATTTGAAAATGTACACCTACAATGGCCTGCGGTCAGATATAGGCTTGGCTAGACTAGAATGCAGTGGATATATATGTAGGAGACAGTATACAGTGACAGTATTCAGTGATCTGCACTGCAGATCACTGAATAACCTGCCTGGCTTGCCTGCCTGAAAGTGTATTTAAAGTGTATTTGAATACGTACACCAGGAATGGCCTGCAGTCAGATCTAGCTACACAGGATACAGTGTATATATATATACATACATATATATATATATATATATGTATATATATATATACAAAGCCGGGATGTATATATATACTAAATACACTGCCGCTAACTGAATCAACTGCCTGCCTAAAGTATACTAGAAACAGTACACCAGGAACGGTCTGCAGTGAGATCTAGCTAAACTGGATACAGTGTATATATTACACTGCAGCTAACTGAATCACCTGCCTGCCTGAAGTAGATTAGAAACAGTACACCAGGAACAGACTGCAGTGAGATCCAGCTAAACTGGATATAGTGGATATATATATATATGTACATATATATATATATATATATATATATATATATATATATATATATATATATATATATATATATATATATATATATATATATATATATATATATATATATATATATATATATATATTGTAGCAGAGCGTCCCAGAGAGAGCCAGGAAAAGTCCTGTTCGGGATTTATACATCTCCCAGGCTCCTCTCATACAGGTTCAGGGATCTCTGATCCATGGTCCAGTTCAGGTCTTGGTCCTCTCCCCCGGGCTAATTTAAGCTCACCTGAGCAGACAGCCTTTGCTCTTGGCCTGGGATACTCAGAGAACTTTTGTGTAAGAGTGCAAAAAGGTATGTGGAAGCTGACAAGCTGTAGGCTTGCTCAGCTTAGTAGTTAGGATCTGTAAATATTGTTTAGTTAGTGCCGAGACACGGCTAGGTTTTGTTTTGGCTATTTTTGTTCCTATTTGTTTTTTTTGGAACACTGTACAGCACCTGTATATAGACATGTATATATCACAAATAAACACCGCACTGTTTGTCACTACTTCACTGGATTTGGTATCTGTGCCTGAAAGACTGCTCATCCCAGGGGGCTTTGTACCTGCTACCTGTCCCCCAGGTTACATATATATATATATATATATATATATATATATATATATATATATTCAATACACTGCAGATAACTGAATCACCTGCCTGCCTGAAGTAGATTAGAAACAGTACACCAGGAACGGACTGCCCGTTCAATCTAACGCCAGCAACACACTACACAGCGCCAACGTGCAGGCGGTCTTATATAGTGTGGACCGTGAACTTAACCCCCTGAGCCATAATTGGCCAAAGGCACCCTGCCTTTGGCCAATTATGGCTCTCTTTCATGACAACGCTGTAATTGGCCAAAGCATGTGGGTCATAGTGCATGCTTGGCCAATCATCAGCCAGCAATGCACTGCGATGACACAGTGCATTATGGGGTGTGACACGCCGCCCGAATTTGGCGCAAGCGCCCAAGAATTTTTGATCTTCGTTGACTGATCAAACAGCCGATTTTCAAGTCGAACTCATGTTCGACTTGAACAGAAAGCTCATCCCTAATGATAAACATGAAATCATAAATTATAATATAATAAATGACTATAAATAATTATAACAAATAATATTATAATAATAATAAAAATTATTCAATAATGTAATCAAATCAAAAACACTGAAATTTGATCAGTTGCAGAATAGGGATGAGCTTAGTGTTCGAGTCGAACCCATGTTCGACTCGAACATCGCCCATTTGCCGAAATGCGAACGATATGGGCCGTTCGCGCCAAATTCATGTGACACGTCACGGCCCATAATTCACTGCGGCATCGCAATGCATTGCTGGCTGATGACTGACAAGTTAGTGTTAGTGTAGTGCGTCTTCTTAACAGTGTTCAGCTAAAGCTACAAGTTAGTGTAGTGCGTCCTCCTCACAGTGTTCAGCTAAAGCTACAAGTTAGTATAGTGCGTCCTCCTCACAGTGTTCAGCTAAAGCTACAAGTTAGTGTAGTGTGTCCTCTTCACAGTGTTCAGCTAAAGCTACAAGTTAGTGTAGTGTGTCCTCTGAACAGTGTTCAGCTAAAGCTACAAGTTAGTGTAGTGCGTCCTCTGAGCAGTGTTCATCTAAAGCTACAAGTTAGTGTAGTGCACAGTATTCAACTAAAGCTGCAAGTTAGTGTAGTGCATCCTCTCCTCCTCACAGTGTTCAGATAAAGCTACAAGTTAGTGTACTGCATCCTCTGCACAGTGTTCAGCTAAAGCTACAAGTTAGTGTAGTGCGTCCTCTGAATAGTGTTCAGCTAAAGCTATAAGTTAGTGTAGTGCTTCCTCTGAACAGTGTTCAGCTAAAGCTACAAGTTAGTGTAGTGCGTCCTCCTCACAGAGTTCAGCTAAAGCTACAAGTTAGTGTAGTGCGTCCTCCTCCACAGTGTTCAGCTAAAGCTACAAGTTAGTGTAGTGCGACCTCTGCACAGTGTTCAGCTAAAGCTACAAGTTAGTGTAGTGCACAGTGTTCAGCTTAAGCTACAAGTTAGTGTAGCACGTCCTCCTCACAGTGTTCAGCTAAAGCTACAAGTTAGTGTAGTGCGTCCTCCTAACAGTGTTCAACTAAAGCTACAAGTTAGTGTAGTGCAACCTCTGCACAGTGTTCAGCTAAAGCTACAAGTTAGTGTAGTGCATCCTCTGAGCAGTGTTCAGCTAAAGCTACAAGTTAGTGTAGTGCACCGTGTTCAGCTTAAGCTACAAGTTAGTGTAGCGCGTCTTCCTCACAGTGTTCAGCTAAAGCTACAAGTTAGTGTAGTGTGACATCTGCACAGTGTTCAGCTAAAGCTACAAGTTAGTGTAGTGCGACCTCTGCACAGTGTTCAGCTAAAGCTACAAGTTAGTGTAGTGCGTCCTCTAAACAGTGTTCAGCTAAAGCTACAAGTTAGTGTAGTGCGTCCTCTGAACAGTGCTCAGCTAAAGCTACAAGTTAGTGTAGTGCGTCCTCTAAACAGTGTTCATCTAAAGCTACAAGTTAGTGTAGTGCACAGTGTTCAGCTAAAGCTACAAGTTAGTGTAGTGCATCCTCCTCATAGTGTTCAGCTAAAGCTACAAGTTAGTGTAGTGCGTCCTCTGAACAGTGTTCAGCTAAAGCTACAAGTTAGTGTAGTGCTTCCTCTGAACAGTGTTCAGCTAAAGCTACAAGTTAGTGTAATGCGTCCTCCTCACAGAGTTCAGCTAAAGCTACAAGTTAGTGTTGTGTGTCCTCCTCACAGTGTTCAGCTAAAGCTACAAGTTAGTGTAGTGCGACCTATGCACAGTGTTCAGCTAAAGCTACAAGTTAGTGTAGTGCATCCTCTGAACAGTGTTCAGCTAAAGCTACAAGTTAGTGTAGTGCACAGTGTTCAGCTTAAGCTACAAGTTAGTGTAGCGCGTCCTCCTCACAGTGTTCAGCTAAAGCTACAAGTTAGTGTAGTGTGACATCTGCACAGTGTTCAGCTAAAGCTACAAGTTAGTGTAGTGTGACCTCTTCACAGTGTTCAGCTAAAGCTACAAGTTAGTGTAGTGCACAATATTCAGCTAAAGCTACAAGTTAGTGTAGTGCGTCTTCTGAACAGTGTTCAGCTAAAGCTACACGTTAGTGCAGTGCGTCCTCCTCCTAGTGTTCAGCTAAAGCTACAAGTTAGTGTTGTGCGTCCTCCTCACAGTGTTCAGCTAAAGCTACAAGTTAGTGTAGTGCGTCCTCTGAACAGTGTTCAGCTAAAGCTACAAGTTAGTGTAGTGCGTCCTCCTCACAGTGTTCAGCTAAAGCTACAAGTTAGTGTAGTGCGTAATCCTCACAATGTTCAGTTAAAGCTACAAGTTGGTGTAGTGCGTCCTCCTTACAGTGTTCAGCTAAAGCAACAAGTTAGTGTAGTGTGACCACTGCACAGTGTTCAGCTAAAGCTACAAGTTAGTGTAGTGCATCCTCTGAACAGTGTTCAGCTAAAGCTACATGTTAGTGTAGTGCGTCCTCTGAACAGTGTTCATCTAAAGCTACAAGTTAGTGTAGTGCACAGTGTTCAGCTAAAGCTACAAGTTAGTGTAGTGCATCCTCCTCACAGTGTTCAGGTAAAGCTACAAGTTAGTGTACTGCATCCTCTGCACAGTGTTCAGCTAAAGCTACAAGTTAGTGTAGTGCGTCCTCTGAACAGTGTTCAGCTAAAGCTACAAGTTAGTGTAGTGCGTCCTCTGAAAAGTGTTCATCTAAAGCTACAAGTTAGTGTAGTGCACAGTGTTCAGCTAAAGCTACAAGTTAGTGTAGTGCACAGTGTTCAGCTTAAGCTACAAGTTAGTGTAGCGCGTCCTCCTCACAGTGTTCAGCTAAAGCTACAAGTTAGTGTAGTGCGTGCTCCTCACAGTGTTCAGCTAAAGCTACAAGTTAGTGTAGTGCAACCTCTGCACAGTGTTCAGCTAAAGCTACAAGTTAGTGTAGTGCATCCTCTGAACAGTGTTCAGCTAAAGCTACAAGTTAGTGTAGTGCACAGTGTTCAGCTTAAGCTAGAAGTTAGTGTAGCGCGTCCTCCTCACAGTGTTCAGCTAAAGCTACAAGTTAGTGTAGTTTGACATCTGCACAGTGTTCAGCTAAAGCTACAAGTTAGTGTAGTGCGACCTCTGCACAGTGTTCAGCTAAAGCTAAAAGTTAGTGTAGTGCGTCCTCTGAACAGTGTTCAGCTAAAGCTACAAGTTAGTGTAGTGCGTCCTCTGAACAGTGTTCATCTAAAGCTACAAGTTAGTGTAGTGCACAATGTTCAGCTAAAGCTACAAGTTAGTGTAGTGCGACTTCTGAACAGTGTTCAGCTAAAGCTACAAGTTAGTGTAGTGCGTCCTCCTCACAGTGTTCAGCTAAAGCTACAAGTTAGTGTAGTGTGACCTCTGCAAAGTGTTCAGCTAAAGCTACCTGTAGAAGGTCGGTGTTTTTTTCCTGATCCTATCACTACCACAGGCAGCTACATTATGTTAAGGTTAGTGTAGTGTGTCCTCCTCACATTGTTCAGCTAAAGATATCTGTAGAAGGTTGGTGGTGTTTTCCTGATCCTATCATTACCGCAGGCAGCTACATTATTTACACGTTAATCTAGTGCGACCTCTGCACAGTGTTCAGCTACAGCTACAAGTTAGTGTAGTGCGTCCTCTGAACAGTGTTCAGCTAAAGCTACAATTTAGTGCAGTGCATCCTCTGAACAGTGTTCATCTAAAGCTACAAGTTAGTGTAGTGCACAGTGTTCAGCTAAAGCTACAAGTTAGTGTAGTGCACAGTGTTCAGCTTAAGCTACAAGTTAGTGATTTGGGTAAATATGACCTAGGTGGTATGGATGTGTCATTGCCATCATCCCATGTGAATCTAAAGAAAAATAAATAATACCTCTAGCGGGATTTTTAAGGCAATGAAAACAAAAATATTGCTAAAATCAATTTATTTATACAACATTAAAATATTAGTTACAAATTTATCCAGAAGATAATGTGACTAAATGGTCATGATACAATGAGAGAATAGAGTGGCTGCCAAAACATATAGCAATTTTGCAAAGCCTTCAATACACAAATGGATGCAGAGATTTGACTGTAACAAATATATTGAAAGGAGATGTGATGTATCCCACTACCCAGTGTGGTCACTCTAATGGCCACCCTGATGTGTGGTAGTGGAATTCCAACGCGTTTCAACGTTTAGATCCTAATGATACAAGTCTTCTTCAGGGAAATACATCACAATCTAAAGAAACCAGAAAACAAAAGCTATTATGAACTGTACAAAGACCACCATACATATCCCCTGCAAAGACTGTATTCTCATGTGACTCACGCTCTCCCAGGACAGCTCGAAGGGGGGCTGCGTGCCAAAAGACCAGGAACACCCCTCATCAGAGAAGACCCAGACCGTCCTAATACTCTACAAGGCGACTGGATATGGATAAACGATCCAAAAGTTCGGCGTCCTTAGCCTCAAGAGAGTTTTGAAGGCTATCTATAATGGGGCAGAAAATATATGGAGCTAAGTACTAAGTGTGGACAAGCCCCCCAATGCATCTAATAGGGAAATAATATCCCTAAGGTTCTAGGTGTGGGGTGCCCAAACCTATCGGGGATGGGGTCCCAGGTATAGGGGATAAGGCACACTTACTTTAAGATGAGTGGCTGTAGGTTTAAATGGAGAGCCGGGTGAGGGTTTGCCGTAGTGCTCAGAAGTTTAAGCCTGTCCCATGTGTCTGGATGAGTGTCCAGTGAAGAGTGGCGCCATTTGCCGTCTTTGGCGTCCTATATGTGGTATGTATTGGTAAGTGGGCGGAGCCCCAGCGCCGCGCTAGCCAATAGCGCGGTTTGTGGGGCGGAGACCCAGCACCGCGCTGGCCAATGGCGCGGCTGGTGGAGGTCGTTGCTGTCAGGTGCACTCAGCGTGAGGACGCCGAGTGCTACCTAGGCAACCCGCTCCACTGAGGAGTCTGCGCATGCGCGGCGTATCAGCGCGCCTTACGTAAAGCAAGGAGGGTGGAAGATGACGCTGCTGAGCATTCGCGGCCATCTTGAAGATGGGCACTGCCCATAAAACGTATTGTCATGATGACTCGAGATACAGGGAAAAAGCTGCATCAGTGGTGGATGCAGCTGAACCCGCGATTCCCCCAAGGGTATCCCATGGCAACTCCCTCCATGGTCTGATAGACCGAGTGGGGGAGAGCCGGAGGGGGGGGGGGTTTTGGGGGGGGGGAAGGAGAAAGCGGGGGAGGGGGGATAAAATTAGATAAAATGAAATGGATGATCAGCAGAATATTAATGCATGTATATTACGTCCCTCCTTGTTTAAAAACCACACTAATTCCCCTGTGGGGCCCTTTTACCCTGCCATGCAACACTGCTAGGCAGGAATTCCTGTGTCGGTGGTTATTAGCCCTTCTCCCCCTCCCTGGGATCGGTGATTCTTTCCCTCGGGGGGAATTAGTGTGGTTTTTAAACAAGGAGGGACGTAATATACATGCATTAATATTCTGCTGATCATCCATTTCATTTTATCTAATTTTATCCCCCCTCCCCCGCTTTCTCCTTCCCCCCCCCCCAAAACCCCCCCCCCCCTCCGGCTCTCCCCCACTCGGTCTATCAGACCATGGAGGGAGTTGCCATGGGATACCCTTGGGGGAATCGCGGGTTCAGCTGCATCCACCACTGATGCAGCTTTTTCCCTGTATCTCGAGTCATCATGACAATACGTTTTATGGGCAGTGCCCATCTTCAAGATGGCCGCGAATGCTCAGCAGCGTCATCTTCCACCCTCCTTGCTTTACGTAAGGCGCGCCGATACGCCGCGCATGCGCAGACTCCTCAGTGGAGCGGGTTGCCTAGGTAGCACTCGGCGTCCTCACGCTGAGTGCACCTGACAGCAACGACCTCCACCAGCCGCGCCATTGGCCAGCGCGGTGCTGGGTCTCCGCCCCACAAACCGCGCTATTGGCTAGCGCGGCGCTGGGGCTCCGCCCACTTACCAATACATACCACATATAGGACGCCAAAGACGGCAAATGGCGCCACTCTTCACTGGACACTCATCCAGACACATGGGACAGGCTTAAACTTCTGAGCACTACGGCAAACCCTCACCCGGCTCTCCATTTAAACCTACAGCCACTCATCTTAAAGTAAGTGTGCCTTATCCCCTATACCTGGGACCCCATCCCCGATAGGTTTGGGCACCCCACACCTAGAACCTTAGGGATATTATTTCCCTATTAGATGCATTGGGGGGCTTGTCCACACTTAGTACTTAGCTCCATATATTTTCTGCCCCATTATAGATAGCCTTCAAAACTCTCTTGAGGCTAAGGACGCCGAACTTTTGGATCGTTTATCCATATCCAGTCGCCTTGTAGAGTATTAGGACGGTCTGGGTCTTCTCTGATGAGGGGTGTTCCTGGTCTTTTGGCACGCAGCCCCCCTTCGAGCTGTCCTGGGAGAGCGTGAGTCACATGAGAATACAGTCTTTGCAGGGGATATGTATGGTGGTCTTTGTACAGTTCATAATAGCTTTTGTTTTCTGGTTTCTTTAGATTGTGATGTATTTCCCTGAAGAAGACTTGTATCATTAGGATCTAAACGTTGAAACGCGTTGGAATTCCACTACCACACATCAGGGTGGCCATTAGAGTGACCACACTGGGTAGTGGGATACATCACATCTCCTTTCAATATATTTGTTACAGTCAAATCTCTGCATCCATTTGTGTATTGAAGGCTTTGCAAAATTGCTATATGTTTTGGCAGCCACTCTATTCTCTCATTGTATCATGACCATTTAGTCACATTATCTTCTGGATAAATTTGTAACTAATATTTTAATGTTGTATAAATAAATTGATTTTAGCAATATTTTTGTTTTCATTGCCTTAAAAATCCCGCTAGAGGTATTATTTATTTTTCTTAAGCTACAAGTTAGTGTAACGCGTCCTCCTCACAGTGTTCAGCTAAAGCTACAAGTTAGTGTAATGCGTGCTCCTCACAGTGTTCAGCTAAAGCTACAAGTTAGTGTAGTGCGACCTCTGCACAGTTTTCAGCAAAAGCTACAAGTTAGTGTTAGTGTAGTGCATCTTCTGAACAGTGTTCAGCTAAAGCTACAAGTTAGTGTAGTGCGTCCTCCTCACAGTGTTCAGCTAAAGCTACAAGTTAGTGTAGTGCGTCCTCCTCACAGTGTTCAGCTAAAGCTACAAATTAGTGTAGTGCGTCCTCTGAACAGTGTTCAGCTAAAGCTACAAGTTAGTGTAGTGCGTCCTCTGAACAGTGTTCATCTAAAGCTACAAGTTAGTGTAGTGCACAGTGTTCAGCTAAAGCTACAAGTTAGTGTAGTGCATCCTCCTCATAGTGTTCAGCTAAAGCTACAAGTTAGTGTAGTGCGTCCTCTGAACAGTGTTCAGCTAAAGCTACAAGTTAGTGTAGTGCTTCCTCTGAACAGTGTTCAGCTAAAGCTACAAGTTAGTGTAGTGCGTCCTCCTCACAGTGTTCAGGTAAAGCTACAAGTTAGTGTAGTGTGTCCTCCTCACAGTGTTCAGCTAAAGCTACAAGTTAGTGTAGTGCGACCTATGCACAGTGTTCAGCTAAAGCTACAAGTTAGTGTAGTGCATCCTCTGAACAGTGTTCAGCTAAAGCTACAAGTTAGTGTAGTGCACAGTGTTCAGCTTAAGCTACAAGTTAGTGTAGCGCGTCCTCCTCACAGTGTTCAGCTAAAGCTACAAGTTAGTGTAGTGTGACATCTGCACAGTGTTAAGCTAAAGCTACAAGTTAGTGTAGTGTGACCTCTGCACAGTGTTCAGCGAAAGCTACAAGTTAGTGTAGTGCACAATATTCAGCTAAAGCTACAAGTTAGTGTAGTGCGTCTTCTGAACAATGTTCAGCTAAAGCTACACGTTAGTGCAGTGCGTCCTCCTCCTAGTATTCAGCTAAAGCTACAAGTTAGTGTTGTGCGTCCTCCTCACAGTGTTCAGCTAAAGCTACAAGTTAGTGTAGTGCGTCCTCTGAACAGTGTTCATCTAAAGCTACAAGTTAGTGTAGTGCGTCCTCCTCACAGTGTTCAGCTAAAGCTACAAGTTAGTGTAGTGCGTCCTCCTCACAATGTTCAGCTAAAGCTACAAGTTGGTGTAGTGCGTCCTCCTTACAGTGTTCAGCTAAAGCAAAAAGTTAGTGTAGTGTGACCACTGCACAGTGTTCAGCTAAAGCTACAAGTTAGTGTAGTGCATCCTCTGAACAGTGTTCAGCTAAAGCTACATGTTAGTGTAGTGCGTCCTCTGAACAGTGTTCATCTAAAGCTACAAGTTAATGTAGGGCACAGTGTTCAGCTAAAGCTACAAGTTAGTGTAGTGCGACCTCTGCACAGTTTTCAGCTAAAGCAACAAGTTATTGTAGCGCGTCCTCTGAACAGTGTTAAGCTAAAGCTATAAGTTAGTGCAGTGCATCCTCCTCACAGTGTTCAATTAAAGCTACAAGTTAGTGTAGTGCGACCTCTGCACAGTTTTCAGCTAAAGCAACAAGTTAGTGTAGTGCGACCTCTGCACAGTGTTCAGCTAAAACTACAAGTTAGTGTAGTGCGTCCTCTGAACAGTGTTCATCTAAAGCTACAAGTTAGTGTAGTGCGTCCTCCTCACAGTGTTCAGCTAAAGCTACAAGTTAGTGTAGTGAATCCTCCACACAGATTTCAGCTAAAGCTACAAGTTAGTGTAGTGCGACCTCTGCACAGTGTTCAGCTAAAGCTACAAGTTAGTGTAGTGCATCCTCTTCACAGTGTTCAGCTAAAGCTACAAGTTAGTGTAGTGCGTACTCCCCACAGTGTTCAGCTAAAGCTACAAGTTAGTGTAGTGCGTCCTCTGCACAGTGTTCAGCTAAAGCTACAAGTTAGTGCAGTGCGTCCTCCTCACAGTGTTCAGCTAAAGCTACAAATTAGTGTAGTGAATCCTCCACACAGATTTCAGCTAAAGCTACAAGTTAGTGTAGTGCGACCTCTGCACAGTGTTCAGCTAAAGCTACAAGTTAGTGTAGTGCGACCTCTGCACAGTGTTCAGCTAAAGCTACAAGTTAGTGCAGTGCGTTCTCTGAACAGTGTTCAGCTTAAGCTACAAGTTAGTGTAGCGCGTCCTCTTCACAGTGTTCAGCTAAAGCTACAAGTTAGTGTAGTGCAACCTCTGCACAGTTTTCAGCTAAAGCAACAAGTTAGTGTAGCGCGTCCTCTGAACAGTGTTCAGCTAAAGCTATAAGTTAGTGTAGTGCGTCCTCCTCACAGTGTTCAGCTAAAGCTACAAGTTAGTGTAGTGCGTCCTCCTCACAGTGTTCAGCTAAAGCAACAAGTTAGTGTAGTGCGACCACTGCACAGTGTTCAGCTAAAGCTACAAGTTAGTGTAGTGTGTCCTCTGAACAGTGTTCAGCTAAATCTACAAGTTAGTGTGGTGCTTCCTCTGAACAGTGTTCAGCTAAAGCTAAAAGTTAGTGTAGTGTGTCCTCCTCACAGTGTTCAAATAAAGCTACAAGTTAGTGTAGTGCGACCTCTGCACAGTATTCAGCTAAAGTTCAAAGTTAGTGTAGTGCGTCCTCCTCACAGTGTTCAGCTAAAGCTACAAGTTAGTGTAGTGAATCTTCCACACAGAGTTCAGGTAAAGCTACAAGTTAGTGTAGTGCGACCTCTGCTCAGTGTTCAGCTAAAGCAACAAGTTAGTGTAGTGCATCCTCTGAACAGTGTTCAGCTAAAGCTACAAGTTATTGTAGCGCGTCCTCTGAACAGTGTTCAGCTAAAGCTATAAGTTAGTGCAGTGCGTCCTCCTCACAGTGTTCAGCTAAAGCTACAAGTTAGTGTAGTGCGACCTCTGCACAGTTTTCAGCTAAAGCAACAAGTTAGTGTAGCGCGTCCTCTGAACAGTGTTCAGCTAAAGCTATAAGTTAGTGTAGTGCGTCCTCCTCACAGTGTTCAGCTAAAGCTACAAGTTAGTGTAGTATGACCACTGCACAGTGTTCAGCTAAAGCTACAAGTTAGTGTAGTGCGACCTCTGCACAGTGTTCAGCTAAAGCTACAAGTTAGTGTAGTGCGTCCTCTGAACAGTGTTCATCTAAAGCTACAAGTTAGTGTAGTGCACAGTGTTCAGCTAAAGCTACAAGTTAGTGTAGTGCATCCTCTTGACAGTGTTCAGCTAAAGCTACAAGTTAGTGTAGTGCGTACTCCCCACAGTGTTCAGCTAAAGCTACAAGTTAGGGTAGTGCGACCTCTGCACAGTGTTCAGCTAAAGCTACAAGTTAGTGTAGTGCGTCCTCCTCACAATGTTCAGCTAAAGCTACAAGTTAGTGTAGCGCGTCCTCTGAACAGTGTTCAGCTAAAGCTATAAGTTAGTGTAGTGCGTCCTCCTCACAGTGTTCAGCTAAAGCTACAAGTTAGTGTAGTATGACCACTGCACAGTGTTCAGCTAAAGCTACAAGTTAGTGTAGTGCGACCTCTGCACAGTGTTCAGCTAAAGCTACAAGTTAGTGTAGTGCGTCCTCTGAACAGTGTTCATCTAAAGCTACAAGTTAGTGTAGTGCACAGTGTTCAGCTAAAGCTACAAGTTAGTGTAGTGCATCCTCTTCACAGTGTTCAGCTAAAGCTACAAGTTAGTGTAGTGCGTACTCCCCACAGTGTTCAGCTAAAGCTACAAGTTAGGGTAGTGCGACCTCTGCACAGTGTTCAGCTAAAGCTACAAGTTAGTGTAGTGCGTCCTCCTCACAGTGTTCAGCTAAAGCTACAAGTTAGTGTAGTGAATCCTCCACACAGATTTCAGCTAAAGCTACAAGTTAGTGTAGTGCATCCTCTTCACAGTGTTCAGCTAAAGCTACAAGTTAGTGTAGTGCGTCCTCCCCACAGTGTTCAGCTAAAGCTACAAATTAGTGTAGTTCGACCTCTGCACAGTGTTCAGCTAAAGCTACAAGTTAGTGTAGTGCGTCCTCCTCACAGTGTTCAGCTAAAGCTACAAGTTAGTGTAGTGAATCCTCCACACAGATTTCAGCTAAAGCTACAAGTTAGTGTAGTGCGACCTCTGCACAGTGTTCAGCTAAAGCTACAAGTTAGTGTAGTGCGTTCTCTGAACAATGTTCATCTAAAGCTACAAGTTAGTGTAGTGCACAGTGTTCAGCTTAAGCTACAAGTTAGTGTAGCGCGTCCTCCTCACAGTGTTCAGCTAAAGCTACAAGTTAGTGTAGTGCGACCTCTGCACAGTTTTCAGCTAAAGCAACAAGTTAGTGTAGCGCGTCCTCCTCACAGTGTTCAGCTAAAGCTACAAGTTAGTGTACTGCGACCTCTGTACAGTTTTCAGCTAAAGCAACAAGTTAGTGTAGCGCGTCCTCTGAACAGTGTTCAGCTAAAGCTATAAGTTAGTGTAGTGCGTCCTCCTCACAGTGTTCAACTAAAGCTACAAGTTAGTGTAGTGCGTCCTCCCCACAGTGTTCATCTAAAGCTACAAGTTAGTGTAGTGCACAGTGTTCAGCTAAAGCTACAAGTTAGTGTAGTGCATTCTCTTCACAGTGTTCAACTAAAGCTACAAGTTAGTGTAGTGCGTCCTCCCCACAGTGTTCAGCTAAAGCTAGAAGTTAGTGTAGTGAATCCTCCACACAGTGTTCTGCTAAAGCTACAAGTTAGTGTAGTGCGACCTCTGCACAGTGTTCAGCTAAAGCTACAAGTTAGTGTAGTGCGTCTTCTGAACAGTGTTCAGCTAAAGCTACAAGTTAGTGTAGCGCGTCCTCCTCACAGTGTTCAGCTAATGCTACAAGTTAGTGTAGTGCGTCCTCCTCACAGTGTTCAGCTAAAGCTACAAGTTAGTGTAGTGCGTCCTCCTCACAGTGTTCAGCTAAAGCAACAAATTAGTGTAGTGCGTTCTCTGAACAGTGTTCAGCTAAAGCTACAAGTTAGTGTAGTGCGACCTCTGCACAGTGTTCAGCTAAAGCTACAAGTTAGTGTAGTGCGTCCTCTGAACAGTGTTCATCTAAAGCTACAAGTTAGTGTAGTGCACAGTGTTCAGCTAAAGCTACAAGTTAGTGTAGTGCATCCTCTTCACAGTGTTCAGCTAAATCTACAAGTTAGTGTAGTGCATCCTCCCCACAGTGTTCAGCTAAAGCTACAAGTTAGTGTAGTTCGACCTCTGCACAGTGTTCAGCTAAAGCTACAATTTAGTGTAGTGCGTCCTCCTCACAGTGTTCAGCTAAAGCTATAAGTTAGTGTAGTGAATCCTCCACACAGATTTCAGCTAAAGCTACAAGTTAGTGTAGTGCGACCTCTGCACAGTGTTCAGCTAAAGCTACAAGTTAGTGTAGTGCATTCTCTGAACAATGTTCATCTAAAGCTACAAGTTAGTGTAGTGCACAGTGTTCAGCTTAAGCTAGAAGTTAGTGGGGGGCGGAGCCGGCAGCCAGAGCTGATGGTTGTGTGACACCTAAGCTCTGCTACAACGGGCGACATTAAGCGGCTCACAGCACATTACAACACCCCAAAAGCACATCTACTGTCTTCTTAGGACGTGGGGCACACAGCGGCAGCGATGGCCAAACGAAAGGAGAGAGAGGGACCGAGGAAACTCACAGACTTCTATCCCCTCAGCACGGCCCGGGATTTCCAAGATGGCGCCGGCACGGAGAGCCGCGCCACAGCCTCCACAGCACAACTACACAGCCATCCAGTGCCATCCTCGGGTGAGTCAAATGCCAGTGACCATCCGTTACCATCCTCCCCATTTAGTAGCCCTGCCAAGCAGAAAAGGAGGATTGGGGAAGAGGATGGGACCCGGGATAGCTCAGAAATGGATGGGGAAGATATGGAGGAATCCTCTGCTTACACACAAAAGCTAGACGCCTTCCCAACCTCAGGGCAACCCATCTTAGACACCACCATGAAGGAGATGTTACAAACGCTAAGAGGGGCCCTCCAGTGCGATATGGCAGCATTTATGCAGACCACCAAACGTGAAGTAGCAGCAGTAGCTACCAGAGTGACACATGTGGAGAAAAAAATGGAGGAATTCACATTGGCACATAACGAGCTAGTGGATGCACACTTTGATGTTGAGGAAGAGATCAAAACCATGCGACTCAAAATGGCCGACATCGAAGACAGGGCCCGCAGGAACAACGTCAAATTCAGAGGTGTCCCTGAGTCGGTCAAACCGGCTGAACTTACGGCTTATCTTCAAAAACTCATGATAACGGCCCTCCCAGCACTAGGACCTGCGGATCTAACGATTGACAGGGCCCACAGACTTCCGAAGCCATCCTTCCTACCTGCCCAGACCCCCAGGGATGTTATCGCACGCATCCACTTCTACCATATCAAAGACCAACTGATGAGGTACGCAAGACAACACCCTGCTCTACCTGACCCTTTTACCGGGATTGCACTGTATGCTGACCTGTCCCAAGCGACTCTTACAGCACGGCACAATCTGGTGCCAATTACCAAAATCCTACGTAACCATAAAGTCATCTATAAATGGGGCTTCCCAGCCAAGCTAATTGTGGATATGCATAACGAATCGCATGCCATCACATCACTTGATAAAGGCCTGGAGCTCCTCCGCAAATGGAAGCTGCTGCCGGAGAATGGTGAGCTAGCAGACCCTGACCCTCTACACGGGAGGCACAACACCCACAACCGGCAACGAAGAACCAAGTAACCAACTCATCCGAGCTGGTACTACCTCTCCAAGCCTCCAACCTACTCTTAATACACCCGGTATACCAAATATACCCTAATCTTTGTGCCTTCACCCTACAAAGCGAGTGTAATGCTCAAGGATCCACCGCCCGTTGTTCGGCTATTTTCTTTTTATTTTTACTCTTCTTTTTGACTTTGTACTCTAGTACCCCAATTCAAGTTACGAGATGTTGTCCGTAACATGTTTTCCAAGTTTGATGCGATCTACACGTTATAAGATCTCACCAGTTCAAGTTTTTATGGTTCCTGACACCACAAGTCTGTCTGATCAACATGGGGCGGGGCTGCGGGGGGCTCCCTACACACTGGTCACGCCACCTACGTCACCTTCAACACCCGTTTCCACCACCAGATGGCATAGACGCACCTTCTACCACCTGAATGAACCTTAAGCTAATGACTTTCAATGTGAGGGGCCTGAATAGTCCCTACAAAAGAAGAGCTCTTTGGAAAACCGCCATAGAAGCGAACTGCGACATCCTGTGTGCGCAAGAGACTCACTACTCCAGCACGAAACCACCGAAATGCTCACATCCCAAATTCCAGCAAGTATATACAGCCAACAACAACACCAAGAAGAATGGAGTGCTAATAGCTATTAGGGACAGATTAACCTTTTCTCTTTTGCAGGTACATGCTGATCCGCGTGGTCGCTTTCTCATCTTAGTAGCTGAAATGGACCATGTCACCTATACCCTGGTAAATCTGTATGCACCTAATGTGAGCTCCCTCAAATTTATTCGTAAAGTATTCACAATGGCTAAAAAAATGCAGAAAGGTAGTCTAATTATCTGTGGCGATTTTAATATGGTTATGAATGCAGAGTGGGACACCTCTTCTGTGGCTCTTAGGCAGAGGCCCTCTTTGGGAGTCCTCTGTCATGAGGAACGGCTTTTTGATCCCTGGCGCTGCCTTAGGTCCACCGAAAGAGACTATACGCACTTCTCTGCAGTCCACAACAGCTATGCTAGAATAGACTTTTTCCTTACCGATCTGTGCACGCTACAGAAGGTCCAGACCGCTGACATCCACAACATCACTTGGTCTGATCACGCCCCTGTGACGATTGAGGTTGTAGATGGCAGCAAAACCGTTCAAAAACCGATGTGGCGCAATAACACATTTCTCCTATCGCAACCCAAAATTCGGGATGAAATAGCAGAAAAAGTGGCTGAGTATTTTAAATTTAACGATACTGAGGAATGTTCCCCAATGACGATATGGTGTGCTCATAAGGCCTTTGCTCGAGGTGTCCTCATTCAGATTGCTTCTAGAGAGAGGAAAAAAAAAATGAAACGTATGTCACAACTCCATGACACTATAGCAGACCTAGAGCTGAAACATAAAAATCCCAGTACCAGATCCAACGAGGTCCTCTCCCGGCTTACAACCTGCCGGGAGGAACTTAGACAGGAACTAAGAGCAGATTACGAAACGTACTTTAAAAAGCTAAAACTTACTTACTACTCCCAGAATAACCGCTCGGGAAAATTATTAGCTGCCCAACTCAAGAAAAAACAGGCCCACTCGAACATAGCCCACATTAAGCATCACCTCAACAACACTGTATTTCAAAACCCCAAAGACATAGCTAATGTATTTAAAGAATACTACGAATCCCTGTACAATCTTAACAATGACCCCACAATACACCAGCCCACAACCAAGGAGATAGACAAGTTCCTTACTGGAATTCGCCTACCTTCGGTGGACAAAGCGTCACTCCAAAAACTAAACTCCCCTATTACCCACCAAGAAGTAGAAGCAGTAATCGCATCTCTACCCATGCATAAATCGCCTGGTGCGGACGGATTCTCCGCCGAGTACTACAAGGCAATTACCCAGACTCTCACCCCTGAACTAGTTAAAGTCTTCAATATAGCGGCCACTTTAGGCAGCTTCCCCAGAGAGATGCTACAAGCTGTTATAGTCACAATACCGAAAAATGGCAAGGACACAACGAACCCCCAAAACTTTAGGCCCATATCTCTCTTGAATTCGGACCTCAAAATATATGCTAAAATCCTAGCGAATAGATTAAAAGACATCACCCCTTCCCTTATAGGATTGGATCAGGTCGGTTTTGTCAAAAGCAGGCAGGCGCCGGATGGAACCAGACGTATGTTGAATCTCCTGAGAATGGCTGAAACCAAAAAGGTACCCAGCATATTCCTGGCCTTAGATGCGGAAAAGGCCTTCGACAGGGTCCACTGGGGTTACCTGTCTAGGACCTTGCACAAGTTTGGCATCTCGGGCCTGATCCACTCAGCCATCATGTCTTTATACACGAACCCCACAGCACAAATCTACACTTCCACGTTGCTCTCAGACCCCTTCAGGTTATCTAATGGTACCCGGCAGGGGTGCCCACTCTCGCCGATAATTTTCTCCTTGATTATAGAGCCACTAGCGGCATATGTAAGAGGCGATGCTGTGATAGAGGGCATCGACACCGGTCACGAATCCCATAAAATAGGGCTCTTCGCGGATGACATTATCTTAACAATATCTAATCCACTTGCATCCTTACCTGCTATTAACTCCCTCCTACATAAGTTTGGAAATGTTTCCTACTATAAGGTCAACACCAGTAAATGCTTTGCATTAACCATCAACATGCCTGAAAAAACAAAGCCGAGACTAAAGGAAATTTTCCCTTGCAACTGGGACCCGCCCTCAATTACATATCTGGGTGTGCAGCTAGCCTCCTCCTCCACCAACATCTACTCTTGCAATTTCCCTCCACTCCTGCTTAAAGTGGAAGCGGAACTAAATCAAATAAGTAAGCTCCCGCTCACGTGGCTGGGGAGGATAGCTGCATATCAAATGCAAGTTATGCCCAAAATTCTCTATTTTTTTAGGACCGTACCCATCCCTGTCCCCCAACAATTCTTTACACACATAGATAAACTACTTAACAAATTCATATGGGGCGGTAAAAAACCGAGGATCGCACTAGCACAGCTTTATAAACCTAAACATCTAGGCGGCATTGGCCTCCCCAATGCTCAACTATACTATAAAGCAGCACTACTGGACCAGATGCGCTACTGGTTCTCATGTCAAACGGACAATAGATGGTCAGACATTGAACGTACAGTGACCCCTGGTCACGATCTACCAGCACTAGCTATAGCCGCTAGCCTTCATCACAAGCCCAAGGTTCCCCCGTACCCAACCATACAAGCTACTGTTAATGCTTGGTCCTCTTTAGTGAATTCTAAGTTCACTGACATTCCAACCCGCACATTAAGAATACCACTAGCAGCTTATGAGTACCTAATACCGAGCTTCTCAGTCCACAGCTGGAAGAAACAGGGAGTACACTTCAACACTACTGACCTGGACACAATGGATGAACTTGATAGATACAAACTGTTCCAACTAAACCACTATTCACACTCCAACCCGACCCGTCCGATCATAATCCCGCAGATCCTATGGAAATACCTGCTCAATAAATCCCCGCCTACTCGCAAAGGCATATCCTTGTTTTACACATTCGCCTCCCCTACCTATCTGCAAGCTAAATTACCTAACATGCATAAATGGGAGAGGGACCTACAAAGGGCATATCCTCTGCACCAATGGCACATAGCTATAAAATACAATAGCAAATCTTCCTCTTGCATAGACCACTGGGATAACGCACAAAAATTACTACATAGGTGGTACCTCACCCCCTCCCGACTGCACAAGATGAAACCCTCCACATCAGCATTATGCTGGAGAGAATGTTTAGCTACAGGCAATCTTCTCCACATATTTTGGGGTTGTAAAAAAATCCAACCGTTCTGGGAGGAGGTCCAATCCCTCATTTACAATGTTACCAATACCCATCTCAAACTTGAACCAGCACTAACACTCCTGAGCCTGGGCATTGAAGCCTATCACCCCCTAATGAGGAAAGTAGTAATCCATATACTATTTGCGGCTCGTATTTCAATAGCAAAAGAATGGCTATCACTAGCACCCCCTACAATAGAGGAAGTTGTCTCGAGAGTAAACGCCCAATACACAATGGAAAGAGCTCTGGCCTACGCTAAAGGAGGATCCCCGAATTTCTATAAACAGTGGGAAATTTGGAAATCCTCCAAATACACCTCCTCACATTGATAAACTCATTTTACTGATACAATAAAGTACAATGAATGCCTCTGGTGCGGTGGTATGCTAACAGCATCTTTCAACATCCATAGATTGGATATTTACCAAGGAGCAACTAACTGAGGTGTGTTTGGTGTGTGGGGATAACTCTGCACTCTGCATCTATGACAACTATATATCGTTGTTTGTGTTTTATACCCTGAATTAATAGCACTTACTGCTCACAGCCTATCTTCCCATGGATTCCTCATAGGACCCATGGCAAGCTACTATGCGGTTAACATGCAATAAGCCTGGTCACAGTGTGAACCCAAAAGGGGTGGCAGGCTGCACCTCCTATAGAGGTCAAACATATAATCCAATCAATAGCTTGAATAAATGTTGTATATTCTTGATTACTTAAGTAGTAAGTGTTGTATATACATATTCACCTTGTATAACCTTCAGAAATGCCTATATTGAATGCTCTGTAATGTACAAAGTGAAAATCAATAAAAATCTATTGTTTAAAAAAAAAAAAAAGTTAGTGTAGCGCGTCCTCCTCACAGTGTTCAGCTAAAGCTACAATTTAGTGTAGTGCGACCTCTGCACAGTTTTCAGCTAAAGCAACAAGTTAGTGTAGCGCGTCCTCCTCACAGTGTTCAGCTAAAGCTACAAGTTAGTGTACTGCGACCTCTGTACAGTTTTCAGCTAAAGCAACAAGTTAGTGTAGCGCGTCCTCTGAGCAGTGTTCAGCTAAAGCTATAAGTTAGTGTAGTGCGTCCTCCTCACAGTGTTCAACTAAAGCTACAAGTTAGTGTAGTGCGTCCTCCCCACAGTGTTCATCTAAAAGTACAAGTTAGTGTAGTGCACAGTGTTCAGCTAAAGCTACAAGTTAGTGTAGTGCATTCTCTTCACAGTGTTCAGCTAAAGCTACAAGTTAGTGTAGTGCGTCCTCCCCACAGTGTTCAGCTAAAGCTACAAGTTAGTGTAGTGCGTCCTCCTCACAGTGTTCAGCTAAAGCTACAAGTTAGTGTAGTGAATCCTCCACACAGTGTTCAGCTAAAGCTACAAGTTAGTGTAGTGCGACCTCTGCACAGTGTTCAGCTAAAGCTACAAGTTAGTGTAGTGCGTCTTCTGAACAGTGTTCAGCTAAAGCTACAAGTTAGTGTAGTGCGTCCTCCTCACAGTGTTCAGCGAATGCTACAAGTTAGTGTAGTGCGTCCTCCTCACAGTGTTCAGCTAAAGCTACAAGTTAGTGTAGTGCGTCCTCCTCACAGTGTTCAGCTAAAGCAACAAGTTAGTGTAGTGCGACCACTGCACAGTGTTCAGCTAAAGCTACAAGTTAGTGTAGTGTGTCCTCTGAACAGTGTTCATCTAAAGCTACAAGTTAGTGTAGTGCACAGTGTTCAGCTAAAGCTACAAGTTAGTGTAGTGCTTCCTCTGAACAGTGTTCAGCTAAAGCTACAAGTTAGTGTAGTGCGTCCTCCTCACAGTGTTGAGATAAAGCTACAAGTTAGTGTAGTGCGACCTCTGTCCAGTATTAAGCTAAAGCTACAAGTTAGTGTAGTGCGTCCTCCTCACAGTGTTCAGCTAAAGCTACAAGTTAGTGTAGTGAATCCTCCACACAGAGTTCAGCTAAAGCTACAAGTTAGTGTAGTGCTACCTCTGCACAGTGTTCAGCTAAAGCTACAAGTTAGTGTCTTGCATCCTCTGAACAGTTTTCAGCTAAAGCTACAAGTTAGTGTAGTGCGTCTTCTGAACAGTGTTCATCTAAAGCTACAAGTTAGTGTAGTGCACAGTGTTCAGCTAAAGCTACAAGGTAGTGTAGTGCTTCCTCTGAACAGTGTTCAGCTAAAGCTACAAGTTAGTGTAGTGCGTCCTCCTCACAGTGTTCAGATAAAGCTACAAGTTAGTGTAGTGCGACCTCTGCACAGTATTCAGCTAAAGTTACAAGTTAGTGTAGTGCGTCCTACTCACAGTGTTCAGCTAAAGCTACAAGTTAGTGTAGTGAATCCTCCACACAGAGTTCAGGTAAAGCTACAAGTTAGTGTAGTGTGACCTCTGCACAGTGTTCAACTAAAGCTACAAGTTAGCGTAGTGCATCCTCTGAACAGTGTTCAGCTAAAGCTACAAGTTAGTGTAGTGCGTTCTCTGAACAGTGTTCATCTAAAGCTACAAGTTAGTGTAGTGCAAAGTGTTCAGCTTAAGCTACAAGTTAGTGTAGCGCGTCCTCCTCACAGTGTTCAGCTAAAGCTAAAAGTTAGTCTAGTGTGAAATCTGCACAGTGTTCAGCTAAATCTAGAAGGTAGTGTAGTGCGTATTCTGCACAGTGTTCAGCTAAAGCTACAAGTTAGTGTAGTGCGTCCTCTGAACAGTGTTCAGCTAAAGCTACAAGTTAGTGTAGTGCGTCCTCTAAACAGTGTTCATCTAAAGCTAAAAGTTAGTATAGTGCACAATGTTCAGCTAAAGCTACAAGTTAGTGTAGTGCGTCATCCTCACAGTGTTCAGGTAAAGCTAAAAGTTAGTGTGGTGCGTTCTCCTCACAGTGTTCAGCTAAAGCTACAAGTTAGTGTAGTGCGACCTCTGCACAGTTTTCAGCTAAAGCAACAAGTTATTGTAGCGCGTCCTCTGAACAGTGTTAAGCTAAAGCTATAAGTTAGTGCAGTGCATCCTCCTCACAGTGTTCAGCTAAAGCTACAAGTTAGTGTAGTGCGACCTCTGCACAGTTTTCAGCTAAAGCAACAAGTTAGTGTAGCGCGTCCTCTGAACAGTGTTCAGCTAAAGCTATAAGTTAGTGTAGTGCGTCCTCCTCACAGTGTTCAGCTAAAGCTACAAGTTAGTGTAGTATGACCACTGCACAGTGTTCAGCTAAAGCTACAAGTTAGTGCAGTGCGACCTCTGCACAGTGTTCAGCTAAAGCTACAAGTTAGTGTAGTGCGTCCTCTGAACAGTGTTCAACTAAAGGTACAAGTTAGTGTAGTGCACAGTGTTCAGCTAAAGCTACAAGTTAGTGTAGTGCATCCTCTTCACAGTGTTCAGCTAAAGCTATAAGTTAGTGTAGTGCAACCTCTGCACAGTTTTCAGCTAAAGCAACAAGTTAGTGTAGCGCGTCCTCTGAACAGAGTTCAGCTAAAGCTACAAGTTAGTGTAGTGCGTACTCCCCACAGTGATTAGCTAAATCTACAAGTTAGTGTAGTGCGACCTCTGCACAGTGTTAAGCTAAAACTACAAGTTAGTGTAGTGCGTCCTCCTCACAGTGTTCAGCTAAAGCTACAAGTTAGTGTAGTGAATCCTAAACACAGATTTCAGCTAAAGCTACAAGTTAGTGTAGTGCGACTTCTGCACAGTGTTCAGCTAAAGCTACAAGTTAGTGTAGTGCGTTCTCTGAACAATGTTCATCTAAAGCTACAAGTTAGTGTAGTTCACAGTGTTCAGCTTAAGCTACAAGTTAGTGTAGCGCGTCCTCTTCACAGTGTTCAGCTAAAGCTATAAGTTAGTGTAGTGCAACCTCTGCACAGTTTTCAGTTAAAGCAACAAGTTAGTGTAGCGCGTCCTCTGAACAGTGTTCAGCTAAAGCTATAAGTTAGTGTAGTGCGTCCTCCTCACAGTGTTCAGCTAAAGCTAAAAGTTAGTGTAGTACGAACACAGCACAGTGTTCAGCTAAAGCTACAAGTTAGTGTAGTGCGTTCTCTGAACAGTGTTCAGCTAAAGCTACAAGTTAGTGTAGTGCGACCTCTGCACAGTGTTCAGCTAAAGCTACAAGTTAGTGTAGTGCGTCCTCTGAACAGAGTTCATCTAAAGCTAAAAGTTAGTGTAGTGCACAGTGTTCAGCTAAAGCTACAAGTTAGTGTAGTGCATCCTCTTCACAGTGTTCAGCTAAAGCTACAAGTTAGTGTAGTGCGTTCTCCCCACAGTGTTCAGCTAAAGCTACAAGTTAGTGTAGTGCGACCTCTGCACAGTGTTCAGCTAAAGCTACAAGTTAGTGTAGTGCATCCTCCTCACAGTGTTCAGCTAAAGCTACAAGTTAGTGTAGTGAATCCTCCACACAGATTTCAGCTAATGCTACAAGTTAGTGTAGTGCGACCTCTGCACAGTGTTCAGCTAAAGCTACAAGTTAGTGTAGTGCGTTCTCTGAACAATGTTCATCTAAAGCTACAAGTTAGTGTAGTGCATAGTGTTCAGCTAAAGCTACAAGTTAGTGTAGCGCGTCCTCCTCACAGTGTTCAGCTAAAGCTACAAGTTAGTGTAGTGAATCCTCCACACAGATTTCAGCTAATGCTACAAGTTAGTGTAGTGCAACCTCTGCACAGTGTTCAGCTAAAGCTACAAGTTAGTGTAGTGCGTTCTCTGAACAATGTTCATCTAAAGCTACAAGTTAGTGTAGTGCGTCCTCTGAACAGTATTCAGCTAAAGCTACAAGTTAGTGTAGTGCGTCCTCTGAACACTGTTCATCTAAAGCTACAAGTTAGTGTAGTGCACAATGTTCAGCTAAAGCTATAAGTTAGTGTAGTGCGTCATCCTCACAGTGTTCAGCTAAAGCTAAAAGTTAGTGTAGTGCGTCCTCCTCACAGTGTTCAGCTACAGCTACAAGTTAGTGTAGCGCGTCCTCATCACTGTGTTCAGCTAAAGCTACAAGTAAGTTTAGTGTGACCTCTGCACAGTGTTCAGCTAAATCTACAAGTTAGTGTAATGCGTCCTCTGAACAGTGTTCAGTTAAAGCTACCTGTAGAAGGTTGGTGGTGTTTTCCTGATCCTATCACTACCGCAGGCAGCTACATTATTTACACGTTAGTCTAGTTTGACCTCTGCACAGTGTTCAGCTAAAGCTACCTGTAGAAGGTTGGTGGTGTTTTCCTGATCCCATCACTACCACAGGCAGCTACATTATTTTAACGTTAGTGTAGTGCATCCTCCTCACAGTGTTCAGCTAAAGCTACAAGTTCGTGTAGTGCGTCCTCCTCACTGTGTTCATCTAAAGCTACAAGTTAGTGTAGTGCATCCTCTGAACAGTGTTCATCTAAAGCTAAAAGTTAGTGTAGTGCGTCCTCTGTACAGTTTTCATCTAGAGCTACAAGTTAGTGTAGTACATCCTCTGAACAGTGTTCAGCTAAAACTACAAGTTAGTGTAGTGCACAGTGTTCAGCTAAAGCTACAAGTTAGTGTAGTGCGTCCTCCTCACAGTGTTCAGCTAAAGCTACAAGTTTGTGTACTGCGACCTCTGCACAGTGTTCAGCTAAAGCTACAAGTTAGTGTAGTGCATCCTCTGCACAGTGTTCAGCTAAAGCTACAAGTTAGTGTAATGCGTCCTCCTCACAGTGTTCAGCTAAACATACAAGTTAGTGTAGTGCGACCTCTGCACAGTGTTCAGCTACAGCTACAAGTTAGTGTAGTGCGTCCTCTGCACAGTGTTCAGCTAAAGCTACAAGTTAGTGTACTGCATCCTCTGAACAGTGTTCAGCTAAAGATACAAGTTAGTGTAGTGCACAGTGTTCATCTAAAGCTAAAAGTTAGTTTAGTGCGACCTCTGCACAGTGTTCAGCTAAAGCTACAAGTTAGTGTAGTGTGTCCTCCTCACAGTGTTCAGCTAAAGCTACAAGTTAGTGTAGTGCGACCTCTACACAGTGTTCAGCTAAAGCTACAAGTTCGTGTAGTGCGTCCTCCTCACTGTGTTCATCTAAAGCTACAAGTTAGTGTAGTGCATCCTCTGAACAGTGTTCATCTAAAGCTAAAAGTTAGTGTAGTGCGTCCTCTGTACAGTTTTCATCTAGAGCTACAAGTTAGTGTAGTACATCCTCTGAACAGTGTTCAGCTAAAACTACAAGTTAGTGTAGTGCACAGTGTTCAGCTAAAGCTACAAGTTAGTGTAGTGCGTCCTCCTCACAGTGTTCAGCTAAAGCTACAAGTTTGTGTACTGCGACCTCTGCACAGTGTTCAGCTAAAGCTACAAGTTAGTGTAGTGCATCCTCTGCACAGTGTTCAGCTAAAGCTACAAGTTAGTGTAATGCGTCCTCCTCACAGTGTTCAGCTAAACATACAAGTTAGTGTAGTGCGACCTCTGCACAGTGTTCAGCTACAGCTACAAGTTAGTGTAGTGCGTCCTCTGCACAGTGTTCAGCTAAAGCTACAAGTTAGTGTACTGCATCCTCTGAACAGTGTTCAGCTAAAGATACAAGTTAGTGTAGTGCACAGTGTTCATCTAAAGCTAAAAGTTAGTTTAGTGCGACCTCTGCACAGTGTTCAGCTAAAACTACAAGTTAGTGTAGTGTGTCCTCCTCACAGTGTTCAGCTAAAGCTACAAGTTAGTGTAGTGCGACCTCTACACAGTGTTCAGCTAAAGCTGCAAGTTAGTGTAGTGTGTCCTCCTCACAGTGTTCAGCTAAAGCTACAAGTTAGTGTAGTGCAACCTCTGCACAGTGTTCAGCTGAAGCTACAAGTTAGTGTAGTGCGTCCTCTGAACAGAGTTCAGCTAAAGCTACAAATTAGTGTAGTGTGACCTCTGCACAGTGTTCAGCTAAAGCTACAATTTAGTGTAGTTCGTCCTCCTCACAGTGTTCAGCTAAATCTGCAAGTTAGTGTAGTGCAACCTCTGCACAGTGTTCAGCTGAAGCTAAAAGTTAGTGTAGTGCATCCTCTGAACAGTGTTCAGCTGAAGCTACAAGTTAGTGTAGTGCGTCCTCTGCCCAGTGTTCAGCTTAAGCTTCAGATTAGTGTAGTGCGTGCTCTGAACAGTGTTCAGCTAAAGCTACAAGTTAGTGTAGTGCGACCTCTGCATAGTGTTCAGCTAAAGCTACAAGTTAGTGTAGTGCGTCCTCCTTTCAGTGTTCAGCTAAATCTGCAAGTTAGTGTAGTGCAACCTCTGCACAATGTTCAGCTGAAGCTAAAAGTTAGTGTAGTGCGTCCTCTGAACAGTGTTCAGCTAAAGCTACAAATTAGTGTAGTGAAAACTCTGCACAGTGTTCAGCTAAAGCTACAAGTTAGTGTAGTGCAACCTCTGCACAGTGTTCAGCTAAAGCTACAAGTTAGTGTAGTGCGTCCTCCTCACAGTGTTCAGCTAAAGCTACAAGTTAGTTTAGTGTGTCCTCCTCACAGTGTTCAGCTAAAGCTGCAAGTTAGTGTAGTGCGACCTCTGCACAGTGTTCAGCTGAAGCTACAAGTTAGTGTAGTGCATCCTCTGAACAGTGTTAAGCTGAAGCTACAATTTAGTGTAGTGTGTCCTCTGCACAGTGTTCAGCTTAAGCTACAAGTTAGTGTAGTGCGTCCTCTGAACAGTGTTCAGCTAAAGCTACAAGTTAGTGTAGTGCGTCCTCTGAACAGTGTTCAGCTAAAGCTACAAGTTAGTTTAGAGCACAGTGTTAAGCTAAAGCTACAAGTTAGTGTAGTGCGTCTTCCTCACAGTGTTCAGCTAAAGCTACAAGTTAGTTTAGTGCGTCCTCCTCACAGTGTTCAGCTAAAGCTACAAGTTAGTTTAGTGTGTCCTCCTCACAGTGTTCAGCTAAAGCTGCAAGTTAGTGTAGTGCGACCTCTGCACAGTGTTCAGCTGAAGCTACAAGTTAGTGTAGTGCGACCTCTGCACAGTGTTCAGGTAAAGCTACAATTTAGTGTAGTGCGTCCTCTGAACAGTGTTCATCTAAAGCTACAAGTCAGTGTAGTGCACAGTGTTCAGCTAAAGCTACAAGTTAGTGTAGTGCGTCCTCTACACAGTGTTCAGCTAACGCTACAAGTTAGTGTAGTGCGACCTCTGCATAGTGTTCAGCTAAAGCTACAAGTTAGTGTAGTGCGACCTCTGCATAGTGTTCAGCTAAAGCTACAAGTTAGTGTAGTGCGTCCTCTGAACAGTGTTCAGCTAAAGCTATAAGTTAGTGTAGTGCGTCCTCTGAACAGTGTTCATCTAAAGCTACAAGTCAGTGTAGTGCACAGTGTTCAGCTAACGCTACAAGTTAGTGTAGTGCGTCCTCCTCACAGTGTTCAGCTAAAGCTACAAGTTAGTGTAGTGCGTCCTCCTCACAGTGTTCAGCTAAAGCTACAAGTTAGTGTAGTGCGACCTCTGCACAGTGTTCAGCTAAAGCTACAAGTTAGTGTAGTGCGTCCTCCTCACAGTGTTCAGCTAAAGCTACAAGTTAGTGTAGTGCTACCTCTGCACAGTGTTCAGCTAAAGCTACTAGTTAGTGTAGTGTGTCTTCCTCACAGTGTTCAGCTAAAGCTAAAAGTTAGTGTAGTGCCACCTCTGCACAGTGTTCAGCTAAAGCTATCTATAGAAGGTTGGTGGTGTTTTCCTGATCCTATCACTACTGCAGGCAGCGACATTATTTAGAAGTTTGTCTAGTGCGAGCTCTGCACAGTGTTCAGCTAAAGCTACCTGTAGAAGGTTGGTGGGGTTTTTCTGATCCCATCACAACCGCAGGCAGCTACATTAATTTAACGTTAGTGTAGTGCTTCCTCCTCACAGTGTTCAGCTAAAGCGAAAAGTTAGTGTAGTGCGACCACTGCACAGTGTTCAGCTAAAGCTACCTGTAGAAGGTTGGTGGTGATTTCCTGATCCCATCACTACCACAGACAGCTACATTATTTTAACGTTAGTGTAGTGAGTCCTCATCACAGTGTTCAGCTAAAGTTACAAGTTAGTGTAGTGCGTCCTCCTCACAGTGTTCAGCTAAAACTACAAGTTAGTGTAGTGCAACCTCTGCACAGTGTTCAGCTCAAGGTACAAGTTAGTGTAGTGCGTCCTCTGAACAGTGTTCAGCTAAAGCTACAATTTAGTGTAGTGCGTCCTCTGAACAGTGTTCATCTAAAGCTACAAGTTAGTGTAGTGCGTCCTCCTCACAGTGTTCAGCTAAAGCTACAAGTTAGTGTAGTGTGAGCTCTGCACAGTGTTCAGCTAAAGCTTCCTGTAGAAGGTCTGTGTTTTTTTCCTGATCCTATCACTAGCACAGGCAGCTACATTATGTTAAGGTTAGTGTAGTGCGTCCTCCTCACTTTGTTCAGCTAAAGCTATCTGTAGAAGGTTGGTGGTGTTTTCCTGATCCTATCACTACCGCAGGCAGCTACATTATTTACACGTTAATCTAGTGCGACCTCTCCACAGTGCTCAGCTAAAGCTACCTGTAGAAGGTTGGTGGTGATTTCCTGATCCCATCACTACCGCATGCAGCTACATTATTTTAACGTTAGTGTAGTGAGTCCTCCTCACAGTGTTCAGCTAAAGCTACAAGTTAGTGTAGTGCGTCCTCCTCACAGTGTTCAGCCAAAGCTACAAGTTAGTGTAGTGCGACCTCTGCACAGTGTTCTGCTAAAGGTACAAGTTAGTGTAGTGCGTCTTCTGAACAGTGTTCAGGTAAAGCTACAATTTAGTGTAGTGCGTCCTCTGAACAGTGTTCAGCTAAAGCTACAAGTTAGTGTAGTGCGTCCTCTGAACAGTGTTCAGCTAAAGCTATAAGTTAGTGTAGTGCGTCCTCTGAACAGTGTTCATCTAAAGCTACAAGTCAGTGTAGTGCACAGTGTTCAGCTAACGCTACAAGTTAGTGTAGTGCGTCCTCCTCACAGTGTTCAGCTAAAGCTACAAGTTAGTGTAGTGCGTCCTCCTCACAGTGTTCAGCTAAAGCTACAAGTTAGTGTAGTGCGACCTCTGCACAGTGTTCAGCTAAAACTACAAGTTAGTGTTGTGCGTCCTCCTCACAGTGTTCAGCTAAAGCTACAAGTTAGTGTAGTGCGACCTCTGCACAGTGTTCAGCTAAAGCTACTAGTTAGTGTAGTGCGTCCTCCTCTCAGTGTTCAGCTAAAGCTAAAAGTTAGTGTAGTGCGACCTCTGCACAGTGTTCAGCTAAAGCTATCTGTAGAAGGTTGGTGGTGTTTTCCTGATCCTATCACTACTGCAGGCAGCTACATTATTTACAAGTTAGTCTAGTGCGACCTCTGCACAGTGTTCAGCTAAAGCAACCTGTAGAAGGTTGGTGGTGTTTTCCTGATCCCATCACTACCGCAGGCAGCTACATTATTTTAACGTTAGTGTAGTGCTTCCTCCTCACAGTGTTCAGTTAAAGCTACCTGTAGAAGGATGGTGTTTTTTCCTGATCCTATCACTACCACAGGCAGCTGCATTATTTTAACGTTAGTGTAGTGCGTCCTCCTCACATTGTTCAGCTAAAGCTATCTATAGAAGGTTGGTGGTGTTTTCCTGATCCTAACACTACCACAGGCAGCTACATTATTTATAAGTTAGTCTAGTGTGACCTCTGCACAGTGCTCAGCTAAAGCTACCAGTAGAAGGTTGGTGGTGTTTTCCTGATCCTATCACTACCGCAGGCAGCTACATTATTTACACGTTAGTCTAGTGCGATCTCTGCACAGTGTTCAGCTAAAGCTACCTGTAGAAGGTTGGTGGTGTTTTCCTGATTCCATCACTACCGCAGGCAGCTACATTATTTTAACGTTAGTGTAGTGCGTCCTCCTCACAGTGTTCAGCTAAAGCTGCAAGATAGTGTAGTGCGTCCTCCTCACAGTGTTCAGCTAAAGCTACACGTTAGTGTAGTGCGACCTCTGCACAGTGTTCAGCTAAAGCTACAAGTTAGTGTAATGCGTCCGCTGAACAGTGTTCATCTAAAGCTACAAGTCAGTGTAATGCACAGTGTTCACCTAAAGCTACAAGTTAGTGTAGTGTGTCCTCCTCACAGTGTTCAGCTAAAGCTACAAGTTAGTGTAGTGCGTCCTCCTCACAGTGTTCAGCTAAAGCTACAAGTTAGTGAAGTGCGACCACTGAACAGTGTTCAGCTAAAGCTACAAGTTAGTGTAGTGTGTCCTCTGAACAGTGTTCATCTAAAGCTACAAGTTAGTGTAGTGCACAGTGTTCAGCTAAAGCTACAAGTTAGTGTAGTGCGTCATCCTCACAGTGTTCAGCTAAAGCTAAAAGTCAGTGTAGTGCATCCTCCTAACAGTGTTCAGCTAAAGCTACAAGTTACAGTATTTACTGCTACCTGAAGAAAATTGCTGGTGTTCTTCTGATCCTATTAGTACCACAGTCAGGCAGCTAGACTATTTACAGTTAGTGCAGTGCATCCTCCTCACAGTGTTCAGCTAAAGCTACCAGTTAGTTTAGTGTGACATCTGCACAGTGTTCAGCTAAAGCTACAAGTTAGTGTAGTGCGTCCTCCTCACAGTGTTCAGCTAAAGCTACAAGTTAGTGTAGTACGACCACTGCACAGTGTTCAGCTAAAGCTACAATTTAGTGTAGTGCGTTCTCTGAACAGTGTTCATCTAAAGCTACAAGTTAGTGTAGTGCACAGTGTTCAGCTTAAGCTACAAGTTAGTGTAGCGCGTCCTCCTCACAGTGTTCAGCTAAAGCTACAAGTTAGTGTAGTGTGAAATCTGCACAGTGTTCAGCTAAAGCTACAAGTTAGTGTAGTGCGTCCTCTGCACAGTGTTCAGCTAAAGCTACAAGTTAGTGTAGTGCGTCCTCTGAACAGTGTTCAGCTAAAGCTACAAGTTAGTGTAGTGCGTCCTCTGAACAGTGTTCATCTAAAGCTACAAGTTAGTGTAGTGCACAATGTTCAGCTAAAGCTACAAGTTAGTGTAGTGCGTCATCCTCACAGTGTTCAGCTAAAGCTAAAAGTTAGTGTAGTGCGTCCTCCTCACAGTGTTCATCTAAAGCTACAAGTTAGTGTAGTGCGACCTCTGCACAGTTTTCAGCTAAAGCAACAAGTTAGTGTAGCGCGTCCTCTGAACAGTGTTCAGCTAAAGCTATAAGTTAGTGTAGTGCGTCCTCTGAACAGTGTTCATCTAAAGCTAAAAGTTAGTGTAGTGCACAGTGTTCAGCTAAAGCTACAAGTTAATGTAGCGCGTCCTCCTCACCGTGTTCAGCTAAAGCTACAAGTTAGTGTAGTGTGACCTCTGCACAGTGTTCGGCTAAAGCTACAAGTTAGTGTAGTGCGTCCTCCTCACAGTGTTCATCTAAAGCTACAAGTTAGTCTTGTGTGACCTCTGCACAGTGTTCAGCTGAAGCTCCAAATTATTGTAGTGCGTCCTCCTCACGGTGTTCGGCTAAAGCTACAAGTTAGTGTAGTGCGTCCTCCTCACAGTGTTCAGCTAAAGCTACAAGTTAGTGTAGTGCATCCTCCTCACAGTGTTCAGCTAAAGCTACAAGTTAGTGTATAGCGACGTCTGCACAGTGTTCAGCTAAAGCTACCTGTAGAAGGTCAGTGTTTTTTTCCTGATCCTATCACTACCACAGGCAGCTACATTATGTAAAGGTTAGTGTATTGCATTCTCCTCACTTTGTTCAGCTAAAGCTATCTGTAGAAGGTTGGTGGTGTTTTCCTGATCCTATCACTACCGCAGGCAGTTACATTATTTAAACGTTAGTCTAGTGCGACCTCTGTACATTGTTCAGCTAAAGCTACCTGTAGAAGGTTGGTGGTGATTTCCTGATCCCATCACTACCGC
Organism: Lithobates clamitans; assembly: GCA_037952925.1. Lineage (NCBI taxonomy): Eukaryota > Metazoa > Chordata > Amphibia > Anura > Ranidae > Lithobates > Lithobates clamitans. The sequence continues at coordinate 1,047,676 of JBBGZY010000730.1, forward strand.
AGGCAGCTACCTTATTTTAACGTTAGTGTAGTGAGTCCTCCTCACAGTGTTCAGCTAAAGCTACAAGTTAGTGTAGTGCGTCCTCCTCACAGTGTTCAGTTAAAGCTACAAGTTAGTGTAGTGCGTCCTCCTCACAGTGTTCAGCTAAAGCTACACATTGGTGTAGTGCGACCTCTGCACAGTGTTCAGCTAAAGCTACAAGTTAGTGTAATGCGTAAGCTGAACAGTGTTCATCTAAAGCTACAAGTCAGTGTAGTGCATAGTGTTCAGCTAAAGCTACAAGTTAGTGTAATTTGTCCTCCTCACAGTGTTCAGCTAAAGCTACAAGTTAGTGTAGAGCACCCTCTGAACAGTGTTCAGCTAAAGCTACAAGTTAGTGTGGTGTGTCCTCCTCACAGTGTTCAGCCAAAGCTACAAGTTAGTGTAGTGCGACCTCTGCACAGTGTTCAGCTAAAGCTACATGTTAGTGTTGTGCGTCCTCCCTACAGTGTTCAGCTAAAGCTACAAGTTAATGTAGTGCGTCTTCCTCACAGTGTTCAGCTAACGCTACAAGTTAGTGTAGTGCTACCTCTGCACAGTGTTTAGCTAAAGCTACAAGTTAGTGTAGTGCGTCCTCTGAACAGTGTTCATCTAAAGCTACAAGTCAGTGTAGTGCACAGTGTACAGCTAAAGCTACAAGTTAGTGTAGTGTGTCCTCCTCACAGTGTTCAGTTAAAGCTACAAGTTAGTGTAGAGCGTCCTCTGAACAGTGTTCCGCTAAAGCTACAAGTTAGTGTGGTGTGTCCTTTGAACAGTGTTCATCTAAAGCTACAAGTTAGTGTATAGCGACGTCTGCACAGTGTTCAGCTAAAGCTACCTGTAGAAGGTCAGTGTTTTTTTCCTGATCCTATCACTACCACAGGCAGCTACATTATGTAAAGGTTAGTGTATTGCATTCTCCTCACTTTGTTCAGCTAAAGCTATCTGTAGAAGGTTGGTGGTGTTTTCCTGATCCTATCACTACCGCAGGCAGTTACATTATTTAAACGTTAGTCTAGTGCGACCTCTGTACATTGTTCAGCTAAAGCTACCTGTAGAAGGTTGGTGGTGATTTCCTGATCCCATCACTACCGCAGGCAGCTACCTTATTTTAACGTTAGTGTAGTGAGTCCTCCTCACAGTGTTCAGCTAAAGCTACAAGTTAGTGTAGTGCGTCCTCCTCACAGTGTTCAGTTAAAGCTACAAGTTAGTGTAGTGCGTCCTCCTCACAGTGTTCAGCTAAAGCTACACATTGGTGTAGTGCGACCTCTGCACAGTGTTCAGCTAAAGCTACAAGTTAGTGTAATGCGTAAGCTGAACAGTGTTCATCTAAAGCTACAAGTCAGTGTAGTGCATAGTGTTCAGCTAAAGCTACAAGTTAGTGTAATTTGTCCTCCTCACAGTGTTCAGCTAAAGCTACAAGTTAGTGTAGAGCACCCTCTGAACAGTGTTCAGCTAAAGCTACAAGTTAGTGTGGTGTGTCCTCCTCACAGTGTTCAGCCAAAGCTACAAGTTAGTGTAGTGCAACCTCTGCACAGTGTTCAGCTAAAGCTACAAGTTAGTGTTGTGCGTCCTCCCTACAGTGTTCAGCTAAAGCTACAAGTTAGTGTAGTGCGTCTTCCTCACAGTGTTCAGCTAACGCTACAAGTTAGTGTAGTGCTACCTCTGCACAGTGTTTAGCTAAAGCTACAAGTTAGTGTAGTGCGTCCTCTGAACAGTGTTCATCTAAAGCTACAAGTCAGTGTAGTGCACAGTGTACAGCTAAAGCTACAAGTTAGTGTAGTGTGTCCTCCTCACAGTGTTCAGTTAAAGCTACAAGTTAGTGTAGAGCGTCCTCTGAACAGTGTTCCGCTAAAGCTACAAGTTAGTGTGGTGTGTCCTTTGAACAGTGTTCATCTAAAGCTACAAGTTAGTGTAGTGCACAGTGTTCAGCTAAAGCTACAAGTTAGTGTAGTGCGACCTCCTCACAGTGTTCAGCTAAAGCTAAAAGTTAATGTAGTGCGTCCTCCTCACAGTGTTCAGCTAAAGCTACAAGTTAGTGTAGTGCATCCTCCTCACAGTGTTCAGCTAAAGCTAGAAGTTAGTGTAGTGCGACCTCTGGACAGTGTTTAGCTAAAGCTACAAGTTAGTGTAGTGCATCCTCCTCACAGTGTTCAGCTAAAGCTACAAGTTAGTGTAGTGCAACCTCTGCACAGTGTTCAGCTAAAGCTAAAAGTTAGTGTAGTGCGACCTCTGCACAGTGTTCAGTTAAAGCTACCTGTAGAAGGTTGGTGTTTTTTTCCTGATCCTATCACTACCACAGGCAACTGCATTATTTTAATGTTAGTGTAGTGCGTCCTCCTCCCATTGTTCAGCTAAAGCTATCTGTAGAAGGTTGGTGGTGTTTTCCTGATCCTATCACTACCGCAGGCAGCTACATTATTTATAAGTTAGTCTAGTGCGACCTCTGCATAGTACAGAGAAGGCGACCAACTCACCTAGGAGGGAGGAAAGAGCCGTGCCACATCCAATAAATCAGTAACATAAAACAACGGGTTCCCCTAAGTGGACTTTCCCGGCACTTGCACAGAGGTAGAAGAAATATAGGAGTATAGACTAATATACAGTATAAAAGAATATATTTATTTCGTAAAGAAATACATTTATTAAAAACAAAGTGGATAACCTAGGTAGCATAATGGTAATACATAATCGACATAATGAACATCAAACAGTAAACAATGATGAGGTAAACAGAGAGACTCTTTTCAAGTCCGACGCGTTTCGGGGTATTTAATATTTTTTTGGGTCCTTCTTCAGGGGCATAGTTGAAAAGACGGGTTCATCTGGATTCATTGAAAAAAATGATGCATGAATCAGATGTTGTAATAAAACTACCACTGGATATCTGTTTGAAGGTTTAAATGATCAATTGATCACCTACCTGAAAGAGTTTCATTGGTTACTTCTGAAAAGGAGATTCTTTTTTAAAAAAAGACCACAAGAAAAGGCAAGATGGAATGGTAGGCAGTTGTAGTATAGTGGGTACAGGTGCTGTTCTTAGGTGGTAAAAGCTAGATGTTAATAAGCAGCAATCTCCACAGGAGGATGTACCAGTTCACCCAACATATTTGTAGGCCAAGACTGGGAAACTTTAATGCAACAGTACTTGGCCAAATTTGGCGACAGTGACCGAACCGAAGCAGAGATTTCTTCTCTGTTTTTCAAACTCGCCAAGAATCTAGAAAAAAAGTCCCTGTTCTTTTTTCACATCAGGTCATTCCAGGACTATCTAAAAAGCAACATGAACCCATTGGGACTCCGCGTCCAGATCTTCCCTACTTTGGAGGATCTGGACGCGGACTTCAAGTCCACATGGGAGAATGTTTTACAAACATGTTCACGTAATCTCATGCAGATACTAATAGATGAATATACAAAACGATCCAAAGCACTGGACATTGAAATCACTAAAACTTGTGAACAACTTCAAAAATTCAAGATGTACCAATCAGTCACAAATAAAGAGAAAAAACTCAAAACCCATCTCGAATGTTTTAATAAGAACATTCGCACCAAAAAAAACTTTAAATTTCACAGAGACAAAAACGCATTCGAAGCTGGAAAGGCATATAAATGGAACCAAAACAACAAGATGAATAGGAACTCCAACACACCTCATAATTCCTCCTCTAACAAACCTTCGTCCCACATTCCCTCCCTTATCACTTCCAAGGTGAAACCCACTCTAGGCACCAAACGCCAATTTCAAGGCGATTCCACTCAAGATCAGAAATCAAAAAAATCAATTCCAGATAAGAAATCAAATCTGCCACACCCTAGTCCTGCACACTCTGACAAAATCACTAATGGATCTATGCCTCATCACTCAACACAGGCACATCCACTCCCCACCCCTCAGGACACTACCACCACACATGATCCAAGTCGTAATGACTCTTCTTTTTTAGACCTGGTATTGGCCGGTCTCAAACCACCCCCACCCAATCTCAATACCTACACACAAATGACACTGTGACCGTCCATCCTATCATATCCATACACTCGGACACTGATCTGAGCATCATAAACTTATCCTCTTATCCCTTATCAGAAAATGAAATGTCCATCCTTAAAAAAGGATTGAATTTTTGTCCCAATTACAAGCTAGACAAATTCGAGCTCTACAAAGATCTCCAATTGTTTATCCGAAAAATAATTTTAAAAAAACTTTACCAGAAACAGGACACCAGAACCAATTTTACCCCCCAAGAAAATCGAGCTTTGGACCAGCTTGTCGCCCAGTTGGAGGAGAGCGATACAGCCGATCTGATTGATCAAATAGATCTCCCCTGAATCCTCCAATCAATAGAGGATCCAGATGTCCAATCACACTCTAGGGTCTCCAAATTAAAGAAAAAATCCGATCTCTGTCCGCCACCCAGTACATGTCCTAATGCAGCAGCTTTTCTGAAACTTGTCAATAACGACCTAGACAAACTTAAGATACAAAAGAAAGGACCTTCCAACCTCAGTCCAGGAGAACTAGAGGCACTAAATTCCCTAACGGCGAACAATAAAATCACCATAAAGCCATCCGATAAGGGAGGAAATGTGGTTGTCTTGGACAACGATCAATATATTAATATTTGTAAAAAAATTCTCAACAATATGGACTGGTACCGTCGTATGCCAGCCGCTATTCTTGAATAACACAATCAGTAAATCCACTTGGACCTTCATCAGAAACAATTTCCCCAAGACCCCTACATTTTATGCACTTCCCAAAGTGCATAAAAATTTGACAGATCCACCTGGTAGGCCAATAATTTCAGGCGTTGGCTCAATAAGTGACAACGCAAGTAAACTGATTGATGAATATCTAAGGCCTCTTGTAACTTCGTTAACATCCTATGTAAAGGACACAAGCCATTTCTTACAAATCCTGGACCATTTATCTGTTTCAGATCAAGCCCTCCTAGCCACGATCAACGTGGAAACGCTCTACAGCTCCATTCCACATGAACGGGGCTTGGCAGCAATTAGACATATACTCCAACAAAACTTGAGTTCAGATCCCATATACAACGAATTCATCATTGAACTGCTCGAGTACATCCTCACCCACAATGTCTTCACCTTTCACAGCTCCCACTACCTCCAGGTGCAGGGGGTAGCGATGGGGACATGGTGTGCCCCATCGTATGCCAACCTGTACCTGGGGGAGTGGGAGAAGGCCCTCCTCTCCGACGGGAGCCTCACCCAATACACTAATCATATTGTGGGGTGGCACCGATACATAGACAACATTTTTGTTGTCTGGGAGGGCCCCCCGGATGTACTCGAGCAGTTCATATCTAGGATGAACAAAAACGAATTTAATCTGACATTTACCATGTCTTTCAACAATACTCAAATAACCTTTTTGGACATTGAAATCTTTAAGGATGGACAGGGTAAACTTTCCAGCAAGTTATTCAGAAAAAGCACTGCAGGCAACACCATACTGCATGCTACTAGCTTCCACCCTCAACCCTTGATTGATTCCATACCCTACTCGCAGTATATCAGGATTAAGCACAAATGTACAGACAATGAAACTTTTCTAAAAGAAGCAGCCGCCTTACGAGACCGATTATTAGAAGGTGGATACTCCCACAAATCTTTAAAAAAGACCTTTAAAAAAGTAATCAATAGACCCAGGCAAATGCTCCTTCAAACAACTAAAGAACAAAAAGATACACATCAATTAAGTATTATCACAATGTACAATCAGCAACACCACCAAATCAGAATAGTTGAAAAATACTGGCACTTATTGGCTCTTGACCCTGGCCTCGGCCACCTAGTGCCAGAAAAACCCCACTTCACATTCAGGAGAGCTACTTCCATTGGTGACAAGATCACAAGCAGTGAGTTAAAATCAACGAGAACACATTGTAAGTACAGGGGCACATTTGCCTGTGGTTCTTGTCACTACTGTGGATACATGTTCACCCAAAAAAATCCCATCCTCCCAAATGGGAAAATATTCTTTCCCAAACATTTTGCAAACTGCAGAACCACTGGAGTGGTTTATCTACTCCAGTGCAACTGTGGTTGCTTTTACATAGGAAAGACTAAACTAGAGTTTGGAATAAAATCTTACTCCAGAGAGAACTAAAATGGATCCACCTACTGAAGGCCACTATGTCCGCAGGCCTAAACGAGGCCGTCTGTTTTAAACCATTCCTAGAGGGTTTCAACTCCGGTGGAATGGAAAAATAAATTATGATTAGTAACACATGTACCTGGGCCCCCCCCCTCCCCCCTCCCCCCTCCCCTTAGTTCACAACCTAACAACAGAGGTTAGCTGTATGTCACCTGTTCTCCTCCTCTTTCCCTCTACACTGAGGGAACTATTTCATTTCTATTCTCCCAACTGTTGGTAACACCAGTTAGTTGTTGTTTTTCTTGCTGTATTTGATGTGTACACTAAGCTGTGCATTCTGTCATATACATGACCCCCTTCTTTTTCCTACGGTAATCCCCGTAGGCATGCTGTATTATAGGTTTTACATGCCTTTATCCCATTGGCTTACAGTACTGTGACTTTGAGGAGTGTGGTGGTATCTACTGCCTCCCCCCCCCCCCTCAGTTCCCTTTGGACATTTAACCATCGATAAATTGTATACCCATACTATTTAATGTACTACGAATTATACTATCATGAATTATATGGGGCCACGTATACAATCAGCTTGGGGGTTCCCTATAGGAACCATCCATTTGTTAACATATTACTTGCTAGTCACTGTTGTACACCCTGATTGATCATTTGATGTACGCCTAATCAGGGCTAGGTCTTCTCTCTGTCAACGTCAGATTCATATTCTTTTTTTTTAAAAATCCCGTTATGTTCACGCAGAACAAAACATCTACATGTAATGATCGTCAGGTTTATCGTGTTATGACTAGAATGGATTAAGTATATAGATCTCTGTATTGCCTATTGATAATATATAATATATTAGATGTTGTCTGCTTCTGTCTAGTACTCACTATCTTTTATTGCATCCCAGTCTCTGCCCACTTCAAAGTGACCACCTCGATTAGGTACTGGCGAGCTTACAACTATATTCTATTCTCATGGGTTTAAAACTCCTTTGTGCTGTTTCTTATTATTTTTTATTACTAATGCATACTAATACAAGTGCCCTGGTTTGGGGTGGTGATTATATAATGAATATCTCCATTTTTTCAGGAGTTTACATATATATGTTTTTTATCTTTGTATCCAGTCCCCCTTTCCCTGCCCCTCCCGGGGGGCGTGTGGCCCGAGCGATTGCCCAGCATGGAAAGCTGCCCAGGACTGTTCCCAGGGCGGCTCCATGGGAGGTACCAGGGCGTTCTTCCATCCACGCCCACTGCCTCCATATTGCCACTCCGGCGAGCATGCTCAGTTCGCCGGATGGGCATTTCCGTGTCGGTGGGGCGGGTGTGCGCGACGTCGCCCCAATGACGTTCACGCATGCGAGGTAGGGGCGGCGCCGCGCATCCTCGCCTCGGGGGGTTTCTACGAGGCTCCCCAGCTGATGGGCTCCGCAACACAGCTGTGCGTCGTTCCGACGCCAGCTGATTGGAGCTCGTCCAGTACTTAAATCGGCTCCACTCATTCACAGCTAAGGCGCTCTACATGCCGGATGCTGGGATGCGTGGCTAGCCGAACCTGCAAACAATCTACTTAAGGTATTTATTCACCCTTCCTAAGCCCTCCTAACTGGGATTATTGTTATATCCTCAGTATGTCTCCCCTTTGCTGCTTTCTAGTCCGCAATACTTGTGCTTCCTGAAAGCTAAGCATAGTATATACGGCTTATCTAGTAACTATCAATTCCTATAAACTTACCATTTGCTGTTCACCCCTATATTACCTTCCATTATGTTTTTTGTTTGGCAGTAGCTTTTCTATGCTCAATTTGTTAACATCATTTTAGTTCCTTAACATGGAACTATATAACTATTTACAATCCATGCACACCATGTACTCATTGGCACATACCAAATCTACTCCCTATGTAATTAGTTTTTACAATATTGTTTATACAGTACAGACCTTGAGCATTACAAGCCCTACAAAACTTATACTCATTGGCTTACACTAAGTATACTCTTTTTGCATTGAGCCTTGAATAATATTGCTTGTACTTGTAGTACTTTGAACACAGACCTCATTTTTTAAGTTCCTTCTATATCAGTTTGTCCCTTAACTTTTTTCTAAGGCATTCATAACGGATCCTTTTTTATACTTATGGTACCTCAATTTTTTGTTTTTAGGGGTGCCTCTCTCGACCCCAGTATATCGCTTTGGCTTATGCGCGCCCGGGTCGGGCGGGATGGGTGAACTGGTACATCCTCCTGTGGAGATTGCTGCTTATTAACATCTAGCTTTTACCACCTAAGAACAGCACCTGTACCCACTATACTAAAACTGCCCACCATTCCATCTTGCCTTTTCTTGTGGTCTTTTTTTAAAAAAGAATCTCCTTTTCAGAAGTAACCAATGAAACTCTTTCAGGTAGATGATCAATTGATCATTTAAACCTTCAAACAGATATCCAGTGGTAGTTTTATTACAACATCTGATTCATGCATCATTTTTTTCAATTAATCCAGATTAACCCCTCTTTTCAACTATATCCCTGAAGAAGGACCCAAAAAAATATTAAATACCCTGAAACGCGTCGGGCTTGAAAAGAGTCTCTCTGTTTACCTCATCATTGTTTACTGTTTGATGTTCATTATGTCAATTATGTATTACCATTATGCTACCTAGGTTATCCACTTTGTTTTTAATAAATGTATTTCTTTACGAAATAAATATATTCTTTTATACTGTATATTAGTCTATACTCCTATATTTCTTCTACCTCTGTGCAAGTGCCGGGAAAGTCCACTTAGGGGAACCCGTTGTTTTATGACCTCTGCATAGTGCTCAGCTAAAGCTACCTGTAGAAGGTTGGTGGTGTTTTCCTGATCCCATCACTACCGCAGGCAGCTACATTATTTTAACGTTAGTGTAGTGCGTCCTCCTCACAGTGTTCAGCTAAAGCTACACGTTAGTGTAGTGCGACCTCTGCACAGTGTTCAGCTAAAGCTACAAGTTAGTGTAATGCGTCCGCTGAACAGTGTTCATATAAAGCTACAAGTCAGAGTAGTGCACAGTGTTCAACTAAAGCTACAAGTTGGTGTAGTGCGTCCTCCTCACATTGTTCAGCTAACGCTACAAGTTAGTGTAGTGTGACCTCTGCACAGTGTTCAGCTAAAGCTACAAGTTAGTGTAGTGCGTCCTCCTCACAGTGTTCAGCTAAAGCTACAAGTTAGTGTAGAGCGTCCTCTGAACAGTGTTCAGCTAAAGCTACAAGTTAGTGTAGTGTGTCCTTTGAACAGTGTTCATCTAAAGCTACAAGTTAGTGTAGTGCACAGTGTTTAGCTAAAGCTACAAGGTAGTGTAGTGCGTCCTCCTCACAGTGTTCAGCTAAAGCTACAAGTTAGTGTAGTGCGTCCTCCTCACAGTGTTCAGCTAAAGCTACAAGTTAGTGTAGTGCGACCTCTGCACAGTGTTCAGCTAAAGCTACAAGTTAGTGCAGTGCGTCCTCCTCACAGTGTTCAGCTAAAGCTACAAGTTAGTGTAGTGCGACCTCTGCACAGTGTTCAGTTAAAGCTACCTCTAGAAGGATGGTGTTTTTTCCTGATCCTATCACTACCACAGGCAGCTACATTATTTTAACGTTAGTGTAGTGCGACCTCTGCACAGTGTTCAGTTAAAGCTACTAGTTAGTGTAGTGCGTCCTCCTCACAGTGTTTAGCTAAAGCTAAAAGTTAGTGTAGTTCGACCTCTGCACAGTTTTCAGTTAAAGCTACCTGTAGAAGGTTGGTGTTTTTTTCCTGATCCTATCACTACCACAGGCAGCTGCATTATTTTAACGTTAGTATAGTGCGTCCTCCTCACATTGTTCAGCTAAAGCTATCTGTAGAAAGTTGGTATTGTTTTCCTGATCCTATCACTACCGCAGGCAGCTACATTATTTACAAGTTAGTCTAGTGCGACCTTTGCACAGTGCTCACCTAAAGCTACCTGTAGAAGGTTGGTGGTGTTTTCCTGATTCTATCACTACCGCAGGCAGCTACATTATTTACACGTTAGTCTAGTGCGACCTCTGCACAGTGTTCAGCTAAAGCTACCTGTAGAAGGTTGGTGGTTGTAACGACACCCCGAGTATGAAAGGGGTTAAAGTCGTTTAGGACATTTCATACCCAAACACAAAGGCAGCTACCGAACACTCCAATCAGCCGAACAAGGAACCCATACAAATAATCCACCCCAAAAAGGAGACACGGCTCTGTCTTCAGGTTCCAAGCAGGAATCAACTCATTTATTATAACACATGGACACAACAGATAAAATAACTCAGAGACTCTTTCCCCCCCACCCTTGGAAAAGAGGGCGGGTTAAACTGTCCAATGACAATGGACACACAGGTCAGGTGTGTTTAACGTCTCATCAGTACACAGTGTTAGCAGGGAGAGCTGTTGGAAGAATCCCCCCTCCCTCCAATGCAATACGCATCCTGTGATCCAAGGCAGACAAACACAAACCCTCCAATGCAATACACATCCTGTGATCCCAGGCAGACAAACACAAACCCTCCAATGCAATACACATCCTGTGATCCAAGGCAGACAAACATAATAGAACATTGGTTTGCAGGAGGCTGGCATTCAGTCTCCTCCAAAAGCCTCTTTTCTGGCTAGGTTTGTCACAGTGGTGTTTTCCTGATCCCATCACTACCGCAGGCAGCTACATTATTTACACGTTAGTCTAGTGCGACCTCTGCAGAGTGTTCAGCTAAAGCTGCAAGTTAGTGTAATGCGTCCTCCTCACAGTGTTCAGCAAAAGCTACATGTTAGTGTAGTGCGACCTCTGCACAGTGTTCAGCTAAAGCTACAAGTTAGTGTAGTGCGTCTGCTGAACAGTGTTCATCTAAAGCTACAAGTCAGTGTAGTGCACAGTGTTCACCTAAAGCTACAAGTTAGTGTAGTGCATCCTCCTTACAGTGTTCAGCTGAAGCTACAAGTTAGTGTAGTGCGTCCTCCTCACAGTGTTCAGCTAAAGCTACAGGTTAGTGAAGTGCAACCACTGCACAGTGTTCAGCTAAAGCTACAGGTTAGTGAAGTGCAACCACTGCACAGTGTTCAGCTAAAGCTACAAGTTAGTGTAGTGCATCCTCTGCACAGTGTTCAGCTAAAGCTACAAGTTAGTGTAATGCATCCTCTGAACAGTGTTCAGCTAAAGCTACAAGTCAGTGTAGTGCACAGTGTTCACCTAAAGCTACAAGTTAGTGTAGTGCATCCACCTCACAGTGTTCAGCTGAAGCTACAAGTTAGTGTAGTGCGTCCTCCTCACAGTGTTCAGCTAAAGCTACAAGTTAGTGAAGTGTGACCACTGCACAGTGTTCAGCTAAAGCTACAAGTTAGTGTAGTGCGTCCTCTGCACAGTGTTCAGCTAAAGCTACAAGTTAGTGTAATGCATCCTCTGAACAGTGTTCAGCTAAAGCTACCTGTAGAAGGTTGGTGGTGTTTTCCTGATCCTATCACTACCGCAGGCAGCTACATTATTTACACGTTAGTCTAGTGCGACCTCTGCAGAGTGTTCAGCTAAAGCTGCAAGTTAGTGTAATGCGTCCTCCTCACAGTGTTCAGCAAAAGCTACATGTTAGTGTAGTGCGACCTCTGCACAGTGTTCAGCTAAAGCTACAAGTTAGTGTAGTGCGTCTGCTGAACAGTGTTCATCTAAAGCTACAAGTCAGTGTAGTGCACAGTGTTCACCTAAAGCTACAAGTTAGTGTAGTGCATCCTCCTTACAGTGTTCAGCTGAAGCTACAAGTTAGTGTAGTGCGTCCTCCTCACAGTGTTCAGCTAAAGCTACAGGTTAGTGAAGTGCAACCACTGCACAGTGTTCAGCTAAAGCTACAAGTTAGTGTAGTGCATCCTCTGCACAGTGTTCAGCTAAAGCTACAAGTTAGTGTAATGCATCCTCTGAACAGTGTTCAGCTAAAGCTACAAGTCAGTGTAGTGCACAGTGTTCACCTAAAGCTACAAGTTAGTGTAGTGCGTCCACCTCACAGTGTTCAGCTGAAGCTACAAGTTAGTGTAGTGCGTCCTCCTCACAGTGTTCAGCTAAAGCTACAAGTTAGTGAAGTGTGACCACTGCACAGTGTTCAGCTAAAGCTACAAGTTAGTGTAGTGCGTCCTCTGCACAGTGTTCAGCTAAAGCTACAAGTTAGTGTAATGCATCCTCTGAACAGTGTTAAGCTAAAGCTACCTGTAGAAGGTTGGTGGTGTTTTCCTGATCCTATCACTACCGCAGGCAGCTACATTATTTACACGTTAGTCTAGTTTGACCTCTGCACAGTGTTCAGCTAAAGCTACCTGTAGAAGGTTGGTGGTGTTTTCCTGATCCCATCACTACCACAGGCAGCTACATTATTTTAACGTTAGTGTAGTGCATCCTCCTCACAGTGTTCAGCTAAAGCTACAAGTTAGTGTAGTGCATCCTCCTCACTGTGTTCATCTAAAGCTACAAGTTAGTGTAGTGCATCCTCTGAACAGTGTTCATCTAAAGCTACAAGTTAGTGTAGTGCACAGTGTTCAGCTAAAGCTAGAAGTTAGTGTAGTGCGTCCTCTGAACAGTGTTCAGCTAAAGCTACAAGTTAGTGTAGTGCGTCCTCTGTACAGTTTTCATCTAGAGCTACAAGTTAGTGTAGTACGTCCTCCTCACAGTGTTCAGCTAAAGCTACAAGTTTGTGTACTGCGACCTCTGCACAGTGTTCAGCTAAAGCTACAAGTTAGTGTAGTACGTCCTCCTCACAGTGTTCAGCTAAAGCTACAAGTTTGTGTACTGCGACCTCTGCACAGTGTTCAGCTAAAGCTACAAGTTAGAGTAATGCATCCTCCTCACAGTGTTCAGCTAAACATACAAGTTAGTGTAGTGCGACCTCTGCACAGTGTTCAGCTACAGCTACAAGTTAGTGTAGTGCGTCCTCTGAACAGTGTTCAGCTAAAGCTACAAGTTAGTGTAGTGCATACTCCTCACAGTGTTCAGCTAAAGCTACAAGTTAGTTTAGTGCGACCTCTGCACAGTGTTCAGCTAAAGCAACCTGTAGAAGGTTGGTGGTGTTTTCCTAATCCCATCACTACAGCAGGCAGCTACATTATTTTAACGTTAGTGTAGTGCATCCTCTTCACAGTGTTCAGCTAAAGCTACAAGTTAGTAAAGTGCGTCCTTCTCACAGTGTACAGCTAAAGCTACAAGTTAGTGTAGTGCAGCATCCTCTGAACAGTGTTCATCTAAAGCTACAAGTTAGTGTAGCGCACAGTGTTCAGCTAAAGCTACAAGTTAGTGTAGTGCGTCCTCCTCACAGTGTTAAGCTAAAGCTACAAGTTAGTGTAGTGTGTCCTCCTCACAGTGTTCAGCTAAAGCTACAAGTTAGTGTAGTGCGGCCTCTGCACAGTGTTCAGCTGAAGCTACAAGTTAGTGTAGTGCGTCCTCTGCACAGTGTTCAGCTAAAGCTAAAAGTTAGTGTAGTGCGTCCTCTGAACAGTGTTCAGCTAAAGCTACAATTTAGTGTAGTGCGTCCTCTGAACAGTGTTCATCTAAAGCTACAAGTCAGTGTAGTGCACAGTGTTCAGCTAAAGCTACAAGTTAGTGTAGTGCGTCCTCTGAACAGTGTTCAGCTAAAGATACAAGTTAGTGTAGTGCACATTGTTCAGCTAAAGCTACAAGTTAGTGTAGTGCGTCCTCCTCACAGTGTTCAGCTGAAGCTACAAGTTAGGGTAGTGCGACCTCTGCACAGTGTTCAGCTAAAGCTACAAGTTAGTGTAATGCGTCCCCCTCACAGTGTTCAGCTAAACATACAAGTTAGTGTAGTGCGTCCTCTGAACAGTGTTCAGCTAAAGCTACAAGTTAGTGTAGTGCATCCTCTGAACAGTGTTCATCTAAAGCTACAAGTCAGTGTAGTGCACAGTGTTCAGCTAAAGCTACAAGTTAGTGTAGTGCATCCTCCTCACAGTGTTCAGTTAAAGCGACAAGTTAGTGTAGTGCATCCTCCTCACAGTGTTCAGCTAAAGCTAAAAGTTAGTGTAGTGCGACCTCTGCACAGTGTTCAGCTAAAGCTACAAGTTAGTGTAGTGCGTCCTCCTCACAGTGTTCAGCTAAAGCTACAAGTTAGTGTGGTGCGTCGACCTCACAGTGTTCAGCTAATACTACAAGTTAGTGTAATGCGTCCTCTAAACAGTGTTCAGCTAAAGCTACCTTTAGAAGGTTGGTGGTGTTTTCCCGATCCAATCACTACCGCAGGCAGCTACATTATTTTAACGTTAGTGTAGTGCATCCTCCTCACAGTGTTCAGCTAAAGCTACAAGTTAGTGTAGTGCGTCCTTCTCACAGTGTTCAGCTAAAGCTACAAGTTAGTGTAGTGCATCCTATGAACGGTGTTCATCTAAAGCTACAAGTTAGTGTAGCGCACAGTGTTCAGCTAAAGCTACAAGTTAGTGTAGTGCGTCCTCTGAACAGTGTTTAGCTAAAGCTACAAGTTAGTGTAGTGCGTCCTCCTCACAGTGTTCAGCTAAAGCTACAAGTTAGTGTTGTGCAACCTCTGCACAGTGTTCAGCTAAAGCTACAAGTTAGTGTAGTGCGTCCTCCTCACAGTGTTCAGCTAAAGCTAAAAGTTAGTGTAGTGTGTCCTCCTCACAGTGTTCAGCTAAAGCTGCATGTTAGTGTGGTGCGTCGACCTCACAGTGTTCAGCTAAAACTACAAGTTAGTTGAATGTGTTCTCTAAACAGTGTTCAGCTAAAGCTACCTGTAGAAGGTTGGTGGTGTTTTCCTGATCCCATCACTACCGCAGGCAGCTACATTATTTTAACGTTAGTGTAGTGCATCCTCTTCAAGGTGTTCAGCTAAAGCTACAAGTTAGTGTAGTGCAGCATCCTCTGAACAGTGTTCATCTAAAGCTACAAGTTAGTGTAGCGCACAGTGTTCAGCTAAAGCTACAAGTTAGTGTAGTGCGTCCTCTGAACAGTGTTCAGCAAAAGATACAAGTTAGTGTAGTGCGTCCTCTGAACAGTGTTTAGCTAAAGCTACAAGTTAGTGTAGTGCGTCCTCTGAACAGTGTTCAGCTAAAGCTACAAATTAGTGTAGTGCACAGTGTTAAGCTAAAGCTACAAGTTAGTGTAGTGCGTCCTTCTCACAGTGTTCAGCTAAAGCTACAAGTTAGTGTAGTGCGTCCTCCACACAGTGTTCAGATAAAGCTACAAGTTAGTGTAGTGCGGCCTCTGCACAGTGTACAGCTGAAGCTACAAGTTAGTGTAGTGCGTCCTCCTCACAGTGTTCAGCTAAAGCTACAAGTTAGTGTAGTGCGTCCTCTGAACAGTGTTTAGCTAAAGCTACAAGTTAGTGTAGTGCATCATCTAAACTGTGTTCAGCTAAAGCTACAAATTAGTGTAGTGCACAGTGTTCAGCTAAAGCTACAAGTTAGTGTAGTGCGTCCTCCTCACAGTGTTCAGCTAAAGCTACAAGTTAGTGTAGTGTGGCCTCTGCACAGTGTTCAGCTGAAGCTACAAGTTAGTGTAGTGAGTCCTCTGCACAGTGTTCAGCTAAAGCTACAAGTTAGTGTAGTGCGTCCTCTGAACAGTGTTCAGCTAAAGCTACAAGTTAGTGTAGTACACAGTGTTCAGCTAAAGCTACAAGTTAGTGTAGTGAGTCCTCCTCACGGTGTTCAGCTAAAGCTACAAGTTAGTGTAGTGCGTCCTTCTCACAGTGTTCAGCTAAAGCTACAAGTTAGTGTAGTGCGTCCTCCTCACAGTGTTCAGCTAAAGCTACAAGTTAGAGTAGTGCGACCTCTGCACACTGTTTAGCTAAAGATACAAATTAGTGTAGTGCGTCCTCCTCACAGTGTTCAGCTAAAGCTACAAGTTAGTGTAGTGCAACCTCTGCACAGTGTTCAGCTGAAGCTACAAGTTAGTGTAGTGCATACTCTGAACAGTGTTCAGCTAAAGCTACAAATTAGTGTTGTGCGTCCTCCTCACAGTGTTCAGCTAAAGCTACATTAGTGTATTTGAACCTCTGCACAGTGTTCAGCTAAAGCTACAAGTTAGTGTAGTGCGTCCTCCTCACAGTGTTCAGCTAAAGCTACAAGTTGGTGTAGTGTGTCCTCCTCACAGTGTTCAGCTAAAGCTGCAAGTTAGTGTAGTGCGACCTCTGCACAGTGTTCAGCTAAAGCTACAAGTTAGTGTAGTGTGTCCTCTGAACAGTGTTCAGCTAAAGCTACAAGTTAGTGTAGTGTGACGTCTGCACAGTGTTCAGCTGAAGCTAAAAGTTAGTGTAGTGTGACCTCTGCACAGTGTTCAGCTAAAGCTACAAGTTAGTGTAGTGCACCCTTCTCACAGTGTTCAGCTAAAGCTACAAGTTAGTGCAGTGCAACCTCTGCACAGTGTTCAGCTAAAGCTACAAGTTAGTGCAGTGCGTCCTCTGAACAGTGTTCAGCTAAAGCTACAAGTTAGTGTAGTGCGACTTCTGCACAGTGTTCAGCTAAAGCTACAAGTTAGTGTAATGCATACTCCTCACAGTGTTCAACTAAACATACAAGTTAGTGTAGTGCGACCTCTGTACAGTGTTCAGCTACAGCTACAAGTTAGTGTAGTGCGTCCTCTGAACAGTGTTCATCTAAAGCTACAAGTTAGAGTAGTGTGTCCTCCTCACAGTGTTCAGCTAAAGCTACAAGTTAGTGTAGTGCGTCCTCCTCACAGTGTTCAGCTAAAGCTACAAGTTAGTGTAGTGCGACCTCTGCACAGTGTTCAGCTAAAGCTACAAGTTAGTGTAATGCGTACTCCTCACAGTGTTCAGATAAACATACAAGTTAGTGTAGTGCGACCTCTGTACAGTGTTCAGCTACAGCTACAAGTTAGTGTAGTGCATCCTCTGAACAGTGTTCAGCTAAAGCTACAAGTTAGTGTAGTGCATCCTCTGAACAGTGTTCATCTAAAGCTACAAGTCAGTGTAGTGCACAGTGTTCAGCTAAAGCTACAAGTTAGTGTGGTGCATCCTCCTCACAGTGTTCAGCTAAAGCGACAAGTTAGTGTAGTGCATCCTCCTCACAGTGTTCAGCTAAAGCTACAAGTTAGTGTAGTGCGACCTCTGCACAGTGTTCAGCTAAAGCTACAAGTTAGTGTAGTGCGTCCTCCTCACAGTGTTCAGCTAAAGCTACAAGTTAGTGTGGTGCGTCGACCTCACAGTGTTCAGCTAAAACTACAAGTTAGTGTAATGCGTCCTCTAAACAGTGTTCAGCTAAAGCTACCTTTAGAAGGTTGGTGGTGTTTTCCCGATCCAATCACTACCGCAGGCAGCTACATTATTTTAACGTTAGTGTAGTGCATCCTCCTCACAGTGTTCAGCTAAAGCTACAAGTTAGTGTAGTGCGTCCTTCTCACAGTGTTCAGCTAAAGCTACAAGTTAGTGTAGTGCATCCTATGAACGGTGTTCATCTAAAGCTACAAGTTAGTGTAGCGCACAGTGTTCAGCTAAAGCTACAAGTTAGTGTAGTGCGTCCTCTGAACAGTGTTTAGCTAAAGCTACAAGTTAGTGTAGTGCGTCCTCCTCACAGTGTTCAGCTAAAGCTACAAGTTAGTGTTGTGCAACCTCTGCACAGTGTTCAGCTAAAGCTACAAGTTAGTGTAGTGCGTCCTCCTCACAGTGTTCAGCTAAAGCTAAAAGTTAGTGTAGTGTGTCCTCCTCACAGTGTTCAGCTAAAGCTGCAAGTTAGTGTAGTGCGACCTCTGCACAGTGTTCAGCTGAAGCTACAAGTTAGTGTAGTGCGTCCTCTGCACAGTGTTCAGCTAAAGCTACAAGTTAGTGTAGTGTGACGTCTGCACAGTGTTCAGCTGAAGCTACAAGTTAGTGTAGTGTGACCTCTGCACAGTGTTCAGCTAAAGCTACAAGTTAGTGTAGTGCACCCTCCTCACAATGTTCAGCTAAAGCTACAAGTTAGTGTAGTGCAACCTCTGCACAGTGTTCAGCTAAAGCTACAAGTTAGTGTAGTGCGTCCTCCTCACAGTGTTCAGCTAAAGCTACAAGTTAGTGTAGTGTGTCCTCCTCACAGTGTTCAGCTAAAGCTACAAGTTAGTGGGGTGCGTCCTGCTCACAGTGTTCAGCTAAAGCTACAAGTCAGTGTGGTGCGTCGACCTCACAGTGTTCAGCTAAAACTACAAGTTAGTGTAATGTGTTCTCTAAACAGTGTTCAGCTAAAGCTACCTGTAGAAGGTTGGTGGTGTTTTTCTGATCCCATCACTACCGCAGGCAGCTACATTATTTTAACGTTAGTGTAGTGCATCCTCCTCAAGGTGTTCAGCTAAAGCTACAAGTTAGTGTAGTGCGTCCTTCTCACAGTGTTCAGCTAAAGCTACAAGTTAGTGTAGTGCGTCCTCTGAACAGTGTTTAGCTAAAGCTACAAGTTAGTGTTGTGCATCCTCTGAACAGTGTTAGCTACAAGTTAGTGTAGCGCACAGTGTTCAGCTAAAGCTACAAGTTAGTGTAGTGCGTCCTCTGAACAGTGTTCAGCTAAAGCTACAAGTTAGTGTAGTGCGTCCTCTGAACAGTGTTTAGCTAAAGCTACAAGTTAGTGTAGTGAGTCCTCTGAACAGTGTTCAGCTAAAGCTACAAATTAGTGTAGTGCACAGTGTTCAGCTAAAGCTACAAGTTAGTGTAGTGCGTCCTCCTCACAGTGTTCAGCTAAAGCTACAAGTTAGTGTAGTGTGTCCTCCTCACAGTGTTCAGCTAAAGCTACAAGTTAGTGGGGTGCGTCCTGCTCACAGTGTTCAGCTAAAGCTACAAGTCAGTGTGGTGCATCGACCTCACAGTGTTCAGCTAAAACTACAAGTTAGTGTAATGTGTTCTCTAAACAGTGTTCAGCTAAAGCTACCTGTAGAAGGTTGGTGGTGTTTTCCTGATCCCATCACTACCGCAGGCAGCTACATTATTTTAACGTTAGTGTAGTGCATCCTCCTCAAGGTGTTCAGCTAAAGCTGCAAGTTAGTGTAGTGCGCCCTTTTCACAGTGTTCAGCTTAAGCTACAAGTTAGTGTAGTGCGTCCTTCTCACAGTGTTTAGCTAAAGCTACAAGTTAGTGTAGTGCGTCCTCTGAACAGTGTTCAGCTAAAGCTACAAGTTAGTGTAGTGCGTCCTCTGAACAGTGTTTAGCTAAAGCTACAAGTTAGTGTAGTGCGTCCTCTGAACAGTGTTCAGCTAAAGCTACAAATTAGTGTAGTGCGTCCTCCTCACAGTGTTCAGCTAAAGCTACAAGTTAGTGTAGTGCGTCCTCCTCACAGTGTTCAGCTAAAGCTACAAGTTAGTGTAGTGCGTCCTCCTCACAGTGTTCAGCTAAAGCTACAAGTTAGTGTAGTGCGGCCTCTGCACAGTGTACAGCTGAAGCTACAAGTTAGTGTAGTGCGTCCTCCTTACAGTGTTCAGCTAAAGCTACAAGTTAGTGTAGTGCGTCCTCTGAACAGTGTTTAGCTAAAGCTACAAGTTAGTGTAGTGCGTCATCTAAACAGTGTTCAGCTAA
This sequence comes from Lithobates clamitans, assembly GCA_037952925.1. Lineage (NCBI taxonomy): Eukaryota > Metazoa > Chordata > Amphibia > Anura > Ranidae > Lithobates > Lithobates clamitans. The sequence continues at coordinate 1,067,328 of JBBGZY010000730.1, forward strand.
AGCTACAAATTAGTGTAGTGCACAGTGTTCAGCTAAAGCTACAAGTTAGTGTAGTACGTCCTCCTCACAGTGTTCAGCTAAAGCTACAAGTTAGTGTAGTGTGGCCTCTGCACAATGTTCAGCTGAAGCTACAAGTTAGTGTAGTGCGTCCTCTGCACAGTGTTCAGCTAAAGCTACAAATTAGTGTAGTGCGTCCTCTGAACAGTGTTCAGCTAAAGCTACAAGTTAGTGTAGTGCACAGTGTTCAGCTAAAGCTACAAGTTAGTGTAGTGTGTCCTCCTCACGGTGTTCAGCTAAAGCTACAAGTTAGTGTAGTGCGTCCTTCTCACAGTGTTCAGCTAAAGCTACAAGTTAGTGTAGTGCGTCCTCCTCACAGTGTTCAGCTAAAGCTACAAGTTAGTGTAGTGCGACCTCTGCACAGTGTTCAGCTAAAGGTACAAATTAGTGTAGTGCGTCCTTCTCACAGTGTTCAGCTAAAGCTACAAGTTAGTGTAGTGCAAACTCTGCACAGTGTTCAGCTGAAGCTACAAGTTAGTGTAGTGCATACTCTGAACAGTGTTCAGCTAAAGCTACAAATTAGTGTAGTGCGTCCTCCTCACAGTGTTCAGCTAAAGCTACGTTAGTGTTGTGCAACCTCTGCATAGTGTTCAGCTAAAGCTACAAGTTAGTGTAGTGCGTCCTCCTCACAGTGTTCAGCTAAAGCTACAAGTTGGTGTAGTGTGTCCTCCTCACAGTGTTCAGCTAAAGCTGCAAGTTAGTGTAGTGCGACCTCTGCACAGTGTTTAGCTAAAGCTACAAGTTAGTGTAGTGTGTCCTCTGAACAGTGTTCAGCTAAAGCTACAAGTTAGTGTAGTGTGACGTCTGCACAGTGTTCAGCTGAAGCTACAAGTTAGTGTAGTGCGTCCTCCTCACAGTGTTCAGCTAAAGCTACAAGTTAGTGTAGTGTGTCCTCCTCACAGTGTTCAGCTAAAGCTACAAGTTAGTGGGGTGCGTCCTGCTCACAGTGTTCAGCTAAAGCTACAAGTCAGTGTGGTGCATCGACCTCACAGTGTTCAGCTAAAACTACAAGTTAGTGTAATGTGTTCTCTAAACAGTGTTCAGCTAAAGCTACCTGTAGAAGGTTGGTGGTGTTTTCCTGATCCCATCACTACCGCAGGCAGCTACATTATTTTAACGTTAGTGTAGTGCATCCTCCTCAAGGTGTTCAGCTAAAGCTGCAAGTTAGTGTAGTGCGTCCTTCTCACAGTGTTCAGCTTAAGCTACAAGTTAGTGTAGTGCGTCCTTCTCACAGTGTTTAGCTAAAGCTACAAGTTAGTGTAGTGCGTCCTCTGAACAGTGTACAGCTAAAGCTACAAGTTAGTGTAGTGCATCCTCTGAACAGTGTTTAGCTAAAGCTACAAGTTAGTGTAGTGCGTCCTCTGAACAGTGTTCAGCTAAAGCTACAAATTAGTGTAGTGCGTCCTCCTCACAGTGTTCAGCTAAAGCTACAAGTTAGTGTAGTGCGTCCTCCTCACAGTGTTCAGCTAAAGCTACAAGTTAGTGTAGTGCGTCCTCCTCACAGTGTTCAGCTAAAGCTACAAGTTATTGTAGTGCGGCCTCTGCACAGTGTACAGCTGAAGCTACAAGTTAGTGTAGTGCGTCCTCCTTACAGTGTTCAGCTAAAGCTACAAGTTAGTGTAGTGCGTCCTCTGAACAGTGTTTAGCTAAAGCTACAAGTTAGTGTAGTGCGTCATCTAAACAGTGTTCAGCTAAAGCTACAAATTAGTGTAGTGCACAGTGTTCAGCTAAAGCTACAAGTTAGTGTAGTACGTCCTCCTCACAGTGTTCAGCTAAAGCTACAAGTTAGTGTAGTGTGGCCTCTGCACAATGTACAGCTGAAGCTACAAGTTAGTGTAGTGCGTCCTCTGCACAGTGTTCAGCTAAAGCTACAAATTAGTGTAGTGCGTCCTCTGAACAGTGTTCAGCTAAAGCTACAAGTTAGTGTAGTGCACAGTGTTCAGCTAAAGCTACAAGTTAGTGTAGTGTGTCCTCCTCACGGTGTTCAGCTAAAGCTACAAGTTAGTGTAGTGCGTCCTTCTCACAGTGTTCAGCTAAAGCTACAAGTTAGTGTAGTGCGTCCTCCTCACAGTGTTCAGCTAAAGCTACAAGTTAGTGTAGTGCGACCTCTGCACAGTGTTCAGCTAAAGATACAAATTAGTGTAGTGCGTCCTCCTCACAGTGTTCAGCTAAAGCTACAAGTTAGTGTAGTGCAAACTCTGCACAGTGTTCAGCTGAAGCTACAAGTTAGTGTAGTGCATACTCTGAACAGTGTTCAGCTAAAGCTACAAATTAGTGTAGTGCGTCCTCCTCACAGTGTTCAGCTAAAGCTACGTTAGTGTTGTGCAACCTCTGCATAGTGTTCAGCTAAAGCTACAAGTTAGTGTAGTGCGTCCTCCTCACAGTGTTCAGCTAAAGCTACAAGTTGGTGTAGTGTGTCCTCCTCACAGTGTTCAGCTAAAGCTGCAAGTTAGTGTAGTGCGACCTCTGCACAGTGTTTAGCTAAAGCTACAAGTTAGTGTAGTGTGTCCTCTGAACAGTGTTCAGCTAAAGCTACAAGTTAGTGTAGTGTGACGTCTGCACAGTGTTCAGCTGAAGCTACAAGTTAGTGTAGTGCGTCCTCCTCACAGTGTTCAGCTAAAGCTACAAGTTAGTGTAGTGTGTCCTCCTCACAGTGTTCAGCTAAAGCTACAAGTTAGTGGGGTGCGTCCTGCTCACAGTGTTCAGCTAAAGCTACAAGTCAGTGTGGTGCATCGACCTCACAGTGTTCAGCTAAAACTACAAGTTAGTGTAATGTGTTCTCTAAACAGTGTTCAGCTAAAGCTACCTGTAGAAGGTTGGTGGTGTTTTCCTGATCCCATCACTACCGCAGGCAGCTACATTATTTTAACGTTAGTGTAGTGCATCCTCCTCAAGGTGTTCAGCTAAAGCTGCAAGTTAGTGTAGTGCGTCCTTCTCACAGTGTTCAGCTTAAGCTACAAGTTAGTGTAGTGCGTCCTTCTCACAGTGTTTAGCTAAAGCTACAAGTTAGTGTAGTGCGTCCTCTGAACAGTGTACAGCTAAAGCTACAAGTTAGTGTAGTGCGTCCTCTGAACAGTGTTTAGCTAAAGCTACAAGTTAGTGTAGTGCGTCCTCTGAACAGTGTTCAGCTAAAGCTACAAATTAGTGTAGTGCGTCCTCCTCACAGTGTTCAGCTAAAGCTACAAGTTAGTGTAGTGCGTCCTCCTCACAGTGTTCAGCTAAAGCTACAAGTTAGTGTAGTGCGTCCTCCTCACAGTGTTCAGCTAAAGCTACAAGTTAGTGTAGTGCGGCCTCTGCAGAGTGTACAGCTGAAGCTACAAGTTAGTGTAGTGCGTCCTCCTTACAGTGTTCAGCTAAAGCTACAAGTTAGTGTAGTGCGTCCTCTGAACAGTGTTTAGCTAAAGCTACAAGTTAGTGTAGTGCGTCATCTAAACAGTGTTCAGCTAAAGCTACAAATTAGTGTAGTGCACAGTGTTCAGCTAAAGCTACAAGTTAGTGTAGTGTGTCCTCTGAACAGTGTTCAGCTAAAGCTACAAGTTAGTGTAGTGTGACGTCTGCACAGTGTTCAGCTGAAGCTACAAGTTAGTGTAGTGCGTCCTCCTCACAGTGTTCAGCTAAAGCTACAAGTTAGTGTAGTGTGTCCTCCTCACAGTGTTCAGCTAAAGCTACAAGTTAGTGGGGTGCGTCCTGCTCACAGTGTTCAGCTAAAGCTACAAGTCAGTGTGGTGCATCGACCTCACAGTGTTCAGCTAAAACTACCTGTAGAAGGTTGGTGGTGTTTTCCTGATCCCATCACTACCGCAGGCAGCTACATTATTTTAACGTTAGTGTAGTGCATCCTCCTCAAGGTGTTCAGCTAAAGCTGCAAGTTAGTGTAGTGCGTCCTTCTCACAGTGTTCAGCTTAAGCTACAAGTTAGTGTAGTGCGTCCTTCTCACAGTGTTTAGCTAAAGCTACAAGTTAGTGTAGTGCGTCCTCTGAACAGTGTTCAGCTAAAGCTACAAGTTAGTGTAGTGCGTCCTCTGAACAGTGTTTAGCTAAAGCTACAAGTTAGTGTAGTGCGTCCTCTGAACAGTGTTCAGCTAAAGCTACAAATTAGTGTAGTGCGTCCTCCTCACAGTGTTCAGCTAAAGCTACAATTTAGTGTAGTGCGTCCTCCTCACAGTGTTCAGCTAAAGCTACAAGTTAGTGTAGTGCGTCCTCCTCACAGTGTTCAGCTAAAGCTACAAGTTAGTGTAGTGCGGCCTCTGCACAGTGTACAGCTGAAGGTACAAGTTAGTGTAGTGCGTCCTCCTTACAGTGTTCAGCTAAAGCTACAAGTTAGTGTAGTGCGTCCTCTGAACAGTGTTTAGCTAAAGCTACAAGTTAGTGTAGTGCGTCATCTAAACAGTGTTCAGCTAAAGCTACAAATTAGTGTAGTGCACAGTGTTCAGCTAAAGCTACAAGTTAGTGTAGTACGTCCTCCTCACAGTGTTCAGCTAAAGCTACAAGTTAGTGTAGTGTGGCCTCTGCACAATGTTCAGCTGAAGCTACAAGTTAGTGTAGTGCGTCCTCTGCACAGTGTTCAGCTAAAGCTACAAATTAGTGTAGTGCGTCCTCTGAACAGTGTTCAGCTAAAGCTACAAGTTAGTGTAGTGCACAGTGTTCAGCTAAAGCTACAAGTTAGTGTAGTGTGTCCTCCTCACGGTGTTCAGCTAAAGCTACAAGTTAGTGTAGTGCGTCCTTCTCACAGTGTTCAGCTAAAGCTACAAGTTAGTGTAGTGCATCCTCCTCACAGTGTTCAGCTAAAGCTACAAGTTAGTGTAGTGCGACCTCTGCACAGTGTTCAGCTAAAGATACAAATTAGTGTAGTGCGTCCTCCTCACAGTGTTCAGCTAAAGCAACAAGTTAGTGTAGTGCAAACTCTGCACAGTGTTCAGCTGAAGCTACAAGTTAGTGTAGTGCATACTCTGAACAGTGTTCAGCTAAAGCTACAAATTAGTGTAGTGCGTCCTCCTCACAGTGTTCAGCTAAAGCTACGTTAGTGTTGTGCAACCTCTGCATAGTGTTCAGCTAAAGCTACAAGTTAGTGTAGTGCGTCCTCCTCACAGTGTTCAGCTAAAGCTACAAGTTGGTGTAGTGTGTCCTCCTCACAGTGTTCAGCTAAAGCTGCAAGTTAGTGTAGTGCGACCTCTGCACAGTGTTTAGCTAAAGCTACAAGTTAGTGTAGTGTGTCCTCTGAACAGTGTTCAGCTAAAGCTACAAGTTAGTGTAGTGTGACGTCTGCACAGTGTTCAGCTGAAGCTACAAGTTAGTGTAGTGCGACCTCTGCACAGTGTTCAGCTAAAGCTACAAGTTAGTGTAGTGCATCCTTCTCACAGTGTTCAGCTAAAGCTACAAGTTAGTGTAGTGCAACCTCTGCACAGTGTTCAGCTAAAGCTACAAGTTAGTGTATTGCATCCTCTGAACAGTGTTCAGCTAAAGCTACAAGTTAGTGTAGTGCACAATGTTCAGCTAAAGCTACAAGTTAGTGTAGTGTGTCCTCCTCACAGTGTTCAGCTAAAGATACAAGTTAATATGGATTATCCCTGCGCTACCTTGGAAACAGCGGTGTGTACGGACAGCTGCAAGCACAGAGTAGGATCAAACAAAGCCCATGAATAGTGCAAAACAAAAGTGGAAAGTGCTGCGCTAATCCAGTGTGATATGTTTGTGTAACAGTGTTTATTTAAGAAAATTAAATCAACAAATGAAAAAATGGGGTGTACAGGTGCTATGTCTGTGTGCACAGTATCCTGTATTTATACACTAAATCTGAGTGAAAAAAACCCAATCCTATATGCTGTGGAACCTGTAGAAGGGATGCAAAAGTGCTCTGTGTGTAGGGAACCAATGCGAATAGTTCTCATACACATCTAGTAACTTGTGCAAATAAACCCTTAAAGTGCTGTCGTGCCTGTGCAAAAAAGGGTATTAGAATAGAAAAGTGAAAAAAGGTATGCGGGTACTGTGTTTGTATGCACAGTATCCTGTGAAGAAAGTATATAGATATATAACACAATTCCTTATGAAATGGAGTGTACGGGTGCTACGTCTGTGTGGGATACTGTGCACACAGACGTAGAACCCGTACACTCCATTTCATAAGGAATTGTGTTATATATCTATATACTTTCTTCACAGGATACTGTGCATACAAACACAGTACCCGCATACCTTTTTTCACTTTTCTATTCTAATACCCCTTTTTGCACAGGCACGACAGCACTTTAAGGGTTTATTTGCACAAGTTACTAGATGTGTATGAGAACTATTCGCATTGGTTCCCTACACACAGAGCACTTTTGCATCCCTTCTACAGGTTCAACAGCATATAGGATTGGGTTTTTTTCACTCAGATTTAGTGTATAAATACAGGATACTGTGCACACAGACATAGCACCTGTACACCCCATTTTTTCATTTGTTGATTTAATTTTCTTGAATAAACACTGTTACACAAACATATCACACTGGATTAGCGCAGCACTTTCCACTTTTGTTTTAAAGCTACAAGTTAGTGGAGTGCGTCCTCCTCACAGTGTTCAGCTAAAGCTACTAGTTAGTGTAGTGCGACCTCTGCACAGTGTTCAGCTAAAGCTACAAGTTAGTGTAGTGCGTCCTCCTCACAGTGTTCAGCTAAAGCTACGTTAGTGTTGTGCAACCTCTGCATAGTGTTCAGCTAAAGCTACAAGTTAGTGTAGTGCGTCCTCCTCACAGTGTTCAGCTAAAGCTACAAGTTGGTGTAGTGTGTCCTCCTCACAGTGTTCAGCTAAAGCTGCAAGTTAGTGTAGTGCGACCTCTGCACAGTGTTTAGCTAAAGCTACAAGTTAGTGTAGTGTGTCCTCTGAACAGTGTTCAGCTAAAGCTACAAGTTAGTGTAGTGTGACGTCTGCACAGTGTTCAGCTGAAGCTACAAGTTAGTGTAGTGTGACCTCTGCACAGTGTTCAGCTAAAGCTACAAGTTAGTGTAGTGCATCCTTCTCACAGTGTTCAGCTAAAGCTACAAGTTAGTGTAGTGCAACCTCTGCACAGTGTTCAGCTAAAGCTACAAGTTAGTGTATTGCATCCTCTGAACAGTGTTCAGCTAAAGCTACAAGTTAGTGTAGTGCACAATGTTCAGCTAAAGCTACAAGTTAGTGTAGTGTGTCCTCCTCACAGTGTTCAGCTAAAGATACAAGTTAATATGGATTATCCCTGCGCTACCTTGGAAACAGCGGTGTGTACGGACAGCTGCAAGCACAGAGTAGGATCAAACAAAGCCCATGAATAGTGCAAAACAAAAGTGGAAAGTGCTGCGCTAATCCAGTGTGATATGTTTGTGTAACAGTGTTTATTTAAGAAAATTAAATCAACAAATGAAAAAATGGGGTGTACAGGTGCTATGTCTGTGTGCACAGTATCCTGTATTTATACACTAAATCTGAGTGAAAAAAACCCAATCCTATATGCTGTGGAACCTGTAGAAGGGATGCAAAAGTGCTCTGTGTGTAGGGAACCAATGCGAATAGTTCTCATACACATCTAGTAACTTGTGCAAATAAACCCTTAAAGTGCTGTCGTGCCTGTGCAAAAAAGGGTATTAGAATAGAAAAGTGAAAAAAGGTATGCGGGTACTGTGTTTGTATGCACAGTATCCTGTGAAGAAAGTATATAGATATATAACACAATTCCTTATGAAATGGAGTGTACGGGTGCTACGTCTGTGTGGGATACTGTGCACACAGACGTAGAACCCGTACACTCCATTTCATAAGGAATTGTGTTATATATCTATATACTTTCTTCACAGGATACTGTGCATACAAACACAGTACCCGCATACCTTTTTTCACTTTTCTATTCTAATACCCCTTTTTGCACAGGCACGACAGCACTTTAAGGGTTTATTTGCACAAGTTACTAGATGTGTATGAGAACTATTCGCATTGGTTCCCTACACACAGAGCACTTTTGCATCCCTTCTACAGGTTCAACAGCATATAGGATTGGGTTTTTTTCACTCAGATTTAGTGTATAAATACAGGATACTGTGCACACAGACATAGCACCTGTACACCCCATTTTTTCATTTGTTGATTTAATTTTCTTAAATAAACACTGTTACACAAACATATCACACTGGATTAGCGCAGCACTTTCCACTTTTGTTTTAAAGCTACAAGTTAGTGGAGTGCGTCCTCCTCACAGTGTTCAGGTAAGGCTACTAGTTAGTGTAGTGCGACCTCTGCACAGTGTTCAGCTAAAGCTACAAGTTAGTGTAGTGCGTCCTCCTCACAGTGTTCAGCTAAAGCTGCAAGTTAGTGTAGTGCGACCTCTGCACAGTGTTTAGCTAAAGCTACAAGTTAGTGTAGTGAGTCCTTTGAACAGTGTTCAGCTAAAGCTACAAGTTAGTGTAGTGTGACGTCTGCACAGTGTTCAGCTGAAGCTACAAGTTAGTGTAGTGTGACCTCTGCACAGTGTTCAGCTAAAGCTACAAGTTAGTGTAGTGCACCCTTCTCACAGTGTTCAGCTAAAGCTACAAGTTAGTGTATTGCATCCTCTGAACAGTGTTCAGCTAAAGCTACAAGTTAGTGTAGTGCACAATGTTCAGCTAAAGCTACAAGTTAGTGTAGTGTGTCCTCCTCACAGTGTTCAGCTAAAGCTACAAGTTAATATGGATTATCCCTGCGCTACCTTGGAAACAGCGGTGTGTACGGACAGCTGCAAGCACAGAGTGGGATCAAACAAAGCCCATGAATAGTGCAAAACAAAAGTGGAAAGTGCTGCGCTAATCCAGTGTGATATGTTTGTGTAACAGTGTTTATTTAAGAAAATTAAATCAACAAATGAAAAAATAGGGTGTACAGGTGCTATGTCTGTGTGCACAGTATCCTGTATTTATACACTAAATCTGAGTGAAAAAAACCCAATCCTATATGCTGTTGAACCTGTAGAAGGGATGCAAAAGTGCTCTGTGTGTAGGGAACCAATGCGAATAGTTCTCATACACATCTAGTAACTTGTGCAAATAAACCCTTAAAGTGCTGTCGTGCCTGTGCAAAAAAGGGTATTAGAATAGAAAAGTGAAAAAAGGTATGCGGGTACTGTGTTTGTATGCACAGTATCCTGTGAAGAAAGTATATAGATATATAACACAATTCCTTATGAAATGGAGTGTACGGGTGCTACGTCTGTGTGGGATACTGTGCACACAGACGTAGCACCCGTACACTCCATTTCATAAGGAATTGTGTTATATATCTATATACTTTCTTCACAGGATACTGTGCATACAAACACAGTACCCGCATACCTTTTTTCACTTTTCTATTCTAATACCCCTTTTTGCACAGGCACGACAGCACTTTAAGGGTTTATTTGCACAAGTTACTAGATGTGTATGAGAACTATTTGCATTGGTTCCCTACACACAGAGCACTTTTGCATCCCTTCTACAGGTTCAACAGCATATAGGATTGGGTTTTTTTCACTCAGATTTAGTGTATAAATACAGGATACTGTGCACACAGACATAGCACCTGTACACCCCATTTTTTCATTTGTTGATTTAATTTTCTTAAATAAACACTGTTACACAAACATATCACACTGGATTAGCGCAGCACTTTCCACTTTTGTTTTAAAGCTACAAGTTAGTGGAGTGCGTCCTCCTCACAGTGTTCAGCTAAAGCTACTAGTTAGTGTAGTGAGACCTCTGCACAGTGTTCAGCTAAAGCTACAAGTTAGTGTAGTGCGTCCTCCTCACAGTGTTCAGCTAAAGCTACAAGTTAGTGTAGTGCAACCTCTGCACAGTGTTTAGCTAAAGCTACAAGTTAGTGTAGTGCGACCTCTGCACAGTGTTCAGCTGAAGCTACAAGTTAGTGTACTGTGTGTCCTCTGCACATGGTTCAGCTAAAGCTACAAAGTTAGTGTAGTGCGTCCTCTGAACAGTGTTCAGCTAAAGCTACAAGTTAGTGTAGTGCACAGTGTTCAGCTAAAGCTACAAGTTAGTGTAGTGTGTCCTTCTTACAGTGTTCAGCTAAAGCTACAAGTTAGTGTCGTGTGTCCTCCTCACAGTGTTCAGCTAAAGCTACAAGTTAGTGTTATGCGTCCTCCTTACAGTGTTCAGCTAAAGATACAAGTTAGTGTAGTGTGACCTCTGTACAGTGTTCAGCTACAGCTACAAGTTAGTGTAGTGCGTCCTCTGAACAGTGTTCAGCTAAAGCTACAAGTTAGTATAGTGCATCCTCCTCACAGTGTTCAGCTAAAGCTACAAGTTAGTGTAGTGCGACCTCTGCACAGTGTTCAGCTAAAGCTACAAGTTGGTGAAGTGTGTCCTCCTCACAGTGTTCAGCTAAAGCTACAAGTTAGTGTAGTGTAACCTCTGCACAGTGTTCAGCTAAAGCTACAAGTTAGTGCAGTGCGTCCTCCTCACAGTGTTCAGCTAAAGCTACAAGTTAGTGTAATGCTTCCTCTGAACAGTGTTCAGCTAAAGCTACCTATAGAAGGTTGGTGGTGTTTTCCTGATTCTATCACTACCGCAGGCAGCTACATTATTTTAACATTAGTGTAGTGTGACCTCTGAACAGTGTTCAGCTAAAGCTACAAGTTAGTGTAGTGTGACCTCTGCACAGTGTTCAGCTAAAGCTACAAGTTAGTGTAGTGCACAGTGTTCAGCTAAAGCTGCAAGTTAGTGTAGTGCGTCATCCTCACAGTGTTCAGCTAAAGCTACAAGTTAGTGTAGTGCACAGTGTTCAGCTAAAGCTGCAAGTTAGTGTAGTGCGTCATCCTCACAGTGTTCAGCTAAAGCTACAAGTTAGTGTAGTGCGTCCTCCTCACAGTGTTCAGCTAAAGCTACAAGTTAGTTTAGTGCATCCTCTGAACAGTGTTCATCTAAAGCTACAAGTTAGTGTAGTGCACAGTGTTCAGCTAAAGCTGCAAGTTAGTGTAGTGCGTCATCCTCACAGTGTTCAGCTAAAGCTACAAGTTAGTTTAGTGCATCCTCTGAACAGTGTTCATCTAAAGCTACAAGTTAGTGTAGTGCACAGTGTTCAGCTAAAGATGCAAGTTAGTGTAGTGCGTCCTCTGAACAGTGTTCAGCTAAAGCTACAAGTTAGTGTAGTGCGTCCTCTGAACAGTGTTCATCTAAAGCTACAAGTTAGTGTAGTGCGTCCTCTGAACGGTGTTCAGCTAAAGCTACAAGTTAGTGTAGTGCACAGTGTTCAGCTAAAGCTACAAGTTAGTGTAGTGCGTCCTCCTCACAGTGTTCAGCTAAAGCTACAAGTTAGTGTAGTGCACAGTGTTCAGCTAAAGCTACAAGTTAGTGTAGTGCACAGTGTTCAGCTAAAGCTACAAGTTAGTGTAGTGCGTCCTCCTCACAGTGTTCAGCTAAAGCTACAAGTTAGTGTAGTGCATCCTCTGCACAGTGTTCAGCTAAAGCTACAATTTAGTGTAATGCGTCCTCCTCACAGTGTTCAGCTAAAGATACAAGTTAGTGTAGTGTGACCTCTGCACAGTGTTCAGCTACAGCTACAAGTTAGTGTAGTGCATCCTCTGATCAGTGTTCAGCTAAAGCTACAAGTTAGTGTAGTGCACAGTGTTCTACTAAAGCTACAAGTTAGTGTAGTGCGTCCTCTGCACAGTGTTCAGCTAAAGCTACAATTTAGTGTAGTGCGTCCTCTGAACAGTGTTCATCTAAAGCTACAAGTCAGTGTAGTGCACAGTGTTCAGCTATAGCTACAAGTTAGTGTAGTGCGTCCTCCTCACAGTGTTCAGCTAAAGCTACAAGTTAGTGTAGTGCATCCTCCTCACAGTGTTCAGCTAAAGCTACAAGTTAGTGTAGTGCGTCCTTCTCACAGTGTTCAGCTAAAGCTAAAAGTTAGTGTAGTGCATCCTCTAAACAGTGTTCATCTAAAGCTACAAGTTAGTGTAGCGCACAGTGTCCAGCTAAAGTTACAAGTTAATGTAGAGCATCCTCTGAACAGTGTTTAGCTAAAGCTACAAGTTAGTTTAGTGCGTCTACTGAACAGTGTTCAGCTAAAGCTACAAATTAGTGTAGTGCACAGTGTTCAGCTAAAGCTACAAGTTAGTGTAGTGCGTCCTCTTCTCAGTGTTAAGCTAAAGCTACAAGTTAGTGTAGTACGTCCTGCTCACAGTGTTTAGCTAAAGCTACAAGTTAGTGTAGTGCGGCCTCTGCACAGTGTTCAGATGAAGCTACAAGTTAGTGTAGTGCGTCCTCTGCACAGTGTTCAGCTAAAGCTACAAGTTAGTGTAGTGCGTCCTCTGAACAGTGTTCAGCTAAAGCTACAAGTTAGTGTAGTGCACAGTGTTCAGCTAAAGCTACAAGTTAGTGTAGTGCGTCCTCTTCACAGTGTTCAGCTAAAGCTACAAGTTAGTGTAGTGCGACCTCTGCACAGTGTTCAGGTAAAGCTACAAGTTTTTTTTTTTTTAATCAAAAAAGGTTTTATTGAACATTCACATGTTTTCCAACAATAATCAATGTTCAGGTTGCACTTACAGTTACATCATTAATACCAATTAGGTTCACGTACATGTATACAGTTTTTTTCCAGCTAATTTGTCAATCCGTTGCATTTCTCCAGACATCTACAATACAACTCTCCCTGTTTTGACCATCACCGCCCACATTGTTATTGTTATATATAATCTGTTTCGCCCCCCCTCATCTTGTTTAAAGAGATTGCAGGAGTCTAGACATCACCAGCTCTCTCGGGCTCAATCCCGGTGTGTCTAGCCATTTTGACCAGATACGCTCAAACCTACTTGGGCATCCCCTATGTTGGTATATATATTTTTCCCTGATAAGGGTTTGTCCCATGTGTTCCACCCAGGAGCCCCTGGTGGGTGGCAGTGTGGGATTCCACCCCATTTGGATAAGTTTCCTGGCCTGAAATAGAGCCCTGGAGAAAGCGACCCTATCCATTTCCTCCGAGATCTCCTCCTCCAGGACTCCCAGCAAGCAACACTTAGGATCGGTGGGAACCTTTGTCTGAAATACTCCATTGAGCGTGCCCATCACCTCATTCCAGTACCGATGGAGCTTCGGGCAGCGCCATAGAAGGTGAATAAGGTCCCCGTCATGCTGTTGACAGCGGGAACATAAAGCGTCTGCCGCCCTGCCCATCTTGTGCAACTTTTTTGGGGTGTAATGCACTCTCAATACTATAAACAGCTGGGAAACCTTTTGTGCAACATTAAGGGAGCAGGTAGATATAGACTGAAAAGCCTCCTCCCACTGTTCATCTGTAATCTGGCCAAGGTCCCTCTCCCAGGCAGAAGCCGCCTTGCATGAATAAGCCCGCAAGTGTCTCACCAGCAGCATCTGGTAGCATTGGGATATAATTCCTTTGGTTTCACCACTAGACTGCAGCACATGAAATACCGGAGTGGATGACAATATCCACTCAACGGCATTCCCCTGTGCAGCGACAGCATGTCGCAGTTGAATGTACGAGTAAAACATATTATTCAGTAGGTTAATATTGGCTTGCAGATCTGTGAAAGAAAGCAGTTTACCGTCCCTAAATATATGAAAAAGTAGTTTTACCCCATGCTTACACCATCTAGACCTTTGCTGTAGTTTTCCCAGTTCACTATAGGAGCGGTTGTCCCATATTGGACTGAAATCCGTGAACCCTTGCACCCCCTGGATTTGTCTAACCTTATTCCATATTTTCTGTACCAGTGACAGGGTTGGGGCCTTTTTATTGGATTTCGCAAACAGCTGGGCCTCAAGACCCATAGGGATGGTCTCCGCTCCAGAAGCAATCAGCATCATCCGCGCTGCTGAGCCCTGTGGTTCTGGAGTCATAGAGCCAACCAACTGCTGCAACTGGGACGCTATGTAGTACAACCAGGGGTTGGGAACCGCCAGCCCCCCATTGTCCTTAGATTGCTGCAACTGTTCTAGCTTAATTCTGGGATGTTTGGTATTCCATAATAATTTACGAAAAAGGGTATTTACTATTCTGAAAATTTTTAGGGGAATTGCTACCGGTGTATTGTGCAGGAAGTATAATAATTGGGGCATTAAGATCATTTTAATTAAGTTGGCTTTACCTGCCAGGGACATTTTTAGGTTATTCCATGTGTTTATTTTATCTCGAAAACGTGAAAGCAAGAGGTATATGTTTAGGGAGCAGTAGTCTCCAATCCTGGGTGCTATTTGTACGCCCAGATATTTGAAACTAGTAACCAGAGGGATGGGGCAGTGGTCGGGGAGCGCAACCCCATGATCTCCATCCAGCATCATCAGGGCTGACTTGGACCAGTTTATGGTTAACCCGGAGTAGTGACCAAACAGTTTCATTATAGACATCACCTCTGACAGCGAATTGCTCGGGTCCCCCAGAAAGAGTAACATGTCATCTGCGTACAACATTATTTTTTCATGCAGAGTTCCATATTGAAACCCTTGAATCTGGGCGCTATCCCTTATAAGGGCTGCTAGTGGCTCTATCGCGATCGCAAAGAGCAGCGGGGACAGAGGACAACCTTGCCTCGTCCCCCTGCCCAGAGCAAAGGCATGCGAGACTCTATCTGTCATTCGAATATTGGCCTGAGGGGATGCATACAGCAGCTTAACCCATGCTATAAAACGTTCCCCAAATCCAAATTTGTCTAATACTGCCCAGAGATATTTCCAGCTAACGCTGTCAAAGGCCTTGTTGGCGTCAAGGGACAACAGTGCTCTTTGACCCACATTATCTGCCTGCAGTTGCATATTGAGGAACAGTCTCCTCAAATTTGTGGCTGTGGACTTTTGGGGCATAAAGTCCGCCTGGTCTTGGTGTATAATGGAGGAGATGACCCCGTTGACCCGGAGCGCCAGGACCTTTGCAAGGATCTTTACATCACTCTGGAGCAATGAAATAGGTCTATAGGAGCCGGGGTCAACCGGATCCTTCCCCTGTTTAAGAAGTAAAATCACATTTGCCCTTGCCATAGATTCAGGAAGTCTGCCTGCGTCCAGGCAAGCGTTAAATACTTTTATTAGTTCAGGAAGTATCTGTTCGCCATATTGAGTAAATACCTCCATAGGGAGGCCATCCCCACCCGATGCCTTACAAAAGGAAAAGAACAAAAGGGAAAAGAGCAGGCTGCCATCTGAAGTTCCTCCAAAGTTATTGGGGCATCCAATTGTTTTTGTGCTGCTGCCGATAATGAAGGCAAATCAATCTTGGACATATATTCAGCTAGTTCTGCATCCGAGTAAGCATCCCTCGGCTTTTATAGGTCTTCATAGAAGGATGCCAGCTCGGATATGACAAATTCCGGGGAATTGACTACTTTCCCATTGACAGCTCGAATGGCTCCAATGGCTGGTGATTGCTGTTGTGATCGTGCAATTTTTGCGAGTAGGCGGCCCGTCTTCTCCCCCTCCTCATAAAATGCTAACTTCGTGAAGAACCTTTTACGTTCTACAGTGGAGGATCTCAGCCGGTCCAGGGAATCCTGGGCCGACATCCACGCCTCCCTGGTGGAGTCAGTAGGGTCAGTTATGTAGGTAATTTCTAGTTGCTTCACCAAGTCCCCAGCCTGTTCCAACAGGACCAAGGAGTTGTGTTTAACCTGTTGTATTTCTTGAATGAAAATCCCTCTCAGATGTGCCTTAAAAGTCTCCCATTTCAAATGGGCATCATGTAAATGTCTGTGTGTTTTAAAGAAAACCTCGATCTGAGTTGCTATTCCCTCCTGTGAGACAAAGAGTTTTAGCCAGAAAGCATTCAGCTTCCACAGGGCTTTAGGTAGGTTGCTGGGGGGTCTAGTAGTTAACCATAAAGTCAGTGGGGAGTGGTCCGACACTCCTCGTGGAAAATATTCCACTTTGGATATGTTGCCTACCAGATTTGGGGTACCTATGCATAAGTCAATACGTGATAGCGACCCATGGGTCTTGAAAAAACAGGAGAATTGCTTGCAATTGCAAAAACACAAATCTACCAGATATGTCTATTAAGGAGTCTAGCTGCTGGTACACTAGGGCTTTGTGTATCAGTACACTTACTCCGTGCGAAAAAGCAGAGTAGGTGGAGTGATAGGCTTTGCCGACCCAGGCCTATTGTAAGAAGCCAACCGTATCATCCCGCAGGTGGGTTTCCTGCAGGCCAATTACGGCCGGATGGAATTTCCGTAGTCCGGTTGAGATCATAGACCTTTTCAATGGATCGTTCACTCCCCGGACGTTCCAGGTCACTATGGGTGTATCAGACATTGCAGAAATTCAGTCCAGTTCCTATCCGTGTAGCAAGGTCCCGTGTTGTCTTGCAGCACTTCCGGGGATCTCCAGTCAGCAATCCATACATAAACTGAGGTGGCCAGCCGGCCACCTGGATCACAGGGTATGACGGTGATGCAGTTCAAACAGTGGAGAAGCAACAAAATGTCACAGAAAAACTGTATACTTATTTGTAGAGTGAGGTGAACCAGGTAATAGGTCCAGGAAAAAAAAAGAACCTGTGAAACAGTCCCCGCTGATTGTGCCACGCGGAGGGGTACCAGATTTTGTGGGGCTCGATAGGCCCTAACCGTGCCAACAGGGCACAACACCTAAAGCCATAACAACATGGCAACATGGAAAGTTCAGGTGCGGAGCACATCCGCCATCCACCCAAGTGGTTATTCAACACTTGCAGTGAGCTCATAAAATTGAAATTCCTTCGCTGGTACTAGGTGATAAGGAAAAGTCCTCTGTAACAGGAGTAATAGCGTCGGTATAATGTGGGCGCCCTTTATTCCTGCAGCAAGCAGATTAAGTGAAGTCACCCATCCTCATTTTCGCGTCTGCGACGACGCAGGTCTTGCTCCTTTCGGTCCAGCCATCCTCCAGCATCTTGCGCATTTTCAAAGAAGTGATTCTGATCTCCAGCTGTAATTCGCAACTTGGCAGGGAATAGCATCGCATATTTAAGCTGTAAGCGTTGCAGCCGTTTCTTAACATCCGCAAATTTGGATCTTCTGCGTTGCACTTCGGCTGAGAAATCGGGGTAAAAGGAGATTTTGGTTCCATTAAACTGCACAGTCCCTTTTTCTCTGGCTAGTCGTAGCACTACTTCACGGTCATGATAATTAAGGAGCCTGGCCAGCATCGCTCTAGAGGGATTTCCAGGTGGGAGAGGCCTTGGCGGCACTCGATGTGCCCGCTCTACCGCATACAGGGGAGAGAAGGCCTCTTTACCAAATATTTCTTGCAGCCACTCTTCGACGAACACCGTGGGGTCCCTGCCCTCCACCTTCTCCGGGAGCCCCACTATGCGAACGTTATTGTGTCTCAGGCGGTTCTCGATGTCGTCAGTCTTTTCAAAGGCCTGGTGTGCGTGTTGTGCAGCCCCCCTCACATCTCTGTTTAAATGAGGCATCTGATCTTCTATGTCACTTACTCTCGTCTCCACTGCCGTGGTTCTCTCCCTGATTTTTTGAATGTCCTGACGGAGGAGAGAAACAGTCTCCTTCAGTCCTCCAAATTTTTCTTTAAGATCATCCACTGAAGCAGTGCATCTATGGACTGCATGTAAAATTTCACTGAGCATAGGCTGGGGACTGTCTTCCACTTGCACATCAAACAGGCCTGGCATTGGATCTGGAACAGAGTCCATAATGTCTGTGTCCTCTGGCCTGTCTGTGTCTCCCCTGCCTGCCTGCTCCATGGACACTGCTGGGGTCTGTGTGCTGGTCTGTGTGGAGTCTGCAGAGTCTGCCAGTTTCTGTGCATAGTATAGCATATCCCTGGTTTGGTCTTTGGTCTTAGGGGGTTTCTGTGACTTACCCCCCTGGTCTGCTTTCTTGTCCTGGCCTCGCGGCGTTCTCTGCGGCTGAGATGTCCAGGCGCCATCTTGGAAGTCCGGAGCGGCCAAGGCCGCGGCTTAACCACGGTTCACATGGGTCATCATACCCCGACACTGCAGCTGTATCTGTGTCCTGGGGTGACAGGGAGGCTATAGCTACCGAGCACTTCGGTTTCTGGGCGCCGGGAACAGCGAGGAAAGGATCGTTAGGAGGATCAACAGCGGGAGCTCCGGTGAACAGGTCTGTTCACATGCCGCGCTAGGCCACACCCCCAGGTAAAGCTACAAGTTAGTGTAGTGCGTCCTCCTCACAGTGTTCAGCTAAAGCTACAAGTTAGTGTAGTGCAACCTCTGCACAGTGTTCAGCTGAAGCTACAAGTTAGTGTAGTGCGTCCTCTGCACAGTGTTCAGCTAAAGCTCCAAGTTAGTGTAGTGTGTCCTCTGAACAGTGTTCAGCTAAAGCTACAAATTAGTGTAGTGCACAGTGTTCAGCTAAAGCTACAAGTTAGTGTAGTGCGTCCTCCTCACAGTGTTAAGCTAAAGCTACAAGTTAGTGTAGTACGTCCTCCTGACAGTGTTCAGCTAAAGCTACAAGTTAGTGTAGTGAGACCTCTGCACAGTGTTCAGCTGAAGCTACAAGTTAGTTTAGTGCGTCCTCTGCACAGTGTTCAGCTAAAGATACAAGTTAGTGTAGTGTGACCTCTGCACAGTGTTCATCTACAGCTACAAGTTAGTGTAGTGCGTCCTCCTCACAGTGTTCAGCTAAAGCTACAAGTTAGTGTAGTGCATCCTCCTCACAGTGTTCAGCTAAAGCTACAAGTTAGTGTAGTGCGACCTCTGAACAGTGTTCAGCTAAAGCTACAAGTTAGTGTAGTGCACAGTGTTCAGCTAAAGCTACAAGTTAGTGTAGTGCATCCTCCTCACAGTGTTCAGCTAAAGCTACAAGTTAGTGTAGTGTGTCCTCCTCACAGTGTTCAGCTAAGGCTACAAGTTAGTGTAGAGTGACCTCTGCAAAGTGTTCAGCTGAAGCTACAAGTTAGTGTAGTGCGTCCTCTGCACAGTGTCCAGCTAAACCAACAAGTTAGTGTAGTGCACAGTGTTCAGCTAAGCTACAAGTTAGTGTAGTGCGTCCTCCTCACAGTGTTTAGCTAAAGCTACAAGTTAGTGTAGTGCGTCCTCTGAAAAGTGTTCAGCTAAAGCTACAAGTTAGTGCAGTGCACAGTGTTCAGCTAAAGCTACAAGTTAGTGTAGTGCGTCCTCTGCACAGTGTTTAGCTACAGCTACAAATTAGTGTAGTGCGTCCTCTGAACCGTGTTCAGCTAAAGCTACAAGTTAGTGTAGTGCGTCCTCCTCACAGTGTTCATCTAAAGCTACAAATCAGTGTAGTGCACAGTGTTCAGCTAAAGCTACAAGTTAGTGTAGTGCGTCCTCCTCACAGTGTTCAGCTAAAGCTACAAGTTAGTGTAGTGCATCATCCTCACAGTGTTCAGCTAAAGCTACAAGTTAGTGTAGTGCATCCTCCTCACAGTGTTCAGCTAAAGCTACAAGTTAGTTTAGTGCGACCTCTGCACAGTGTTCAGCTAAAGCTACAAGTTAGTGTAGTGCGTCCTCCTCACAGTGTTCAGCTAAAGCTACAAGTTAGTGTAGTGCAACCTCTGCACAGTGTTCAGCTAAAGCTACAAATTAGTGTAGTGCATCCTCGTCACAGTGTTCAGCTAAAGCTCCAAGTTAGTGTAATGCGTCCTCTGAACTGTGTTCAGATAAAGCTACCTGTAGAAGGTTGGTGGTGTTTTCCTGATCCTATCACTACCGCAAGCAGCTACATTATTTACACGTTAGTCTAGTGCGACCTCTGCACAGTGTTCAGCTAAAGCAACCTGTAGAAGGTTGGTGGTGTTTTCCTGATCCCATCACTACCGCAGGCAGCTACATTATTTTAACATTAGTGTAGTGCGACCTCTGAACAGTGTTCAGCTAAAGCTACAAGTTAGTGTAGTGTGACCTCTGCACAGTGTTCAGCTAAAGCTACAAGTTAGAGTAGTGCGTCCTCTGAACAGTGTTCATCTAAAGCTACAAGTCAGTGTAGTGCACAGTGTTCAGCTAAGGCTACGAGTTAGTGTAGTACGTCCTCCTCACAGTGTTCATCTAAAGCTACAAGTCAGTGTAGTGCACAGTGTTCAGATAAAGCTACAAGTTAGTGTAGTGCGTCCTCCTCACAGTGTTCAGCTAAAGCTACAAGTTAGTGTAGTGCGTCGTCCTCACAGTGTTCAGCTAAAGCTACAAGTTAGTGTAGTGCGTCGTCCTCACAGTGTTCAGATAAAGCTACAAGCTAGTGTAGTGCGTCTTCTCACAGTGTTCAGCTAAAGCTACAAGTTAGTTTAGTGCGACCTCTGCACAGTTTTCAGCTAAAGCTACAAGTAAGTGTAGTGCGTCCTCCTCACAGTGTTCAGCTAAAGCTACAAGTTAGTGTAGTGCAACCTCTGCACAGTGTTCAGCTAAATCTACAAATTAGTGTAGTACATCCTCCTCACAGTGTTCAGCTAAAGCTCCAAGTTAGTGTAATGCGTCCTCTGAACTGTGTTCAGCTAAAGCTAACTCTAGAAGGTTGGTGGTGTTTTCCTGATCCTATCACTACCGCAGGCAGCTACATTATTTACACATTAGTCTAGTGCGACCTCTGCACAGTGTTTAGCTAAAGCTACCTGTAGAAGGTTGGTGGTGTTTTCCTGATCCCAACACTACCGCAGGCAGCTAAATTATTTTAACATTAATGTAGTGCATCCTCCTCACACTGTTCAGCTAAAGCTACAAGTTAGTGTAATGTGTCCTCCTCATAGTGTTCAGCTAAAGCTATAAGTTAGTGTAGTGTGACCTCTGAACAGTGTTCAGCTAAAGCTACAAGTTAGTGTAGTGCACAGTGTTCAGCTAAAGCTACAAGTTAGTGTAGTGCGACCTCTGCACAGTGTTCAGCTAAAACTACAAGTTAGTGTAGTGTGTCCTCCTTACAGTGTTCAGCTAAATCTGCAAGTTAGTGTAGTGCAACCTCTGCACAGTGTTCAGCTAAAGCTACAAGTTAGTGTAGTGCGTCCTCCTCACAGTGTTCAGCTAAAGCTACAAGTTAGTGTAGTGTGTCCTCCTCACAGTGTTCAGCTAAAGCTGCAAGTTAGTGTAGTGCGACCTCTGCACAGTGTTCAGCTGAAGCTACAAGTTAGTGTAGTGCATCCTCTGAACAGTGTTCAGCTGAAGCTACAAGTTAGTGTAGTGCGTCCTCTGAACAGTGTTCAGCTAAAGCTACAAATTAGTGTAGTGCACAGTGTTCAGCTAAAGCTACAAATTAGTGTAGTGCATCCTCGTCACAGTGTTCAGCTAAAGCTCCAAGTTAGTGTAATGCGTCCTCTGAACTGTGTTCAGATAAAGCTACCTGTAGAAGGTTGGTGGTGTTTTCCTGATCCTATCACTACCGCAAGCAGCTACATTATTTACACGTTAGTCTAGTGCGACCTCTGCACAGTGTTCAGCTAAAGCAACCTGTAGAAGGTTGGTGGTGTTTTCCTGATCCCATCACTACCGCAGGCAGCTACATTATTTTAACATTAGTGTAGTGCGACCTCTGAACAGTGTTCAGCTAAAGCTACAAGTTAGTGTAGTGTGACCTCTGCACAGTGTTCAGCTAAAGCTACAAGTTAGAGTAGTGCGTCCTCTGAACAGTGTTCATCTAAAGCTACAAGTCAGTGTAGTGCACAGTGTTCAGCTAAGGCTACGAGTTAGTGTAGTGCGTCCTCCTCACAGTGTTCATCTAAAGCTACAAGTCAGTGTAGTGCACAGTGTTCAGATAAAGCTACAAGTTAGTGTAGTGCGTCCTCCTCACAGTGTTCAGCTAAAGCTACAAATTAGTGTAGTGCGTCGTCCTCACAGTGTTCAGCTAAAGCTACAAGTTAGTGTAGTGCGTCGTCCTCACAGTGTTCAGATAAAGCTACAAGCTAGTGTAGTGCGTCTTCTCACAGTGTTCAGCTAAAGCTACAAGTTAGTTTAGTGCGACCTCTGCACAGTTTTCAGCTAAAGCTACAAGTAAGTGTAGTGCGTCCTCCTCACAGTGTTCAGCTAAAGCTACAAGTTAGTGTAGTGCAACCTCTGCACAGTGTTCAGCTAAATCTACAAATTAGTGTAGTACATCCTCCTCACAGTGTTCAGCTAAAGCTCCAAGTTAGTGTAATGCGTCCTCTGAACTGTGTTCAGCTAAAGCTAACTCTAGAAGGTTGGTGGTGTTTTCCTGATCCTATCACTACCGCAGGCAGCTACATTATTTACACATTAGTCTAGTGCGACCTCTGCACAGTGTTTAGCTAAAGCTACCTGTAGAAGGTTGGTGGTGTTTTCCTGATCCCAACACTACCGCAGGCAGCTAAATTATTTTAACATTAATGTAGTGCATCCTCCTCACACTGTTCAGCTAAAGCTACAAGTTAGTGTAATGTGTCCTCCTCATAGTGTTCAGCTAAAGCTATAAGTTAGTGTAGTGTGACCTCTGAACAGTGTTCAGCTAAAGCTACAAGTTAGTGTAGTGCACAGTGTTCAGCTAAAGCTACAAGTTAGTGTAGTGCGACCTCTGCACAGTGTTCAGCTAAAGCTACAAGTTAGTGTAGTGTGTCCTCCTTACAGTGTTCAGCTAAATCTGCAAGTTAGTGTAGTGCAACCTCTGCACAGTGTTCAGCTAAAGCTACAAGTTAGTGTAGTGCGTCCTCCTCACAGTGTTCAGCTAAAGCTACAAGTTAGTGTAGTGTGTCCTCCTCACAGTGTTCAGCTAAAGCTGCAAGTTAGTGTAGTGCGACCTCTGCACAGTGTTCAGCTGAAGCTACAAGTTAGTGTAGTGCATCCTCTGAACAGTGTTCAGCTGAAGCTACAAGTTAGTGTAGTGCGTCCTCTGAACAGTGTTCAGCTAAAGCTACAAATTAGTGTAGTGCACAGTGTTCAGCTAAAGCTACAAGTTAGTGTAGTGCGTCCTCCTCACAGTGTTAAGCTAAAGCTACAAGTTAGTGTAGTACGTCCTCCTCACAGTGTTCAGCTAAAGCTACAAGTTAGTGTAGTGAGACCTCTGCACAGTGTTCAGCTGAAGCTACAAGTTAGTTTAGTCCGTCCTCTGCACAGTGTTCAGCTAAAGATACAAGTTAGTGTAGTGTGACCTCTGCACAGTGTTCAGCTACAGCTACAAGTTAGTGTAGTGCGTCCTCCTCACAGTGTTCAACTAAAGCTACAAGTTAGTGTAGTGCATCCTCCTCACAGTGTTCAGCTAAAGCTACAAGTTAGTGTAGTGCGACCTCTGCACAGTGTTCAGCTAAAGCTACAAGTTAGTGTAGTGCACAGTGTTCAGCTAAAGCTGCAAGTTAGTGTAGTGCGTCCTCTGAACAGTGTTCAGCTAAAGCTACAAGTTAGTGTAGTGCGTCCTGTGAACAGTGTTCAGCTAAAGCTACAAGTTAGTATAGTGTGTCCTCTGAACAGTGTTCAGCTAAAGCTACAAGTCAGTGTAGTGCACAGTGTTCAGCTAAAGCTACAAGTTAGTGTAGTGCATCCTCCTCACAGTGTTCAGCTGAAGCTACAAGTTAGTGTAGTGCGTCCTCTGCACAGTGTCCAGCTAAAGCTACAAGTTAGTGTAGTGCACAGTGTTCAGCTAAGCTACAAGTTAGTGTAGTGCGTTCTCCTCACAGTGTTTAGCTAAAGCTACAAGTTAGTGTAGTGCGTCCTCTGAAAATTGTTCAGCTAAAGCTACAAGTTAGTGCAGTGCACAGTGTTCAGCTAAAGCTACAAGTTAGTGTAGTGCGTCCTCCTCACAGTGTTAAGCTAAAGCTACAAGTTAGTGTAGTACGTCCTCCTCACAGTGTTCAGCTAAAGCTACAAGTTAGTGTAGTGAGACCTCTGCACAGTGTTCAGCTGAAGCTACAAGTTAGTTTAGTCCATCCTCTGCACAGTGTTCAGCTAAAGATACAAGTTAGTGTAGTGTGACCTCTGCACAGTGTTCAGCTACAGCTACAAGTTAGTGTAGTGCGTCCTCCTCACAGTGTTCAACTAAAGCTACAAGTTAGTGTAGTGCATCCTCCTCACAGTGTTCAGCTAAAGCTACAAGTTAGTGTAGTGCGACCTCTGCACAGTGTTCAGCTAAAGCTACAAATTAGTGTAATGCACAGTGTTCAGCTAAAGCTGCAAGTTAGTGTAGTGCGTCCTCTGAACAGTGTTCAGCTAAAGCTACAAGTTAGTGTAGTGCGTCCTGTGAACAGTGTTCAGCTAAAGCTACAAGTTAGTATAGTGTGTCCTCTGAACAGTGTTCAGCTAAAGCTACAAGTCAGTGTAGTGCACAGTGTTCAGCTAAAGCTACAAGTTAGTGTAGTGCATCCTCCTCACAGTGTTCAGCTGAAGCTACAAGTTAGTGTAGTGCGTCCTCTGCACAGTGTCCAGCTAAAGCTACAAGTTAGTGTAGTGCACAGTGTTCAGCTAAGCTACAAGTTAGTGTAGTGCGTCCTCCTCACAGTGTTTAGCTAAAGCTACAAGTTAGTGTAGTGCGTCCTCTGAAAAGTGTTCAGCTAAAGCTACAAGTTAGTGCAGTGCACAATGTTCAGCTAAAGCTTCAAGTTAGTGTAGTGCGTCCTCCTCACAGTGTTCAGCTAAAGCTACAGGTTAGTGTAGTGCGTCCTCCTCACAGTGTTCAGCTAAAGCTACAAGCTAGTGTAGTGCATCCTCTGCACAGTGTTTAGCTAAAGCTATAAGTTAGTGTAATGTGTCCTTCTCACAGTGTTCAGCTAAAGATACAAGTTAGTGTAGTGCAACCTCTGCACAGTGTTCAGCTACAGCTACAAATTAGTGTAGTGCGTCCTCTGAACCGTGTTCAGCTAAAGCTACAAGTTAGTGTAGTGCGTCCTCCTCACAGTGTTCATCTAAAGCTACAAGTCAGTGTAGTGCACAGTGTTCAGCTAAAGCTACAAGTTAGTGTAGTGCGTCCTCCTCACAGTGTTCAGCTAAAGCTACAAGTTAGTGTAGTGCATCATCCTCACAGTGTTCAGCTAAAGCTACAAGTTAGTGTAGTGCATCCTCCTCACAGTGTTCAGCTAAAGCTACAAGTTAGTTTAGTGCGACCCCTGCACAGTGTTCAGCTAAAGCTACAAGTTAGTGTAGTGCGTCCTCCTCACAGTGTTCAGCTAAAGCTACAAGTTAGTGTAGTGCAACCTCTGCACAGTGTTCAGCTAAAGCTACAAATTAGTGTAGTGCATCCTCGTCACAGTGTTCAGCTAAAGCTCCAAGTTAGTGTAATGCGTCCTCTGAACTGTGTTCAGATAAAGCTACCTGTAGAAGGTTGGTGGTGTTTTCCTGATCCTATCACTACCGCAAGCAGCTACATTATTTACACGTTAGTCTAGTGCGACCTCTGCACAGTGTTCAGCTAAAGCTACCTGTAGAAGGTTGGTGGTGTTTTCCTGATCCCATCACTACCGCAGGCAGCTACTTTATTTTAACATTAGTGTAGTGCGACCTCTGAACAGTGTTCAGCTAAAGCTACAAGTTAGTGTAGTGTGACCTCTGCACAGTGTTCAGCTAAAGCTACAAGTTAGAGTAGTGCGTCCTCTGAACAGTGTTCATCTAAAGCTACAAGTCAGTGTAGTGCACAGTGTTCAGCTAAAGCTACAAGTTTGTGTAGTGCGTCCTCCTCACAGTGTTCATCTAAAGCTACAAGTCAGTGTAGTGCACAGTGTTCAGCTAAAGCTACAAGTTAGTGTAGTGCGTCCTCCTCACAGTGTTCAGCTAAAGCTACAAGTTAGTGTAGTGCATCGTCCTCACAGTGTTCAGATAAAGCTACAAGTTAGTGTAGTGCGTCTTCTTACAGTGTTCAGCTAAAGCTACAAGTTAGTTTAGTGCGACCTCTGCACAGTGTTCAGCTAAAGCTACAAGTAAGTGTAGTGCGTCCTCCTCACAGTGTTCAGCTAAAGCTACAAGTTAGTGTAGTGCAACCTCTGCACAGTGTTCAGCTAAATCTACAAATTAGTGTAGTACATCCTCCTCACAGTGTTCAGCTAAAGCTCCAAGTTAGTGTAATGCGTCCTCTGAACTGTGTTCAGCTAAAGCTAACTCTAGAAGGTTGGTGGTGTTTTCCTGATCCTATCACTACCGCAGGCAGCTACATTATTTACACGTTAGTCTAGTGCGACCTCTGCACAGTGTTTAGCTAAAGCTACCTGTAGAAGGTTGGTGGTGTTTTCCTGATCCCAACACTACCGCAGGCAGCTAAATTATTTTAACATTAATGTAGTGCATCCTCCTCACACTGTTCAGCTAAAGCTACAAGTTAGTGTAATGTGTCTTCCTCATAGTGTTCAGCTAAAGCTATAAGTTAGTGTAGTGTGACCTCTGAACAGTGTTCAGCTAAAGCTACAAGTTAGTGTAGTGCACAGTGTTCAGCTAAAGCTACAAGTTAGTGTAGTGTGTCCTCCTTACAGTGTTCAGCTAAATCTGCAAGTTAGTGTAGTGCAACCTCTGCACAGTGTTCAGCTAAAGCTACAAGTTAGTGTAGTGCGTCCTCCTCACAGTGTTCAGCTAAAGCTACAAGTTAGTGTAGTGTGTCCTCCTCACAGTGTTCAGCTAAAGCTGCAAGTTAGTGTAGTGCGACCTCTGCACAGTGTTCAGCTGAAGCTACAAGTTAGTGTAGTGCATCCTCTGAACAGTGTTCAGCTGAAGCTACAAGTTAGTGTAGTGCGTCCTCTGAACAGTGTTCAGCTAAAGCTACAAATTAGTGTAGTGCACAGTGTTCAGCTAAAGCTACAAGTTAGTGTAGTGCGTCCTCCTCACAGTGTTAAGCTAAAGCTACAAGTTAGTGTAGTACGTCCTCCTCACAGTGTTCAGCTAAAGCTACAAGTTAGTGTAGTGAGACCTCTGCACAGTGTTCAGCTGAAGCTACAAGTTAGTTTAGTCCGTCCTCTGCACAGTGTTCAGCTAAAGATACAAGTTAGTGTAGTGTGACCTCTGCACAGTGTTCAGCTACAGCTACAAGTTAGTGTAGTGCGTCCTCCTCACAGTGTTCAACTAAAGCTACAAGTTAGTGTAGTGCATCCTCCTCACAGTGTTCAGCTAAAGCTACAAGTTAGTGTAGTGCGACCTCTGCACAGTGTTCAGCTAAAGCTACAAGTTAGTGTAGTGCACAGTGTTCAGCTAAAGCTGCAAGTTAGTGTAGTGCGTCCTCTGAACAGTGTTCAGCTAAAGCTACAAGTTAGTGTAGTGCGTCCTGTGAACAGTGTTCAGCTAAAGCTACAAGTTAGTATAGTGTGTCCTCTGAACAGTGTTCAGCTAAAGCTACAAGTCAGTGTAGTGCACAGTGTTCAGCTAAAGCTACAAGTTAGTGTAGTGCATCCTCCTCACAGTGTTCAGCTGAAGCTACAAGTTAGTGTAGTGCGTCCTCTGCACAGTGTCCAGCTAAAGCTACAAGTTAGTGTAGTGCACAGTGTTCAGCTAAGCTACAAGTTAGTGTAGTGCGTTCTCCTCACAGTGTTTAGCTAAAGCTACAAGTTAGTGTAGTGCGTCCTCTGAAAATTGTTCAGCTAAAGCTACAAGTTAGTGCAGTGCACAGTGTTCAGCTAAAGCTACAAGTTAGTGTAGTGCATCCTCCTCACAGTGTTAAGCTAAAGCTACAAGTTAGTGTAGTACGTCCTCCTCACAGTGTTCAGCTAAAGCTACAAGTTAGTGTAGTGAGACCTCTGCACCGTGTTCAGCTGAAGCTACAAGTTAGTTTAGTCCATCCTCTGCACAGTGTTCAGCTAAAGATACAAGTTAGTGTAGTGTGACCTCTGCACAGTGTTCAGCTACAGCTACAAGTTAGTGTAGTGCGTCCTCCTCACAGTGTTCAACTAAAGCTACAAGTTAGTGTAGTGCATCCTCCTCACAGTGTTCAGCTAAAGCTACAAGTTAGTGTAGTGCGACCTCTGCACAGTGTTCAGCTAAAGCTACAAATTAGTGTAATGCACAGTGTTCAGCTAAAGCTGCAAGTTAGTGTAGTGCGTCCTCTGAACAGTGTTCAGCTAAAGCTACAAGTTAGTGTAGTGCGTCCTGTGAACAGTGTTCAGCTAAAGCTACAAGTTAGTATAGTGTGTCCTCTGAACAGTGTTCAGCTAAAGCTACAAGTCAGTGTAGTGCACAGTGTTCAGCTGAAGCTACAAGTTAGTGTAGTGCATCCTCCTCACAGTGTTCAGCTGAAGCTACAAGTTAGTGTAGTGCGTCCTCTGCACAGTGTCCAGCTAAAGCTACAAGTTAGTGTAGTGCACAGTGTTCAGCTAAGCTACAAGTTAGTGTAGTGCGTCCTCCTCACAGTGTTTAGCTAAAGCTACAAGTTAGTGTAGTGCGTCCTCTGAAAAGTGTTCAGCTAAAGCTACAAGTTAGTGCAGTGCACAGTGTTCAGCTAAAGCTACAAGTTAGTGTAGTGCGTCCTCCTCACAGTGTTCAGCTAAAGCTACAGGTTAGTGTAGTGCGTCCTCCTCACAGTGTTCAGCTAAAGCTACAAGTTAGTGTAGTGCATCCTCTGCACAGTGTTTAGCTAAAGCTATAAGTTAGTGTAATGTGTCCTTCTCACAGTGTTCAGCTAAAGATACAAGTTAGTGTAGTGCAACCTCTGCACAGTGTTCAGCTACAGCTACAAATTAGTGTAGTGCGTCCTCTGAACCGTGTTCAGCTAAAGATACAAGTTAGTGTAGTGCGTCCTCCTCACAGTGTTCATCTAAAGCTACAAGTCAGTGTAGTGCACAGTGTTCAGCTAAAGCTACAAGTTAGTGTAGTGCGTCCTCCTCACAGTGTTCAGCTAAAGCTACAAGTTAGTGTAGTGCATCATCCTCACAGTGTTCTGCTAAAGCTACAAGTTAGTGTAGTGCATCCTCCTCACAGTGTTCAGCTAAAGCTACAAGTTAGTTTAGTGCGACCCCTGCACAGTGTTCAGCTAAAGCTACAAGTTAGTGTAGTGCGTCCTCCTCACAGTGTTCAGCTAAAGCTACAAGTTAGTGTAGTGCAACCTCTGCACAGTGTTCAGCTAAAGCTACAAATTAGTGTAGTGCATCCTCGTCACAGTGTTCAGCTAAAGCTCCAAGTTAGTGTAATGCGTCCTCTGAACTGTGTTCAGATAAAGCTACCTGTAGAAGGTTGGTGGTGTTTTCCTGATCCTATCACTACCGCAAGCAGCTACATTATTTACACGTTAGTCTAGTGCGACCTCTGCACAGTGTTCAGCTAAAGCTACCTGTAGAAGGTTGGTGGTGTTTTCCTGATCCCATCACTACCGCAGGCAGCTACATTATTTTAACATTAGTGTAGTGCGACCTCTGAACAGTGTTCAGCTAAAGCTACAAGTTAGTGTAGTGTGACCTCTGCACAGTGTTCAGCTAAAGCTACAAGTTAGAGTAGTGCGTCCTCTGAACAGTGTTCATCTAAAGCTACAAGTCAGTGTAGTGCACAGTGTTCAGCTAAAGCTACGAGTTTGTGTAGTGCGTCCTCCTCACAGTGTTCATCTAAAGCTACAAGTCAGTGTAGTGCACAGTGTTCAGCTAAAGCTACAAGTTAGTGTAGTGCGTCCTCCTCACAATGTTCAGCTAAAGCTACAAGTTAGTGTAATGTGTCTTCCTCATAGTGTTCAGCTAAAGCTATAAGTTAGTGTAGTGTGACCTCTGAACAGTGTTCAGCTAAAGCTACAAGTTAGTGTAGTGCACAGTGTTCAGCTAAAGCTACAAGTTAGTGTAGTGCGACCTCTGCACAGTGTTCAGCTAAAGCTACAAGTTAGTGTAGTGTGTGCTCCTTACAGTGTTCAGCTAAATCTGCAAGTTAGTGTAGTGCAACCTCTGCACAGTGTTCAGCTAAAGCTACAAGTTAGTGTAGTGCGTCCTCCTCACAGTGTTCAGCTAAAGCTACAAGTTAGTGTAGTGTGTCCTCCTCACAGTGTTCAGCTAAAGCTGCAAGTTAGTGTAGTGCGACCTCTGCACAGTGTTCAGCTGAAGCTACAAGTTAGTTTAGTGCATCCTCTGAACAGTGTTCAGCTGAAGCTATAAGTTAGTGTAGTGCGTCCTCTGAACAGTGTTCAGCTAAAGCTACAAATTAGTGTAGTGCACAGTGTTCAGCTAAAGCTACAAGTTAGTGTAGTGCGTCCTCCTCACAGTGTTAAGCTAAAGCTACAAGTTAGTGTAGTACGTCCTCCTCACAGTGTTCAGCTAAAGCTACAAGTTAGTGTAGTGAGACCTCTGCACAGTGTTCAGCTGAAGCTACAAGTTAGTTTAGTGCATCCTCTGCACAGTGTTCAGCTAAAGATACAAGTTAGTGTAGTATGACCTCTGCACAGTGTTCAGCTACAGCTACAAGTTAGTGTAGTGCGTCCTCCTCACAGTGTTCAGCTAAAGCTACAAGTTAGTGTAGTGCATCCTCCTCACAGTGTTCAGCTAAAGCTACAAGTTAGTGTAGTGCGACCTCTGCACAGTGTTCAGCTAAAGCTACAAGTTAGTGTAGTGCACAGTGCTCAGCTAAAGCTGCAAGTTAGTGTAGTGCGTCCTCTGAACAGTGTTCAGCTAAAGCTACAAGTTAGTTTAGTGCGTCCTGTGAACAGTGTTCAGCTAAAGCTACAAGTTAGTATAGTGCGTCCTCTGAACAGTGTTCAGCTAAAGCTACAAGTCAGTGTAGTGCACAGTGTTCAGCTAAAGCTACAAGTTAGTGTAGTGCATCCTCCTCACAGTGTTCAGCTAAAGCTACAAGTTAGTGTAGTGTGTCCTCCTCACAGTGTTCAGCTAAGGCTACAAGTTAGTGTAGAGTGACCTCTGCACAGTGTCCAGCTAAAGCTACAAGTTAGTGTAGTGCACAGTGTTCAGCTAAGCTACAAGTTAGTGTAGTGCGTCCTCCTCACAGTGTTTAGCTAAAGCTACAAGTTAGTGTAGTGCGTCCTCTGAAAAGTGTTCAGCTAAAGCTACAAGTTAGTGCAGTGCACAATGTTCAGCTAAAGCTTCAAGTTAGTGTAGTGCGTCCTCCTCACAGTGTTCAGCTAAAGCTACAGGTTAGTGTAGTGCGTCCTCCTCACAGTGTTCAGCTAAAGCTACAAGCTAGTGTAGTGCATCCTCTGCACAGTGTTTAGCTAAAGCTATAAGTTAGTGTAATGTGTCCTTCTCACAGTGTTCAGCTAAAGATACAAGTTAGTGTAGTGCAACCTCTGCACAGTGTTCAGCTACAGCTACAAATTAGTGTAGTGCGTCCTCTGAACCGTGTTCAGCTAAAGCTACAAGTTAGTGTAGTGCATCCTCCTCACAGTGTTCAGCTAAAGCTACAAGTTAGTGTAGTGCGAACTCTGCACAGTGTTCAGCTAAAGCTACAAGTTAGTGTAGTGCACAGTGTTCAGCTAAAGCTGCAAGTTAGTGTAGTGCGTCCTCTGAACAGTGTTCAGCTAAAGCTACAAGTTAGTTTAGTGCGTCCTGTGAACAGTGTTCAGCTAAAGCTACAAGTTAGTATAGTGCGTCCTCTGAACAGTGTTCAGCTAAAGCTACAAGTCAGTGTAGTGCACAGTGTTCAGCTAAAGCTACAAGTTAGTGTAGTGCATCCTCCTCACAGTGTTCAGCTAAAGCTACAAGTTAGTGTAGTGTGTCCTCCTCACAGTGTTCAGCTAAGGCTACAAGTTAGTGTAGAGTGACCTCTGCACAGTGTCCAGCTAAAGCTACAAGTTAGTGTAGTGCACAGTGTTCAGCTAAGCTACAAGTTAGTGTAGTGCGTCCTCCTCACAGTGTTTAGCTAAAGCTACAAGTTAGTGTAGTGCGTCCTCTGAAAAGTGTTCAGCTAAAGCTACAAGTTAGTGCAGTGCACAATGTTCAGCTAAAGCTTCAAGTTAGTGTAGTGCGTCCTCCTCACAGTGTTCAGCTAAAGCTACAGGTTAGTGTAGTGCGTCCTCCTCACAGTGTTCAGCTAAAGCTACAAGCTAGTGTAGTGCATCCTCTGCACAGTGTTTAGCTAAAGCTATAAGTTAGTGTAATGTGTCCTTCTCACAGTGTTCAGCTAAAGATACAAGTTAGTGTAGTGCAACCTCTGCACAGTGTTCAGCTACAGCTACAAATTAGTGTAGTGCGTCCTCTGAACCGTGTTCAGCTAAAGCTACAAGTTAGTGTAGTGCGTCCTCCTCACAGTGTTCATCTAAAGCTACAAGTCAGTGTAGTGCACAGTGTTCAGCTAAAGCTACAAGTTAGTGTAGTGCGTCCTCCTCACAGTGTTCAGCTAAAGCTACAAGTTAGTGTAGTGCATCCTCCTCACAGTGTTCAGCTAAAGCTACAAGTTAGTTTAGTGCGACCTCTGCACAGTGTTCAGCTAAAGCTACAAGTTAGTGTAGTGCGTCCTCCTCACATTGTTTATCTGAAGCTACAAGTTAGTGTAGTGCAACCTCTGCACAGTGTTCAGCTAAATCTACAAATTAGTGTAGTGCATCCTCGTCACAGTGTTCAGCTAAAGCTCTAAGTTAGTGTAATGCGTCCTCTGAACTGTGTTCAGATAAAGCTACCTGTAGAAGGTTGGTGGTTTTTTCCTGATCCTATCACTACCGCAAGCAGCTACATTATTTACACGTTAGTCTAGTGCGACCTCTGCACAGTGTTCAGCTAAAGCTACCTGTAGAAGGTTGTTGGCGTTTTCCTGATCCCATCACTACCGCAGGCAGCTACATTATTTTAACATTAGTGTAGTGCGACCTCTGAACAGTGTTCAGCTAAAGCTACAAGTTAGTGTAGTGTGACCTCTGCACAGTGTTCAGCTAAAGCTACAAGTTAGAGTAGTGCGTCCTCTGAACAGTGTTCAGCTAAAGCTACAAGTTAGTGTAGTGCATCCTCTGAACAGTGTTCATCTAAAGCTACAAGTCAGTGTAGTGCACAGTGTTCAGCTAAAGCTACGAGTTAGTGTAGTGCGTCCTCCTCACAGTGTTCATCTAAAGCTACAAGTCAGTGTAGTGCACAGTGTTCAGCTAAAGCTACAAGTTAGTGTAGTGCGTCCTCCTCACAGTGTTCAGCTAAAGCTACAAGTTAGTGTAGTGCGTCGTCCTCACAGTGTTCAGATAAAGCTACAAGTTAGTGTAGTGCGTCTTCTCACAGTGTTCAGCTAAAGCTACAAGTTAGTTTAGTGCGACCTCTGCACAGTGTTCAGCTAAAGCTACAAGTAAGTGTAATGCGTCCTCCTCACAGTGTTCAGCTAAAGCTACAAGTTAGTGTAGTGCAACCTCTGCACAGTGTTCAGCTAAATCTACAAATTAGTGTAGTACATCCTCCTCACAGTGTTCAGCTAAAGCTCCAAGTTAGTGTAATGCGTCCTCTGAACTGTGTTCAGCTAAAGCTAACTCTAGAAGGTTGGTGGTGTTTTCCTGATCCTATCACTATCGCAGGCAGCTACATTATTTACACGTTAGTCTAGTGCGACCTCTGCACAGTGTTCAGCTAAAGCTACCTGTAGAAGGTTGGTGGTGTTTTCCTGATCCCATCACTACCGCAGGCAGCTAAATTATTTTAACATTAATGTGGTGCATCCTCCTCACACTGTTCAGCTAAAGCTACAAGTTAGTGTAGTGTGTCCTCCTCATAGTGTTCAGCTAAAGCTATAAGTTAGTGTAGTGTGACCTCTGAACAGTGTTCAGCCAAAGCTACAAGTTAGTGTAGTGCACAGTGTTCAGCTAAAGCTACAAGTTAGTGTAGTGCGACCTCTGCACAGTGTTCAGCTAAGGCTACAAGTTAGTGTAGTGCGTCCTCCTTAAAGTGTTCAGCTAAATCTGCAAGTTAGTGTAGTGCAACCTCTGCACAGTGTTCAGCTAAAGCTACAAGTTAGTGTAGTGCGTCCTCCTTACAGTGTTTAGCTAAAGCTACAAGTTAGTGTAGTGTGTCCTCCTCACAGTGTTCAGCTAAAGCTGCAAGTTAGTGTAGTGCGACCTCTGCACAGTGTTCAGCTGAAGCTACAAGTTAGTGTAGTGCATCCTCTGAACAGTGTTCAGCTGAAGCTACAAGTTAGTGTAGTGCGTCCTCTGCACAGTGTTCAACTAAAGCTACAAGTTAGTGTAGTGCGTCTTCCTCACAGTGTTCAGCTAAAGCTACAAGTTAATGTAGTGCATCCTCCTCACAGTGTTTAGCTAAAGCTACAAGTTAGTGTAGTGAGACCCCTGCACAGTGTTCAGCTGAAGCTACAAGTTAGTGTAGTGCTTCCTCTGCACAGTGTTCAGCTAAAGCTAAAAGTTAGTGTAGTGCATCCTCTGAACAGTGTTCAGCTAAAGCTACAAGTTAGTGTAGTGTGTCCTCCTCACAGTGTTCAGCTAAAGCTACAAGTTAGTGTAGTGCGTCCTCCTCACAGTGTTCAGCTAAAGCCACAAGTTAGTGTAGTGCGACCTCTGCACAGTGTTCAGCTAAAGCTACAAGTTAGTGTAATGCGTCCTCCTCACAGAGTTCAGCTAAACATACAAGTTAGTGTAGTGCGACCTCTGCACAGTGTTCAGCTAAAGCTACAAGTTAGTGTAGTGCGTGCTCTGAACAGTGTTCAGCTAAAGCTACAAGTTAGTGTAGTGCATCCTCTGAACCGTGTTTAGCTAAAGCTACAATTTAGTGTAGTGCGACCTCTGCACAGTGTTCAGCTGAAGCTACAAGTTAGTGTAGTGCGTCCTCTGCACAGTGTTCAGCTAAAGCTACAAGTCAGTGTAGTGTGTCCTCCTCACAGTGTTCAGCTAAAGCTACAAGTTAGTGTAGTGCCTCCTCCTCACGGTGTTCAGCTAAAGCTACAAGTTAGTGTAGTGCGACCTCTGCACAGTGTTCAGCTAAAGCTTCAAGTTAGTGTAATGAGTCCTCCTCACAGTGTTCAGCTAAAGCTACAAGTTAGTGTAGTGCAACCTCTGCACAGTGTTCAGCTAAAGCTACAAGTTAGTGTAGTGCGTCCTCCTCACAGTGTTCAGCTAAAGCTACAAGCTAGTGTAATGCTTCCTCTGAACAGTGATCAGCTAAAGCTACAAGTTAGTGTATTGTGTCCTCCTCACAGTGTTCAGCTAAAGCTATAAGTTAGTGTAGTGCGTCCTCCCCACAGTGTTCAGCTAAAGCTAAAAGTTAGTGTAGTGCGTCCTCCTCACAGTGTTCAGCTTAAGCTACAAGTTTGTGTAGTGTGACCTCTGCACAGTGTTCAGCTACAGCTACAAGTTAGTGTAGTGCGTCCTCTGAACAGTGTTCAGCTAAAGCTACAAGTTAGTGTAGTGCGTCCTCCTCATAGTGTTCATCAAAAGCTACAAGTCAGTGTAATGCACAGTGTTCAGCTAAAGCTATAAGTTAGTGTAATGCGTCCTCACAGTGTTCAGCTAAAGCTACAAGTTAGTGTAGTGCAACCTCTGCACAGTGTTCAGCTAAAGCTACAAATTAGTGTAGTACATCCTCCTCACAGTGTTCAGCTAAAGCTCCAAGTTAGTGTAATGCGTCCTCTGAACTGTGTTCAGCTAAAGCTAACTGTAGAAGGTTGGTGGTGTTTTCCTGATCCTATCACTACCGCAGGCAGCTACATTATTTACACGTTAGTCTAGTGCGACCTCTGCACAGTGTTCAGCTAAAGCTACCTGTAGAAGGTTGGTGGTGTTTTCCTGATCCCATCACTACCGCAGGCAGCTACATTTTTTTTTTTTTTTTTTTTTCAAAAAGATTTTATTTGATTTTCAGAGAATACAGTAATAATGCAGTCTTGTGTACAGTCTTGTTTTGTAGCATAAACAGAAGCAAATAATAGAAGAACTACTGGGTTACAAACTTGGTTTTTACAGTAAGAGAGGATTTCCAGTGTATGTACCCATGCAGGTTACTGCGTGGCATGTTTACCAGATCATAGCAATGCAATAAATGGTAACAAATAGTGGAAACCTGGATGGATCTGTTAGTAGCCCTGAATACATTGCATTTTAGAACCTGAAAAAACACAAAGAAAATAATACTAAGAGAAAATAACGAAAACAGGGGGGGGGTGGGAGGGTAAA
The DNA here is from genome assembly GCA_037952925.1 of Lithobates clamitans. NCBI lineage: Eukaryota > Metazoa > Chordata > Amphibia > Anura > Ranidae > Lithobates > Lithobates clamitans. The sequence goes on from JBBGZY010000730.1 coordinate 1,103,186, forward strand.
TGGGGGGGAGGAGAGGGAGAAGAGGGGGGGGGAGCCCTATATAGATTGAGAGAATTGATATGGTATGATGTAATGTCGTACAAAAATTGTCCAGCATTAATATTTATTTCTATTTGAAGTATATAATTATTTATAATTATTTATGTAGACCCACTGACGTTGACGTTGGCACTGACGTTAGGTTGGCTGGTGTCAGAGATCGGAGTGTGATTCCGATTGTAGTCTTGAGCTGGCATCGGGAGGAAGGAATCGTAGTAGGAAAAGGAAGATGAGCTGATGTTTGATATTTCTTCTTTTGAAAGAGATGCATGCATAAAGGCTTGCCATTTGGAGTAGAAGTGATCTGAGGAGTTTTTTTGTTTGAAGTCCGTGTTTAGGCGGTCTTTGAGTAAAAGTTGCATGATGTCCCGTTTGACTTGAGTGATATTGGGGCTTACAGGTGTAATCCAGTTTTTTAAGATGGTTCTTCTTGCAGTTAATAGGCAAGTCAAGGACCACCCTTTGTGTGATGTGGTGTCCTTCGGGTTCTTTGCAGAGCCGACCCTGGTGACGGCCGTTTTGGACCAAGGCAGTAGGATTGGGTCCCAGTAGCCGAAGATAAGAAGCAGAGGATCCTTGGGTAGTTTAATTAGAGTCACTTTAAATATGTAGGCTATAACTTGGTCCCAGAAAGTGGAAATGTAGGAGCAGTGCCAGAAACGATGAGCTAAGGATGGTTTCTGGTGTTTACAGAGTGGGCAGATGGCTTTGTTCTTGTCCGTTTTAGAAGATAAGAAAGGCATATGTGCCCTGTGGGCTATTTTCAGTTGTGTTTCTCTCCATATTTCGTTTGGTGTTATCATTTGGACTGCGTTAAGCCCTTGTAAGATTTTTTCTACTAGGTTTGGATCAGGGAAGTCTTTATTCCAGTTTTTAATTGATGATGACGAGAGAGGTAGAGAGGATTTGTTGAGGAGTGGTTTGTATATGTCCGAGATTTTGTATGTGTTACTCATTATCATTTGATCCGTGACATTTGTTTGGAACCTTTTGACGTCTTGATTGCACGCCTCCCTTAAGAAACTGATACATTGCCCATAGTAGAAGTTGTGAATGGAGGGTAGAGAGAAGGTTTTCGCGATGTTGGCGAAGGGTAGTGGTTGACCCGTCTGGATGTTGCAGAGATGAGAGAATTTAGTTAGGCCTTTCTGTTCCCATGTTTTGAATGATTTGTGCTCTAGACTCGGCGGAAATGCCGGATTTCCTTGAATCGGGAGGTGTATTGACAGAAAAGGGGATACCTTTAGTATTTTCCGTGATTCTCTCCAAGCTACTGTTGTGTCCCTTAATAGGAGATAAGGTTGGTGGGGAGAGGGGACTGACTTCCATCTGCAGTGTAAGAGGGCTAAAAGTGAGTAGGGATGGGCCATGTGGGATTCCAAAGAGAAGTTTGAGTATCGAGAGGACTGGGTTATCCAGTCTAGGCTTGTTCTTAGCAAACATGCAAGGTTATACATTCTGACATGCGGGAGACTGATGCCCCCTTCGCGTCTGGGAAGATAGAGTTTTTTTAAAGCTATACGTGGTCGTTTGTTCTGCCATAAGAATTTAGATATAGCGTTATTGAGTGAGGTCACATCTTTATGATGGAGAAGTAGTGGGATGGTTTGCATGGGGTAAAGTAGTCTTGCAAAACTGACCATTTTTATTAAATGACATCTTCCCAGAAGCGAAATGGGCAGATCCATCCAGGTATTTAATTCCTGAGTTATTTTTGACACCAAAGGAGGGTAATTGAGGTGGTATAGCGAAGAAGGGAGTTTTCCTATTTTTATTCCTAAGTATGTAATGTGGGATTTAGCAACAGGGAAAATTGATTGTTGGGTCCATTTAGGTGCGGAGTGGGAACCGATGGGAAGAATTTCGCTTTTGGTGTAATTAATACGGAGGCCTGAGCACAAGCGAAATTCATTGAATACATTTTTTATGGTTAGCATATCAGACGAGGGGTTGGCTGAAAATATAAGGACGTCATCTGCAAAAAGTGAGGTACGTAAGTCGTGAGGGCCTATCTTTAAGCCATGTAGGGGGGCTACTGATGTTAGATATCTGGAAAGTGGTTCTAGTGCTATATTGAAGAGGAGTGGCGATAGGGGGCAGCCCTGGCGTGCGCCCTTATGGAGGCGAAATTCTTCTGATAGGAGACCTGCCGCCACTAACCTTGCTGTCGGAGCTGTGTACATGGCGGTAATAAGGTGGTGGAAGGGGCCAGAGAAACCTATTGCCTTCATTGTCATGGATAACCAGTCGAAACTGACGTTATCAAAAGCTTTTTCCGCGTCTAGCGTGATAATGGCATGATCCGTGTTTGGGTGATGTATTGCATGTTCTAGGGCCAGCATAACTTTGCGGATGTTAAGGGTGGCTGTACGTCCTTTAATAAAACCTGACTGGGCGGGGTGAATTAGGGAAGGCATGATGTCTGCTAGTCTGGTGGCAACAATTTTTGAGAGGATTTTAACATCTAGGTTGAGAAGTGATATGGGCCTGTATGATCCTGGTTCTTGGGGGTCTTTACCCTTTTTTGCCAGTAGTTTTATGATGGCTTGGTTCCCCGAATGAAGGTATGAACCCCCTGACCATATATGTTGATATACTTGGAGGAGAGTAGGTTCTAATAGGGGTTGTAGGGTCTTGTAGAATTCGCTGGTGAGGCCATTCGGGCCTGGGGCTTTAGACAGGGTTAAGTTGCGGATAGTTGCCGATATTTCGGGGAGAGTGATAGGTGCGTTTAGGGTTTCTAGTTGTGTTGGGGAGATTTTGGGAAGGGTTATTTTTTCTAGAAAAGTGCGTGCTGTTTGTGGGTCTATCGGGTCTGAGGCATAAAGAGTGGAGTAGAATTTTTGCATGACTTTGTTGATTGGGAGTGGGGTGGCGTGGAGGGTACCCGCTTTATCACGTAGGGATGTGATATGGGTTGGGCGGTATGGACCTTTGCAAAGTCTGGATAGGAGTTTTCCTGCTTTATTCCCAAATTTATGGAAAGAGGCATCTAAATAGGCCTTCTTGGTATTTTCTAGATTGTTTACCCAAATGTCAAATTCCCTTTTTGCTATCTGCCATTCAGAGCGTGTTGTTGGGGAGTAGGGATGAGCTTCGAGTTCGAGTCGAACTCATGTTCGACTCGAACATTGGCTGTTTGCAAGTTCGCCGAACAGCGAACAATTTGGGGTGTTCGCGGCAAATTTGAATGCCGCAGAACACCCTTTAAAAGTCTATGGGAGAAATCAAAAGTGCTAATTTTAAAGGCTTATATGCAAGTTATTGTCATAAAAAGTGTTTGGGGACCTGGGTCCTGCCCCAGGGGACATGGATCAATGCAAAAATTTTTTTTAAAAACGGCCGTTTTTTCAGGAGCAGTGATTTTAATAATGCTTAAAGTCAAACAATAAAAGTGTAATATCCCTTTAAATTTCGTACCTGGGGGGTGTCTATAGTATGCCTGTAAAGGGGCGCATGTTTCCTGTGTTTAGAAAAGTCTGACAGCAAAATGACATTTGGAAGGAAAAAACTAATTTAAAACTACCCGCGGCTATTGCATTGCCGACAATACACATAGAAGTTCATTGATAAAAACGGCATGGGAATTCCCCACAGGGAAACCCCGAACCAAAATTAAAAAAAAAAAAAATGACGTGGGGGGGTCCCCCTAAATTCCATACCAGGCCCTTCAGGTCTGGTATGGATATTAAGGGGAACCCCGGCCAAAAAAAAAAAAAAAAAAAATGGCGTGGGGTTCCCCCAAAAATCCATACCAGACCCTTATCCGAGCAGGCAACCTGGCAGGCTGCAGGAAAAGAGGGGGGGATGAGAGTGCGGCCCCCCCCTCCTGAACCGTACCAGGCCACATGCCCTCAACATTGGGAGGATGCTTTGGGGTAGCCCCCCAAAACACCTTGTCCCCATGTTGATGAGGACAAGGGCCTCATCCCCACAACCGTGGCCGGTGGTTGTGGGGGTCTGCGGGCAGGGGGCTTATCGGAATCTGGAAGCCCCCTTTGACAAGGGGACCCCCAAGATCCCGCCCCCCCCCTGTGTGAAATGGTAAGGGGGTACTTACCCCTACCATTTCACTAAAAAAGTGTCAAAATAGTTAAAAATGACAAGAGACAGTTTTTGACAATTCCTTTATTTAAATGCTTCTTCTATCTTCCTTCATCTTCTTCTTCTTCTGGTTCTTCTGGCTCTTCTGGTTCTTCCTCCGGCGTTCTCGTCCAGCATCTCCTCCGCGGCGTCTTCTATCTTCTTCTCCTCAGGCCGCTCCGCACCCATGGCATTGAGGGGAGGCTCCCGCTCTTCTCTTCATCTTCTTCTTCATCTTCTTCTTCATCCTCTTCTCTTCTTCCTTCTTCTCTTCTTCTCTTCTTCTCTTCTTAATTTTCTTATCCGGGCCGCTCCGCATCCATGCTGTGGCATGGAGGGAGGCTCCCGCTGTGTGACGGCGTCTCCTCATCTGGCGGTTCTTAAATAACGGGGGGCGGGGCCACCCGGTGACCCCGCCCCCCTCTGACGCATGGGGACTTGACGGGAATGCCACAGGGAAGTCCCGTCATGTCCCGTGCGTCAGAGGGGGCGGGGTCACCGGGTGGCCCCGCCCCCCGTTATTTAAGAACCGTCAGATGAGGAGACGCCGTCACACAGCGGGAGCCTCCCTCCATGCCACAGCATGGATGCGGAGCGGCCCGGATAAGAAAATTAAGAAGAGAAGAAGAGAAGAAGGAAGAAGAGAAGAGGATGAAGAAGAAGATGAAGAAGAAGATGAAGAGAAGAGCGGGAGCCTCCCCTCAATGCCATGGGTGCGGAGCGGCCCGAGGAGAAGAAGATAGAAGACGCCGCGGAGAATTGTCAAAAACTGTCTCTTGTCATTTTTAACTATTTTGACACTTTTTTAGTGAAATGGTAGGGGTAAGTACCCCCTTACCATTTCACACAGGGGGGGGGGCCGGGATCTGGGGGTCCCCTTGTTAAAGGGGGCTTCCAGATTCCGATAAGCCCCCCGCCCGCAGACCCCCACAACCACCGGCCACGGTTGTGGGGATGAGGCCCTTGTCCTCATCAACATGGGGACAAGGTGTTTTGGGGGGCTACCCCAAAGCACCCTCCCAATGTTGAGGGCATGTGGCCTGGTACGGTTCAGGAGGGGGGGGGGCGCACTCTCGTCCCCCCCTCTTTTCCTGCGGCCTGCCAGGTTGCGTGCTCGGATAAGGGTCTGGTATGGATTATTGGGGGAACCCCACGCCGTTTTTTTTTTTTTTTTTGGCGCGGGGTTCCCCTTAAAATCCATACCAGACCTGAAGGGTCTGGTATGGAATTTAGGGGGAACCCCACGTCATTTTTTAAAAAAATTTTGGCCGGGGTTCCCCTTAATATCCATACCAGACCTGAAGGGCCTGGTATGGAATTTAGGGGGACCCCCCACATCATTTTTTTTTTTAAATTTTGGTTCGGGGTTTCCCTGTGGGGAATTCCCATGCCGTTTTTATCAATGAACTTCTATGTGTATTGTCGGCAATGCAATAGCCGCGGGTAGTTTTAAATGAGTTTTTTCTTTCCAAATGTCATTTTGCTGTCAGACTTTTCTAAACACAGGAAACATGTGCCCCTTTACAGGCATACTATAGACACCCCCCAGGTACGAAATTTAAAGGGATATTACACTTTTATTGTTTGACTTTAAGCATTATTAAAATCACTGCTCCTGAAAAAACGGCCGTTTTTAAACTTTTTTTGCATTGATCCATGTCCCCTGGGGCAGGACCCAGGTCCCCAAACACTTTTTATGACAATAACTTGCATATAAGCCTTTAAAATTAGCACTTTTGATTATTCATGTTCGTGTCCCATAGACTTTAACGGTGTTCGCGTGTTCGAGCAAACATTTTTCCTGTTCGTATGTTCTGGTGCGAACCGAACAGGGGTGTTCGGCTCATCCCTATTGGGGGATTCTTTGGTGTACATATCTCGTTGTGCCCGGTGTAAACGAGAGCTGGCCTCTTTGTACTTAGTTAGGGTGTTACGTTTGAATGAGGTTGCATAGGGAAATGATACGGCCCCTCAGGAAAGCTTTGCCAGCGTCCCAAAATAGGTTGGGGTCGTGTATGTGTGGGGCGTTGTTTGAGGAGTATTCAGCCCAAGCGTCGGAGATGTAATTTTGGAAGTCAGTGTTGTTATGTAGATAAGATGGGAACCGCCATATATTGGGGTGTGGAGGTAGGTCTAGATTATCTAGTGTCACTTCTATAGGGGCATGATCTGAAATGGTTATGTCGTGGATGGTGGAGTTTTGGAGATAGGGTAGAAGGTTGTCAGAGCCGAAGATGTAATCTATTCTGGTGAATGTTTTGTGTGGATTAGAGTAGAAAGTGAATTCCCTGTCTGCCGGGTGGGAAAGGCGCCATAGATCCTGGAAATGGATGGATTCCATGGTGCTAGCCAGAAGGGAAGGGGGTAGTGGGTTAGTGTCCTTTTTTGGTCTTTTTTGTGAGGACCTGTCATCCATCTGATGGAGGGTGTCATTGAAATCTCCTCCGATTAGATGAGGGAGATGTGTGTTTTCTAGAAGCCAACTGGATAGTTCGGTGTAAAATTGTCTGCTTGGATTGTTAGGGGCATAAACATTTGTTATAGCTAGTTCTTTGGAGCCTAATTTCATGTGTACCGTGAGTAGACGGCCCTGGTCGTCGTTTTTTGCGGACAAGACTGTGCACGGGAGGTTCTTGTGTATGAGTAAGAGAACGCCAGCTTTGCATCCTGTTGCCTCTGAGCCTAGAACAGTGCCAACCCAGAGTTTCTTCATGCGATGAAAGTCTGAGGCCGGTAAATGTGATTCTTGAAGAAGTGCTATATCGGCTTTGAGCCGCTTGAGATGCCTAAGGATTTTCATTCTCTTTTGGGGGGATCTGAGACCCTTTACATTCCAGGAGAGTATTTTCATATTAGGGGGGTTGAAAAGGGATGTGTGTTATTAAGTGTTTTAATATTGTGTGGAAGGTGTGATAGTACGTCAGCTGTGTCTGGATGTCTGAGGTTGTTATGTGGGAGGTGTATAAGTGCGAGAGTGGATTTGATTTGGCTAGGGCCGTGTGAGAGAGAGGGGGGGGGAAGGGGATTTAACCTGTAAGGGAGGCAACATAGGGAAAAGTATCACCAATAAAACATACGAACATGGAAACTTCGCTTTTTTCCACATGGAGTCACTGTGTAGGTCAACTCCCATCTCAGGACGGTGATGATATAGCCCCAGAGAGCCCTTGGCCGTGAGACAAGTGTTCATGTAGGCATCAAGGGGTCACATATGAGGGGGGGGGGAGGGAGTGCAGTTGTCCGCACACAGTGAGGCCAAGAGGATGTAAAAAAAAAAAAGAAAACATTGCCATTTACGAAAAGGAATAACTTGCTAGGAAGGGACCTGTAAGAAAGAGATTACAATGGAAAGGCAAACATATGTATATGAAAAGTATTGTACATTACGTGTAGATGAGGTACAGATGGTACGTGGAACCTGAGGGAGGACAGAGAGAATTTTACTGTCCAAAATTTTGGGACTGATGGAGGTGGGTTTCAGGTTTTAGTTCAGCGGTGCGTAAAGCGGTGCTGGTCCGGAATCGAGGATCTAAATCGCTTGGGGGAGTCTTTACGCGGGCTTCGTTGATCCAGGGAGCGATTGATTGAAGTACCTTTCGACGGGGTGTGTTGTTGAAAGTTGGGGAACAAAGACCGCATGTAGGCTTCTGCTTCTGAGGGTTCCTGGAAGGAGAGCTGGTCCCCGTTAGGTGTCTTGAGGCGTAGGGTGGCCGGGAAGGCTAGGGTGAACTTGATCTGTTGCTTAAAGAGTTCAGAGCATATCTGTTGAAAGGCCTTGCGTTTCTTTGAAACTTCGATGGAGTAGTCAGCAAAAATCAGGACTCTCACTCCGTCAATTTGTAGCGAGCAAGATTGTCTAAATTTTTGAAGAATGAGAGCCTTGTTGGAATAATTTAGATATTTGGCTATGATGGACTGAGGATTCTTGCGTTCTTCATTATACGACCCCATCCTGTGAGCGCGTTCCACTGTGCAGGGGCCTGTTAGGCCTAGCGCCTCGGGTATGCGTTGGGAGCAAAAGTCCATTAGGGCGGATGCTTGGAGGGATTCCGGAATCCCCACAAATCGCAGGTTGCTCCTTCTGGATCTATTTTCCAAATCGTCAAGTTTTTGGATTATATATTGTTTCGTTTTGTCTTGTGCTTGTTCCGTGGCTTGAGCTTGGTACATCTCTTCCTCCATGCTTGATTGGCGGTGCTCTAGCTCGTTTAGCCTAGTGTTGTGTTCTCCTAGCTGGGCCTTTATCTGTTTAATACCCGCATTTACAGCCTTTTCTACTGAAGCAGATATCATGGGGGACAGAAGTGCTGCCACTGCCTGTGCTATGCGCTCGGTTTTGTGGTCCCCGGCGAGCTGTAGGGAAGTAGCTGGCATGGAGAAGGCCTGAGGAGAGGGTGCTTGAGGAGAGGGAGCCTGGGAGTGTGGCTGGGCAGGGGGTGTCTGGAGGGATGTGTGTGGAGCTGTGCTTCCACTTACTTCCATCTCCGCTGTGTGTTGTTGCTGCTGCTGCTGGTGCGCGCCTGTGTAGGTTTCCGTGTAGGCAAAAGCCGGGGCCTCGATTTGCGGCTGGGCCGGCGGCGTCAGGGCCGTCTTGGAGCGGGAGCCGCGGACCTCCACGAAACGGTCCATAGAGCGGGTGCAAGTGCCCGAGGTGGCCGATGGAGGTTTCTGGCTTCTGGGCCGGATTTTTAGGCAGGTTTAGGTGTCCTCAGAGCGGGAGCTGTGAGAGAGTGCAGCTACTCCATGCGGCGCAGGAACCGGAAGTGCTACATTATTTTAACATTAGTGTAGTGCATCCTCCTCACACTGTTTAGCTAAAGCTACAAGTTAGTGTAGTGCGTCCTCCTCACAGTGTTCAGCTAAAGCTATAAGTTAGTGTAGTGCGACCTCTGAACAGTGTTCAGCTAAAGCTACAAGTTAGTGTAGTGCACAGTGTTCAGCTAAAGCTACAAGTTAGTGTAGTGCGTCCTCCTCACAGTGTTCAGCTAAAGCTACAAGTTAGTGTAGTGCATCCTCCTCACAGTGTTTAGCTAAAGCTACAAGTTAGTGCAGTGCGACCTCTGCACAGTGTTCAGCTGAAGCTACAAATTAGTGTAGTGCGTCCTCTGCACAGTGTTCAGCTAAAGCTACAAGTTAGTGTAGTGCGTCTTCTGAACAGTGTTCAGCTAAAGCTACAAGTTAGTGTAGTGCACAGTGTTCAGCTAAAGCTACAAGTTAGTGTAGTGCGTCCCCCTCACAGTGGTCAGCTAAAGCTACAAGTTAGTGTAGTGCAACCTCTGCATAGTGTTCAGCTAAAGCTACAAGTTAGTGTAGTGCGTCCTCCTTTAAGTATGCAGCTAAATCTGCAAGTTAGTGTAGTGCAATCTCTGCACAGTGTTCAGCTGAAGCTAAAAATTAGTGTAGTGTGTCCTCTGAACAGTGTTCAGCTAAAGCTACAAATTAGTGTAGTGAAAACTCTGCACAGTGTTCAGCTAAAGCTACAAGTTAGTGTAGAGCAACCTCTGCACAGTGTTCAGCTAAAGCTACAAGTTAGTGTAGTGCGTCCTCCTCACAGTGTTCAGCTAAAGCTACAAGTTAGTTTAGTGTGTCCTCCTCACAGTGTTCAGCTAAAGCTGCAAGTTAGTGTAGTGCGACCTCTGCACAGTGTTCAGCTGAAGCTACAAGTTAGTGTAGTGCATCCTCTGAACAGTGTTCAGCTGAAGCTACAAGTTAGTGTAGTGCGTCCTCTGCACAGTGTTCAGCTTAAGCTACAAGTTAGTGTAGTGCGTCCTCTGAACAGTGTTCAGCTAAAGCTACAAGTTAGTGTAGTGTGTCCTCTGAACAGTGTTCAGCTAAAGCTACAAGTTAGTGTAGTGCGTCTTCCTCACAGTGTTCAGCTAAAGCTACAAGTTAGTGTAGTGCATCCTCCTCACAGTGTTTAGCTAAAGCTACAATTTAGTGTAGTGCGACCTCTGCACAGTGTTCAGCTGAAGCTGCAAGTTAGTGTAGTGCGTCCTCTGCACAGTGTTCAGCTAAAGCTACAAGTCAGTGTAGTGTGTCCTCCTCACAGTGTTCAGCTAAAGCTACAAGTTAGTGTAGTGCCTCCTCCTCACGGTGTTCAGCTAAAGCTACAAGTTAGTGTAGTGCGACCTCTGCACAGTGTTAAGCTAAAGCTTCAAGTTAGTGTAATGAGTCCTCCTCACAGTGTTCAGCTAAAGCTACAAGTTAGTGTAGTGCAACCTCTACACAGTGTTCAGCTAAAGCTACAAGTTAGTGTAGTGCGTCCTCCTCACAGTGTTCAGCTAAAGCTACAAGCTAGTGTAATGCTTCCTCTGAACAGTGATTAGCTAAAGATACCTGTAGAAGGTTGGTGGTGTTTTCCTGATCCTATCACTACCACAGGTAGCTACATTATTTAAACGTTAGTGTAGTGCATGCTCCTCACAGTGTTCAGTTAAAGCTACAAGTTAGTGTAGTGTGTCCTTCTCACAGTGTTCAGCTAAAGCTACAAGTTAGTGTAGTGCGTCCTCCTCACAGTGTTCAGCTAAAGCTACAAGTTAGTTTAGTGCATCCTCTAAACAGTGTTTATCTAAAGCTACAAGTTAGTGTAGTGCACAGTGTTCAGCTAAAGCTACAAGTTAGTGTATTGCGTCCTCTGAGCAGTGTTCAGCTAAAGCTACAAGTTAGTGTAGTGCGTCCTCTGAACAGGGTTCAGCTAAAGCTACAAGTTAGTGTAGTGCGTCCTCCTCACAGTGTTCAGCTAAAACTACAAGTTAGTGTGGTGCGTCAACCTCACAGTGTTCAGCTAAAGCTACAAGTTCGTGTAGTGCAACCTCTGCACAGTGTTAAGCTAAAGCTACAAGTTAGTGAAGTGCGTCCTCCTCACAGTGTTCAGTTAAAAACTACAAGTTTGTGTAATGCGTCCTCTAAACAGTGTTCAGCTAAAGCTACAAGTTAGTGTAGTGCACAGTTTTCAGCTAAAGCTACAAGTTAGTGTAGTGCGTCCTCTGCACAGTGTTCAGCTAAAGCTACAAGTTAGTGTAGTGCGTCCTCTGAACAGTGTTCAGCTAAAGCTACAAGTTAGTGTAGTGCATCCTCCTCACAGTGTTTAGCTAAAGCTACAAGTTAGTGCAGTGCGACCTCTGCACAGTGTTCAGCTGAAGCTACAAATTAGTGTAGTGCGTCCTCTGCACAGTGTTCAGCTAAAGCTACAAGTTAGTGTAGTGCGTCTTCTGAACAGTGTTCAGCTAAAGCTACAAGTTAGTGTAGTGCACAGTGTTCAGCTAAAGCTACAAGTTAGTGTAGTGCGTCCCCCTCACAGTGTTCAACTAAAGCTACAAGTTAGTGTAGTGCAACCTCTGCATAGTGTTCAGCTAAAGCTACAAGTTAGTGTAGTGCGTCCTCCTTTAAGTATGCAGCTAAATCTGCAAGTTAGTGTAGTGCAATCTCTGCACAGTGTTCAGCTGAAGCTAAACGTTAGTGTAGTGCGTCCTCTGAACAGTGTTCAGCTAAAGCTACAAATTAGTGTAGTGAAAACTCTGCACAGTGTTCAGCTAAAGCTACAAGTTAGTGTAGTGCAACCTCTGCACAGTGTTCAGCTAAAGCTACAAGTTAGTGTAGTGCGTCCTCCTCACAGTGTTCAGCTAAAGCTACAAGTTAGTTTAGTGTGTCCTCCTCACAGTGTTCAGCTAAAGCTGCAAGTTAGTGTAGTGCGACCTCTGCACAGTGTTCAGCTGAAGCTACAAGTTAGTGTAGTGCATCCTCTGAACAGTGTTCAGCTGAAGCTACAAGTTAGTGTAGTGCGTCCTCTGCACAGTGTTCAGCTTAAGCTACAAGTTAGTGTAGTGCGTCCTCTGAACAGTGTTCAGCTAAAGCTACAAGTTAGTGTAGTGTGTCCTCTGAACAGTGTTCAGCTAAAGCTACAAGTTAGTTTAGAGCACAGTGTTCAGCTAAAGCTACAAGTTAGTGTAGTGCGTCTTTCTCACAGTGTTCAGCTAAAGCTACAAGTTAGTGTAGTGCATCCTCCTCACAGTGTTTAGCTAAAGCTACAATTTAGTGTAGTGCGACCTCTGCACAGTGTTCAGCTGAAGCTACAAGTTAGTGTAGTGCGTCCTCTGCACAGTGTTCAGCTAAAGCTACAAGTCAGTGTAGTGTGTCCTCCTCACAGTGTTCAGCTAATGCTACAAGTTAGTGTAGTGCCTCCTCCTCACGGTGTTCAGCTAAAGCTACAAGTTAGTGTAGTGCGACCTCTGCACAGTGTTCAGCTAAAGCTTCAAGTTAGTGTAATGAGTCCTCCTCACAGTGTTCAGCTAAAGCTACAAGTTAGTGTAGTGCAACCTCTGCACAGTGTTCAGCTAAAGCTACAAGTTAGTGTAGTGCGTCCTCCTCACAGTGTTCAGCTAAAGCTACAAGCTAGTGTAATGCTTCCTCTGAACAGTGATCAGCTAAAGCTACCTGTAGAAGGTCGGTGGTGTTTTCCTGATCCTATCACTACCACAGTTAGTGTAGTGCGTCTTTCTCACAGTGTTCAGCTAAAGCTACAAGTTAGTGTAGTGCATCCTCCTCACAGTGTTTAGCTAAAGCTACAATTTAGTGTAGTGCGACCTCTGCACAGTGTTCAGCTGAAGCTACAAGTTAGTGTAGTGCGTCCTCTGCACAGTGTTCAGCTAAAGCTACAAGTCAGTGTAGTGTGTCCTCCTCACAGTGTTCAGCTAATGCTACAAGTTAGTGTAGTGCCTCCTCCTCACGGTGTTCAGCTAAAGCTACAAGTTAGTGTAGTGCGACCTCTGCACAGTGTTCAGCTAAAGCTTCAAGTTAGTGTAATGAGTCCTCCTCACAGTGTTCAGCTAAAGCTGCAAGTTAGAGTAGTGCGACCTCTGCACAGTGTTCAGCTGAAGCTACAAGTTAGTGTAGTGCATCCTCTGAACAGTGTTCAGCTGAAGCTACAAGTTAGTGTAGTGCGTCCTCTGCACAGTGTTCAGCTTAAGCTACAAGTTAGTGTAGTGCGTCCTCTGAACAGTGTTCAGCTAAAGATACAAGTTAGTGTAGTGTGTCCTCTGAACAGTGTTCAGCTAAAGCTACAAGTTAGTGTAGTGCGTCTTCCTCACAGTGTTCAGCTAAAGCTACAAGTTAGTGTAGTGCATCCTCCTCACAGTGTTTAGCTAAAGCTACAATTTAGTGTAGTGCGACCTCTGCACAGTGTTCAGCTGAAGCTGCAAGTTAGTGTAGTGCGTCCTCTGCACAGTGTTCAGCTAAAGCTACAAGTCAGTGTAGTGTGTCCTCCTCACAGTGTTCAGCTAAAGCTACAAGTTAGTGTAGTGCCTCCTCCTCACGGTGTTCAGCTAAAGCTACAAGTTAGTGTAGTGCGACCTCTGCACAGTGTTAAGCTAAAGCTTCAAGTTAGTGTAATGAGTCCTCCTCACAGTGTTCAGCTAAAGCTACAAGTTAGTGTAGTGCAACCTCTGCACAGTGTTCAGCTAAAGCTACAAGTTAGTGTAGTGCGTCCTCCTCACAGTGTTCAGCTAAAGCTACAAGCTAGTGTAATGCTTCCTCTGAACAGTGATTAGCTAAAGATACCTGTAGAAGGTTGGTGGTGTTTTCCTGATCCTATCACTACCACAGGTAGCTACATTATTTAAACGTTAGTGTAGTGCATGCTCCTCACAGTGTTCAGTTAAAGCTACAAGTTAGTGTAGTGTGTCCTTCTCACAGTGTTCAGCTAAAGCTACAAGTTAGTGTAGTGCGTCCTCCTCACAGTGTTCAGCTAAAGCTACAAGTTAGTTTAGTGCATCCTCTAAACAGTGTTTATCTAAAGCTACAAGTTAGTGTAGTGCACAGTGTTCAGCTAAAGCTACAAGTTAGTGTATTGCGTCCTCTGAGCAGTGTTCAGCTAAAGCTACAAGTTAGTGTAGTGCGTCCTCTGAACAGGGTTCAGCTAAAGCTACAAGTTAGTGTAGTGCGTCCTCCTCACAGTGTTCAGCTAAAACTACAAGTTAGTGTGGTGCGTCAACCTCACAGTGTTCAGCTAAAGCTACAAGTTCGTGTAGTGCAACCTCTGCACAGTGTTCAGCTAAAGCTACAAGTTAGTGAAGTGCGTCCTCCTCACAGTGTTCAGTTAAAAACTACAAGTTTGTGTAATGCGTCCTCTAAACAGTGTTCAGCTAAAGCTACAAGTTAGTGTAGTGCACAGTTTTCAGCTAAAGCTACAAGTTAGTGTAGTGCGTCCTCTGCACAGTGTTCAGCTAAAGCTACAAGTTAGTGTAGTGCGTCCTCTGAACAGTGTTCAGCTAAAGCTACAAGTTAGTGTAGTACATCCTCCTCACAGTGTTTAGCTAAAGCTACAAGTTAGTGCAGTGCGACCTCTGCACAGTGTTCAGCTGAAGCTACAAATTAGTGTAGTGCGTCCTCTGCACAGTGTTCAGCTAAAGCTACAAGTTAGTGTAGTGCGTCTTCTGAACAGTGTTCAGCTAAAGCTACAAGTTAGTGTAGTGCACAGTGTTCAGCTAAAGCTACAAGTTAGTGTAGTGCGTCCCCCTCACAGTGTTCAACTAAAGCTACAAGTTAGTGTAGTGCAACCTCTGCATAGTGTTCAGCTAAAGCTACAAGTTAGTGTAGTGCGTCCTCCTTTAAGTATGCAGCTAAATCTGCAAATTAGTGTAGTGCAATCTCTGCACAGTGTTCAGCTGAAGCTAAACGTTAGTGTAGTGCGTCCTCTGAACAGTGTTCAGCTAAAGCTACAAATTAGTGTAGTGAAAACTCTGCACAGTGTTCAGCTAAAGCTACAAGTTAGTGTAGTGCAACCTCTGCACAGTGTTCAGCTAAAGCTACAAGTTAGTGTAGTGCGTCCTCCTCACAGTGTTCAGCTAAAGCTACAAGTTAGTTTAGTGTGTCCTCCTCACAGTGTTCAGCTAAAGCTGCAAGTTAGTGTAGTGCGACCTCTGCACAGTGTTCAGCTGAAGCTACAAGTTAGTGTAGTGCATCCTCTGAACAGTGTTCAGCTGAAGCTACAAGTTAGTGTAGTGCGTCCTCTGCACAGTGTTCAGCTTAAGCTACAAGTTAGTGTAGTGCGTCCTCTGAACAGTATTCAGCTAAAGCTACAAGTTAGTGTAGTGTGTCCTCTGAACAGTGTTCAGCTAAAGCTACAAGTTAGTTTAGAGCACAGTGTTCAGCTAAAGCTACAAGTTAGTGTAGTGCGTCTTTCTCACAGTGTTCAGCTAAAGCTACAAGTTAGTGTAGTGCATCCTCCTCACAGTGTTTAGCTAAAGCTACAATTTAGTGTAGTGCGACCTCTGCACAGTGTTCAGCTGAAGCTACAAGTTAGTGTAGTGCGTCCTCTGCACAGTGTTCAGCTAAAGCTACAAGTCAGTGTAGTGTGTCCTCCTCACAGTGTTCAGCTAATGCTACAAGTTAGTGTAGTGCCTCCTCCTCACGGTGTTCAGCTAAAGCTACAAGTTAGTGTAGTGCGACCTCTGCACAGTGTTCAGCTAAAGCTTCAAGTTAGTGTAATGAGTCCTCCTCACAGTGTTCAGCTAAAGCTACAAGTTAGTGTAGTGCAACCTCTGCACAGTGTTCAGCTAAAGCTACAAGTTAGTGAAGTGCGTCCTCCTCACAGTGTTCAGCTAAAGCTACAAGCTAGTGTAATGCTTCCTCTGAACAGTGATCAGCTAAAGCTACCTGTAGAAGGTTGGTGGTGTTTTCCTGATCCTATCACTACCACAGGTAGCTACATTATTTAAACGTTAGTGTAGTGCATGCTCCTCACAGTGTTCAGTTAAAGCTACAAGTTAGTGTAGTGTGTCCTTCTCACAGTGTTCAGCTAAAGCTACAAGTTAGTGTAGTGCGTCCTCCTCACAGTGTTCAGCTAAAGCTACAAGTTAGTTTAGTGCATCCTCTAAACAGTGTTTATCTAAAGCTACAAGTTAGTGTAGTGCACAGTGTTCAGCTAAAGCTACAAGTTAGTGTATTGCGTCCTCTGAGCAGTGTTCAGCTAAAGCTACAAGTTAGCGTAGTGCGTCCTCTAAACAGGGTTCCGCTAAAGCTACAAGTTAGTGTAGTGCGTCCTCCTCACAGTGTTCAGCTAAAACTACAAGTTAGTGTGGTGCGTCGACCTCACAGTGTTCAGCTAAAGCTACAAGTTCGTGTAGTGCAACCTCTGCACAGTGTTCAGCTAAAGCTACAAGTTAGTGAAGTGCGTCCTCCTCACAGTGTTCAGTTAAAACTACAAGTTTGTGTAATGCGTCCTCTAAACAGTGTTCAGCTAAAGCTACAAGTTAGTGTAGTGCACAGTTTTCAGCTAAAGCTACAAGTTAGTGTAGTGCGTCCTCTGCACAGTGTTCAGCTAAAGCTACAAGTTAGTGTAGTGCGTCCTCTGAACAGTGTTCAGCTAAAGCTACAAGTTAGTGTAGTGCATCCTCCTCACAGTGTTTAGCTAAAGCTACAAGTTAGTGCAGTGCGACCTCTGCACAGTGTTCAGCTGAAGCTACAAATTAGTGTAGTGCGTCCTCTGCACAGTGTTCAGCTAAAGCTACAAGTTAGTGTAGTGCACAGTGTTCAGCTAAAGCTACAAGTTAGTGTAGTGCGTCCTCTGCACAGTGTTCAGCTAAAGCTACAAGTTAGTGTAGTGCGTCCTCTGAACAGTGTTCAGCTAAAGCTACAAGTTAGTGTAGTGCATCCTCCTCACAGTGTTTAGCTAAAGCTACAAGTTAGTGCAGTGCGACCTCTGCACAGTGTTCAGCTGAAGCTACAAATTAGTGTAGTGCGTCCTTTGCACAGTGTTCAGCTAAAGCTACAAGTTAGTGTAGTGCGTCTTCTGAACAGTGTTCAGCTAAAGCTACAAGTTAGTGTAGTGCACAGTGTTCAGCTAAAGCTACAAGTTAGTGTAGTGCGTCCCCCTCACAGTGTTCAGCTAAAGCTACAAGTTAGTGTAGTGCGTCCCCCTCACAGTGTTCAGCTAAAGCTACAAGTTAGTGTAGTGCGTCCTCCTTTAAGTATGCAGCTAAATCTGCAAGTTAGTGTAGTGCAATCTCTGCACAGTGTTCAGCTGAAGCTAAAAGTTAGTGTAGTGCGTCCTCTGAACAGTGTTCAGCTAAAGCTACAAATTAGTGTAGTGAAAACTCTGCACAGTGTTCAGCTAAAGCTACAAGTTAGTGTAGTGCAACCTCTGCACAGTGTTCAGCTAAAGCTACAAGTTAGTGTAGTGCGTCCTCCTCACAGTGTTCAGCTAAAGCTACAAGTTAGTTTAGTGTGTCCTCCTCACAGTGTTCAGCTAAAGCTGCAAGTTAGTGTAGTGCGACCTCTGCACAGTGTTCAGCTGAAGCTACAAGTTAGTGTAGTGCATCCTCTGAACAGTGTTCAGCTGAAGCTACAAGTTAGTGTAGTGCATCCTCTGCACAGTGTTCAGCTTAAGCTACAAGTTAGTGTAGTGCGTCCTCTGAACAGTGTTCAGCTAAAGCTACAAGTTAGTGTAGTGTGTCCTCTGAACAGTGTTCAGCTAAAGCTACAAGTTAGTTTAGAGCACAGTGTTCAGCTAAAGCTACAAGTTAGTGTAGTGCGTCTTCCTCACAGTGTTCAGCTAAAGCTACAAGTTAGTGTAGTGCATCCTCCTCACAGTGTTTAGCTAAAGCTACAATTTAGTGTAGTGTGACCTCTGCACAGTGTTCAGCTGAAGCTACAAGTTAGTGTAGTGCGTCCTCTGCACAGTGTTCAGCTAAAGCTACAAGTCAGTGTAGTGTGTCCTCCTCACAGTGTTCAGCTAATGCTACAAGTTAGTGTAGTGCCTCCTCCTCACGGTGTTCAGCTAAAGCTACAAGTTAGTGTAGTGCGACCTCTGCACAGTGTTCAGCTAAAGCTTCAAGTTAGTGTAATGAGTCCTCCTCACAGTGTTCAGCTAAAGCTACAAGTTAGTGTAGTGCAACCTCTGCACAGTGTTCAGCTAAAGCTACAAGTTAGTGTAGTGCGTCCTCCTCACAGTGTTCAGCTAAAGCTACAAGCTAGTGTAATTCTTCCTCTGAACAGTGATCAGCTAAAGCTACCTGTAGAAGGTTGGTGGTGTTTTCCTGATCCTATCACTACCACAGGTAGCTACATTATTTAAACGTTAGTGTAGTGCATGCTCCTCACAGTGTTCAGTTAAGGCTACAAGTTAGTGTAGTGTGTCCTTCTCACAGTGTTCAGCTAAAGCTACAAGTTAGTGTAGTACGTCCTCCTCACAGTGTTCAGCTAAAGCTACAAGTTAGTTTAGTGCATCCTCTAAACAGTGTTTATCTAAAGCTACAAGTTAGTGTAGTGCACAGTGTTCAGCTAAAGCTACAAGTTAGTGTATTGCGTCCTCTGAGCAGTGTTCAGCTAAAGCTACAAGTTAGTGTAGTGCGTCCTCTGAACAGGGTTCAGCTAAAGCTACAAGTTAGTGTAGTGCGTCCTCCTCACAGTGTTCAGCTAAAACTACAAGTTAGTGTGGTGCGTCGACCTCACAGAGTTCAGCTAAAGCTACAAGTTCGTGTAGTGCAACCTCTGCACAGTGTTCAGCTAAAGCTACAAGTTAGTGAAGTGCGTCCTCCTCACAGTGTTCAGTTAAAACTACAAGTTTGTGTAATGCGTCCTCTAAACAGTTTTCAGCTAAAGCTACAAGTTAGTGTAGTGCGTCCTCTGCACAGTGTTCAGCTAAAGCTACAAGTTAGTGTAGTGCGTCCTCTGAACAGTGTTCAGCTAAAGCTACAAGTTAGTGTAGTGCATCCTCCTCACAGTGTTTAGCTAAAGCTACAAGTTAGTGCAGTGCGACCTCTGCACAGTGTTCAGCTGAAGCTACAAATTAGTGTAGTGCGTCCTCTGCACAGTGTTCAGCTAAAGCTACAAGTTAGTGTAGTGCGTCTTCTGAACAGTGTTCAGCTAAAGCTACAAGTTAGTGTAGTGCACAGTGTTCAGCTAAAGCTACAAGTTAGTGTAGTGCGTCCCCCTCACAGTGTTCAGCTAAAGCTACAAGTTAGTGTAGTGCAACCTCTGCATAGTGTTCAGCTAAAGCTACAAGTTAGTGTAGTGCGTCCTCCTTTAAGTATGCAGCTAAATCTGCAAGTTAGTGTAGTGCAATCTCTGCACAGTGTTCAGCTGAAGCTAAAAGTTAGTGTAGTGCGTCCTCTGAACAGTGTTCAGCTAAAGCTACAAATTAGTGTAGTGAAAACTCTGCACAGTGTTCAGCTAAAGCTACAAGTTAGTGTAGTGCAACCTCTGCACAGTGTTCAGCTAAAGCTACAAGTTAGTGTAGTGCGTCCTCCTCACAGTGTTCAGCTAAAGCTACAAGTTAGTTTAGTGTGTCCTCCTCACAGTGTTCAGCTAAAGCTGCAAGTTAGTGTAGTGCGACCTCTGCACAGTGTTCAGCTGAAGCTACAAGTTAGTGTAGTGCATCCTCTGAACAGTGTTCAGCTGAAGCTACAAGTTAGTGTAGTGCATCCTCTGCACAGTGTTCAGCTTAAGCTACAAGTTAGTGTAGTGCGTCCTCTGAACAGTGTTCAGCTAAAGCTACAAGTTAGTGTAGTGTGTCCTCTGAGCAGTGTTCAGCTAAAGCTACAAGTTAGTTTAGAGCACAGTGTTCAGCTAAAGCTACAAGTTAGTGTAGTGCGTCTTCCTCACAGTGTTCAGCTAAAGCTACAAGTTAGTGTAGTGCATCCTCCTCACAGTGTTTAGCTAAAGCTACAATTTAGTGTAGTGCGACCTCTGCACAGTGTTCAGCTGAAGCTACAAGTTAGTGTAGTGCGTCCTCTGCACAGTGTTCAGCTAAAGCTACAAGTCAGTGTAGTGTGTCCTCCTCACAGTGTTCAGCTAATGCTACAAGTTAGTGTAGTGCCTCCTCCTCACGGTGTTCAGCTAAAGCTACAAGTTAGTGTAGTGCGACCTCTGCACAGTGTTCAGCTAAAGCTTCAAGTTAGTGTAATGAGTCCTCCTCACAGTGTTCAGCTAAAGCTACAAGTTAGTGTAGTGCAACCTCTGCACAGTGTTCAGCTAAAGCTACAAGTTAGTGTAGTGCGTCCTCCTCACAGTGTTCAGCTAAAGCTACAAGCTAGTGTAATGCTTCCTCTGAACAGTGATCAGCTAAAGCTACCTGTAGAAGGTTGGTGGTGTTTTCCTGATCCCATCACTACCACAGGTAGCTACATTATTTAAACGTTAGTGTAGTGCATGCTCCTCACAGTGTTCAGTTAAAGCTACAAGTAAGTGTAGTGTGTCCTTCTCACAGTGTTCAGCTAAAGCTACAAGTTAGTGTAGTGCGTCCTCCTCACAGTGTTCAGCTAAAGCTACAAGTTAGTTTAGTGCATCCTCTAAACAGTGTTCATCTAAAGCTACAAGTTAGTGTAGTGCACAGTGTTCAGCTAAAGCTACAAGTTAGTGTATTGCGTCCTCTGAGCAGTGTTCAGCTAAAGCTACAAGTTAGTGTAGTGCGTCCTCTGAACAGGGTTCAGCTAAAGCTACAAGTTAGTGTAGTGTGTCCTCCTCACAGTGTTCAGCTAAAACTACAAGTTAGTGTGGTGCGTCGACCTCACAGTGTTCAGCTAAAGCTACAAGTTCGTGTAGTGCAACCTCTGCACAGTGTTCAGCTAAAGCTACAAGTTAGTGAAGTGCGTCCTCCTCACAGTGTTCAGTTAAAACTACAAGTTTGTGTAATGCGTCCTCTAAACAGTGTTCAGCTAAAGCTACAAGTTAGTGTAGTGCACAGTTTTCAGCTAAAGCTACAAGTTAGTGTAGTGCGTCCTCTGCACAGTGTTCAGCTAAAGCTACAAGTTAGTGTAGTGCGTCCTCTGAACAGTGTTCAGCTAAAGCTACAAGTTAGTGTAGTGCACAGTGTTCAGCTAAAGCTACAAGTTAATGTAGTGTGTCCTCCTCACAGTGTTCAGCTAAAGCTACAAGTTAGTGTAGTGCGACCTCTGCACAGTGTTCAGCTAAAGCTACAAGTTAGTGTAATGCGTCCTCCTCACAGTGTTCAGCTAAACATACAAGTTAGTGTAGTGCGACCTCTGCACAGTGTTCAGCTACAACTACAAGTTAGAGTAGTGCGTCCTCTGAACAGTGTTCATCTAAAGCTACAAGTCAGTGTAGTGCACAGTGTTCAGCTAAAGCTACAAGTTAGTGTAGTGCATCCTCCTCACAGTGTTCTGCTAAAGCGACAAGTTAGTGTAGTGCATCCTCCTCACAGTGTTCAGCTAAAGCTACAAGTTAGTGTAATGCGACCTCTGCACAGTGTTCAGCTAAAGCTACAAGTTAGTGTAGTGCATCCTCCTCACAGTGTTCAGCTAAAGCTACAAGTTAGTGTAGTGCAACCTCTGCACAGTGTTCAGCGAAAGCTACAAGTTAGTGGGGTGCGTCCTGCTCACAGTGTTAAGCTAAAACTACAAGTTAGTGTGGTGCGTTGACCTCACAGTGTTCAGCTAAAACTACAAGTTAGTGTAATGCGTCCTCTAAACAGTGTTCAGCTAAAGCTACCTGTAGAAGGTTGATGGTGTTTTCCTGATCCCATCACTACCGCAGGCAGCTACATTATTTTAACGTTAGTGTAGTGCATCCTCCTCACAGTGTTCAGCTAAAGCTACAAGTTAGTGTAGTGCGTCCTTCTCACAGTGTTCAGCTAAAGCTACAAGTTAGTGTAGTGCATCCCCTGAACAGTGTTCATCTAAAGCTACAAATTAGTGTAGCGCACAGTGTTCAGCTAAAGCTACAAGTTAGTCTAGTGCGTTCTCTGAACAGTGTTCAGCTAAAGCTACAAGTTAGTGTAGTGCGTCCTCTGAACAGTGTTTAGCTAAAGCTACAAGTTAGTGTAGTGCGTCCTCTAAACAGTGTTCAGCTAAAGCTTCAAATTAGTGTAGTGCACAGTGTTCAGCTAAAGCTACAAGTTAGTGTAGTGCGTCCTCCTCACAGTGTTCAGCTAAAGCTACAAGTTAGTGTAGTGCGTCCTCCTCACAGTGTTCAGCTAAAGCTACAAGTTAGTGTAGTGTGGCCTCTGCACAGTGTTCAGCTGAAGCTACAAGTTAGTGTAGTGCGTCCTCTGCACAGTGTTCAGCTAAAGCTACAAGTTAGTGTAGTGCAAATTCTGCACAGTGTTCAGCTGAAGCTACAAGTTAGTGTAGTGCATCCTCTGAACAGTGTTCAGCTAAAGCTACAAATTAGTGTAGTGCGTCCTCCTCAAAGTGTTCAGCTAAAGCTACAAGTTAGTGTTGGGCAACCTCTGCACAGTGTTCAGCTAAGGCTACAAGTTAGTGTAGTGCGTCCTCCTTCACAGTGTTCAGCTAAAGCTACCAGTTAGTGTAGTGCGTCCTCCTCACAGTGTTCAGCTAAAGCTACAAGTTAGTGTAGTGTGGCCTCTGCACAGTGTTCAGCTGAAGCTACAAGTTAGTGTAGTGCGTCCTCCTCACGTTGTTCAGCTAAAGCTACAAGTTAGTGTAGTGCGTCCTTCTCACAGTGTTCAGCTAAAGCTACAAGTTAGTGTAGTGCTACCTCTGCACAGTGTTCAGCTAAAGATACAAATTAGTGTAGTGCATCCTCCTCACAGTGTTCAGCTAAAGCTACAAGTTAGTGTAGTGCAACCTCTGCACAGTGTTCAGCTGAAGCTACAAGTTAGTGTAGTGCATCCTCTAAACAGTGTTCAGCTAAAGCTACAAATTGGTGCAGTGCGTCCTCCTCAAAGTGTTCAGCTAAAGCTACAAGTTAGTGTTGTGCAACCTCTGCACAGTGTTCAGCTAAGGCTACAAGTTAGTGTAGTGCGTCCTCCTCACAGTGTTCAGCTAAAGCTACAAGTTAGTGTAGTGTGTCCTCCTCACAGTGTTCAGCTAAAGCTGCAAGTTAGTGTAGTGCGACCTCTGCACAGTGTTCAGCTAAAGATACAAATTAGTGTAGTGCATCCTCCTCACAGTGTTCAGCTAAAGCTACAAGTTAGTGTAGTGCAAATTCTGCACAGTGTTCAGCTGAAGCTACAAGTTAGTGTAGTGCATCTTCTGAACAGTGTTCAGCTAAAGCTACAAATTAGTGTAGTGCGTCCTCCTCAAAGTGTTCAGCTAAAGCTACAAGTTAGTGTTGGGCAACCTCTGCACAGTGTTCAGCTAAGGCTACAAGTTAGTGTAGTGCGTCCTCCTTCACAGTGTTCAGCTAAAGCTACAAGTTAGTGTAGTGCGTCCTCCTCACAGTGTTCAGCTAAAGCTACAAGTTAGTGTAGTGTGGCCTCTGCACAGTGTTCAGCTGAAGCTACAAGTTAGTGTAGTGCGTCCTCTGCACAGTGTTCAGCTAAAGCTAAAGTTAGTGTAGTATGTTCTCTGAACAGTGTTCAGCTAAAGCTACAAGTTAGTGTAGTGCACAGTTTTCAGCTAAAGCTACAAGTTAGTGTAGTGCGTCCTCCTCACGGTGTTCAGCTAAAGCTACAAGTTAGTGTAGTGCGTCCTTCTCACAGTGTTCAGCTAAAGCTACAAGTTAGTGTAGTGCGACCTCTGCAGTGTTCAGCTAAAGATACAAATTAGTGTAGTGCGTCCTCCTCACAGTGTTCAGCTAAAGCTACAAGTTAGTGTAGTGCAACCTCTGCACAGTGTTCAGCTGAAGCTACAAGTTAGTGTAGTGCATCCTCTGAACAGTGTTCAGCTAAAGCTACAAATTGGTGTAGTGCGTCCTCCTTAAAGTGTTCAGCTAAAGCTACAAGTTAGTGTTGTGCAACCTCTGCACAGTGTTCAGCTAAGGCTACAAGTTAGTGTAGTGCGTCCTCCTCTCAGTGTTCAGCTAAAGCTACAAGTTAGTGTAGTGTGTCCTCCTCACAGTGTTCAGCTAAAGCTGCAAGTTAGTGTAGTGCGACCTCTGCACAGTGTTCAGCTGTAGCTACAAGTTAGTGTAGTGTGTTCTCTGAACAGTGTTCAGCTAAAGCTACAAGTTAGTGTAGTGTGACGTCTGCACAGTGTTCAGCTGAAGCTACAAGTTAGTGTAGTGTGACCTCTGCACAGTGTTCAGCTAAAGCTACATGTTAGTGTAGTGCACCCTCCTCACAGTGTCCAGCTAAAGCAACAAGTTAGTGTAGTGCAACCTCTGCACAGTATTTAGCTAAAGCTAAAAGTTAGTGTAGTGCATCCTCTAAACAGTGTTCAGCTAAAGCTACAAATTAGTGTAGTGCACAGTGTTCAGCTAAAGCTACTAGTTAGTGTAGTGCTTCCTCCTCACAGTGTTCAGCTAAAGCTACAAGTAAGTGTAATGCGACCTCTGCACAGTGTTCAGCTAAAGCTACAAGTTAGTGTAGTGCATCCTCCTCACAGTGTTCAGCTAAAGCTACAAGTTAGTGTAGTGCAACCTCTGTACAGTGTTCAGCGAAAGCTACAAGTTAGTGGGGTGCGTCCTGCTCACAGTGTTCAGCTAAAACTACAAGTTAGTGTGGTGCGTCGACCTCACAGTGTTCAGCTAAAACTACAAGTTAGTGTAATGCGTCCTCTAAACAGTGTTCAGCTAAAGCTACCTGTAGAAGGTTGATGGTGTTTTAATGATCCCATCACTACCGCAGGCAGCTACATTTTTTTAACGTTAGTGTAGTGCATCCTCCTCACAGTGTTCAGCTAAAGCTACAAGTTAGTGTAGTGCGTCCTTCTCCCAGTGTTCAGCTAAAGCTACAAGTTAGTGTAGTGCATCCCCTGAACAGTGTTCATCTAAAGCTACAAGTTAGTGTAGCGCACAGTGTTCAGCTAAAGCTACAAGTTAGTGTAGTGCGTTCTCTGAACAGTGTTCAGCTAAAGCTACAAGTTAGTGTAGTGCGTCCTCTGAACAGTGTTTAGCTAAAGCTACAAGTTAGTGTAGTGCGTCCTCTAAACAGTGTTCAGCTAAAGCTTCAAATTAGTGTAGTGCACAGTGTTCAGCTAAAGCTACAAGTTAGTGTAGTGCGTCCTCCTCACAGTGTTCAGCTAAAGCTACAAGTTAGTGTAGTGCGTCCTCCTCACAGTGTTCAGCTAAAGCTACAAGTTAGTGTAGTGTGGCCTCTGCACAGTGTTCAGCTGAAGCTACAAGTTAGTGTAGTGCGTCCTCTGCACAGTGTTCAGCTAAAGCTAAAGTTAGTGTAGTGTGTCCTCTGAACAGTGTTCAGCTGAAGCTACAAGTTAGTGTAGTGCGACCTCTGCACAGTGTTCAGCTAAAGATACAAATTAGTGTAGTGCGTCCTCCTCACAGTGTTCAGCTAAAGCTACAAATTAGTGTAGTGCAAATTCTGCACAGTGTTCAGCTGAAGCTACAAGTTAGTGTAGTGCATCCTCTGAACAGTGTTCAGCTAAAGCTACAAATTAGTGTAGTGCGTCCTCCTCAAAGTGTTCAGCTAAAGCTACAAGTTAGTGTAGTGCGTCCTCCTCACAGTGTTCAGCTAAAGCTACAAGTTAGTGTAGTGTGGCCTCTGCACAGTGTTCAGCTGAAGCTACAAGTTAGTGTAGTGCGTTCTCAGCACAGTGTTCAGCTAAAGCTAAAGTTAGTGTAGTATGTCCTCTGAACAGTGTTCAGCTAAAGCTACAAGTTAGTGTAGTGCACAGTTTTCAGCTAAAGCTACAAGTTAGTGTAGTGCGTCCTCCTCACAGTGTTCAGCTAAAGCTACAAGTTAGTGTAGTGCAACCTCTGCACAGTGTTCAGCTGAAGCTACAAGTTAGTGTAGTGCATCCTCTGAACAGTGTTCAGCTAAAGCTACAAATTGGTGTAGTGCGTCCTCCTCAAAGTGTTCAGCTAAAGCTACAAGTTAGTGTTGTGCAACCTCTGCACAGTGTTCAGCTAAGGCTACAAGTTAGTGTAGTGCGTCCTCCTCACAGTGTTCAGCTAAAGCTACAAGTTAGTGTAGTGTGTCCTCCTCACAGTGTTCAGCTAAAGCTGCAAGTTAGTGTAGTGCGACCTCTGCACAGTGTTCAGCTGTAGCTACAAGTTAGTGTAGTGTGTTCTCTGAACAGTGTTAAGCTAAAGCTACAAGTTAGTGTACTGTGACGTCTGCACAGTGTTCAGCTGAAGCTACAAGTTAGTGTAGTGTGACCTCTGCACAGTGTTCAGCTAAAGCTACATGTTAGTGTAGTTCACCCTCCTCACAGTGTTCAGCTAAAGCAACAAGTTAGTGTAGTGCAACCTCTGCACAGTGTTTAGCTAAAGCTAAAAGTTAGTGTAGTGCGTCCTCTAAACAGTGTTCAGCTAAAGCTACAAATTAGTGTAGTGCACAGTGTTCAGCTAAAGCTACTAGTTAGTGTAGTGCTTCCTCCTCACAGTGTTCAGCTAAAGCTACAAGTAAGTGTAATGCGACCTCTGCACAGTGTTCAGCTAAAGCTACAAGTTAGTGTAGTGCATCCTCCTCACAGTGTTCAGCTAAAGCTACAAGTTAGTGTAGTGCAACCTCTGCACAGTGTTCAGCGAAAGCTACAAGTTAGTGGGGTGCGTCCTGCTCACAGTGTTCAGCTAAAGCTACAAGTTAGTGTAGTGCGACCTCTGCACAGTGTTCAGCTAAAGATACAAATTAGTGTAGTGCGTCCTCCTCACAGTGTTCAGCTAAAGCTACAAGTTAGTGTAGTGCAACCTCTGCACAGTGTTCAGCTGAAGCTACAAGTTAGTGTAGTGCATCCTCTGAACAGTGTTCAGCTAAAGCTACAAATTGGTGTAGTGCGTCCTCCTCAAAGTGTTCAGCTAAAGCTACAAGTTAGTGTTGTGCAACCTCTGCACAGTGTTCAGCTAAGGCTACAAGTTAGTGTAGTGCGTCCTCCTCACAGTGTTCAGCTAAAGCTACAAGTTAGTGTAGTGTGTCCTCCTCACAGTGTTCAGCTAAAGCTGCAAGTTAGTGTAGTGTGGCCTCTGCACAGTGTTCAGCTGTAGCTACAAGTTAGTGTAGTGTGTTCTCTGAACAGTGTTCAGCTAAAGCTACAAGTTAGTGTAGTGTGACGTCTGCACAGTGTTCAGCTGAAGCTACAAGTTAGTGTAGTGTGACCTCATCACAGTGTTCAGCTAAAGCTACATGTTAGTGTAGTGCACCCTCCTCACAGTGCTCAGCTAAAGCAACAAGTTAGTGTAGTGCAACCTCTGCACAGTGTTTAGCTAAAGCTAAAAGTTAGTGTAGTGCGTCCTCTAAACAGTGTTCAGCTAAAGCTACAAATTAGTGTAGTGCACAGTGTTCAGCTAAAGCTACTAGTTAGTGTAGTGCTTCTTCCTCACAGTGTTCAGCTAAAGCTACAAGTAAGTGTAATGCGACCTCTGCACAGTGTTCAGCTAAAGCTACAAGTTAGTGTAGTGCATCCTCCTCACAGTGTTCAGCTAAAGCTACAAGTTAGTGTAGTGCAACCTCTGCACAGTGTTCAGCGAAAGCTACAAGTTAGTGGGGTGCGTCCTGCTCACAGTGTTCAGCTAAAGCTACAAGTTAGTGGGGTGCGTCCTGCTCACAGTGTTCAGCTAAAACTACAAGTTAGTGTAGTGCATCCTCCTCACAGTGTTCAGCTAAAGCTACAAGTTAGTGTAGTGCAACCTCTGCACAGTGTTCAGCGAAAGCTACAAGTTAGTGGGGTGCGTCCTGCTCACAGTGTTCAGCTAAAGCTACAAGTTAGTGTAGTGCGACCTCTGCACAGTGTTCAGCTAAAGATACAAATTAGTGTAGTGCGTCCTCCTCACAGTGTTCAGCTAAAGCTACAAGTTAGTGTAGTGCAACCTCTGCACAGTGTTCAGCTGAAGCTACAAGTTAGTGTAGTGCATCCTCTGAACAGTGTTCAGCTAAAGCTACAAATTGGTGTAGTGCGTCCTCCTCAAAGTGTTCAGCTAAAGCTACAAGTTAGTGTAGTGTGGCCTCTGCACAGTGTTCAGCTGAAGCTACAAGTTAGTGTAGTGCGTCCTCTGCACAGTGTTCAGCTAAAGCTAAAGTTAGTGTAGTATGTCCTCTGAACAGTGTTCAGCTAAAGCTACAAGTTAGTGTAGTGCACAGTTTTCAGCTAAAGCTACAAGTTAGTGTAGTGCGTCCTCCTCACGGTGTTCAGCTAAAGCTACAAGTTAGTGTAGTGCGTCCTTCTCACAGTGTTCAGCTAAAGCTACAAGTTAGTGTAGTGCGACCTCTGCACAGTGTTCAGCTAAAGATACAAATTAGTGTAGTGCGTCCTCCTCACAGTGTTCAGCTAAAGCTACAAGTTAGTGTAGTGCAACCTCTGCACAGTGTTCAGCTGAAGGGACAAGTTAGTGTAGTGCATCCTCTGAAGAGTGTTCAGCTAAAGCTACAAATTGGTGTAGTGCGTCCTCCTCAAAGTGTTCAGCTAAAGCTACAAGTTAGTGTTGTGCAACCTCTGCACAGTGTTCAGCTAAGGCTAAAAGTTAGTGTAGTGCGTCCTCCTCACAGTGTTCAGCTAAAGCTACAAGTTAGTGTAGTGTGTACTCCTCACAGTGTTCAGCTAAAGCTGCAAGTTAGTGTAGTGCGACCTCTTCACAGTGTTCATCTGTAGCTACAAGTTAGTGTAGTGTGTCCTCTGAACAGTGTTCAGCTAAAGCTACAAGTTAGTGTAGTGTGACGTCTGCACAGTGTTCAGCTGAAGCTACAAGTTAGTGTAGTGTGACCTCTGCACAGTGTTCAGCTAAAGCTACATGTTAGTGTAGTGCACCCTCCTCACAGTGTTCAGCTAAAGCAACAAGTTAGTGTAGTGCAACCTCTGCACAGTGTTTAGCTAAAGCTAAAAGTTAGTGTAGTGCGTCCTCTAAACAGTGTTCAGCTAAAGCTACAAATTAGTGTAGTGCACAGTGTTCAGCTAAAGCTACAAGTTAGTGTAGTGCAACCTCCTCACAGTGTTCAGCTAAAGCTACAAGTAAGTGTAGTGTGGCCTCTGCACAGTGTTCAGTTGAAGCTACAAGTTAGTGTAGTGCGTCCTCTGCACAGTGTTCAGCTAAAGCTACAAGTTAGTGTAGTGCGTCCTCTGAACAGTGTTCAGCTAAAGCTACAAGTTAGTGTAGTGCACAGTGTTCAGCTAAAGCTACAAGTTAGTGTAGTGTGTCCTCCTCACTGTGTGAAGCTAAAGCTACAAGTTAGTGTAGTGCGTCCTTCTCACAGTGTTCAGTTAAAGCTAAAAGTTAGTGTAGTGCGTCCTCCTTACAGTGTTCAGCTAAAGCTACAAGTTAGTGTAGTGTGGCCTCTGCACAGTGTTCAGCTGAAGCTACAAGTTAGTGTAGTGCGTCCTCTGCACAGTGTTCAGCTAAAGCTAAAGTTAGTGTAGTATGTCCTCTGAACAGTGTTCAGCTAAAGCTACAAGTTAGTGTAGTGCACAGTTTTCAGCTAAAGCTACAAGTTAGTGTAGTGCGTCCTCCTCACGGTGTTCAGCTAAAGCTACAAGTTAGTGTAGTGCGTCCTTCTCACAGTGTTCAGCTAAAGCTACAAGTTAGTGTAGTGCGACCTCTGCACAGTGTTCAGCTAAAGATACAAATTAGTGTAGTGCGTCCTCCTCACAGTGTTCAGCTAAAGCTACAAGTTAGTGTAGTGCAACCTCTGCACAGTGTTCAGCTGAAGGGACAAGTTAGTGTAGTGCATCCTCTGAAGAGTGTTCAGCTAAAGCTACAAATTGGTGTAGTGCGTCCTCCTCAAAGTGTTCAGCTAAAGCTACAAGTTAGTGTTGTGCAACCTCTGCACAGTGTTCAGCTAAGGCTAAAAGTTAGTGTAGTGCGTCCTCCTCACAGTGTTCAGCTAAAGCTACAAGTTAGTGTAGTGTGTACTCCTCACAGTGTTCAGCTAAAGCTGCAAGTTAGTGTAGTGCGACCTCTGCACAGTGTTCATCTGTAGCTACAAGTTAGTGTAGTGTGTCCTCTGAACAGTGTTCAGCTAAAGCTACAAGTTAGTGTAGTGTGACGTCTGCACAGTGTTCAGCTGAAGCTACAAGTTAGTGTAGTGTGACCTCTGCACAGTGTTCAGCTAAAGCTACATGTTAGTGTAGTGCACCCTCCTCACAGTGTTCAGCTAAAGCAACAAGTTAGTGTAGTGCAACCTCTGCACAGTGTTTAGCTAAAGCTAAAAGTTAGTGTAGTGCGTCCTCTAAACAGTGTTCAGCTAAAGCTACAAATTAGTGTAGTGCACAGTGTTCAGCTAAAGCTACAAGTTAGTGTAGTGCAACCTCCTCACAGTGTTCAGCTAAAGCTACAAGTAAGTGTAGTGTGGCCTCTGCACAGTGTTCAGTTGAAGCTACAAGTTAGTGTAGTGCGTCCTCTGCACAGTGTTCAGCTAAAGCTACAAGTTAGTGTAGTGCGTCCTCTGAACAGTGTTCAGCTAAAGCTACAAGTTAGTGTAGTGCACAGTGTTCAGCTAAAGCTACAAGTTAGTGTAGTGTGTCCTCCTCACTGTGTGAAGCTAAAGCTACAAGTTAGTGTAGTGCGTCCTTCTCACAGTGTTCAGCTAAAGCTAAAAGTTAGTGTAGTGCGTCCTCCTCACAGTGTTCAGCTAAAGCTACAAGTTAGTGTAGTGCGTCCTCCTCACAGTGTTCAGCTAAAGCTACAAGTTATTGTAGTGCAACCTCTGCACAGTGTTCAGCTGAAGCTACAAGTTAGTGTAGTGCATCCTCTGAACAGTGTTCAGCTAAAGCTACAAATTAGTGTAGTGCGTCCTCCTCACAGTGTTCAGCTAAAGCTACAAGTTAGTGTAGTGCGTCCTCCTCACAGTGTTCATCTAATACTACAAGTTAGTGTAGTGTGTCCTCCTCACAGTTTTCAGCTAAAGCTGCAAGTTAGTGTAGTGCGATCTCTGTACAGTGTTCAGCTGAAGCTACAAGTTAGTGCAGTGCGTCCTCTGAACAGTGTTCAGCTTAAGCTACAAGTTAGTGTAGTGTGACCTCTGCACAGTGTTCAGCTTAAGCTACAAGCTAGTGTAGTGCGTCCTCTGCACAGTATTCAGCTTAAGCTACAAGTTAGTGTAGTGTGTCCTCTGAACAGTGTTCAGCTAAAGCGTGTTAGTGTAGTGCATCCTCTGAACAGTGTTCATCTAAAGCTACAAGTCAGTGTAGTGCACAGTGTTCAACTAAAGCTACAAGTTAGTGTATTACGTCCTCCTCACAGTGTTCAGCTAAAGCTACATGTTTGTGTCGTGTGTCCTCTTCACAGTGTTCAGCTAAAGCTACAAGTTAGTGTAGTGCGTCCTCCTCACAGTGTTCAGCTAAAGCTAAAAGTTAGTGTAGTGCTTCCTCCTCACAGTGTTCAGCTAAAGCTACAAGTAAGTGTAGTGTGGCCTCTGCACAGTGTTCAGTTGAAGCTACTGTAGTGATCTGGTGTATATTAATATATATTGGGTGTATAGATAATTAATATTTAGGTATTATAATGATGAGGTAAGTACTCTTCCGCAGCAACCCAATTCTTCCAGAGAGATGCACTTTATTGACTTCCAACACAGAACAAAGTCCAAAGTCCACAGATGACAAAGAAATCCGACAGAGGAGACTGTACACTCATACACAGACGAGCCTCACTCTCCCAAAACCTATAGACTGAATGCTGTGTTATATACACTAAATGTTGAATGGCTGAGCAATTTGATTGGCCTTTCAATTTAGGACTTTGAGTCTTTCAAACAGACAACAACCCCCAGCCGTGAACAGCCGTGAACCACCCCAATTTGCACTCCCGCATATCAACATCAACAAGTCCCCTTTAGATATGTGTATACCACCTGAACACCCTTTTGAATACCTTTTGGAATACCTACATTCCTGCATATCAACAAGCCCCCCTGATATATTAGCCCCACAGGAGGGAGCCTCCGCTAGGCCAACCCAAAACACTCCCTGATCCCATTGTTGCCCCCCTCAGGTCTAATTACCATCAATAAATATTTCTTCTATGGTCCTTTAAACAATGTACCCTTTGAAATGTTCAATTAGGTTAACAGCCCACACCTCACACCCCTAGGTAGATTTGCATGAGACTTACACATCAAAGGGTTTTCAGCTGTTCCCTTGCTATGCTAAAATTCAGTTGGACAATGCAACTGAATTTCTGGTCAGCATGGCACT
Source organism: Lithobates clamitans (assembly GCA_037952925.1). NCBI lineage: Eukaryota > Metazoa > Chordata > Amphibia > Anura > Ranidae > Lithobates > Lithobates clamitans. Next base: position 1,135,246 of record JBBGZY010000730.1, read on the forward strand.
CCAATACAATATTATACATAAATTGGCCAACATATTACAACATATACCCCCACTTGGGTCGGTTCTATCTACTAGAACTGACCCATAAATTAGACAACAAAAAATATCATTATGATTTAAGGTACTGGATGCTTTACAATGGCTCATATAGAATATGAAGTTGAAACTGGTTACATCTCTCTTCGCCAGCCTCTAAAATATCCCCATGAAACAGTTATTAGATAATATAACTTTTAGACCATGACTGGAAAAGAATTTGGTAAACATCAGTGGCCCATATAGCTGTTAGGCCTTATATCTTGAATATTGCGCAAAGACGAGCTGATGTCACAGTCCATCCTTCGGTCTGACTTCATCACATCTCTCACCATCTCACTGAAAGTAAACTTGGTATGCTCTGGGAACTCCAATCCACATAAGTCCAGGATTTTTTTCATCTCCAGGCTCAAGCTTTCCATTTTTAAAGATGCTTTTACGCAAACACTCTACTTTCATCTTCATAGTAAGAAGAACTATGAATGTGCCAGCACTCATTTTCAAGGTCAAAAGGTTTGGATATGGCAGGAAAAACTGTGCTTCAAACTATTTTCTTGCACTTGACATTCATGAGTCCATCTTGCAAGCATTTTACAATTCACATCTGCTTCTTTCCATTTCCTATTTGAACAATGATGACTGGGATGTGTACCTGTCAAGTACCAGAATTTGTTGATTGCCAGCCACAATTTGCTTTTGTAATTTGCTGTAGGCCGACCCCTCATTGTCTTCAATAAAGCAGTTACTTGGATCATTCAGTCCATAATTACACTTGAATGGTATACCAACATATACATATACCCCCACATGATGGTTCAGATAGAATCAGCTTGACATCAATGTTTATCAGATCTTCTATCCAGACAAAGCGGCAGTGGAAATTCTTGCCAGTATCTTCACCATGACAGGTAGAAACTTCTTTTTCATCCATATATGTCATAGCCTTTAGCATATTATAAACAACTGAATCAACAAAGTTTCAAATCATGACTAGAGTGATGAATTTCACTCACCCCTCTTATAAATTTAGGAAAACCACCCAACATACTATAACTTAAGCAATGCCAAGCCATTGTGCAGCATCTCACCTTAGATGTCAAATATATTGATCAATACGCATTATGTAATATGTACAGATGTTATGAAAATTATTTTAGGTTAAAATGCCTCTCTTTGGTTTTAAGATAAAGTTCAAGAAATAAAACAAACAAATAAAAAATAAAAAGCAAAATATATCAGGAAAAAGGGAGAAAAATTAAAAATTAGGGCGTTGAAGAAAAAAGAAAAAAAGGTCCATTGCTTGATGAATTTCAAGAGAGTCCATGAATGCTTTATAATTCCATGTATAGTGATATATTGTCTATTCAGCATTTCTCCCATAATTCTCCACCACTATTCAATTTCAGACTTCTGCTATTCACATGCAAGCCCCTTCAGACGTCCCTGAAAAACAAAACTCTCCAACAAAACTAATTAGCAAGGTCCTTAAACATTGTTTGAAGTTAAAACAAAACACTATTTACACGTTTACAGTTTGGAGCTAATTCACCCCCACTGCTAGAGAAGTGTCATTTGCATTCAAAAACAGATCTGGAGAATATACATCTTGTACATTCATGACACCCTGTATCCCCTTCAACTGCTCTAATAATGTATCACGTTCCCCTCTCATCTTGTCATACTCAATTTTCAGCTGGTCATATTTGTGTTTTAACTGAGAAAATGGTATCCAAGTCTTTGACCTTTTCTTATTATTATTTTGGTCAGCTCTGTTTTTCATATTAATATCACCAATGTTTGACCCGGAGTGTCCTCTCTGGGTGTCATCATAGGATATTATCTTCTGATCTTTATGCTCAGTATTTGTCCTAAACAATGTGGCTAAATCAATTTTGACAGCCTGCTCATTTGACTTTCTCCATAAATAGTCTGCTCTCAACAATATGTCTTTTAAATCATGAGGATTTGGGGTAACTAATAAAATATTTTGTTTGATATCTTCATGCAAAGCATCTAGAAACATACTCATATGTATCGAGCCCCCACGCTCAAATGCAAGATTATTAACGACCAATAATTCCATAATAGTTGCTATCCTGTGAGACTATTCATAGGGAGATTCATTTTGCATTTGTTGGATCTTCCCATGAATAGTAACATCAGAACGTACACCATACAAAATACATAATAATTCCAGTAATATGTCCCTTGTCCTCAGAGGCTGAATACAGATTTGTTTAATTCTCATCCAAAGACCACTTCCTACAGAATGTTGCAAAACTCTTTCTAAGTCAGATGGGTTGAGATTGTACATATCTCTGACCTGCTGCACGTCACAAAACCATTTTAAAAATCTGTTTAAATCATGGTATGGAACCATTCCTATTTCTTTAAGAATTGCGTCTAATAATTTTGATTTCAAAGGCTTAATTACAAGCTGAACTTCACCTGTATTATTATTATTGTTATAAACTGTCACAGTGGGGGCAGCTGGTAATGCATTATCAGATTTAATATGGGGTTCTGTTTGCTGCAGATTGCTGAATCCAAGATTTGATGCATATCTGCATTCCTGAGATCTCTTCTCTAATTCCATAATTCTTAATTTTAATCTCTCATTTTCCTCTGATAATTCATCACAACGTTTAGATTTCTCAAGTAAAGCTTCTCCAATGGTAACCGCATGCAATTTTAAATTTACTGTCTCAGTGTCTGATTGGTTTTGTAACCTCTCACAAACATTGTTGCTATTATCAACTGCCTTCTGTAACTGCGCATTTTCCTCAACCTTACCATTCAAAGAACTTTCCATTGTTAGACAGCAAGATAACAAGCCCTGTATAATGCAACCTTTTCTTTTACTTTCTGAAATTTTGCTATCAAAAACATTTTTCTCTAAAAATTCCTTCATCATCGTCCACGTCTGCTTACATATTTCTGGAACTTCATAAGGACCGCCATGGCGCTTAATACATTTTAATACCCATCTGTTAACTTTATCAGAACTGATACTGGCTTCACACTGAGTAAGCATTTTGACTATATTACTGATAATTAAAAAAAAGGAAATATTTTACTCACCGCATTAGTTACTCCTTCAGATTCCACTTCAGGTCGTCTGGTACACGACACAGTCCTTTTTTTGTTGTTTCCAATCTCCAGAGAATAATCCTGGGGTTCCCAACTTGTTAAATTTTGTAGATTAGACTCTCTTATGTCACAACCAGACATTAGAGTCAAAGCACAGCTCTTGGTTCTTCATCAGACTTCTGTCCAACTCACAGGATTGTTGTCACCACCGACTTCTGTTACTAAGTCCGAAAATGCTCTTCTGGTCGCTTTCACGGCACCAGTGTAGTGATCGAATATATTAATGTATATTGGGTGTATAGATAATTAATATTTAGGTATTATAATGATGAGGTAAGTACTCTTCCGCAGCAACCCAATTCTTCCAGAGAGATGCACTTTATTGACTTCCAACACAGAACAAAGTCCAAAGTCCACAGATGACAAAGAAATCCGACAGAGGAGACTGTACACTCATACACAGACGAGCCTCACTCTCCCAAAACCTATAGACTGAATGCTGTGTTATATACACTAAATGTTGAATGGCTGAGCAATTTGATTGGCCTTTCAATTTAGGACTTTGAGTCTTTCAAACAGACAACAACCCCCAGCCGTGAACAGCCGTGAACCACCCCAATTTGCACTCCCGCATATCAACATCAACAAGTCCCCTTTAGATATGTGTATACCACCTGAACACCCTTTTGAATACCTTTTGGAATACCTACATTCCTGCATATCAACAAGCCCCCCTGATATATTAGCCCCACAGGAGGGAGCCTCCGCTAGGCCAACCCAAAACACTCCCTGATCCCATTGTTGCCCCCCTCAGGTCTAATTACCATCAATAAATATTTCTTCTATGCTCCTTTAAACAATGTACCCTTTGAAATGTTCAATTAGGTTAACAGCCCACACCTCACACCCCTAGGTAGATTTGCATGAGACTTACACATCAAAGGGTTTTCAGCTGTTCCCTTGCTATGCTAAAATTCAGTTGGACAATGCAACTGAATTTCTGGTCAGCATGGCACTCCAATACAATATTATACATAAATTGGCCAACATATTACAACAGCTACAAGTTAGTGTAGTGCGTCCTCTGCACAGTGTTCAGCTAAAGCTACAAGTTAGTATAGTGCGTCCTCTGAACAGTGTTCAGCTAAAGCTACAAGGTAGTGTAGTGCACAGTGTTCAGCTAAAGCTACAAGTTAGTGTAGTGCGTCCTCCTCACTGTGTTCAGCTAAAGCTACAAGTTAGTGTAGTGCGTCCTTCTCACAGTGTTCAGCTAAAGCTAAAAGTTAGTGTAGTGCGTCCTCCTCACAGTGTTCAGCTAAAGCTACAAGTTAGTGTAGTGCGTCCTCCTCACAGTGTTCAGCTAAAGCTACAAGTTATTGTAGTGCAACCTCTGCACAGTGTTCAGCTGAAGCTACAAATTAGTGTAGTGCGTCCTCCTCACAGTGTTCAGCTAAAGCTACAAGTTAGTGTAGTGCGTCCTCCTCACAGTGTTCATCTAATAATACAAGTTAGTGTAGTGTGTCCTCCTCACAGTTTTCAGCTAAAGCTGCAAGTTAGTGTAGTGCGATCTCTGCACAGTGTTCAGCTGAAGCTACAAGTTAATGCAGTGCGTCCTCTGAACAGTGTTCAGCTTAAGCTACAAGTTAGTGTAGTGTGACCTCTGCACAGTATTCAGCTTAAGCTACAAGTTAGTGTAGTGTGTCCTCTGAACAGTGTTCAGCTAAAGCGTGTTAGTGTAGTGCATCCTCTGAACAGTGTTCATCTAAAGCTACAAGTCAGTGTAGTGCACAGTGTTCAGCTAAAGCTACAGGTTAGTGTATTGCGTCCTCCTCACAGTGTTCAGCTAAAGCTACATGTTTGTGTCGTGTGTCCTCCTCACAGTGTTCAGCTAAAGCTATAAGTTAGTGTAGTGCATCCTCCTCACACTGTTCAGCTAAAGCTAAAAGTTAGTGTAGTGCGTCCTCCTCACAGTGTTCAGCTAAAGCTACAAGTTAGTGTAGTGCGACCTCTGAACAGTGTTCAGCTAAAGCTAAAAGTTAGTGTAGTGTGACCTCTGCACAGTGTTCAGCTAAAGCTACAAGTTAGTGTTTTGCGTCCTCCTCCCAGTGTTCAGCTAAAGCTACAAGTTAGTGTAGTGCGTCCTCCTCACAGTGTTCAGCTAAAGCTACAAGTTAGTGTAGTGCGACCTCTGCACAGTGTTCAGCTAAACCTACAAGTTAGTGTAGTGCATCCTCTGCACAGTGTTCAGCTAAAGCTACAAGTTAGTGTAATGTGTCGTCCTCACAGTGTTCAGCTAAAGATACAAGTTAGTGTAGTGCGACCTCTGCACAGTGTTCAGCTACAGCTACAAGTTAGTGTAGTGCATCCTCTGTACAGTGTTCAGCTAAAGCTAAAAGTTAGTGTAGTGCGTCCTCTGAACAGTGTTTAGCTAAAGCTACAAGTTAGTGTAATGCGTCCTCCTCACAGTGTTCAGCTAAAGCTACAAGTTAGTGTAGTGCGACCTCTGCACAGTGTTCAGCTAAACCTACAAGTTAGTGTAGTGCATCCTCTGCACAGTGTTCAGCTAAAGCTACAAGTTAGTGTAGTGCGACCTCTGCACAGTGTTCAGCTAAACCTACAAGTTAGTGTAGTGCATCCTCTGCACAGTGTTCAGCTAAAGCTACAAGTTAGTGTAATGTGTCCTCCTCACAGTGTTCAGTTAAAGATGCAAGTTAGTGTAGTGCGACCTCTGCACATTGTTCAGCTACAGCTACAAGTTGGTGTAGTGCACAGTGTTCAGCTAAAGCTACAAGTTAGTGTAGTGTGACCTCTGCACAGTGTTCAGCTAAAGCTACAAGTTATGCCGCGTACACACGGTCGGACTTTTCATCTACAAAAGTCCGACAGCCGTCCGACAGACTTTCGGCGGACTTTCGGCGGACTTGCGGCGGACTTGCCGCGGACTTGTTGCAGACTTTCTAACGAACAGACTTGCCTACACACGACCACACAAAAGTCCGACGGATTCGTACGTGATGACGTACACCGGACTAAAATAAGGAAGTTGATAGCCAGTAGCCAATAGCTGCCCTAGCGTGGCTTTTTGTCCGTCGGACTAGCACACAGACGAGCGGATTTCGGGGTCCGTCGTAGTTACGACGTAAAGATTTGAAGCATGTTTCAAATCTAAAGTACGTCGGATTTGAGGCTAAAAAAGTACGTTGAAAGTCCGGAGAAGCCCACACACGATCGGATTACCAGCCAGCTTTAGTCCGTAAGCGTCCGTTGGACTTTTGTAGCTGAAAAGTCCGACCGTGTGTACGCGGCTTTAGTGTTTTGCGTCCTCCTCCCAGTGTTCAGCTAAAGCTACAAGTTAGTGTAGTGCGTCCTCCTCACAGTGTTCAGCTAAAGCTACAAGTTAGTGTAGTGCGACCTCTGCACAGTGTTCAGCTAAACCTACAAGTTAGTGTAGTGCATCCTCTGCACAGTGTTCAGCTAAAGCTACAAGTTAGTGTAATGTGTCGTCCTCACAGTGTTCAGCTAAAGATACAAGTTAGTGTAGTGCGACCTCTGCACAGTGTTCAGCTACAGCTACAAGTTAGTGTAGTGCATCCTCTGTACAGTGTTCAGCTAAAGCTAAAAGTTAGTGTAGTGCGTCCTCTGAACAGTGTTCAGCTAAAGCTACATGTTAGTGTAGTGCACCCTCCTCACAGTGTTCAGCTAAAGCAACAAGTTAGTGTAGTGCAACCTCTGCACAGTGTTTAGCTAAAGCTAAAAGTTAGTGTAGTGCATCCTGTAAACAGTGTTCAGCTAAAGCTACAAATTAGTGTAGTGCACAGTGTTCAGCTAAAGCTACTAGTTAGTGTAGTGCTTCCTCCTCACAGTGTTCAGCTAAAGCTACAAGTAAGTGTAATGCGACCTCTGCACAGTGTTCAGCTAAAGCTACAAGTTAGTGTAGTGCATCCTCCTCACAGTGTTCAGCTAAAGCTACAAGTTAGTGTAGTGCAACCTCTGTACAGTGTTCAGCGAAAGCTACAAGTTAGTGGGGTGCGTCCTGCTCACAGTGTTCAGCTAAAACTACAAGTTAGTGTGGTGCGTCGACCTCACAGTGTTCAGCTAAAACTACAAGTTAGTGTAATGCGTCCTCTAAACAGTGTTCAGCTAAAGCTACCTGTAGAAGGTTGATGGTGTTTTAATGATCCCATCACTACCGCAGGCAGCTACATTATTTTAACGTTAGTGTAGTGCATCCTCCTCACAGTGTTCAGCTAAAGCTACAAGTTAGTGTAGTGCGTCCTTCTCACAGTGTTCAGCTAAAGCTACAAGTTAGTGTAGTGCATCCCCTGAACAGTGTTCATCTAAAGCTACAAGTTAGTGTAGCGCACAGTGTTCAGCTAAAGCTACAAGTTAGTGTAGTGCGTTCTCTGAACAGTGTTCAGCTAAAGCTACAAGTTAGTGTAGTGCGTCCTCTGAACAGTGTTTAGCTAAAGCTACAAGTTAGTGTAGTGCGTCCTCTAAATAGTGTTCAGCTAAAGCTTCAAATTAGTGTAGTGCACAGTGTTCAGCTAAAGCTACAAGTTAGTGTAGTGCGTCCTCCTCACAGTGTTCAGCTAAAGCTACAAGTTAGTGTAGTGCGTCCTCCTCACAGTGCTCAGCTAAAGCTACAAGTTAGTGTAGTGTGGCCTCTGCACAGTGTTCAGCTGAAGCTACAAGTTAGTGTAGTGCGTCCTCTGCACAGTGTTCAGCTAAAGCTAAAGTTAGTGTAGTGTGTCCTCTGAACAGTGTTCAGCTAAAGCTACAAGTTAGTGTAGTGCACAGTTTTCAGCTAAAGCTACAAGTTAGTGTAGTGCGTCCTCCTCACGGTGTTCAGCTAAAGCTACAAGTTAGTGTAGTGCATCCTTCTCACAGTGTTCAGCTAAAGCTACAAGTTAGTGTAGTGCGACCTCTGCACAGTGTTCAGCTAAAGATACAAATTAGTGTAGTGCGTCCTCCTCACAGTGTTCAGCTAAAGCTACAAATTAGTGTAGTGCAAATTCTGCACAGTGTTCAGCTGAAGCTACAAGTTAGTGTAGTGCATCCTCTGAACAGTGTTCAGCTAAAGCTACAAATTAGTGTAGTGCGTCCTCCTCAAAGTGTTCAGCTAAAGCTACAAGTTAGTGTAGTGCGTCCTCCTCACAGTGTTCAGCTAAAGCTACAAGTTAGTGTAGTGTGGCCTCTGCACAGTGTTCAGCTGAAGCTACAAGTTAGTGTAGTGCGTTCTCAGCACAGTGTTCAGCTAAAGCTAAAGTTAGTGTAGTATGTCCTCTGAACAGTGTTCAGCTAAAGCTACAAGTTAGTGTAGTGCACAGTTTTCAGCTAAAGCTACAAGTAAGTGTAGTGCGTCCTCCTCACGGTGTTCAGCTAAAGCTACAAGTTAGTGTAGTGGGTCCTTCTCAAAGTGTTCAGCTAAAGCTACAAGTTAGTGTAGTGCGACCTCTGCACAGTGTTCAGCTAAAGATACAAATTAGTGTAGTGCGTCCTCCTCACAGTGTTCAGCTAAAGCTACAAGTTAGTGTAGTGCAACCTCTGCACAGTGTTCAGCTGAAGCTACAAGTTAGTGTAGTGCATCCTCTGAACAGTGTTCAGCTAAAGCTACAAATTGGTGTAGTGCGTCCTCCTCAAAGTGTTCAGCTAAAGCTACAAGTTAGTGTTGTGCAACCTCTGCACAGTGTTCAGCTAAGGCTACAAGTTAGTGTAGTGCGTCCTCCTCACAGTGTTCAGCTAAAGCTACAAGTTAGTGTAGTGTGTCCTCCTCACAGTGTTCAGCTAAAGCTGCAAGTTAGTGTAGTGCGACCTCTGCACAGTGTTCAGCTGTAGCTACAAGTTAGTGTAGTGTGTTCTCTGAACAGTGTTCAGCTAAAGCTACAAGTTAGTGTAGTGTGACGTCTGCACAGTGTTCAGCTGAAGCTACAAGTTAGTGTAGTGTGACCTCTGCACAGTGTTCAGCTAAAGCTACATGTTAGTGTAGTGCACCCTCCTCACAGTGTTCAGCTAAAGCAACAAGTTAGTGTAGTGCAACCTCTGCACAGTGTTTAGCTAAAGCTAAAAGTTAGTGTAGTGCGTCCTCTAAACAGTGTTCAGCTAAAGCTACAAATTAGTGTAGTGCACAGTGTTCAGCTAAAGCTACTAGTTAGTGTAGTGCTTCCTCCTCACAGTGTTCAGCTAAAGCTACAAGTAAGTGTAATGCGACCTCTGCACAGTGTTCAGCTAAAGCTACAAGTTAGTGTAGTGCATCCTCCTCACAGTGTTCAGCTAAAGCTACAAGTTAGTGTAGTGCAACCTCTGCACAGTGTTCAGCGAAAGCTACAAGTTAGTGGGGTGCGTCCTGCTCACAGTGTTCAGCTAAAGCTACAAGTTAGTGTAGTGCGACCTCTGCACAGTGTTCAGCTAAAGATACAAATTAGTGTAGTGCGTCCTCCTCACAGTGTTCAGCTAAAGCTACAAGTTAGTGTAGTGCAACCTCTGCACAGTGTTCAGCTGAAGCTACAAGTTAGTGTAGTGCATCCTCTGAACAGTGTTCAGCTAAAGCTACAAATTGGTGTAGTGCGTCCTCCTCAAAGTGTTCAGCTAAAGCTACAAGTTAGTGTTGTGCAACCTCTGCACAGTGTTCAGCTAAGGCTACAAGTTAGTGTAGTGCGTCCTCCTCACAGTGTTCAGCTAAAGCTACAAGTTAGTGTAGTGTGTCCTCCTCACAGTGTTCAGCTAAAGCTGCAAGTTAGTGTAGTGCGACCTCTGCACAGTGTTCAGCTGTAGCTACAAGTTAGTGTAGTGTGTTCTCTGAACAGTGTTCAGCTAAAGCTACAAGTTAGTGTAGTGTGACGTCTGCACAGTGTTCAGCTGAAGCTACAAGTTAGTGTAGTGTGACCTCATCACAGTGTTCAGCTAAAGCTACATGTTAGTGTAGTGCACCCTCCTCACAGTGTTCAGCTAAAGCAACAAGTTAGTGTAGTGCAACCTCTGCACAGTGTTTAGCTAAAGCTAAAAGTTAGTGTAGTGCATCCTGTAAACAGTGTTCAGCTAAAGCTACAAATTAGTGTAGTGCACAGTGTTCAGCTAAAGCTACTAGTTAGTGTAGTGCTTCCTCCTCACAGTGTTCAGCTAAAGCTACAAGTAAGTGTAATGCGACCTCTGCACAGTGTTCAGCTAAAGCTACAAGTTAGTGTAGTGCATCCTCCTCACAGTGTTCAGCTAAAGCTACAAGTTAGTGTAGTGCAACCTCTGTACAGTGTTCAGCGAAAGCTACAAGTTAGTGGGGTGCGTCCTGCTCACAGTGTTCAGCTAAAACTACAAGTTAGTGTGGTGCGTCGACCTCACAGTGTTCAGCTAAAACTACAAGTTAGTGTAATGCGTCCTCTAAACAGTGTTCAGCTAAAGCTACCTGTAGAAGGTTGATGGTGTTTTAATGATCCCATCACTACCGCAGGCAGCTACATTATTTTAACGTTAGTGTAGTGCATCCTCCTCACAGTGTTCAGCTAAAGCTACAAGTTAGTGTAGTGCGTCCTTCTCACAGTGTTCAGCTAAAGCTACAAGTTAGTGTAGTGCATCCCCTGAACAGTGTTCATCTAAAGCTACAAGTTAGTGTAGCGCACAGTGTTCAGCTAAAGCTACAAGTTAGTGTAGTGCGTTCTCTGAACAGTGTTCAGCTAAAGCTACAAGTTAGTGTAGTGCGTCCTCTGAACAGTGTTTAGCTGAAGCTACAAGTTAGTGTAGTGCGTCCTCTAAAAAGTGTTCAGCTAAAGCTTCAAATTAGTGTAGTGCACAGTGTTCAGCTAAAGCTACAAGTTAGTGTAGTGCGTCCTCCTCACAGTGTTCAGCTAAAGCTACAAGTTAGTGTAGTGCGTCCTCCTCACAGTGTTCAGCTAAAGCTACAAGTTAGTGTAGTGTGGCCTCTGCACAGTGTTCAGCTGAAGCTACAAGTTAGTGTAGTGCGTCCTCTGCACAGTGTTCAGCTAAAGCTAAAGTTAGTGTAGTGTGTCCCCTGAACAGTGTTCAGCTAAAGCTACAAGTTAGTGTAGTGCACAGTTTTCAGCTAAAGCTACAAGTTAGTGTAGTGCGTCCTCCTCACGGTGTTCAGCTAAAGCTACAAGTTAGTGTAGTGCGTCCTTCTCACAGTGTTCAGCTAAAGCTACAAGTTAGTGTAGTGCGACCTCTGCACAGTGTTCAGCTAAAGATACAAATTAGTGTAGTGCGTCCTCCTCACAGTGTTTAGCTAAAGCTACAAGTTAGTGTAGTGCAAATTCTGCACAGTGTTCAGCTGAAGCTACAAGTTAGTGTAGTGCATCCTCTGAACAGTGTTCAGCTAAAGCTACAAATTAGTGTAGTGCGTCCTCCTCAAAGTGTTCAGCTAAAGCTACAAGTTAGTGTTGGGCAACCTCTGCACAGTGTTCAGCTAAGGCTACAAGTTAGTGTAGTGCGTCCTCCTTCACAGTGTTCAGCTAAAGCTACAAGTTAGTGTAGTGCGTCCTCCTCACAGTGTTCAGCTAAAGCTACAAGTTAGTGTAGTGTGGCCTCTGCACAGTGTTCAGCTGAAGCTACAAGTTAGTGTAGTGCGTCCTCTGCACAGTGTTCAGCTAAAGCTAAAGTTAGTGTAGTATGTCCTCTGAACAGTGTTCAGCTAAAGCTACAAGTTAGTGTAGTGCACAGTTTTCAGCTAAAGCTACAAGTTAGTGTAGTGCGTCCTCCTCACGGTGTTCAGCTAAAGCTACAAGTTAGTGTAGTGCGTCCTTCTCACAGTGTTCAGCTAAAGCTACAAGTTAGTGTAGTGCGACCTCTGCACAGTGTTCAGCTAAAGATACAAATTAGTGTAGTGCGTCCTCCTCACAGTGTTCAGCTAAAGCTACAAGTTAGTGTAGTGCAACCTCTGCACAGTGTTCAGCTGAAGGGACAAGTTAGTGTAGTGCATCCTCTGAACAGTGTTCAGCTAAAGCTACAAATTGGTGTAGTGCGTCCTCCTCAAAGTGTTCAGCTAAAGCTACAAGTTAGTGTTGTGCAACCTCTGCACAGTGTTCAGCTAAGGCTAAAAGTTAGTGTAGTGCGTCCTCCTCACAGTGTTCAGCTAAAGCTACAAGTTAGTGTAGTGTGTACTCCTCACAGTGTTCAGCTAAAGCTGCAAGTTAGTGTAGTGCGACCTCTGCACAGTGTTCATCTGTAGCTACAAGTTAGTGTAGTGTGTCCTCTGAACAGTGTTCAGCTAAAGCTACAAGTTAGTGTAGTGTGACGTCTGCACAGTGTTCAGCTGAAGCTACAAGTTAGTGTAGTGTGACCTCTGCACAGTGTTCAGCTAAAGCTACATGTTAGTGTAGTGCACCCTCCTCACAGTGTTCAGCTAAAGCAACAAGTTAGTGTAGTGCAACCTCTGCACAGTGTTTAGCTAAAGCTAAAAGTTAGTGTAGTGCATCCTCTAAACAGTGTTCAGCTAAAGCTACAAATTAGTGTAGTGCACAGTGTTCAGCTAAAGCTACAAGTTAGTGTAGTGCAACCTCCTCACAGTGTTCAGCTAAAGCTACAAGTAAGTGTAGTGTGGCCTCTGCACAGTGTTCAGTTGAAGCTACAAGTTAGTGTAGTGCGTCGTCTGCACAGTGTTCAGCTAAAGCTACAAGTTAGTGTAGTGCGTCCTCTGAACAGTGTTCAGCTAAAGCTACAAGTTAGTGTAGTGCACAGTGTTCAGCTAAAGCTACAAGTTAGTGTAGTGTGTACTCCTCACTGTGTGAAGCTAAAGCTACAAGTTAGTGTAGTGCGTCCTTCTCACTGTGTTCAGCTAAAGCTAAAAGTTAGTGTAGTGCGTCCTCCTCACAGTGTTCAGCTAAAGCTACAAGTTAGTGTAGTGCGTCCTCCTCACAGTGTTCAGCTAAAGCTACAAGTTATTGTAGTGCAACCTCTGCACAGTGTTCAGCTGAAGCTACAAGTTAGTGTAGTGCATCCTCTGAACAGTGTTCAGCTAAAGCTACAAATTAGTGTAGTGCGTCCTCCTCACAGTGTTCAGCTAAAGCTACAAGTTAGTGTAGTGCGTCCTCCTCACAGTGTTCATCTAATACTACAAGTTAGTGTAGTGTGTCCTCCTCACAGTTTTCAGCTAAAGCTGCAAGTTAGTGTAGTGCGATTTCTGCACAGTGTTCAGCTGAAGCTACAAGTTAGTGCAGTGCGTCCTCTGAACAGTGTTCAGCTTAAGCTACAAGTTAGTGTAGTGTGACCTCTGCACAGTGTTCAGCTTAAGCTACAAGCTAGTGTAGTGCGTCCTCTGCACAGTATTCAGCTTAAGCTACAAGTTAGTGTAGTGTGTCCTCTGAACAGTGTTCAGCTAAAGCGTGTTAGTGTAGTGCATCCTCTGAACAGTGTTCATCTAAAGCTACAAGTCAGTGTAGTGCACAGTGTTCAACTAAAGCTACAAGTTAGTGTATTACGTCCTCCTCACAGTGTTCAGCTAAAGCTACATGTTTGTGTCGTGTGTCCTCCTCACAGTGTTCAGCTAAAGCTACAAGTTAGTGTAGTGCGTCCTCCTCACAGTGTTCAGCTAAAGCTAAAAGTTAGTGTAGTGCTTCCTCCTCACAGTGTTCAGCTAAAGCTACAAGTAAGTGTAGTGTGGCCTCTGCACAGTGTTCAGTTGAAGCTACAAGTTAGTGTAGTGCGTCCTCTGCACAGTGTTCAGCTAAAGCTACAAGTTAGTGTAGTGCGTCCTCTGAACAGTGTTCAGCTAAAGCTACAAGGTAGTGTAGTGCACAGTGTTCAGCTAAAGCTACAAGTTAGTGTAGTGCGTCCTCCTCACTGTGTTCAGCTAAAGCTACAAGTTAGTGTAGTGCGTCCTTCTCACAGTGTTCAGCTAAAGCTAAAAGTTAGTGTAGTGCGTCCTCCTCACAGTGTTCAGCTAAAGCTACAAGTTAGTGTAGTTCGTCCTCCTCACAGTGTTCAGCTAAAGCTACAAGTTAGTGTAGTTCGTCCTCCTCACAGTGTTCAGCTAAAGCTACAAGTTATTGTAGTGCAACCTCTGCACAGTGTTCAGCTGAAGCTACAAATTAGTGTAGTGCGTCCTCCTCACAGTGTTCAGCTAAAGCTACAAGTTAGTGTAGTGCGTCCTCCTCACAGTGTTCATCTAATAATACAAGTTAGTGTAGTGTGTCCTCCTCACAGTTTTCAGCTAAAGCTGCAAGTTAGTGTAGTGCGATCTCTGCACAGTGTTCAGCTGAAGCTACAAGTTAATGCAGTGCGTCCTCTGAACAGTGTTCAGCTTAAGCTACAAGTTAGTGTAGTGTGACCTCTGCACAGTATTCAGCTTAAGCTACAAGTTAGTGTAGTGTGTCCTCTGAACAGTGTTCAGCTAAAGCGTGTTAGTGTAGTGCATCCTCTGAACAGTGTTCATCTAAAGCTACAAGTCAGTGTAGTGCACAGTGTTCAGCTAAAGCTACAGGTTAGTGTATTGCGTCCTCCTCACAGTGTTCAGCTAAAGCTACATGTTTGTGTCGTGTGTCCTCCTCACAGTGTTCAGCTAAAGCTAAAAGTTAGTGTAGTGCGTCCTCCTCACAGTGTTCAGCTAAAGCTACAAGTTAGTGTAGTGCGACCTCTGAACAGTGTTCAGCTAAAGCTACAAGTTAGTGTAGTGTGACCTCTGCACAGTGTTCAGCTAAAGCTACAAGTTAGTGTTTTGCGTCCTCCTCCCAGTGTTCAGCTAAAGCTACAAGTTAGTGTAGTGCGTCCTCCTCACAGTGTTCAGCTAAAGCTACAAGTTAGTGTAGTGCGACCTCTGCACAGTGTTCAGCTAAACCTACAAGTTAGTGTAGTGCATCCTCTGCACAGTGTTCAGCTAAAGCTACAAGTTAGTGTAATGTGTCGTCCTCACAGTGTTCAGCTAAAGATACAAGTTAGTGTAGTGCGACCTCTGCACAGTGTTCAGCTACAGCTACAAGTTAGTGTAGTGCATCCTCTGTACAGTGTTCAGCTAAAGCTAAAAGTTAGTGTAGTGCGTCCTCTGAACAGTGTTCAGCTAAAGCTACAAGTTAGTGTAATGCGTCCTCCTCACAGTGTTCAGCTAAAGCTACAAGTTAGTGTAGTGCGACCTCTGCACAGTGTTCAGCTAAACCTACAAGTTAGTGTAGTGCATCCTCTGCACAGTGTTCAGCTAAAGCTACAAGTTAGTGTAGTGCGACCTCTGCACAGTGTTCAGCTAAACCTACAAGTTAGTGTAGTGCATCCTCTGCACAGTGTTCAGCTAAAGCTACAAGTTAGTGTAATGTGTCCTCCTCACAGTGTTCAGTTAAAGATGCAAGTTAGTGTAGTGCGACCTCTGCACATTGTTCAGCTACAGCTACAAGTTAGTGTAGTGCACAGTGTTCAGCTAAAGCTACAAGTTAGTGTAGTGCGTCCTCCTCACAGTGTTCATCTAAAGCTACAAGTTAGTTTAGTGCGACCTCTGCACAGTGTTCAGCTAAAGCTACAAGTTAGTGTAGTGCGTCCTCCTCACAGTGTTCAGCTAAAGCTACAAGTTAGAGCAGTGTGACCTCTGAACAGTGTTCAGCTAAAGCTACACGTTAGTGTAGTGCGACCTCTGCACAGTGTTCAGCTAAAGCTACAAATTCTTGTAGTGCGTCCTCCTCACAGTGTTCAGCTAAAGCTAAAAGTTAGTGTAGTGCGTCCTCCTCACAGTGTTCAGCTAAAGCTACAAGTTAGTGTAGTGCGACCTCTGAACAGTGTTCAGCTAAAGCTACAAGTTAGTGTAGTGTGACCTCTGCACAGTGTTCAGATAAAGCTACAAGTTAGTGTTTTGCGTCCTCCTCCCAGTGTTCAGCTAAAGCTACAAGTTAGTGTAGTGCGTCCTCCTCACAGTGTTCAGCTAAAGCTACAAGTTAGTGTAGTGCGACCTCTGCACAGTGTTCAGCTAAACCTACAAGTTAGTGTAGTGCATCCTCTGCACAGTGTTCAGCTAAAGCTACAAGTTAGTGTAATGTGTCCTCCTCACAGTGTTCAGCTAAAGATACAAGTTAGTGTAGTGCGACCTCTGCACAGTGTTCAGCTAAAGCTACAAGTTAGTGTAGTGCATCCTCTGTACAGTGTTCAGCTAAAGCTAAAAGTTAGTGTAGTGCGTCCTCTGAACAGTGTTCAGCTAAAGCTACAAGTTAGTGTAATGCGTCCTCCTCACAGTGTTCAGCTAAAGCTACAAGTTAGTGTAGTGCGACCTCTGCACAGTGTTCAGCTAAACCTACAAGTTAGTGTAGTGCATCCTCTGCACAGTGTTCAGCTAAAGCTACAAGTTAGTGTAGTGCGATCTCTGCACAGTGTTCAGCTAAAGCTACAAGTTAGTGTAATGTGTCCTCCTCACAGTGTTCAGTTAAAGATGCAAGTTAGTGTAGTGCGACCTCTGCACATTGTTCAGCTACAGCTACAAGTTAGTGTAGTGCACAGTGTTCAGCTAAAGCTACAAGTTAGTGTAGTGCGTCCTCCTCACAGTGTTCATCTAAAGCTACAAGTTAGTTTAGTGCGACCTCTGCACAGTGTTCAGCTAAAGCTACAAGTTAGTGTAGTGCGTCCTCCTCACAGTGTTCAGCTAAAGCTACAAGTTAGAGCAGTGTGACCTCTGAACAGTGTTCAGCTAAAGCTACACGTTAGTGTAGTGCGACCTCTGCACAGTGTTCAGCTAAAGCTACAAGTTCTTGTAGTGCGTCCTCCTCCCAGTGTTCAGCTAAAGCTACAAGTTAGTGTAGTGCAAACTCTGCACAGTGTTCAGCTGAAGCTACAAGTTAGTGTAGTGCGTCCTCTTAACACTGTTCAGCTAAAGCTACAAGTTAGTGCAGTGTGACCTCTGCACAGTGTTCAGCTAAAGCTACAAGTTAGTGTAGTGCGTCCCCTGCACAGTATTCAGCTAAAGCTACAAGTTAGTGTAGTGCGTCCTCTGAACAGTGTTCAGCTAAAGCTACAAGTTAGTGTAGTGCGTCCTCTGAACAGTGTTCAGCTAAAGCTACAAGTTAGTGTAGTGCACAGTGTTCAGCTTAAGCTACAAGTTAGTGTAGTGCGTCCTCTAAACAGTGTTCAGCTAAAGCTACAAGTTAGAGCAGTGTGACCTCTGAACAGTGTTCAGCTAAAGCTACACGTTAGTGTAGTGCGACCTCTGCACAGTGTTCAGCTAAAGCTACAATTTCTTGTAGTGCGTCCTCCTCACAGTGTTCAGCTAAAGCTAAAAGTTAGTGTAGTGCGTCCTCCTCACAGTGTTCAGCTAAAGCTACAAGTTAGTGTAGTGCGACCTCTGAACAGTGTTCAGCTAAAGCTACAAGTTAGTGTAGTGTGACCTCTGCACAGTGTTCAGATAAAGCTACAAGTTAGTGTTTTGCGTCCTCCTCCCAGTGTTCAGCTAAAGCTACAAGTTAGTGTAGTGCGTCCTCCTCACAGTGTTCAGCTAAAGCTACAAGTTAGTGTAGTGCGACCTCTGCACAGTGTTCAGCTAAACCTACAAGTTAGTGTAGTGCATCCTCTGCACAGTGTTCAGCTAAAGCTACAAGTTAGTGTAATGTGTCCTCCTCACAGTGTTCAGCTAAAGATACAAGTTAGTGTAGTGCGACCTCTGCACAGTGTTCAGCTACAGCTACAAGTTAGTGTAGTGCATCCTCTGTACAGTGTTCAGCTAAAGCTAAAAGTTAGTGTAGTGCGTCCTCTGAACAGTGTTCAGCTAAAGCTACAAGTTAGTGTAATGCGTCCTCCTCACAGTGTTCAGCTAAAGCTACAAGTTAGTGTAGTGCGACCTCTGCACAGTGTTCAGCTAAACCTACAAGTTAGTGTAGTGCATCCTCTGCACAGTGTTCAGCTAAAGCTACAAGTTAGTGTAGTGCGATCTCTGCACAGTGTTCAGCTAAAGCTACAAGTTAGTGTAATGTGTCCTCCTCACAGTGTTCAGTTAAAGATGCAAGTTAGTGTAGTGCGACCTCTGCACATTGTTCAGCTACAGCTACAAGTTAGTGTAGTGCACAGTGTTCAGCTAAAGCTACAAGTTAGTGTAGTGCGTCCTCCTCACAGTGTTCATCTAAAGCTACAAGTTAGTTTAGTGCGACCTCTGCACAGTGTTCAGCTAAAGCTACAAGTTAGTGTAGTGCGTCCTCCTCACAGTGTTCAGCTAAAGCTACAAGTTAGAGCAGTGTGACCTCTGAACAGTGTTCAGCTAAAGCTACACGTTAGTGTAGTGCGACCTCTGCACAGTGTTCAGCTAAAGCTACAAGTTCTTGTAGTGCGTCCTCCTCCCAGTGTTCAGCTAAAGCTACAAGTTAGTGTAGTGCAAACTCTGCACAGTGTTCAGCTGAAGCTACAAGTTAGTGTAGTGCGTCCTCTTAACACTGTTCAGCTAAAGCTACAAGTTATTGCAGTGTGACCTCTGCACAGTGTTCAGCTAAAGCTACAAGTTAGTGTAGTGCGTCCCCTGCACAGTATTCAGCTAAAGCTACAAGTTAGTGTAGTGCGTCCTCTGAACAGTGTTCAGCTAAAGCTACAAGTTAGTGTAGTGCGTCCTCTGAACAGTGTTCAGCTAAAGCTACAAGTTAGTGTAGTGCACAGTGTTCAGCTTAAGCTACAAGTTAGTGTAGTGCGTCCTCTAAACAGTGTTCAGCTAAAGCTACAAGTTAGAGCAGTGTGACCTCTGAACAGTGTT
This sequence comes from Lithobates clamitans, assembly GCA_037952925.1. Classification (NCBI taxonomy): domain Eukaryota; kingdom Metazoa; phylum Chordata; class Amphibia; order Anura; family Ranidae; genus Lithobates; species Lithobates clamitans. Next base: position 1,154,009 of record JBBGZY010000730.1, read on the forward strand.
CAGCTAAAGCTACACGTTAGTGTAGTGCGACCTCTGCACAGTGTTCAGCTAAAGCTACAATTTCTTGTAGTGCGTCCTCCTCACAGTGTTCAGCTAAAGCTAAAAGTTAGTGTAGTGCGTCCTCCTCACAGTGTTCAGCTAAAGCTACAAGTTAGTGTAGTGCGACCTCTGAACAGTGTTCAGCTAAAGCTACAAGTTAGTGTAGTGTGACCTCTGCACAGTGTTCAGATAAAGCTACAAGTTAGTGTTTTGCGTCCTCATCCCAGTGTTCAGCTAAAGCTACAAGTTAGTGTAGTGCGTCCTCCTCACAGTGTTCAGCTAAAGCTACAAGTTAGTGTAGTGCGACCTCTGCACAGTGTTCAGCTAAACCTACAAGTTAGTGTAGTGCATCCTCTGCACAGTGTTCAGCTAAAGCTACAAGTTAGTGTAATGTGTCCTCCTCACAGTGTTCAGCTAAAGATACAAGTTAGTGTAGTGCGACCTCTGCACAGTGTTCAGCTACAGCTACAAGTTAGTGTAGTGCATCCTCTGTACAGTGTTCAGCTAAAGCTAAAAGTTAGTGTAGTGCGTCCTCTGAACAGTGTTCAGCTAAAGCTACAAGTTAGTGTAATGCGTCCTCCTCACAGTGTTCAGCTAAAGCTACAAGTTAGTGTAGTGCGACCTCTGCACAGTGTTCAGCTAAACCTACAAGTTAGTGTAGTGCATCCTCTGCACAGTGTTCAGCTAAAGCTACAAGTTAGTGTAGTGCGATCTCTGCACAGTGTTCAGCTAAAGCTACAAGTTAGTGTAATGTGTCCTCCTCACAGTGTTCAGTTAAAGATGCAAGTTAGTGTAGTGCGACCTCTGCACATTGTTCAGCTACAGCTACAAGTTAGTGTAGTGCACAGTGTTCAGCTAAAGCTACAAGTTAGTGTAGTGCGTCCTCCTCACAGTGTTCAGCTAAAGCTACAAGTTAGAGCAGTGTGACCTCTGAACAGTGTTCAGCTAAAGCTACACGTTAGTGTAGTGCGACCTCTGCACAGTGTTCAGCTAAAGCTACAAGTTCTTGTAGTGCGTCCTCCTCCCAGTGTTCAGCTAAAGCTACAAGTTAGTGTAGTGCAAACTCTGCACAGTGTTCAGCTGAAGCTACAAGTTAGTGTAGTGCGTCCTCTTAACACTGTTCAGCTAAAGCTACAAGTTATTGCAGTGTGACCTCTGCACAGTGTTCAGCTAAAGCTACAAGTTAGTGTAGTGCGTCCCCTGCACAGTATTCAGCTAAAGCTACAAGTTAGTGTAGTGCGTCCTCTGAACAGTGTTCAGCTAAAGCTACAAGTTAGTGTAGTGCGTCCTCTGAACAGTGTTCAGCTAAAGCTACAAGTTAGTGTAGTGCACAGTGTTCAGCTTAAGCTACAAGTTAGTGTAGTGCGTCCTCTAAACAGTGTTCAGCTAAAGCTACAATTTAGTGTAGTGCACAGTGTTCAGCTAAAGCTACAAGTTAGTGTAGTGCGTCCTCCTCACAGTGTTCAGCTAAAGCTACAGGTTAGTGTAGTGCGTCCTCCTCACAGTGTTCAGCTAAAGCTACCTGTAGAAGGTTGGTGGTGTTTTCCTGATCCTATCACTACCGCAGGCATCTACATTACTAACACGTTAGTCTAGTGTGACCTCTGCACAGTGTTCAGCTAAAGCTACCTGTAGAAGGTTGGTGGTGTTTTCCCGATCCTATCACTACCGCAGGCATCTACATTATTTACACGTTAGTCTAGTGTGACCTCTGCACAGTGTTCAGCTAAAGCTACCTGTAGAAGGTTGGTGGTGTTTTCCTGATCCCATCACTACTGCAGGCAGCTACATTATTTTAACGTTAGTGTAGTGCGTCCTCCTCACAGTGTTCAGCTAAAGCTACAAGTTAGTGTAGTGCGTCCTCCTCACAGTGTTCAGCCAAAGCTACAAGTTAGTGTAGTGCGACCTCTGCACAGTGTTCAGCTAAAGCTACAAGTTAGTGTAATGCGTCCTCCTCATAGAGTTCATCTAAAGCTACAAGTTAGTGTAATGTGTCCTCCTCACAGTGTTAAGCTAAAGATACAAGTTAGTGTAGTGCAACCTCTTCACAGTGTTCAGCTACAGTTACAAGTTAGTGTAGTGCGTCCTCCTCACAGTGTTCAGCTAAAGCTACAAGTTAGTGTAGTGCGTCCTCCTCACAGTGTTCAGCTAAAGCTACAAGTTTGTGTAGTGCGTCCTCCTCACAGTGTTCAGTTAAAGCTACAATTTAGTGTAGTGTGTCCTCTTCACAGTGTTAAGCTGAAGCTACAAGTTAGTGTAGTGCATCCTCCTCACAGTGATCAGCTAAAGCTACAAGTTAGTGTAATGCGTCTTCCTCACAGTGTTCAGCTAAAGCATCAAGTTAGTGTAGTGCACCCTCTGCACAGTGTTTAGCTAAAGCTACAAGTTAGTGTAATGCATCCTCCTCACAGTGTTCAGCTAAAGCTACAAGTTAGTGTAGTGTGTCCTCCTCACATTGTTCAGCTAAAACTACAAGTTAGTGTAGTGCGACCTATGCACCGTGTTCAGCTACAGTTACATGTTAGTGTAATGCGTCCTCCTCACAGTGTTCAGCTAAAGCTACAAGTTAGTATAGTGCGTCCTCTGAACAGTGTTCATCTAAAGCTACAAGTCAGTGTAGTCAACAGTATTCAGCTAAAGCTACAAGTTAGTGTAGTGCGTCCTCCTCACGGTGTTCAGCCAAAGCTACAAGTTAGTGTAGTGTGACCTCTGCACATTGTTCAGCTACAGCTACAAGCTAGTGTAGTGTCTCCTCTGAACAGTGTTCAGCTAAAGCTACAAGTTAGTGTAGTGCATCCTCTGAACAGTGTTCATCTAAAGCTACAAGTCAGCGTAGTGCACAGTGTTCAGCTAAAGCTACAAGTTAGTGTAATGCGTCCTCCTCACAGTGTTTAGCTAAAGCTACAAGTTAGTGTAGTGCATCCTCCTCACAGTGTTTAACTAAAGCTACAAGTTAGTGTAGTGCGACCTCTGCACAGTGTTCAGCTAAAGCTATAAGTTAGTGTAGTGCGTCCTCTGAACAGTGTTCAGCTAAAGCTACAAATTAGTGTAGTGCAACCTCTGCATAGTGTTCAGCTAAAGCTACAAGTTAGTGTAGTGCGTCCTCTGAACAGTGTTCAGCTACAGCTACAAGTTAGTGTAGTGCATCCTCTGAACAGTGTTCATCTAAAGCTACAAGTCAGTGTAGGGCACAGTGTTCAGCTAAAGCTACAAGTTAATGTATTGCGTCCTCCTCACAGTGTTCAGCTAAAGCTAAAAGTTAGTGTAGTGTGTCCTCCTCACAGTGTTCAGCTAAAGCCACAAGTTAGTGTAGTGTGACCTCTGCACAGTGTTCAGCTAAAGCTACAAGTTAGTGTCGTGCATCCTCTGAACAGTGTTCATCTAAAGCTACAAGTCAGTGTAGTGCACAGTGTTCAGCTAAAGCTACAAGTTAGTGTCTTGCGTCCTCCTCACAGTGTTCAGCTAAAGCTATAAGTTAGTGTAGTGCGTCCTCCTCACAGTGTTCAGCTAAAGCTAAAAGTTTGTGTAGTGTGTCCTCCTCACAGTGTTCAGCTAAAGCCACAAGTTAGTGTAGTGTGACCTCTGCACAGTGTTCAGCTAAAGCTATAAGTTAGTGTAGTGCGTCCTCCTCACAGTGTTCAGCTAAAGCTAAAAGTTAGTGTAGTGTGTCCTCCTCACAGTGTTCAGCTAAAGCTACAAGTTAGTGTAGTGTGACCTCTGCACAGTGTTCAGCTACAGCTACAAGTTAGTGTAGTGTGTCCTCTGAACAGTGTTCAGCTAAAGCTACAAGTTAGTGTAGTGCGTCCTCCTCACAGTGTTCATCAAAAGATACAAGTCAGTGTAATTCACAGTGTTCAGCTAAAGCTACAAGTTAGTGTAGTGCGTCCTCCTCACAGTGTTCAGCTAAAGCTACAAGTTAGTGTAATGCGTCCTCCTCACAGTGTTCAGCTAAAGCTAAAAGTTAGTGTAGTGCGTCCTCCTCACAGTGTTCAGCTAAAGCTACAAGTTTGTGTAGTGCGTCCTCCTCACAGTGTTCAGTTAAAGCTACAATTTAGTGTAGTGTGTCCTCGTCACAGTGTTCAGCTAAAGCTACAAGTTAGTGTAGTGCGACCTCTGCACAGTGTTAAGCTGAAGCTACAAGTTAGTGTAGTGCATCCTCCTCACAGTGATCAGCTAAAGCTACAAGTTAGTGTAATGCGTTTTCCTCACAGTGTTCAGCTAAAGCATCAAGTTAGTGTAGTGCACCCTCTGCACAGTGTTTAGCTAAAGCTACAAGTTAGTGTAATGCATCCTCCTCACAGTGTTCAGCTAAAGCTACAAGTTAGTGTAGTGTGTCCTCCTCACATTGTTCAGCTAAAACTACAAGTTAGTGTAGTGCGACCTATGCACCGTGTTCAGCTACAGTTACACGTTAGTGTAATGCGTCCTCCTCACAGTGTTCAGCTAAAGCTACAAGTTAGTATAGTGCGTCCTCTGAACAGTGTTCATCTAAAGCTACAAGTCAGTGTAGTCAACAGTATTCAGCTAAAGCTACAAGTTAGTGTAGTGCGTCCTCCTCACGGTGTTCAGCCAAAGCTACAAGTTAGTGTAGTGTGACCTCTGCACATTGTTCAGCTACAGCTACAAGCTAGTGTAGTGTCTCCTCTGAACAGTGTTCAGCTAAAGCTACAAGTTAGTGTAGTGCATCCTCTGAACAGTGTTCATCTAAAGCTACAAGTCAGCGTAGTGCACAGTGTTCAGCTAAAGCTACAAGTTAGTGTAGTGCGTCCTCCTCACAGTGTTTAGCTAAAGCTACAAGTTAGTGTAGTGCATCCTCCTCACAGTGTTTAACTAAAGCTACAAGTTAGTGTAGTGCGACCTCTGCACAGTGTTCAGCTGAATCTACAAGTTAGTGTAGTGCGTCCTCCTCACAGTGTTCAGCTAAAGCTACAAGTTAGTGTAGTGTGTCCTCCTCCCAGTGTTCAGCTAAAGCTGCAAGTTAGTGTAGTGCGACCTCTGCACAGTGTTCAGCTGAAGCTACAAGTTAGTGTAGTGCGTCCTCTGAACAGTGATCAGCTTAAGCTACAAGTTAGTGTAGTGCGTCCTCTGAACAGTGTTCAGCTAAAGCTACAAGTTAGTGTAGTGCATCCTCTGAACAGTGTTCAGCTAAAGCTACAAGTTAGTGTAGAGCACAGTGTTCAGCTAAAGCTACAAGTTAGTGTAGTGCGTCTTCCTCACAGTGTTCAGCTAAAGCTACAAGTTAGTGTAGTGTATCCTCCTCACAGTGTTTAGCTAAAGCTACAAGTTAGTGAAGTGTGACCTCTGCACAGTGTTCAGCTAAAGCTACAAGTTAGTGTAGTGCGTCCTCTGAACAGTGTTCAGCTAAAGCTACAAGTTAGTGTAGTGCACAGCGTTCAGCTAAAGCTACAAGTTAGTGTAGTGTGTCCTCCTCACAGTGTTCAGCTAAAGCTACAAGTTAGTGTAGTGCGTCCTCCTCACAGTGTTCAGCTAAAGCTACAAGTTAGTGTAATGCTTCCTCCTCACAGTGTTCAGCTAAACATACAAGTTAATGTAGTGCGATCTCTGCACAGTGTTCAGCTAAAGCTACAAGTTAGTGTAATGTGTCCTCCTCACAGTGTTCAGCTAAAGATACAAGTTAGTGTAGTGCAACCTCTGCATAGTGTTCAGCTAAAGCTACAAGTTAGTGTAGTGCGTCCTCTGAACAGTGTTCTGCTACAGCTACAAGTTAGTGTAGTGCATCCTCTGAACAGTGTTCATCTAAAGCTACAAGTCAGTGTAGTGCACAGTGTTCAGCTAAAGCTACAAGTTAGTGTATTGCGTCCTCCTCACAGTGTTCAGCTAAAGCTATAAGTTAGTGTAGTGCGTCCTCCTCACAGTGTTCAGCTAAAGCTAAAAGTTAGTGTAGTGTGTCCTCCTCACAGTGTTCAGCTAAAGCCACAAGTTAGTGTAGTGTGACCTCTGCACAGTGTTCAGCTAAAGCTACAAGTTAGTGTAGTGCATCCTCTGAACAGTGTTCATCTAAAGCTACAAGTCAGTGTAGTGCACAGTGTTCAGCTAAAGCTACAAGTTAGTGTATTGCGTCCTCCTCACAGTGTTCAGCTAAAGCTATAAGTTAGTGTAGTGCGTCCTCCTCACAGTGTTCAGCTAAAGCTAAAAGTTTGTGTAGTGTGTCCTCCTCACAGTGTTCAGCTAAAGCCACAAGTTAGTGTAGTGTGACCTCTGCACAGTGTTCAGCTAAAGCTATAAGTTAGTGTAGTGCGTCCTCCTCACAGTGTTCAGCTAAAGCTAAAAGTTAGTGTAGTGTGTCCTCCTCACAGTGTTCAGCTAAAGCTACAAGTTAGTGTAGTGTGACCTCTGCACAGTGTTCAGCTACAGCTACAAGTTAGTGTAGTGTTTCCTCTGAACAGTGTTCAGCTAAAGCTACAAGTTAGTGTAGTGCGTCCTCCTCACAGTGTTCATCAAAAGCTACAAGTCAGTGTAATGCACAGTGTTCAGCTAAAGCTACAAGTTAGTGTAGTGCGTCCTCCTCACAGTGTTCAGCTAAAGCTACAAGTTAGTGTAATGCGTCCTCCTCACAGTGTTCAGCTAAAGCTAAAAGTTAGTGTAGTGCGACCTCTGCACAGTGTAAAGCTAAACCTACAAGTTAGTGTAGTGCATCCTCTGCACAGTGTTCAGCTAAAGCTACAAGTTAGTGTAATGTGTCCTCCTCACAGTGTTCAGCTAAAGATACAAGTTAGTGTAGTGCGACCTCTGCACAGTGTTCAGCTAAAGCTACAAGTTAGTGTAGTGCGTCCTCTGAACAGTGTTCAGCTAAAGCTAAAAGTTAGTGTAGTGCGTCCTCTGAACAGTGTTTAGCTAAAGCTACAAGTTAGTGTAGTGCGACCTCTGAACAGTTTTTAGCTAAAGCTACAAGTTAGTGTAGTGCGACCTCTGCACAGTGTAAAGCTAAAGCTGCAAGTTAGTGTAATGCGTCCTCCTCACAGTGTTCAGCTAAAGATACAAGTTAGTGTAGTTCGACCTCTGCACAGTGTTCAGCTACAGCTACAAGTTAGTGTAGTGTGTACTCCTCACAGTGTTCAGCTAAAGCTACAAGTTAGTGTAATGCTTCCTCCTCACAGTGTTCAGCTAAACATACAAGTTAATGTAGTGCGATCTCTGCACAGTGTTCAGCTAAAGCTACAAGTTAGTGTAATGTGTCCTCCTCACAGTGTTCAGCTAAAGATACAAGTTAGTGTAGTGCAACCTCTGCATAGTGTTCAGCTAAAGCTACAAGTTAGTGTAGTGCGTCCTCTGAACAGTGTTCTGCTACAGCTACAAGTTAGTGTAGTGCATCCTCTGAACAGTGTTCATCTAAAGCTACAAGTCAGTGTAGTGCACAGTGTTCAGCTAAAGCTACAAGTTAGTGTATTGTGTCCTCCTCACAGTGTTCAGCTAAAGCTATAAGTTAGTGTAGTGCGTCCTCCTCACAGTGTTCAGCTAAAGCTAAAAGTTAGTGTAGTGTGTCCTCCTCACAGTGTTCAGCTAAAGCCACAAGTTAGTGTAGTGTGACCTCTGCACAGTGTTCAGCTAAAGCTACAAGTTAGTGTAGTGCATCCTCTGAACAGTGTTCATCTAAAGCTACAAGTCAGTGTAGTGCACAGTGTTCAGCTAAAGCTACAAGTTAGTGTATTGCGTCCTCCTCACAGTGTTCAGCTAAAGCTATAAGTTAGTGTAGTGCGTCCTCCTCACAGTGTTCAGCTAAAGCTAAAAGTTTGTGTAGTGTGTCCTCCTCACAGTGTTCAGCTAAAGCCACAAGTTAGTGTAGTGTGACCTCTGCACAGTGTTCAGCTAAAGCTATAAGTTAGTGTAGTGCGTCCTCCTCACAGTGTTCAGCTAAAGCTAAAAGTTAGTGTAGTGTGTCCTCCTCACAGTGTTCAGCTAAAGCTACAAGTTAGTGTAGTGTGACCTCTGCACAGTGTTCAGCTACAGCTACAAGTTAGTGTAGTGTGTCCTCTGAACAGTGTTCAGCTAAAGCTACAAGTTAGTGTAGTGCGTCCTCCTCACAGTGTTCATCAAAAGCTACAAGTCAGTGTAATGCACAGTGTTCAGCTAAAGCTACAAGTTAGTGTAGTGCGTCCTCCTCACAGTGTTCAGCTAAAGCTACAAGTTAGTGTAATGCGTCCTCCTCACAGTGTTCAGCTAAAGCTAAAAGTTAGTGTAGTGCGACCTCTGCACAGTGTAAAGCTAAACCTACAAGTTAGTGTAGTGCATCCTCTGCACAGTGTTCAGCTAAAGCTACAAGTTAGTGTAATGTGTCCTCCTCACAGTGTTCAGCTAAAGATACAATTTAGTGTAGTGCGACCTCTGCACAGTGTTCGACTAAAGCTACAAGTTAGTGTAGTGCGTCCTCTGAACAGTGTTCAGCTAAAGCTAAAAGTTAGTGTAGTGCGTCCTCTGAACAGTGTTTAGCTAAAGCTACAAGTTAGTGTAGTGCGACCTCTGAACAGTTTTTAGCTAAAGCTACAAGTTAGTGTAGTGCGACCTCTGCACAGTGTAAAGCTAAAGCTGCAAGTTAGTGTAATGCGTCCTCCTCACAGTGTTCAGCTAAAGATACAAGTTAGTGTAGTTCGACCTCTGCACAGTGTTCAGCTACAGCTACAAGTTAGTGTAGTGTGTCCTCCTCACAGTGTTCAGCTAAATCTACGAGTTAGTGTAGTGCGTTCTCTGAACAGTGTTCAGCTAAAGCTACAAGTTAGTGCAGTGTGACCTCTGCACAGTATTCAGCTAAAGCTACAAGTTAGTGTAGTGCGACCTCTGCACAGTGTTCAGCTAAAGCTACAAGTTAGTGTAATGCGTCCTCCTCATAGAGTTCATCTAAAGCTACAAGTTAGTGTAATGTGTCCTCCTCACAGTGTTAAGCTAAAGATACAAGTTAGTGTAGTGCAACCTCTTCACAGTGTTCAGCTACAGTTACAAGTTAGTGTAGTGCGTCCTCCTCACAGTGTTCAGCTAAAGCTACAAGTTAGTGTAGTGCGTCCTCCTCACAGTGTTCAGTTAAAGCTACAATTTAGTGTAGTGTGTCCTCTTCACAGTGTTCAGCTAAAGCTACAAGTTAGTGTAGTGCGACCTCTGCACAGTGTTAAGCTGAAGCTACAAGTTAGTGTAGTGCATCCTCCTCACAGTGATCAGCTAAAGCTACAAGTTAGTGTAATGCGCCTTCCTCACAGTGTTCAGCTAAAGCATCAAGTTAGTGTAGTGCACCCTCTGCACAGTGTTTAGCTAAAGCTACAAGTTAGTGTAATGCATCCTCCTCACAGTGTTCAGCTAAAGCTACAAGTTAGTGTAGTGTGTCCTCCTCACATTGTTCAGCTAAAACTACAAGTTAGTGTAGTGCGACCTATGCACCGTGTTCAGCTACAGTTACATGTTAGTGTAATGCGTCCTCCTCACAGTGTTCAGCTAAAGCTACAAGTTAGTATAGTGCGTCCTCTGAACAGTGTTCATCTAAAGCTACAAGTCAGTGTAGTCAACAGTATTCAGCTAAAGCTACAAGTTAGTGTAGTGCGTCCTCCTCACGGTGTTCAGCCAAAGCTACAAGTTAGTGTAGTGTGACCTCTGCACATTGTTCAGCTACAGCTACAAGCTAGTGTAGTGTCTCCTCTGAACAGTGTTCAGCTAAAGCTACAAGTTAGTGTAGTGCATCCTCTGAACAGTGTTCATCTAAAGCTACAAGTCAGCGTAGTGCACAGTGTTCAGCTAAAGATACAAGTTAGTGTAATGCGTCCTCCTCACAGTGTTTAGCTAAAGCTACAAGTTAGTGTAGTGCATCCTCCTCACAGTGTTTAACTAAAGCTACAAGTTAGTGTAGTGCGACCTCTGCACAGTGTTCAGCTAAAGCTATAAGTTAGTGTAGTGCGTCCTCTGAACAGTGTTCAGCTAAAGCTACAAATTAGTGTAGTGCAACCTCTGCATAGTGTTCAGCTAAAGCTACAAGTTAGTGTAGTGCGTCCTCTGAACAGTGTTCAGCTACAGCTACAAGTTAGTGTAGTGCATCCTCTGAACAGTGTTCATCTAAAGCTACAAGTCAGTGTAGTGCACAGTGTTCAGCTAAAGCTACAAGTTAGTGTATTGCGTCCTCCTCACAGTGTTCAGCTAAAGCTAAAAGTTAGTGTAGTGTGTCCTCCTCACAGTGTTCAGCTAAAGCCACAAGTTAGTGTAGTGTGACCTCTGCACAGTGTTCAGCTAAAGCTACAAGTTAGTGTAGTGCATCCTCTGAACAGTGTTCATCTAAAGCTACAAGTCAGTGTAGTGCACAGTGTTCAGCTAAAGCTACAAGTTAGTGTATTGCGTCCTCCTCACAGTGTTCAGCTAAAGCTATAAGTTAGTGTAGTGCGTCCTCCTCACAGTGTTCAGCTAAAGCTAAAAGTTTGTGTAGTGTGTCCTGCTCACAGTGTTCAGCTAAAGCCACAAGTTAGTGTAGTGTGACCTCTGCACAGTGTTCAGCTAAAGCTATAAGTTAGTGTAGTGCGTCCTCCTCACAGTGTTCAGCTAAAGCTAAAAGTTAGTGTAGTGTGTCCTCCTCACAGTGTTCAGCTAAAGCTACAAGTTAGTGTAGTGTGACCTCTGCACAGTGTTCAGCTACAGCTACAAGTTAGTGTAGTGTGTCCTCTGAACAGTGTTCAGCTAAAGCTACAAGTTAGTGTAGTGCGTCCTCCTCACAGTGTTCATCAAAAGATACAAGTCAGTGTAATTCACAGTGTTCAGCTAAAGCTACAAGTTAGTGTAGTGCGTCCTCCTCACAGTGTTCAGCTAAAGCTACAAGTTAGTGTAATGCGTCCTCCTCACAGTGTTCAGCTAAAGCTAAAAGTTAGTGTAGTGCGTCCTCCTCACAGTGTTCAGCTAAAGCTACAAGTTTGTGTAGTGCGTCCTCCTCACAGTGTTCAGTTAAAGCTACAATTTAGTGTAGTGTGTCCTCGTCACAGTGTTCAGCTAAAGCTACAAGTTAGTGTAGTGCGACCTCTGCACAGTGTTAAGCTGAAGCTACAAGTTAGTGTAGTGCATCCTCCTCACAGTGATCAGCTAAAGCTACAAGTTAGTGTAATGCGTTTTCCTCACAGTGTTCAGCTAAAGCATCAAGTTAGTGTAGTGCACCCTCTGCACGGTGTTTAGCTAAAGCTACAAGTTAGTGTAATGCATCCTCCTCACAGTGTTCAGCTAAAGCTACAAGTTAGTGTAGTGTGTCCTCCTCACATTGTTCAGCTAAAACTACAAGTTAGTGTAGTGCGACCTATGCACCGTGTTCAGCTACAGTTACACGTTAGTGTAATGCGTCCTCCTCACAGTGTTCAGCTAAAGCTACAAGTTAGTATAGTGCGTCCTCTGAACAGTGTTCATCTAAAGCTACAAGTCAGTGTAGTCAACAGTATTCAGCTAAAGCTACAAGTTAGTGTAGTGCGTCCTCCTCACGGTGTTCAGCCAAAGCTACAAGTTAGTGTAGTGTGACCTCTGCACATTGTTCAGCTACAGCTACAAGCTAGTGTAGTGTCTCCTCTGAACAGTGTTCAGCTAAAGCTACAAGTTAGTGTAGTGCATCCTCTGAACAGTGTTCATCTAAAGCTACAAGTCAGCGTAGTGCACAGTGTTCAGCTAAAGCTACAAGTTAGTGTAGTGCGTCCTCCTCACAGTGTTTAGCTAAAGCTACAAGTTAGTGTAGTGCATCCTCCTCACAGTGTTTAACTAAAGCTACAAGTTAGTGTAGTGCGACCTCTGCACAGTGTTCAGCTGAATCTACAAGTTAGTGTAGTGCGTCCTCCTCACAGTGTTCAGCTAAAGCTACAAGTTAGTGTAGTGTGTCCTCCTCCCAGTGTTCAGCTAAAGCTGCAAGTTAGTGTAGTGCGACCTCTGCACAGTGTTCAGCTGAAGCTACAAGTTAGTGTAGTGCGTCCTCTGAACAGTGTTCAGCTTAAGCTACAAGTTAGTGTAGTGCGTCCTCTGAACAGTGTTCAGCTAAAGCTACAAGTTAGTGTAGTGCATCCTCTGAACAGTGTTCAGCTAAAGCTACAAGTTAGTGTAGAGCACAGTGTTCAGCTAAAGCTACAAGTTAGTGTAGTGCGTCTTCCTCACAGTGTTCAGCTAAAGCTACAAGTTAGTGTAGTGTATCCTCCTCACAGTGTTTAGCTAAAGCTACAAGTTAGTGAAGTGTGACCTCTGCACAGTGTTCAGCTAAAGCTACAAGTTAGTGTAGTGCGTCCTCTGAACAGTGTTCAGCTAAAGCTACAAGTTAGTGTAGTGCACAGCGTTCAGCTAAAGCTACAAGTTAGTGTAGTGTGTCCTCCTCACAGTGTTCAGCTAAAGCTACAAGTTAGTGTAGTGCGTCCTCCTCACAGTGTTCAGCTAAAGCTACAAGTTAGTGTAATGCTTCCTCCTCACAGTGTTCAGCTAAACATACAAGTTAATGTAGTGCGATCTCTGCACAGTGTTCAGCTAAAGCTACAAGTTAGTGTAATGTGTCCTCCTCACAGTGTTCAGCTAAAGATACAAGTTAGTGTAGTGCAACCTCTGCATAGTGTTCAGCTAAAGCTACAAGTTAGTGTAGTGCGTCCTCTGAACAGTGTTCTGCTACAGCTACAAGTTAGTGTAGTGCATCCTCTGAACAGTGTTCATCTAAAGCTACAAGTCAGTGTAGTGCACAGTGTTCAGCTAAAGCTACAAGTTAGTGTATTGCGTCCTCCTCACAGTGTTCAGCTAAAGCTATAAGTTAGTGTAGTGCGTCCTCCTCACAGTGTTCAGCTAAAGCTAAAAGTTAGTGTAGTGTGTCCTCCTTACAGTGTTCAGCTAAAGCCACAAGTTAGTGTAGTGTGACCTCTGCACAGTGTTCAGCTAAAGCTACAAGTTAGTGTAGTGCATCCTCTGAACAGTGTTCATCTAAAGCTACAAGTCAGTGTAGTGCACAGTGTTCAGCTAAAGCTACAAGTTAGTGTATTGCGTCCTCCTCACAGTGTTCAGCTAAAGCTATAAGTTAGTGTAGTGCGTCCTCCTCACAGTGTTCAGCTAAAGCTAAAAGTTTGTGTAGTGTGTCCTCCTCACAGTGTTCAGCTAAAGCCACAAGTTAGTGTAGTGTGACCTCTGCACAGTGTTCAGCTAAAGCTATAAGTTAGTGTAGTGCGTCCTCCTCACAGTGTTCAGCTAAAGCTAAAAGTTAGTGTAGTGTGTCCTCCTCACAGTGTTCAGCTAAAGCTACAAGTTAGTGTAGTGTGACCTCTGCACAGTGTTCAGCTACAGCTACAAGTTAGTGTAGTGTTTCCTCTGAACAGTGTTCAGCTAAAGCTACAAGTTAGTGTAGTGCGTCCTCCTCACAGTGTTCATCAAAAGCTACAAGTCAGTGTAATGCACAGTGTTCAGCTAAAGCTACAAGTTAGTGTAGTGCGTCCTCCTCACAGTGTTCAGCTAAAGCTACAAGTTAGTGTAATGCGTCCTCCTCACAGTGTTCAGCTAAAGCTAAAAGTTAGTGTAGTGCGACCTCTGCACAGTGTAAAGCTAAACCTACAAGTTAGTGTAGTGCATCCTCTGCACAGTGTTCAGCTAAACCTACAAGTTAGTGTAATGTGTCCTCCTCACAGTGTTCAGCTAAAGATACAAGTTAGTGTAGTGCGACCTCTGCACAGTGTTCAGCTAAAGCTACAAGTTAGTGTAGTGCGTCCTCTGAACAGTGTTCAGCTAAAGCTAAAAGTTAGTGTAGTGCGTCCTCTGAACAGTGTTTAGCTAAAGCTACAAGTTAGTGTAGTGCGACCTCTGAACAGTTTTTAGCTAAAGCTACAAGTTAGTGTAGTGCGACCTATGCACAGTGTAAAGCTAAAGCTGCAAGTTAGTGTAATGCGTCCTCCTCACAGTGTTCAGCTAAAGATACAAGTTAGTGTAGTTCGACCTCTGCACAGTGTTCAGCTACAGCTACAAGTTAGTGTAGTGTGTCCTCCTCACAGTGTTCAGCTAAAGCTACAAGTTAGTGTAATGCTTCCTCCTCACAGTGTTCAACTAAACATACAAGTTAATGTAGTGCGATCTCTGCACAGTGTTCAGCTAAAGCTACAAGTTAGTGTAATGTGTCCTCCTCACAGTGTTCAGCTAAAGATACAAGTTAGTGTAGTGCAACCTCTGCATAGTGTTCAGCTAAAGCTACAAGTTAGTGTAGTGCGTCCTCTGAACAGTGTTCTGCTACAGCTACAAGTTAGTGTAGTGCATCCTCTGAACAGTGTTCATCTAAAGCTACAAGTCAGTGTAGTGCACAGTGTTCAGCTAAAGCTACAAGTTAGTGTATTGCGTCCTCCTCACAGTGTTCAGCTAAAGCTATAAGTTAGTGTAGTGCGTCCTCCTCACAGTGTTCAGCTAAAGCTAAAAGTTAGTGTAGTGTGTCCTCCTCACAGTGTTCAGCTAAAGCCACAAGTTAGTGTAGTGTGACCTCTGCACAGTGTTCAGCTAAAGCTACAAGTTAGTGTAGTGCATCCTCTGAACAGTGTTCATCTAAAGCTACAAGTCAGTGTAGTGCACAGTGTTCAGCTAAAGCTACAAGTTAGTGTATTGCGTCCTCCTCACAGTGTTCAGCTAAAGCTATAAGTTAGTGTAGTGCGTCCTCCTCACAGTGTTCAGCTAAAGCTAAAAGTTTGTGTAGTGTGTCCTCCTCACAGTGTTCAGCTAAAGCCACAAGTTAGTGTAGTGTGACCTCTGCACAGTGTTCAGCTAAAGCTATAAGTTAGTGTAGTGCGTCCTCCTCACAGTGTTCAGCTAGAGCTAAAAGTTAGTGTAGTGTGTCCTCCTCACAGTGTTCAGCTAAAGCTACAAGTTAGTGTAGTGTGACCTCTGCACAGTGTTCAGCTACAGCTACAAGTTAGTGTAGTGTGTCCTCTGAACAGTGTTCAGCTAAAGCTACAAGTTAGTGTAGTGCGTCCTCACAGTGTTCATCAAAAGCTACAAGTCAGTGTAATGCACAGTGTTCAGCTAAAGCTACAAGTTAGTGTAGTGCGTCCTCCTCACAGTGTTCAGCTAAAGCTACAAGTTAGTGTAATGCGTCCTCCTCACAGTGTTCAGCTAAAGCTAAAAGTTAGTGTAGTGCGACCTCTGCACAGTGTAAAGCTAAACCTACAAGTTAGTGTAGTGCATCCTCTGCACAGTGTTCAGCTAAAGCTACAAGTTAGTGTAATGTGTCCTCCTCACAGTGTTCAGCTAAAGATACAAGTTAGTGTAGTGCGACCTCTGCACAGTGTTCAGCTAAAGCTACAAGTTAGTGTAGTGCGTCCTCTGAACAGTGTTCAGCTAAAGCTAAAATTTAGTGTAGTGCGTCCTCTGAACAGTGTTTAGCTAAAGCTACAAGTTAGTGTAGTGCGACCTCTGAACAGTTTTTAGCTAAAGCTACAAGTTAGTGTAGTGCGACCTCTGCACAGTGTAAAGCTAAAGCTGCAAGTTAGTGTAATGCGTCCTCCTCACAGTGTTCAGCTAAAGATACAAGTTAGTGTAGTTCGACCTCTGCACAGTGTTAAGCTACAGCTACAAGTTAGTGTAGTGTGTCCTCCTCACAGTGTTCAGCTAAATCTACGAGTTAGTGTAGTGCGTTCTCTGAACAGTGTTCAGCTAAAGCTACAAGTTAGTGCAGTGTGACCTCTGCACAGTATTCAGCTAAAGCTACAAGTTAGTGCAGTGTGACCTCTGCACAGTATTCAGCTAAAGCTACAAGTTAGTGTAGTGCATCCTCTGAACAGTGTTCAGCTAAAGCTACCTGTAGAAGGTTGGTGGTGTTTTCATGACCCTATCACTACCGCAGGCATTTACATTATTTACACGTTAGTCTAGTGCGACCTCTGCACAGTGTTCAGCTAAAGCTACCTATAGAAGGTTGGTGGAGTTTTCCTGATCCCATCACTACCGCAGGCAGCTACATTATTTTAACGTTAGTGTAGTGCGTCCTCCTCACAGTGTTCAGCTAAAGCTACAAGTTAGTGTAGTGCGTCCTCCTCACAGTGTTCAGCCAAAGCTACAAGTTAGTGTAGTGCGACCTCTGCACAGTGTTCAGCTACAGTTACAAGTTAGTGTAATGCGTCCTCCTCACAGTGTTCAGCTAAAGCTACAAGTTAGTATAGTGCGTCCTCTGAACAGTGTTCATCTAAAGCTACAAGTCAGTGTAGTGCACAGTGTTCAGCTAAAGCTACAAGTTAGTGTACTGCGTCCTCCTCAAAGTGTTCAGCTAAAGCTACAAGTTAGTGTAGTGCGCCCTCTGAACAGTGTTCAGCTAAAGCTACAAGTTAGTGTAGTGCGTCCTCTGCACAGTATTCAGCTAAAGCTACAAGTTAGTGTAGTGCGTCCTCCTCACAGTGTACAGCTAAAGCTACAAGTTAGTGTAGTGCGTCCTCTCAACAGTGTTCAGCTTAAGCTACAAGTTAGTGTAGTGCGTCCTCTGAACAGTGTTCAGCTAAAGCTACAATTTAGTGTAGTGCACACTGTTCAGCTAAAGCTACAAGTTAGTGTAGTGTGTCCTCCTCACAGTGTTCAGCTAAAGCTACAACTTAGTGTAGTGCGTCCTTCTCACAGTGTTCAGCTAAAGCTACACGTTAGTGTAGTGCAACCTCTGCACAGTGTTCAGCTAAAGCTACAGGTTAGTGTATTGCGTCCTCCTCACAGTGTTCAGCTAAAGCTACAAGTTAGTGCAGTGCGTCCTCTGAACAGTGTTCAGCTAAAGCTACCTAAAGAAGGTTGGTGGTGTTTTCCTGATCCTATCACTACCGCAGGCATCTACATTATTTACACGTTAGTCTAGTGTGACCTCTGCACAGTGTTCAGCTAAAGCTACCTGTAGAAGGTTGGTGGTGTTTTCCTGATCCCATCACTACCGCAGGCAGCTACATTATTTTAACGTTAGTATAGTGCGTCCTCCTCACAGTGTTCAGCTAAAGCTAGAAGTTAGTGTAGTTCATCCTCCTCACAGTGTTCAGGTAAAGCTACAAGTTAGTGTAGTGTGACCTTTGCACAGTGTTCAGCTACAGCTACAAGTTAGTGTAGTGCATCCTCTGAACAGTGTTCAGCTAAGCTACAAGTTAGTGTAGTGCATCCTGTGAACAGTGTTCATCTAAAGCTACAAGACAGTGTAGTGCACAGTGTTCAGCTAAAGCTACAAGATAGTGAAGTGCGTCCTCTGAGCAGTTTTCAGCTAAAGCTACAATTTAGTGTAGTGCGTCCTCTGAACAGTGTTCAGCTAAAGCTACAAGTTAGTGTAGTGCAAACTCTGCACAGTGTTCAGCTAAAGCTACAAGTTAGTGTAGTGCGTCCTCTGAACAGTGTTCAGCTAAAGCTACAAGTTAGTGTAGTGCACAGTGTTCAGCTTAAGCTACAAGTTAGTGTAGTGTGTCCTCTGAACAGTGTTCAGCTAAAGCTACAATTTAGTGTAGTGCTCAGTGTTCAGCTAAAGCTACAAGTTAGTGTAGTGGGTCCTCCTCACAGTGTTCAGCTAAAGCTACAATTTAATGTAGTGCGTCCTCCTCACAGTGTTCAGCTAAAGCTACAAGTTAGTGTAGTGCGTCCTCCTCACAGTGTTCAGCTAAAGCTACAAGTTAGTGCAGTGCGTCCTCTAAACAGTGTTCAGCTAAAGCTACCTGTAGAAGGCTGGTGGTGTTTTTCTGATCCTATCACTACCGTAGGCATCTACATTATTTACACGTTAGTCTAGTGCAACCTCTGCACAGTGTTCAGCTAAAGCTACCTGTAGAAGATTGGTGGTGTTTTCCTGATCCCATCACTACCGCAGGCAGCTATATTATTTTAACGTTAGTGTAGTGCGTCGTCCTCACAGTGTTCAGCCAAAGCTACAAGTTAGTGCAGTGCGTCCTCTAAACAGTGTTCAGCTAAAGCTACCTGTAGAAGGCTGGTGGTGTTTTTCTGATCCTATCACTACCGTAGGCATCTACATTATTTACACGTTAGTCTAGTGCAACCTCTGCACAGTGTTCAGCTAAAGCTACCTGTAGAAGATTGGTGGTGTTTTCCTGATCCCTTCACTACCACAGGCAGCTACATTATTTTAACGTTAGTATAGTGCGTCCTCCACACATTGTTCAGCTAAAGCTACAAGTTAGTGCAGTTCGTCCTCCTCACAGTGTTCAGGAAATGCTACAAGTTAGTGTAGCGTGACCTCTGCACAGTGTTCAGCTACAGCTACAAGTTAGTGTAGTGCGTCCTCTGAACAGTGTTCAGCTAAAGCTACAAGTTAGTGTAGTGTGACCTCTGCACAGTATTCAGCTAAAGCTACAAGTTAGTGTAGTGCATCCTCTGAACAGTGTTCAGCTAAACTACCTGTAGAAGGTTGGTGGTGTTTTCCTGATCCCTACCACTACCTTATGACTACCACAGCCAGCTACATTATTTTAACGTTAGTGTAGTGCGTCCTCCTCACAGTGTTCAGCTAAAGCTACAAGTTAGTGTAGTGCATCCTCCTCACAGTGTTCAGCTAAAGCTACATGTTAGTGTAGTGCAACCTCTGCACAGTGTTCAGCTAAAGCTACAGGTTAGTGTAGTGCGTCCTCCTCACAGTGTTCAGCTAAAGCTACAAGTTAGTGCAGTGCGTCCTCTGAAAAGTGTTCAGCTAAAGCTACCTGTAGAAGGTTGGTGGTGTTTTCATGACCCTATCACTACCGCAGGCATTTACATTATTTACACGTTAGTCTAGTGCGACCTCTGCACAGTGTTCAGCTAAAGCTACCTGTAGAAGGTTGGTGGAGTTTTCCTGATCCCATCACTACCCCAGGCAGCTACATTATTTTAACATTAGTGTAGTGGTTCCTCCTCACAGTGTTCAGCTAAAGCTACAAGTTAGTGTAGTGTGACCTCTGCACAGTGTTCAGCTACAGTTACAAGTTAGTGTAATGCGTCCTCCTCACAGTGTTCGGCTAAAGCTACAAGTTAGTATAGTGCGTCCTCTGAACAGTGTTCATCTAAGGCTACAAGTCAGTGTAGTGCACAGTGTTCAGCTAAAGATACAAGTTAGTGTAGTGCGTCCTCCTCACAGTGTTCAGCCAAAGCTACAAGTTAGTGTAATGTGACCTCTGCACAGTGTTCAGGTACAGCTACAAGCTAGTGTAGTGCGTCCTCTGAACAGTGTTCAGCTAAAGCTACAAGTTAGTGTAGTGCATCCTCTGAACAGTGTTCATCTAAAGCTACAAGTCAGTGTAGTGCACAGTGTTCAGCTAAAGCTACAAGTTAGTGTACTGCGTCCTCCTCAAAGTGTTCAGCTAAAGCTACAAGTTAGTGTAGTGCGCCCTCTGAACAGTGTTCAGCTAAAGCTACAAGTTAGTGTAGTGTGACCTCTGCACAGTGTTCAGCTAAAGCTACAAGTTAGTGTAGTGCTTCCTATGCACAGTATTCAGCTAAAGCTACAAGTTAGTGTAGTGCGTCCTCCTCACAGTGTTCAGCTAAAGCTACAAATTAGTGTAGTGCGTCCTCTCAACAGTGTTCAGCTAAAGCTACAAGTTAGTGTAGTGCGTCCTCTGAACAGTGTCCAGCTAAAGCTACAAGTTAGTGTAGTGCACAGTGTTCAGCTTAAGCTACAAGTTAGTGTAGTGCGTCCTCTGAACAGTGTTCAGCTAAAGCTACAATTTAGTGTAGTGCACAGTGTTCAGCTAAAGCTACAAGTTAGTGTAGTGCGTCCTCCTCACAGTGTTCAGCTAAAGCTACAAGTTAGTGTAGTGCGTCCTTCTCACAGTGTTCAGCTAAAGCTACAAGTTAGTGTAGTGCAACCTCTGCACAGTGTACAGCTAAAGCTACAGGTTAGCGTAGTGCGTCCTCCTCACAGTGTTCAGCTAAAGCTACAAGTTAGTGCAGTGCGTCCTCTGAACAGTGTTCAGCTAAAGCTACCTGTAGAAGGTTGGTGGTGTTTTCCTGATCCTATCACTACCGCAGGCATCTACATTATTTACACGTTAGTCTAGTGTGACCTCTGCACAGTGTTCAGCTAAAGCTACCTGTAGAAGGTTGGTGGTGTTTTCCTGATCCCATCACTACCGCAGGCAGCTACATTATTTTAACGTTAGTATAGTGCGTCCTCCTCACAGTGTTCAGCTAAAGCTACAAGTTAGTGTAGTTCATCCTCCTCACAGTGTTCAGGTAAAGCTACAAGTTAGTGTAGTGTGACCTTTGCACAGTGTTCAGCTACAGCTACAAGTTAGTGTAGTGCGTCCTCTGAACAGTGTTCAGCTAAAGCTACAAGTTAGTGTAGTGCATCCTCTGAACAGTGTTCATCTAAAGCTACAAGTCAGTGTAGTGCACAGTGTTCAGCTAAAGCTACAAGATAGTGAAGTGTGTCCTCTGAGCAGTGTTCAGCTAAAGCTACAAGTTAGTGTACTGCGTCCTCTGAACAGTGTTCAGCTAAAGCTACAAGTTAGTGTAGTGTGACCTCTGCACAGTGTTCAGCTAAAGCTACAAGTTAGTGTAGTGCGTCCTCTGTACAGTATTCAGCTAAAGCTACAAGTTAGTGTAGTGCACAGTGTTCAGCTTAAGCTACAAGTTAGTGTAGTGTGTCCTCTGAACAGTGTTCAGCTAAAGCTACAATTTAGTGTAGTGCTCAGTGTTCAGCTAAAGCTACAAGTTAATGTAGTGCGTCCTCCTCACAGTGTTCAGCTAAAGCTACAAGTTAGTGTAGTGCAACCTCTGCACAGTGTTCAGCTAAAGCTACAGGTTAGTGTAGTGCGTCCTCCTCACAGTGTTCAGCTAAAGCTACAAGTTAGTGCAGTGCGTCCTCTAAACAGTGTTCAGCTAAAGCTACCTGTAGAAGGTTGGTGGTGTTTTCCTGATCCTATCACTACCGTAGGCATCTACATTATTTACACGTTAGGCTAGTGCAACCTCTGTACAGTGTTCAGCTAAAGCTACCTGTAGAAGGTTGGTGGTGTTTTCCTGATCCCATTACTACCGCAGGCAGCTACATTATTTTAACGTTAGTGTAGTGCGTCGTCCTCACAGTGTTCAGCCAAAGCTACAAGTTAGTGTAGTGCGACCTCTGCACAGTGTTCAGCTAAAGCTACAAGTTAGTGTAATGCGTCCTCCTCATAGTGTTCAGCTAAAGATACAAGTTAGTGTAGTGCGACCGCTTCACAGTGTTCAGCTACAGTTACAAGTTAGTATAGTGCATCCTCTGAACAGTGTTCATATAAAGCTACAAGTCAGTGTAGTGCACAGTGTTCAGCTAAAGCTACAAGTTAGTGTAGTGCGTCCTCCTCACAGTGTTCAGCTAAAGCTACAAGTTAGTGTAGTGCGTCCTCCTCACAGTGTTCAGCTAAAGCTACAAGTTAGTGTAGTGCGTCCTCCTCACAGTGTTCAGCTAAAGCTACAAGTTAGTGAAGTGCGTCCTCCTCACAGTGTTCAGCTAAAGCTACAAGTTAGTGTAGTGCGTCCTCCTCACAGTGTTCAGCTAAAGCTACAAGTTAGTGTAGTGCGACCTCTGCACAGTGTTCAGCTGAAGCTACAAGTTAGTGTAGTGCATCCTACTCACAGTGTACAGCTAAAGCTACAAGTTAGTGTAATGCGTCCTCCTCACAGTGTTCAGCTAAAGCTACAAGTTAGTATAGTGCGTCCTCTGAACAGTGTTCATCTAAAGCTACAAGTCTGTGTAGTGCACTGTGTTCCGCTAAAGCTACAAGTTAGTGTAGTGCGTCCTCCTCACAGTGTTCAGCTAAAGCTACAAGTTAGTGCAGTGCGTCCTCTGAACAGTGTTCAGCTAAAGCTACCTGTAGAAGGTTGGTGATGTTTTCCTGATCCTATCACTACCACAGGCATCTACATTATTTACACGTTAGTCTAGTGCGACCTCTGCACAGTGTTCAGCTAAAGCTACCTGTAGAAGGTTGGTGGTGTTTTCCTGATCCCATCACTACCGCGGGCAGCTACATTATTTTAACGTTAGTGTAGTGCGTAATCCTGACAGTGTTCAACTAAAGCTACAAGTTAGTGTAGTGCATCCTCCTCACAGTGTTCAGCCAAAGCTACAAGTTAGTGTAGTGCGACCTCTGCACAGTGTTCAGCTAAAGCTACAAGTTAGTGTAATGCGTCCTCCTCATAGTGTTTATCTAAAGCTACAAGTTAGTGTAATCCATCCTCCTCACAGTGTTCAGCTAAAGATACAAGTTAGCGTAGTGCGACATCTTCACAGTGTTCAGCTACAGTTACAAGTTAGTATAGTGCGTCCTCTGAACAGTGTTCATCTAAAGCTACAAGTCAGTGTAGTGCACAGTGTTCAGCTAAAGCTACAAGTTAGTGTAGTGCGTCCTCCTCACAGTGTTCAGTCAAAGCTACAAGTTAGTGTAGTGCGTCCTCCTCACAGTGTTCAGCTAAAGCTACAAGTTAGTGTAGTGCGTCCTCCTCACAGTGTTCAGCTAAAGCTACAAGTTAGTGTAGTGCGTCCTCCTCACAGTGTTCAGCTAAAGCTACAAGTTAGTGTAGTGCGACCTCTGCACAGTGTTCAGCTGAAGCTACCAGTTAGTGTAGTGCACCTCCTCACAGTGTTCAGCTAAAGCTACAAGTTAGTGTAATCCATCCTCCTCACAGTGTTCAGCTAAAGATACAAGTTAGCGTAGTGCGACCTCTTCACAGTGTTCAGCTACAGTTACAAGTTAGTATAGTGCATCCTCTGAACAGTGTTCATCTAAAGCTACAAGTCAGTGTAGTGCACAGTGTTCAGCTAAAGCTACAAGTTAGTGTAGTGCGTCCTCCTCACAGTGTTCAGTTAAAGCTACAAGTTAGTGTAGTGCGTCCTCCTCACAGTGTTCAGCTAAAGCTACAAGTTAGTGTAGTGCGTCCTCCTCACAGTGTTCAGCTAAAGCTACAAGTTAGTGTAGTGCGACCTCTGCACAGTGTTCAGCTGAAGCTACAAGTTAGTGTAGTGCACCTCCTCACAGTGTTCAGCTAAAGCTACAAGTTAGTGTAATGCGTCCTCCTCACAGTGTTCAGCTAAAGATACAAGTTAGTGTAGTGCGACCTCTGCACAGTGTTCAGCTACAGTTACAAGTTAGTGTAATGTGTCCTCCTCACAGTGTTAAGCTAAAGCTACAAGTTAGTATAGTGCGTCCTCTGAACAATGTTCATCTAAAGCTACAAGTCAGTGTAGTGCACAGTGTTCGGCTAAAGCTACAAGTTAGTGTAGTGTGTCCTCCTCACAGTGTTCAGCTAAAGCTACAAGTTAGTGTAGTGCGTCCTCCTCACAGTGTTAAGCTAAAGCTACAAGTTATTGTAGTACAACCTCTGCAAAGTGTTCAGCTAAAGCTACAGGTTAGTGTAGTGCGTCCTCCTCACAGTGTTCAGCCAAAGCAACAAGTTAGTGTAGTGCGACCTCTGCACAGTGTTCAGCTAAAGCTACATGTTAGTGTAATGCGTCCTCCTCACAGTGTTCAGCTAAAGATACAAGTTAGTGTAGTGCGACCTCTTCACAGTGTTCAGATACAGTTACAAGTTAGTATTGTGCGTCCTCTGAACAGTGTTCACCTAAAGCTACAAGTCAGTGTAGTGCACAGTGTTCAGCTAAAGCTACAAGTTAGTGTAGTGCGTCCTCCTCACAGTGTTCAGCTGAAGCTACAAGTTAGTGTAGTGCATCCTACTCACAGTGTACAGCTAAAGCTACAAGTTAGTGTAATGCGTCCTCCTCACAGTGTTCATCTAAAGCTACAAGTTAGTATAGTGCGTCCTCTGAACAGTGTTCATCTAAAGCTACAAGTCTGTGTAGTGCACTGTGTTCCGCTAAAGCTACAAGTTAGTGTAGTGCGTCCTCCTCACAGTGTTCAGCTAAAGCTACAAGTTAGTGCAGTGCGTCCTCTGAACAGTGTTCAGCTAAAGCTACCTGTAGAAGGTTGGTGATGTTTTCCTGATCCTATCACTACCACAGGCATCTACATTATTTACACGTTAGTCTAGTGCGACCTCTGCACAGTGTTCAGCTAAAGCTACCTGTAGAAGGTTGGTGGTGTTTTCCTGATCCCATCACTACCGCGGGCAGCTACATTATTTTAACGTTAGTGTAGTGCGTAATCCTGACAGTGTTCAACTAAAGCTACAAGTTAGTGTAGTGCATCCTCCTCACAGTGTTCAGCCAAAGCTACAAGTTAGTGTAGTGCGACCTCTGCACAGTGTTCAGCTAAAGCTACAAGTTAGTGTAATGCGTCCTCCTCATAGTGTTTATCTAAAGCTACAAGTTAGTGTAATCCATCCTCCTCACAGTGTTCAGCTAAAGATACAAGTTAGCGTAGTGCGACATCTTCACAGTGTTCAGCTACAGTTACAAGTTAGTATAGTGCGTCCTCTGAACAGTGTTCATCTAAAGCTACAAGTCAGTGTAGTGCACAGTGTTCAGCTAAAGCTACAAGTTAGTGTAGTGCGTCCTCCTCACAGTGTTCAGTTAAAGCTACAAGTTAGTGCAGTGCGTCCTCCTCACAGTGTTCAGCTAAAGCTACAAGTTAGTGTAGTGCGTCCTCCTCACAGTGTTCAGCTAAAGCTACAAGTTAGTGTAGTGCGTCCTCCTCACAGTGTTCAGCTAAAGCTACAAGTTAGTGTAGTGCGACCTCTGCACAGTGTTCAGCTGAAGCTACCAGTTAGTGTAGTGCACCTCCTCACAGTGTTCAGCTAAAGCTACAAGTTAGTGTAATCCATCCTCCTCACAGTGTTCAGCTAAAGATACAAGTTAGCGTAGTGCGACCTCTTCACAGTGTTCAGCTACAGTTACAAGTTAGTATAGTGCATCCTCTAAACAGTGTTCATCTAAAGCTACAAGTCAGTGTAGTGCACAGTGTTCAGCTAAAGCTACAAGTTAGTGTAGTGCGTCCTCCTCACAGTGTTCAGTTAAAGCTACAAGTTAGTGTAGTGCGTCCTCCTCACAGTGTTCAGCTAAAGCTACAAGTTAGTGTAGTGCGTCCTCCTCACAGTGTTCAGCTAAAGCTACAAGTTAGTGTAGTGCGTCCTCCTCACAGTGTTCAGCTAAAGCTACAAGTTAGTGTAGTGCGACCTCTGCACAGTGTTCAGCTGAAGCTACAAGTTAGTGTAGTGCACCTCCTCACAGTGTTCAGCTAAAGCTACAAGTTAGTGTAATGCGTCCTCCTCACAGTGTTCAGCTAAAGATACAAGTTAGTGTAGTGCGACCTCTGCACAGTGTTCAGCTACAGTTACAAGTTAGTGTAATGTGTCCTCCTCACAGTGTTAAGCTAAAGCTACAAGTTAGTATAGTGCGTCCTCTGAACAATGTTCATCTAAAGCTACAAGTCAGTGTAGTGCACAGTGTTCGGCTAAAGCTACAAGTTAGTGTAGTGTGTCCTCCTCACAGTGTTCAGCTAAAGCTACAAGTTAGTGTAGTGCGTCCTCCTCACAGTGTTAAGCTAAAGCTACAAGTTATTGTAGTACAACCTCTGCAAAGTGTTCAGCTAAAGCTACAGGTTAGTGTAGTGCGTCCTCCTCACAGTGTTCAGCCAAAGCAACAAGTTAGTGTAGTGCGACCTCTGCACAGTGTTCAGCTAAAGCTACATGTTAGTGTAATGCGTCCTCCTCACAGTGTTCAGCTAAAGATACAAGTTAGTGTAGTGCGACCTCTTCACAGTGTTCAGATACAGTTACAAGTTAGTATTGTGCGTCCTCTGAACAGTGTTCACCTAAAGCTACAAGTCAGTGTAGTGCACAGTGTTCAGCTAAAGCTACAAGTTAGTGTAGTGCGTCCTCCTCACAGTGTTCAGCTGAAGCTACAAGTTAGTGTAGTGCATCCTCCTCACAGTGTACAGCTAAAGCTACAAGTTAGTGTAATGCGTCCTCCTCACAGTGTTCAGCTAAAGCTACAAGTTAGTATAGTGCTTCCTCCTCACAGTGTTCAGCTAAAGCTACAAGTTAGTATAGTGCGTCCTCTGAACAGTGTTCATCTAAAGCTACAAGTCTGTGTAGTGCACAGTGTTCAGCTAAAGCTACAAGTTAGTGTAGTGCGTCCTCCTCACAGTGTTCAGCTAAAGCTACAAGTTAGTGCAGTGCGTCCTCTGAACAGTGTTCAGCTAAAGCTACCTGTAGAAGGTTGGTGGTGTTTTCCTGATCCTATCACTACCGCAGGCATCTACATTATTTACACGTTAGTCTAGTGCGACCTCTGCACAGTGTTCAGCTAAAGCTACCTGTAGAAGGTTGGTGGTGTTTTCCTTATCCCATCACTACCGCAGGCAGCTACATTATTTTAATGTTAGTGTAGTGCGTAATCCTGACAGTGTTAAGCTAAAGCTACAAGTTAGTGTAGTGCATCCTCCTCACAGTGTTCAGCCAAAGCTACAAGTTAGTGTAGTGCGACCTCTGCACAGTGTTCAGCTAAAGCTACAAGTTAGTGTAATGCGTCCTCCTCATAGTGTTCAGCTAAAGCTACAAGTTAGTGTAATGCATCCTCCTCACAGTGTTCAGCTAAAGATACAAGTTAGCGTAGTGCAACCTCTTCACAGTGTTCAGCTACAGTTACAAGTTAGTATAGTGCGTCCTCTGAACAGTGTTCATCTAAAGCTACAAGTCAGTGTAATGCACAGTGTTCAGCTAAAGCTACAAGTTAGTGTAGTGCGTCCTCCTCACAGTGTTCATTTAAAGCTACAAGTTAGTGTAGTGCGCCCTCCTCACAGTGTTCAGCTAAAGCTACAAGTTAGTGTAGTGCGTCCTCCTCACAGTGTTCAGCTAAAGCTACAAGTTAGTGTAGTGCGTCCTCCTCACAGTGTTCAGCTAAAGCTACAAGTTAGTGTAGTGCGACCTCTGCACAGTGTTCAGCTGAAGCTACAAGTTAGTGTAGTGCACCTCCTCACAGTGTTCAGCTAAAGCTACAAGTTAGTGTAATGCGTCCTCACAGTGTTCAGCTAAAGATACAAGTTAGTGTAGTGCAACCTCTGCACAGTGTTCAGCTACAGTTACAAGTTAGTGTAATGCGTCCTCCTCACAGTGTTCAGCTAAAGCTACAAGTTAGTATAGTGCGTCCTCTGAACAATGTTCATCTAAAGCTAAAAGTCAGTGTAGTGCCCAGTGTTCGGCTAAAGCTGCAAGTTAGTGTAGTGCGTCCTCCTCACAGTGTTCAGCTAAAGCTACAAGTTAGTGTAGTGCGTCCTCCTCACAGTGTTCAGCTAAAGCTCCAAGTTATAGTAATGCGTCCTCTGAACTGTGTTCAGCTAAAGCTACCTGTGGAAGGTTGGTGGTGTTTTCCTGATCCTCTCACTACTGCAGGCAGCTACATTATTTACACGTTAGTATAGTGCGACCTCTGCACAGTGTTCAGCTAAAGCTACCTGTAGAAGGTTAGTGGTGTTTTCCTGGTCCCATCACTACCGCAGGCAGCTACATTATTTTAACTTTAGTGTAGTGCATCCTCCTCACAGTGTTCAGCTAAAGCTACAAGTTAGTGTAGTTCGTCCTCCTCACAGTGTTCAGCTACAGCTACAAGTTAGTGTAGTGCGTCCTCTGAACAGTGTTCAGCTAAAGCTACAAGTTAGTGTAGTGCATCCTCTGAACAGTGTTCATCTAAAGCTACAAGTCAGTGTAGTGCACAGTGTTCAGCTAAAGCTACAATTTAGTGTATTGCGTCCTCCTCACAGTGTTCATCTAAAGCTACAAGTTAGTGTAGTGCGTCCTCCTCACAGTGTTCAGCTAAAGCTAAAAGTTAGTGTAGTGCGTCCTCCTCATAGTGTTCAGCTAAAGCTACAAGTTAGTGTAGTGCGTCCTCCTCACAGTGTTCAGCTAAAGCTACAAGTTAGTGTAGTGCGTCCTCCTCACAGTCTTCAGCTAAAGCTACAAGTTAGTGTAGTGCAACCTCTGCACAGTGTTCAGCTAAAGCTACAGGTTAGTGTAGTGCGTCCTCCTCACAGTGTTCAGCTAAAGCTACAAGTTAGTGCAGTGCATCCTCTGAACAGTGTTCAGCTAAAGCTACCTGTAGAAGGTTGGTGGTGTTTTCCTGATCCTATCACTACCGCAGGCATTTACATTATTTACACATTAGTCTAGTGCTACCTCTGCACAGTGTTCAGCTAAAGCTACCTGTAGAAAGTTGGTGGTGTTTTCCTGATCCCATCACTACCGCAGGTATCTACATTATTTTAACGTTAGTGTAGTGCTTCCTCCTCACAGTATTCAGCTAAAGCTACAAGTTAGTGTAGTGCGTCCTCCTCTCAGTGTTCAGCCAAAGCTACAAGTTAGTGTAGTGCGACCTCTGCACAGTGTTCAGCTAAAGCTACAAGTTAGTGTAGTGTGTCCTCCTCATAGTGTTCAGCTAAAGCTACAAGTTAGTGTAATGCGTCCTCCTCACAGTGTTCAGCTAAGGATACAAGTTAGTGTAGTGTGACCTCTTCACAGTGTTCAGCTACAGTTACAAGTTAGTGTAGTGCGTCCTCTGAACAGTGTTCCGCTAAAGCTACAAGTTAGTATAGTGCGTCCTCTGAACAGTGTTCATTTAAAGCTACAAGTCAGTGTAGTGCACAGTGTTCAGCTAAAGCTACAAGTTAGTGTAGTGCGTCCTCCTCACAGTGCTCAGCTAAAGCTACAAGTTAGTGTAGTGCGTCCTCCTCACAGTGTTCAGCTAAAGCTACAAGTTAGTGTAGTGCGTCCTCCTCACAGTGTTCAGCTAAAGCTACAAGTTAGTGTAGTGCGTCCTCCTCACAGTGTTCAGCTGAAGCTACAAGTTAGTGTAGTGCATCCTCCTCACAGTGTTCAGCTAAAGCTACAAGTTAGTGTAATGCGTCCTCCTCACAGTGTTCAGCTAAAGATACAAGTTAGTGTAGTGCGACCTCTGCACAGTGTTCAGCTACAGTTACAAGTTAGTGTAATGCGTCCTCCTCACAGTATTCAGCTAAAGCTACAAGTTAGTCTAGTGCGTCCTCTGAACAGTGTTCATCTAAAGCTACAAGTCACTGTAGTGCACAGTGTTCAGCTAAAGCTACAAGTTAGTGTAGTGCGTCCTCCTCACAGTGTTCAGCTAAAGCTACAAGTTAGTGTAGTGCGTCCTCCTCACAGTGTTCAGCTAAAGCTACAAGTTAGTGTAGTGCGTCCTCCTCACAGTGTTCAGCTAAAGCTACAAGTTAGAGTAGTGTGACCTCTGCACAGTGTTCAGCTAAAGCTACAAGTTAGTGTAGTGCATCCTCCTCACAGTGTTCAGCTAAAGCTCCAAGTTAGAGTAATGCGTCCTCTGAACTGTGTTCAGCTAAAGCTACCTGTAGAAGGTTGGTGGTGTTTTCCTGATCCTATCACTACCGCAGGCAGCTACATTATTTTAATGTTAGTGTAGTGCATCCTCCTCACAGTGTTCAGCTAAAGCTACAAGTTAGTGTAGTGCGACCTCTGCACAGTGTTCAGCTAAAGCTACAAGTTAGTGTAGTGCGTCCTCCTCACAGTGTTCAGCTAAAGCTACAAGTTAGTGTAGTGCAACCTCTGCACAGTGTTCAGCTGAAGCTACAAGTTAGTGTAGTGCGTCCTCTGAACAGTGTTCAGCTAAAGCTACAAGTTAGTGTAGTGTGACCTCTGCACAGTGTTCAGATAAAGCTACAAGTTAGTGTAGTGCGTCCTGTGCACAGTGTTCAGCTAAAGCTACAAGTTAGTGTAGTGCGTCCTCTGAACAGTGTTCAGCTAAAGCTACAAGTTAGTGTAGTGCGTCCTCTGAACAGTGTTCAGCTAAAGCCACTAGTGTAGTGCAACCTCTGCACAGTGTTCAGCTAAAGCTATAAGTTAGTGTAGTGCGTACTCCTCACAGTGTTCAGCTAAAGCTGCAAGTTAGTGTAGTGCGACCTCTGCACAGTGTTCAGCTAAAGCTACAAGTTAGTGTGGTGCGTTCTCTGAACAGTGTTCAGCTAAAGCTACAAGTTAGAGTAGTGCAACCTCTGCACAGTGTTCAGCTAAAGCTACCTATAGAAGGTTGGTGGTGTTTTCCTGATCCTATCACTACCATAGGCATCCAAATTATTTTAACGTTAGTGTAGTGCGTCCTCCTCACAGTGTTTAGCTAAAGCTATCTGTAGAAGGTTGGTGTTTTTTTCCTGATCCTATCGCTACCGCACACAGCTACATTATTTTAACGTTAGTGTGGTACGTCCTCTTCACAGTGTTCAGCTAAAGCTATCTGTAGAAGGTTGGTGGTGTTTTCCTGATCCTATCACTACCGCAGGCATCTACATTATTTACACGTTAGTCTAGTGTGATCTCTGCACAGTGTTCAGCTATTGCTACCTATAGAAGGTTGGTGGTGTTTTCCTGATCCAATCACTACCGCCGGCAGCTACATTATTTACATGTTAGTCCAGTGCGACCTCTGCACAGTGTTCAGCTAAAGCTACCTGTAGAAGGTTGGTGGTGTTTTCCTGATGCTATCACTACCGCAGGCAGCTACATTATTTTAACGTTAGTGTAGTGCGTCCTCTTCACAGTGTTCAGCTAAAGCTATCTGTAGAAGGTTGGTGGTGTTTTCCTGATCCTATCACTACCGCAGGCATCTACATTATTTACACGTTAGTCTAGTGTGATCTCTGCACAGTGTTCAGCTATTGCTACCTGTAGAAGGTTGGTGGTGTTTTCCTGATCCAATCACTACCGCCGGCAGCTACATTATTTACATGTTAGTCCAGTGCGACCTCTGCACAGTGTTCAGCTAAAGCTACCTGTAGAAGGTTGGTGGTGTTTTCCTGATGCTATCACTACCGCAGGCAGCTACATTATTTTAACGTTAGTGTAGTGCGTCCTCTTCACAGTGTTCAGCTAAAGCTATCTGTAGAAGGTTGGTGGTGTTTTCCTGATCCCATCACTACCGCAGGCAGCTACATTATTTTAAAGTTAGTGTAGTGCGTCCTCTTCACAGTGTTCAGCTTAAGCTACCTGTAGAAGATTGGTGGTGTTCTCATACTACAGGCAGGCAGTTGATTTTGCTAGCTGCAGTATCAGTATATATATATATATTTATATATCCCAGCTTAGTGCAGCTACATCTCACTGCAGGCCATTAGTATGTCTGGAAATCCAACAAGGAGAGGCAGACAGTCACAAGCCAATAAAAGAGGGCAAGCAGGCTCTGTGTCTAGAGCAAGGTTGAGCCAAACACCCCCCTTTTCGGTTCGCACCAGAAAATGCGAACAGGCAATAAATTAGTTAGAACACGCGAACACCGTTAAAGTCTATGGGACACGAACATGAATAATCAAAAGTGCTAATTTTAAAGGCTTATATGTAAGTTATTGTCATAAAAAGTGTTTGGGGACCTGGATCCTGCCCCAGGGGACATGGATCAATGCAAAAAAAGTTTTAAAAATGTTTTTTTCGTGAGCAGTGATTTTAATAATGCTTAAAGTCAAACAATAAAAGTGTAATATTCCTTTACATTTCATACCTGGGGGATGTCTATAGTATGCCTGTAAAGGGGCGCATGTTTCCCGTGTTTAGAACAGTCTGACAGCAAAATGACATTTCAAAGGAAAAAAAGTCATTTAAAACTACTCGCGGCTATAATGAATTGCCGATCCCACAATACACATAAAAGTTCATTGATAAAAACACAAGGGAACCCTGATCCAAAAAAAAAAAATGACGTGGGGGGTCCCCCTAAATTCCATACCAGGCCCTTCAGGTCTGGTATGGATATTAAGGGGAACCCCGGCCAAATTTTTTTTTAAAAAAATGGCGTGGGGTCCTACTCAAAATCTATACCAGACCCTCCAGGTCTGGTATGGATTTTAAGGGGAACCCAGCGCCAAAATAAAAAAATGACATGGGGTACTCTCAAAAATCCATACCAGACCCTTATCCGAGCACGCAACCTGGCAGGCCACAGGAAAAGAGGGGGGACAAGAGAGCATCCCCCCTCCTGAACCGTACCAGGCCACATCCCCTAAACACCTTGTCCCCAAGTTGATGGGGACAAGGGCCTCATCCCCACAACCCTTGCCCGGTGGTTGTGGGGGTCTGTGGGCAGGGGGCTTATCGGAATCTGGAAGCCCCCTTTAACAAGGGGACCAACAGATCCCAGCCCGCTGTGTGAGGCTTCTCCTCTTCTGACGGTTCTTAAATAACGGAGGGCAGGTGACCCCGCCCCCCTCTGACGCACGGAGACTTCCCTGTGGCATTCCCCATGACATAAGAGGGGGCGGGGTTACCTGCCCTCCGTTATTTAAGAAACGTCAGAAGAGAAGAAGGGTCACACAGCGGGAGCCTCCCATCAAAATTGTGGATGTGGAGTGGTCCGAGGAAAGAAGATGAAGTGAAGAAGGCGCCGCTGAGGAAGATGCCGGACGAGAAGACCCGGCTGAAGAACCAGAGGAACAAAAAGAACCAGAAGAACAAGAACCAGAAGAAGAAGAAGATGGAGGAAGAAACTGAAGGAAGATAAAAGATAGAAGAAAGAAGATAGAAGAAAGAAGAAGCATTTAAATAAAGGAATTGTCAAAAACTGTCTCTTGTCATTTTTAACATTTTTGACATTTTTTTTGTGAAATGGTAGGGGTACTTTTGTACCCCTTTACCATTTCACACAGGGGGGAGGGCCGGATCTGGTGGTCCCCTTGTTAAAGGGGGCTTCCAGATTCCAATAAGCCCCCTGCCAACAGACCCCCAACAACCACCGGGCAAGGGTTGTGGGGATCAGGCCCTTGTCCCCATAAACATGGGTTGCGTGCTCAGATAAGGGTCTGGTATGGATTTTTGGGGGTACCCCACGCCATTTTTTTTTAAATTTTGGCGTGGGGTTCCCCTTAAAATCCATACCAGACCTGAAGGGTCTGGTATAGATTTTGAGGGGGACCCCACGCCAATTTTTTTTAAAATTTTGGCCGGGGTTCCCCTTAATATCCATTCCAGACCTGAAGGGCCTGGTATGGAATTCAGGGGGACCCCCTATGTCATCTTTTTAAAAATTTTGGTTCGGGGTTCCCCTGTGGGGAATTCTAATGCCGTTTTTATCAATGAACCTTTATGTGTATTGTCGGACCGGCTATTCATTGTAGCTGCGAGTAGTTTTAAATGACTTTTTTTCCTTTGAAATATCATTTTGCTGTCAGACTGTTCTAAACACGGGAAACATGTGCCCCTTTACAGGCATACTATAGACACCACCCAGGTATGAAATTTAAAGGAATATTACACTTTTATTGTTTCACTTTAAGCATTATTAAAATCACTGCTCCCGAAAAAACAGCCGTTTTTAAAACTTTTTATTGCATTGATCCATTTCCCCTGGGGCAGGATCCGGGTCCCCAAACACTTTTTATGACAATACCATGCTTATAGGCCTTTAAAATTAGCACTTTGATTTCTCCCATGGATTTTTAAAGGGTGTTCCACAGCATTCGAATTTGCCGCGAACACCCCAAATTATTCGCTGTTCGACGAACAGCCGATGTTCGAGTCAAACATGAGTTCGACTCGAACTCGAAGCTCATCCCTAGTCTAGAGGCAACAGTGCTGGTCATGGAGACAGTGCATCTTCATCAGCATGTGGCCGTGGGACACGTTTGGCCTTTTTTTCGGCAGCTGGCCGTGTTGAGCCGCAACATGCGGAAGACCTGGTCGAGTGAATGACCAAGCCGTCATCATCCTCTGCTATTTGCAACATATGTCTCAAGCGTATCTCGCGTGGCCAAAACATCTCCCACTTGGGAACCACATGCTTGACGAGACATATGTTGACCTGTCATGCAGTTCGTTGGCAAGTGTATCTAAAAGACCCACACCAAAGAACAAAGAGGATCTCTCTTTGCTCCTCATCAGCTGAAATCTCCAACCCCACTATACCTTCAGTCCTCTCTGAGACCTGCACTGAGAGGAATGAAGCTGAAGAATTAGGTGTGTTACAGCCAAGTACTTGTGGGCAATCTGCTTTCGGTACACCAATGTCAGATTGTACCAGGCAAATTTCCCTGCCCCAGCTGCTGCACCGCCGAAAGAAGTTCACTCATAGCCATACACATGCCCAGTGGTTGAATGTTAGCTTGGCAAAATTGCTAGCACTTCAACCGCTACCTTTTCAGTTGGTAGACTCTGCCCCCTTCTATGAGTTTGTGGAATGTGCGGTTCCTCAGTGGCAGGTACCCAAACGCCACTTTTTCTCACTGAAGGCAATTCTGGCATGTGAAAGGCAATGTCCATGCCTCGCTGGACAGGGCGGTTAGCGGTAAGGTGCATATTATCACTGACTCATGGTCCAGCAGGCATGGACAGGGACGTTACCTAAGTTTCCCTGCACATTGGGTGACTCTGCTGGCAGCTGGGAAGGATGCAGGACAAGGTGCAGTAGTGTTGGAGGTTCTTCCGCCACCACGCCTCCAAAATGCCACTACTAATGATTCTGACACACCTCTCTCCTCCACCCCCTCCCCTTCTTCTTCCTCCATGGCCTCTTCCTGTGCTTTGTCCTTGGAACCAGCGGTGCTCCGTAGGCGTGCAGGCCAAAAGATGCCATGCGGTGCTTGAGCTGGTGTGCTTGGGGGACAGGAGCCACACTGGGGCAGAGGTTCTGTCAGCTCTACAGGGGCAGGTTCAGAGGTGGTTGATGCCATGCCAACTTAAGGCAGGAATGGTGGTTTGCGACAATGGCACCAACCTCCTCTCCACCCTCCGACAGGGACAACTGACCCATGTGCCCTGTTTGGCTCACGTCCTTAACTTGGTGGTGCAGCAGTTCTTGGGCAGGTACCCAGGCTTACAGGATGTCCTGAGGCAGGCCAGGAAAGTCTGTGTGCATTTCCGCCGGTCATATAATGTCTGTGCTCGGCTGGCAGACCTCCAAAAGGAATTTAACCTGCCCAAGAAACGCCTAATCTGTGACATGCCCACCAGGTGGAACTCAATGTTGGCCATGCTGCAGCGGCTGCACATGCAGCAGAGGGCCATCAATGAGTACCTGTGCGACTATGGCACCAGGACAGGGTCAGTGGAGCTTGGTTTTTTCCCCCACATCAGCGGGCCATGATCAGGGATGCATGCACTGTCCTGTCACCATTTGAGAAAGCCACGAGGATGGCGAGCAGTGACCATGCATGCATTAGTGACACTGTCCCCCTTGTCCACCTGTTGCAGCACACGCTGTGTGGAATAATGGACAGGGCACTTGAGGCAGAACAGAGGCAGGAAGAGGAGGACTTCCTTAGCTCTCAAGGCCCCCTTTATCCAGACAGTGTTCCTGCGTGCCCACCGATCACACAGGAAGAGGATGAGGAGGATTGTGTCAGTATGGAGGTGGAGCCAAGAAACACATGGACTTGTACGTGGCTGGGAGGAGGTGGCTGCGGATCATGTCGTCCTTAGTCGTCCTTAGTGACCTAGAGGACTGCGGACCAAATGCCTCAGCAAACCTACGCTGCATAGCCTCCCTGATCCTGCAAAGCCTGCGGAAGGATCCTCATATTTGGGGTATCAAGGAGAAGGACCAATACTGGCTGGCAACCCTCCTTGATCCACGTAACAAGGGTAAGGTTGCAGACCTTATCTTGCCATCGCAGAGGGAGCAGAAGATGAAACATCTTCGGGAGGCCTTGCAAAAAGGTCTGTGCAACGCGTTCCCAGAGACTGGGAGGTTACAAACTCCTGTTTCTGGACAACGTGTTGCTGAGGCTTTGGTCAGTCAAAGAAGGAGCGGTGGAGAAGGTGGCTGTTTGACCGATGCGTTCAGACAATTTTTTAGTCCTCAGCCCCAAGGTATGATCGGTTCCAGCAACCATCGCCAGCATCTGTTTTACATGCTGCAGGAATACCTAGGGGCAAGATCTGACTTGGACACCTTTCCCACCGAAAATCCTCTGGGTTATTGGGTCTTGAGGATGGATCACTGGCCAGAGCTTGCACAGTATGCAATTGAGCAATTGGCCTGTATTGCATCCAGCGTTCTTTCGGAACGCACATTCAGTGCTGCTGGAGGCTTTGTAACCGATCACAGGGTGATTCTGTCCACCGACTCGGTCGATCGACTGACCTTCAAAAAAATGAATCACCACCAGCTAACAAGCACCTGATGCTGATGTAACCGAATAATTTTTTTGAATAGTCAGATCCCTTCAAAGACTGCCTATGCTGATGCTGAGTGACTATCCTGTTATACTGAGTAATTATCCTCTTCCTCCTCAATGATCATGATGATAGCTTGTAAGAACATTTTTGGTTCTGGGCACCGCCAGTCCCGCCACCAGTGCCTAAGGCCCAATTTTTCATCCCCTGTTTAACAGGGGCATGTAATTACAATTTTTCATGTAATTCTTTGCAGCAGGGCTAGTTCCTGCGCTCCAACTAGAGTATCTGTGAGGGGTTGCAGTGTTGTGACACCAGCACCAGTGCCTAAGGCCCAATTTTTCAGCCCGTTTAACAGGGGCGTGTAATTAAAATTTTTGATGCAATTCTTTGCAGCAGGGCTAGTTCCTGCACTCCAACTAGAGTATCTGTGAGTTGTTGCAGTGTTGTGGCACCAGCACCAGTGCCTAAGGCCCAATTTTTCAGCGCCTGTTTAACAGGGGCGTGTAATTACAATTTTTGATGCAATTCTTTGCAGCAGGGCTAGTTCCTGCGCTCCAACTAGAGCATCTGTGAGGGGTTCCAGTGTTGTGGCACCACCACCACTACCAAAGGCCCAATTTTTCTGCCCCTGTTCAACAGGGGCATGTAATTACAATTCTTGATCTAATATTTCACAGCAGGGCCCGTTTCTGTGCCCACCAAGAGTATCTGTGAGGACTTACAGTGTTGTGGCACCAGCACCACCACCACCACCAAAGGCCCAATTTTGCTTTATCACCAATCCTTGTTTTACTAAAAACCCCAAATTTTCAAAAAACATTTGCCATTGGGACAAAAAGTGAGGTGAAATCTTCTGAAGAGGAGCACAGACAGCAAAACAAATGTCACAGGGGTGATAACCCTTCCCTAGGTTTTCCAAAAAGCTTAAAATAGATTTTTTGGCTGGAGCTAAACACGTTAAAAATGTACCAGTTCAAAATTACAAAAAGATTCTACTTAACAACAAACCTACAGTCCCTGTCGTGTTTGCACCGCCTGTATACTGCTGTTCCGAGTATATAGGGCCTGGGGGCCCCACACCTTTCCTTTTTTAATTTGGGTGCAGGGTTCCCTTTAATATCCATACAAGACCCAAAGGGCCTGGTAATGGACTGGGGGGTACCCACGCCGTTTGTCTCACTGATTTTCATCCATATTGCCCGGACCCGACATTACATTAAAGCAGCAAGCAGCTTTAAATGACTTTTTTTCCTTTAAAAATGACATTTTGTGCAGGGACTGTTCTAAGCATGGGAAACACGCGCCACTTTACAGGCATACCCCCAAGTATGATATTTAAAGGAATAATTCTTTTTTTACTTTAAGCATCATTAAAATCACTGCTCCCGAAAAAACGTCCGTTTTTAAAACTTTTTTTTGCATTGATACATGTCCCCTGGGGCAGGACCCGGGTCCCCAAACCCTTTTTAGGACAATACCATGCAAATTAGCCTTTAAAATGAGCACTTTTGATTTCAAACGTTCGATTCCCATAGACGTCAATGGAGTTCTAACGTTCGTGCAAATTTTTGGTCCGTTCGCAGGTTCTGGTGCAAACCGAACTGGGGGGTGTTCGGCTCATCCCTATTGCAGAATTGTCGCTGTCATTACTTTCAATGTTTGATTACAGATTTCCCCACAAATCACTATCGCTCAATTCTGCAAGTGATTCTAATTTATTATCATTGTTTCCACTTAACCCGACCTCCTAGATTGTAAGCTCTAACGAGCATGGCCCTCTGATTCCTCCTGTATTGATTTGTATTGTAGGTGTACTGTCTGCCCTCATGTTGTAAAGTGCTGCGTAAACTGTTGGCGCTATATAAATCCTGTTTAATAATAATAATAATAATTATCGCTGTTTTCTAGCTGGTCTAAAACCGCTTTTGATGTAAGGGGACAAGACTGAGACTGAAAATCAGCCATATTAGAACAATTGCGTCTGATTCTAAGAAACTTGCCTTTTGAAATGTCTTTAAGCCAGGATCGATGATGGCAACTACCTTGGGGAATATATCCATTGCAATCTGTTTCCTTAAAAAAGGTACACATCACAAAATGGTTCCCATCTCTATGGATGGTTAAATCTAAAAAGTTAATCTGCCCATAACTATGTTCATAGGAAAAGCAAATGCCACAATTGCTCCTATTTAGTCCATCCATAAAGCCTCTTATTGATTCTAGATCCCCTTCCAAAGAAAGAGGACATCATCTATGTAATGTCTCCAAGAGGTCAGCTGTGGGAGCATCTGATCATAGACCACACCCTCTTCCCACTTTCCCATGAACAAATTTGTGAGGCTGGGGGCAAATTTAGCCAAAAAATTGTCCTCCAAACTAGAAATAATTATGTTCCATGTGGAAAGAGAGGAACTGTAAGATCATTCAATAAATAATATTTGGCCGCCTGTAATCTCAAATCATGTAAGGAAAGCCACATCTGCTTTCACGATCAGACATTGGCCTTCCATCTGCAAAGACTCAAACTCTGATTTATTTTAAGGATGCAGGGGTACCTTCCACTAGTGGCTGTATATTAAAATCTATATTTTTAAATCCTGGATGTAACATTTACTTACAATGCCTTGACCTGGAGAATTCTGTGAGTTGATGTGAATTTTAGGTAGACAATATAAAATAGGCATCCTTGGTCATCTTTGGAATAAGGTAATCTCTCTCTTTCTGGGTTAGAATTCCACTCCAATATCCAGACTCAACAATGACTCCCAACTGTTTCTTATAGAACAAAGTAGGATCCTTCTTCAACAGAAAAAACATTTTGTCATCTGATACAATATGTTCTAGTGCCCAAAGTAAAAATGGAGGCTTACCAGAAAGCCTGTGACCCCCCTTACTCAGGGAGGTCATAGAGCGCTTGACTGGATCTCTGATCAACCAAAGAAAAGCCCAGCTGCTCTCTCAGGTGTCCTTACCGGCTTGCCGACCGCCGGCTGTCATATGATGACCAGGCGTTGTGGCTTTCGTTGCGGGAGGGCATCTATGACAGCCTCCCATTTAAACAGGGAATGCGAGCGATTGTGCGTGTGCATCCCTGTTCCTTCTGTGGCGGTGTGTCACGGAGACACCGCTCACCACCGAGGGGGTTGAACAGCCATTGGCCGGCTGTTTACCCACGTGATCGGCTGTGATCCTTTCACTAAATGTAAACACAGATCGGTAATTAGCTTTTACCAGCTCTTCTCTCCTCACACACCGTTTCCAGTGTGAGGAGAGAAGAGCCAGAAGCAGTGAGTTACCGATCTGTGTTCTGTAGCGTCTGCACCAACACCACACCTGTCCCATCGCCCCCCTATTGTCATCTGTCACCCAACAGTCACCCAATAAAGTGCACCTGTCACATAAGACTGCCATCAGTGACTGTCAGCGGTGCACCTGTCACCCATCACCCGTCACCCATCAGTGACCATCAGCCATCACCCGTCACCCATCAGTGACTATCAGCCATCACCCGTCACCCATCAGTGACCGCCAGCCATCACCTGTCACCCATCAGTGACCGCCAGCCATCACCCGTCACCCATCAGTGACCGTCAGCCATCACCTGTCACCCATCACCTGTCACCCATCAGTGACCACCAGCCATCACCCCTCACCCATCAGTGACTGTCAGCCATCACCTGTCACCAATCAGTGACCGTCAGCCATACCCATCACCTGTCACCCATCAGTGACCGCCAGCCATCACCCATCAGTGACCGCCAGCCATCACCCGTCACCCATCAGTGAATTTCAGCCATCACCCATCACCGGTTACCCATCAGTGACCACCAGCCATCACCCATCACCCATTAGTGACCACCAGCCATCACCGTCACCCATCAGTGATTGTCAGCCATCACCCATCAGCCATCATCCGTCACTCATCAGTGACCACAAGCCATCACCCATCACCCATCAGTGACCATGGCCTGTCACCCATCTGTGACTATCACCCATCAGTGACCATCACCCATAACTGTCCGTGGCCTGTCACCCACCAGTGACCATCGCCTGTCACACCGTCATCACCTATCAGTGAACGTCACCTGCCACCCATCTCACAGCCCATCAGTAACCGTCACCTGCCACCTGTCACACTGCCATCAGATTCATGTCCAAAAGAGTATACAAGTGAGGAGGCGTTCCAGATCCTCTCCATGACTGATGAGAGCAATGGGGAGTTCTCATCAGATTCCAATTCTGTAGCCAAATCAAATTCGGCATTTGAACTAAACAGTGAATCGGCAAATGATTCAGAGGAAGAATGGGTCCCTCCTAAAAGGGCACGGCACTCTGGAAACCAGGATTATATTCCCAGGCCCAGTACCAGCACTGCCACCAGCAATAGGCTCCAAGAACAAATTCCCAGGCCCAGTATCAGCGCTGCTGCCAGCGTTAGGCCCCGGGAACAAATGCCCAGTATAGGCGCTGATGCCGGTGATAGGCCCCAGGAACAAATGCCCAGATCCAGTACCAGTGCTGCCACATCACGCCCGAGTACCAGCACAGGAAATTCCAATCCAACTACTGGAGTGTCACGTCCCCCAAGAGCCAGGGCCTCTACATACATGCCAGATGGTCTTGCCAACCCAACATGGCTGCCTTCCAACTCGGCATCACCAATTATTCCCCCTTTCGCAGCACAGCCAGGTGTGCAGACCAACACCCAAAATTTCTCAGAGATTGATTTCTTTCATATGTTTTTTCCCGACACTATGCTGCAATTTATTGTGGACCAGACAAATTTATATGCCCAGCAGTATATTGCCAACAACCCCCAATCATTCTATGCCCATCCGTTTGAGTGGAGAGATCTGAATTTGGAGGAGTTCAAATTGTTTATGGGCCTGATTACAAAAAAATGAAGGACATGCCTATGGTCCACCAACCCTATGCGCAACATGCCCATTTATTCTGCTGTAATGTCCAGGTCCCGATACAAGATGACAATGCGCTTTCTTCACTTCAGCGACAACACCCAGTGCCCTCCCCACAATCATCCAAATTACAACAAGTTATATAAGATTCGCCCACTGATAAATTTCTTTTCCAAACAATTTGCAGAACTCTATGTCCCTTATCAGAATATGTTGATGAGTCCCTGGTACCCTTTTCAGGCCAGCAAGGAATAAAGCAATATATTCCTAGCAAAAGGGCCAGATACGGAGTAAAATTATACAAGCTCTGTGAGAGAGCCACGGGATATCTGTATGCGTTCCGCATATATAAAGGAAGAGATTCCCAGCTCCAGCCCCCTGAATGCCCTGCATACATGGGCACAACTGGAAAGATTGTATGGGACCTGGCATACCCACTTCTGAACAAAGGATATCACACATACCTTGACAACGTCTACACCAGCCTGCCCCTTTTCAAACACTTATACATTGCAAAAACCCTGGCCTATGGAACCTCCAGAAAAAATAGGAAGGGCTTCCCACAATCTCTAGCGAACAAAAAGCTGCGAAGGGGGGAAAGAGCCTCATTGAGATGCAACAAAGCGCTGGCCTTGAGGTGGAAGGATAAAAGAGACATGCACATGATGTCCACCATCCATGAGGACACTACAATTGAGGTACAAAGAAGACGAGGTCCCATTGAAAAGCCAACATGTGTCCAAGATTATAATCTCTACATGGGGGGGTGGATTTCAATGATCAAATGATTCAGCTCTATTTGTCAATAAGGAGTTCCCAATTCTGGTACAAGAAGGTAGCAATTTATCTCATCCATTTGGCCATTTGTAATTCCTACGTATTCTACACCAAATCGATGGAAAGCCCTGCCCCCTTCCTAAAATTCATAGAAGAAGTTGTCACATCCCTCATCTATCACCAAAGACTCCCCCAGAAGACCTTCACTCTGAGGCTGTTTGCCGACTTCATGAGCGCTACTTCCCCTTCAGCATTCCACCATCTGAAGCAGGCTGAAGACAGCAAGAAAAATGTCGCCTGTGCACCAAAAGAGGATTTCGAAAAGATACCAGCTACCA
The DNA here is from genome assembly GCA_037952925.1 of Lithobates clamitans. Classification (NCBI taxonomy): domain Eukaryota; kingdom Metazoa; phylum Chordata; class Amphibia; order Anura; family Ranidae; genus Lithobates; species Lithobates clamitans. The sequence continues at coordinate 1,196,031 of JBBGZY010000730.1, forward strand.
TTGTCCCCAGTGTCCCTCCAAACCTGGCTTTTGCATTGATGAATGCTTCAAACTTTATCATACATCCCTAAAATGTTAGCCCATATTTTTAACCATTTCCCCATTTTCATCATCTGTGCTGACCATTTTCCATTTTTCCCCAAATAACCATGCCACTGCCTTCCACGTGAACTGACCCTGGCCTGTTTTTTGACTATGCCTCTGCCTACCGTTTGGACTGCTTCCACATGAACTGACCCTGGCCTGTTTTGTGACTATGCCTCTGCCTACCGTTTGGACTGCTTGCACGTGAACTGACCCTGGCCTGTTTTATGGACTATGCTTTTGCCTACCGCTTGGACTGATCTGTTGCCCTGCTACTGTAGTACACAGGGGTCTCACATATGTGAGGGGCTCCAGAATTGTTTTTCCGGATGGAGAAAACAATTTTTTTTGTTTTCTCCGGGTTTCATAATTTCCGGATTAGGGTCTGGAGTCCGAAGGCTTCATAGAGATTTGGGTGGGTCAAAGCCTCTACCCCTGTGCCCCTGTGCACAGGTCTATCCCTCATCCTGCTGCTAACTTACTGCCACCATGCCTCTGCCTGCCGCATGAACGGACCACACCGCTACCTGGACTATGCAAATAATTAGCTGTAGCAAGAGGCAGTATGTTTAAGAAGGGCTGGAGAGTGGTACAGTAATCAGTGTCTGCGGATAACAGTCTACTAGTAACCAATATTATGGCTGTGCTGGTTGTCTCTGCCTGGACAATTTCTATGGACTGTGCTTTGCTGACAATATCCTTGTGCTGACTATAGACAATATTCCTGCCTGCTGCCTGGATAATTACTATTGCTGTCGCTAAGCACATCCCCGCCTACTGCCTGAACCAGTGCTCTCCTCTGTGGATACTACTAAAAGCACAGGTAATGCTTTTTTTTTTACCCTTTCTGAAATAGAATTTATTTTGGTTTGTAATTCTTGGTATGTACATGCTATGTGTTAGAAATATGAAGGGCTTTCAAAAATGATTGCCAGGAAATTATATATGTCATTTATGCTCCTAGAACGCCTGATGGTACTACTTGGATGTTGGGTCTCTGTATGTGGCCAGGCTGTGTAAAAGTCTCACACACGTGGTATCACCATACTCAGGAGGAGCAGCAGAATATATTTTGGGGTGTCATCTTTGCTATGTACATGCTGTGTATTGGAAATATCTGATAAATGGACAACTTTGTGTAAAAAAAATGCGTTTTCATTTTTTTTCCACATTTTCCAAAAACTTCTGGAAAAAAATGAACCATTCAAAAGACTCATTATGCCTCATAGATTATAAGTTGGGGTGTTTGCCTTCCAAAATGGGGTCATTTTGTGGGCAATTCCATTGTCCTGGTGCTCCAGGGCCTTCAAAAGTGTAGCAGGTGGTTGAGAAATGAGATGTGTCATTTATGCTCGTAGAACGCCTGAAGATGCTACTTCAATGTTGGGCCTTTGTATGTGGCCAGGCTGTGTAAGGGCCCTTTGACACTGGGGGCGGCATCAGCGGTAAAGTGCCGCTATTGTAAGCAGCGCTTTACCGTCGGTATTCGGCCGCTAGCGGGGCAGTTTTACCCCCCGCTAGCGGCCGAGAAAGGGTTAAAAGCCACCACAAAGCGCCTCTGCAGAGACGCTTTGCCAGCGGTATAGACGCGCTGTCCTGTTGATTTCAATGGGCAGGAGCGGTGAAGGAGGGGTATACACTCTGCTCCTTCACCACTCCGAAGATGCTTCTAGCAGGACTTTTTTCCCATCCTGCTAGCGCACCGATCCTCGGGGCTTTCACACTGGAATCAAAGCAGCGGCACTTTCGGGTCGGTTTGCAGGCGCTATTATTAGCAAAATAGCGCCTGCAAACCGCCCCAGTGTGAAAGGGCCCTAAAAGTTACACACATGTGGTATTACCATAATCAGGAGGAGTAGTAGAAAGTATTTTGGGGTGTCATCTTTGCTATGTACATGCTATGCGTTGAAAATATCTGATAAATGGACAACTTTGTGTAAAGAAAAATGCATTTTCATTTTTTTCCACATTTTCCACATTTACGTTGGGGTGTTTGCTTTCCAAAATGGGGTAATTTTGGGGGCAATTCCATTGTCCTGATGCTCCAGGGCCTTTAAAAGTGTAATAGGTGGTTAAGAAATGAGATGTGTCATTTATGCTTGTAGAACGCCTGAAGATGCTACTTCAATGTTGGGCCTTTGTATGTGGCCAGGCTGTGTAAAAGTCCCACACATGTGGTATCACCATACATGGGAAGAGTAGCAGAATGTATTTTGGGGTGTAAATTGTTGTATGCATATGCTCTGATAGAGAAATAATCTGTTAAAATGACAATTTTGTAAAAAAAAAAATCTTCATTTTGCAAAGGATTGTGGGAAAAAATTACAACTTAAAAAAATTCATCATGCTACTTACTTAATACCTTGCAATGTCTACTTTCTAAAAAGGGGTAATTTAGGGGGTATTTGTACTTTCCTGACTTGTTAGAGCCCATTCACACAGGGGCAACTTTGGATCTGACTTCAAGTCGCCCCAAGTCGCCCCTAGTTGCCTCAAGTCGCGCTACATGAAAAAATCAATGTAAATGAATGGATCTGTCTTAATGCACACTACTGCAGTCGCTCCGACTTCAGAAAAGGTTTCTGTACTACTTCAATCTGACTTGAAGGCAACTTGTACCCATTGATTTCAATGGAAGTTGCCTCCAAGTCTGATCAATGTTCATACTGAGGCAACTTTACAGGAAGCAGAAAGGAAACAGAAAGTAATTTACTCCACTAAACAGCCAGCCCCCTCCTTCTCACAGACAGCTAATAAGCTCTGATTGGCCACTTGTAAAGTTCCCTGTCCTGGAGGCGATTTCAAGTTGTGTTGCAAGTTGCTCCAAGTCGTGCTGTGATTCATACTCAAGTCGTGTACAAGTTGCCTCCCAAAGTCGCGCTGGAAGTCGTGTTGCCCCTGTGTGAATGGGCTCTTAGTGTCCCAAGAAATGAGGCCGTCAGTACATCAGGTGTGATCAGATGTAATCAATTTTCGGTGACTGGCACCATAGTTTGTAGACTCTATAACTTTCACAAAGACCAAATAATTTATACTAATTTGGGTTATTTTACCAAAGAGATGTAGCAGTATAAACTTTGGCCAAAATGTATGAAGAAAAATTACTAATTTGCAAAATTTTATGACAGAAACAAAGAAAAAGGCTTTTTTTACAAAATTTATGGTCTTTTTTATTTATAGCACAAAAAATAAAAAACCCACTAGTGATTAAATACCACCAAAATAAAGCTCTATTTATGTGAAAAAAAGGATGCAAATTTCATATGGGTACAGTGTTGTATGACTGAGTAATTGTCATTCAAAATGTGAGAGCGCTGAAAGCTGAAAATTGGTCTGGGCAGGAAGGGGGTGTAAGTGCACTGTATTGAAGTAATGAATTGGTGTCCTTAATTGGTAAACTAGAAGGCTCTCAACAGACCAGGAAGTAGTGGCAAAAACCAGCAGTAGATCAGCTTGCTGAAGTATCTATGGAATGGAACAAAAGACTCCACATAGTCTGATACTGTATCAGCTTCGAATTTAATAAAAAGTAATGCACTTACATCAGATTAGTAGAATTCAGGCAGATAGATACATGAATCCAAACAAATCCCTTGTAAATGGCCAGATATCGATCGCACATGCACAGTAGTTTGTGTACGTACCAGTCCCCAAGGACTAGTGAAAGGCACATTGCAGCCGTAAAGCGTTGCACCTGACATAGGTGACAGGTTCTCTGGTAGTGAGGGGGTGGATGTTCTGGCTCCCTCCCCAGTGGTTGGTTTCCAGCAGCAACTGGGATCAAACCCATGTTATGAAGATCCATGACTTGGTAACATGGTATGGGAAGGAAGGAGTTAACTTGTGCATGGATGAGGTTCACGCTATGTGCACAGTGGGCCCCCATTCTCTTACTGTTAGTGAGATAACAGAGGTACGCTGGTGGAGATGGTGCAAGAGTATACCTCCTAAATGTAACATACATTAACTAAGGTGTGCAGTGACACAGGACAGCACTTCTCAGAGGAACTCTATTCTTTTAATACTGCACACAGGCACACAGCTAATCTCTAAGGCCTTAAAGGGGTTGTAAAAGTAAATTATTTTTTTTTTAAATAACAAACATGTTATACTTACCTTCACTGTGCAGCTCGTTCTGCACAGAGTGGCCCCAAACCTGGTCTTCTGGGGTCCCTCGGCGGCTGTTTCAGCTCCTCCCCGCAAGCATTAACCACCTTAATGCGAGCTCCCTCGCATGGTGGTTAGTGCTTGCGGGCGCGCTCCCGTGATACAGCCGGTGGCTATAGCCGCTCACTGTATCACTCGGCCCCGCCCCCCAGCGCACCGCGTCATTGGATGTGATTGACAGCAGCGCGAGCCAATGGCTGTGCTGCTTCCAATCCATCCACTGTAGCCAATCAGCGGCCAGGGTGAGCGGAGGAATAGCTGTCGGGAACGCAAAGCTGACTTTCGAGGCGTCAGGTAAGTAAAAGAGGGGGGGGGGCCGGGGGCGGCGGTATTGTCAGAAGTTTTTTCACCTTAATGCATAGAATGCATTAAGGTGAAAACATTTTTACCTTTACAACCCCTTTAATGCTAGATTATAACATAACCGCAGTCCCTGCTTGCTCCTAGGCATTGATGAAAATGTGCATGGCGAAAGGTACCCCCATATGCAGGGCGAGTTGGCAACATGCTGGCCATACTTGGCTCAAATTTCAGCCTTCTAGGCTGAATGTGAGAAATTTTAGCCTGTTTGGCTAGCTTCAGTTTTGACTAAAATGATAGTGGATGAGACAACAATTAAGCAACCGAGTATTTGTGATGAAAGTACATTCTGTAACCAGTGAGTGTTTTACCTGGATACAAAACAAATATATTTTCTTAGTCATACAGTATAGGACACAGGATCTTTTATCAAAACCATTTGGTTATATAGTACAGCTACCTTCAGGTGATTGGACACTGACGGAAAAAAAAGAAGGCTGCAGAGACATTCTCCTATACTTTATAACCCCTTCCACTCCCAGCTAGCCTAGTTTTTTTGGCCTTAGGTGATGGACCACTGAGAGACACTTACATTCTCCCTATGTGGGTGTTTCTATCTCAGTTTATTCTTCTACCAAGATTCCTGCTTTATCATAGCCATTGCAGCTCCTACTCTGTACCTGGACTCAGCCAAGTTGAACAAACAGGGCCAGTTTTTAAGGTTTCTCAGTTTCACAAATGTGCATACATATAAAAGGAAAAAACATGCAGTATACAGAAGCATGGCCACGGGATCATCCTGGACGCTCATGAGTGATAACGTCACATTCTAGCTCTGCCCACTTGCACCCAAATACTAACAACAGTTAGATTGTATGTCAAGATATCTTCACTTAATCTTTCCCCATGCCTGTACCTGCTCTGACATCATGCATCACATTCCAGCAAAGAGATTTGTGGGGATATTGTGTAAGTGTGTTCTGCCAGAAGAGTGAGACTACAAAAGAGTTTGGAAGATTTACTTTCATGGAGTTAGCCAGCCTCCAGAGGAAAAAAAAGATTTAAGTGTGTTTAACTTAATAGAGCATCTTTAAATAAAGTTTGAACCTACTTGCTGTATGCACTGCACAGACATTCTGTATTCCAAATACCCAGAAAATACTTCTTAACTGCTATGTTATAAGTGATAATCTTAAAACATGCATTATAATCTTTTTTGAACACAAGATATAGACATAGAGCTAGATAAATTGTTTAATTGACCTTTTAGTGCCACATCCTTAATTAAAGTATTTAAGTTCTAGAGAGGAGTTAGGACCCTAAAGATATGGTGGGATTTTAACAGCACAAATCTGTGATACAGTTAAAATATAAAGTTTATTACAAAATAATTTTTTTTTTGGAAATACTGAATATAGTCTCACTAAATGCAAAAGGGCTGAAAACACCTGAAAAGAGGCGAATCCTGCTTCATGACATGCAACGCATGCGGGCAGACATCGTCCTCCTACAGGAGACATACTTCAGGGTAAATACTCTGCCAATATTAAAAAACAGGTACTACCCCACGGTATACCATTCCACATACACTGAAGCAAAATCCAGAGGGGTATCCATACTAATCTCAGCTAAGATACTGTGGAAACACATAGATGTAAAGACTGATTGTGAGGGACGATTTCTATTCCTGAAAGGTCAAATTGGAGATGTGATGATCACCTTAGCAAACCTTTATGTCCCAAACGACCACCAGGATAGATTTCTGAAACAACACTTAGAACGTCTCATGCAATATACGGAAGGACAACTTATCATAGGGGGAGACCTAAATATCCCTCTATCTCTGACAGAAGACACCTCCACTGGAATGTCTTCATCCTCACGGGACGTGCGCAAAAAAAATCGCTACATCATTGCATTCTGCACAACTGATAGACGCTTGGCGCCTCTTCCATCCTGGAGAGAGGAATTACACATTCTATTCTAGACCACACCAGATGTACTCACGTATTGACTATTTCTTGATCCCCCACAGATACCTACAAGCCATCAAAGACACTACAATAGAATCTACCACATGGTCAGACCACGCCCCGATAACTTTATGCTATGCCATCTCAGACATCCATACCACACAGAGACAGCCATGGAGGCTGTCAAGTACCTGGTGATGGAGCCTGATATGCAGAGGACGGCCTCCCTTACAACTCTGACTTGGAGCCCCTGATAGAGCTGACAGGAAGCACCGAGATGCAGAGTTGCACGAGTGCCTGGCGGGATCGCTGAACCTGGAGCTGGTTCGGAGCACTCGGCCAGGCTGTAGAGGTGTCTGTAGGAATCCCAGAGCAGTGGTAGGCAGGTAGCTGGAGCGAGTAGACAACCGGTCCCCACAGGCAGAAGTGCAGGTGCAGCAGAAGGGATGGCGGCACCCTGGAGGCTGAAGAGAAGGCAGGTACAGGCAGGCCGGGTCATACACAAACAGGCACGTCAGGAACAGAGGCTGAAGCGGAAGTGGAATCAGATTACAGGCCGGGTTGTTAGCAGACTGGCAGCGAAGTGGCAGAAGGAGCAGACAGGTGCGGAGTAGAGGACAAGCCGGGGTTGGATGCAGGCAGGAAACAGGAACGTCAGGAAGCAAGCCGTGTCACAACAGGAACAGAAGTCAGGTAGGTAATTGCAGGAAACACAAGGAAAGCTGTAGAGCAGACAGCACTGAGTCTGGAAACTGAGTTTAAGTAGCCTGTTTGGGTGTCAAAAGCTGTCACAGGGTGTGTGTGCACCAATGGCATTATGACAGGGGCGGGGGTAACAGGTCATCTTCTTCGTCAGCAATCTTGGGTGCTGGCATGCCCTTCCTGACAGTGCCCCCCCAAAGGGCAGCCTCCGGATGCCCAACTTGGCCCACTTGTCAGGATGGGAGTTCTTAAAAGCTTGAACCAAATTTCGGGCATGGATATTATCTTCAGGTTCCCAGGAGTTGTCCTCTGGCCCATACCCTTTCCTTTTTATCAGGAACTGGATCTGATTTCTTCTCTTTCTGCAGTCTAAGATTGTTTCCACCTCAAACTCTTCCTCCCTGTCAATAATTACAGGTTCAGGCGGGCCGGAACTTCATCCTGGAAGGGGTCAGGAATGGCAGGTTTCAACAAGGTTATGTGGAACACAGGGTGGATTCTAAATGACTCAGGCAACTCTAATTTATACGCAACCTCATTGATCCGTCTCTTCACTGGAAATGGTCCTATAAATTTAGGGCCCAGTTTCTTCGAGGGACAAGCCAGTTTCAAATTAGTAGTTGCTAGCCACACTTGGTCACCAGGGTTCAAGATCAATTCTCCCCTTCTTTTCCTGTCAAAAACGTCCTTATTGTATGCCTGTGTCTTGGCCATTGTTTTCTGTAGCAGTTTGTTATTGGCGTTGAAGAAATTTATAGTTTCGGAAACAGCTGGTACAGGGGAATCTGGAATTGTATTAGACAAAAAAGAAGGGTGGAAACTGTAGTTTGCAAAAAATGGAGATTGCTTTGTAGCAGAGTGTACTGAATTGTTATAAGAAAACTCCGCCAGGGGAAGCAGAGAAGCCCAATCGTCTTGAGAAAATGAGGAGAAACATCTCAGGTACTGTTCGAGGGTTTGATTAGTCCTCTCTGTCTGCCCATTCGTTTGTGGGTGATATGCAGAAGAAAATGAAAGTTCAATCCCGAGTGAATCACATAAGGCTCTCCAGAATCTGGATATAAACTGCACCCCACGGTCGGACACAATATTGTCCGGAATCCCGTAAAGCCTTACGATCTCCATGACAAAGGTTTGAGCTGTTTCTCGAGCAGATGGTGTGCTCTTCATGGGCAGGAAGTGTGCCATCTTATATAGTCTATCGACAACTACAAAAATGGTGTTGTGGCCTTCAAATGGAGGAAGTTCTACAATAAAATCTAATCAGATGATCTTCCAAGGTCTACTGGGGACAGGTAAGGGTTTTAGCAAACCCCAGGCTCTGGATCTGCTGGCTTTATTGTGGATGCAAGTGGTGCAAGATTCCACATATTTCCTACAATCTTTTTCCACCCCAGGTCACCAAAATGTCCGTTGTACTAATTCAGTTGTCTTGCCAATGCCAAAATGACCTGCCAGCACATGATCATGGCATCGCACCAGGTTGGCCATTTGGAGGTCTTCCGGCACAAAGACCTTGTCTTCATGCCAAAGTAGCCCATCCTTTGCCAGTAGAGAGACGTCGGCTGGTGAAGGGTTCCTTACTAGAGTTTGTTTGATTTGTTTTATTAACTCTCTTGAAGTAACAGGAAGTTCCCAGGGGATAGAATGGTATCTGGAGGTGAGATTTCTTCAGATTTGCTGAACAGGGTTTTGCATTCTTGGATCCAGGCCTGAACGTTAAGTGAAAAGTGAATCTAGAAAAGAATAGTGCCCACCTGGCTTGTCGGGGTTTCAATCTTTTTGCTGTTCTTAAATACTCAAGGTTCTTATGATCAGTATAGATCAAGATTGGGTGTGCGGCCCCCTCTAGAAGGTACCACCATTCCTCCAGGGCGGCTTTGATGGCCAAAAGTTCATGGTCCCCGACATCGTAGTTCTTTTCGGCATTTGACAGCTTGCGGGAAAAAAAAGCAACTGGATGCAGTAGAGCCTTAACTCCCTGCCTCTGAGACAATATTGCTCCGACCGCTGTTTCTGAGGCGTCTACTTCCAAGACGTAGGGCAAGGCTGGGTCAGGGTGTTTCAGGACAGATGCAGATGTGAAAAGTCTTTTTAGGGTGTCAAAAGCTTTTTGAGCTTCCAGAGACCAAGAGAATCTTGTACCTTGTTTGGTTAAACTTGTAATGGGGGATATGATTGCAGAAAAATTTCTAATGAATTTTCAATAAAAATTTGCAAACCCCACAAAACGTTGGACATCCTTCTTATCACTGGGAGCAGGCCAATCCAGGATGGCTGTAACCTTCTGGGGATCCATCTGGATGCCTTCGGTGGAAATGATTAAACCCAAGAATTGGATGCTTTGGCGTTCAAATACACATTTCTCTGGTTTTGCATAAAGACCGTGTTGTCGAAGGCGACTCAATACATTCTTGACGTGACTACGGTGGTGACCTAGAGAGGGAGAGAAGATTAGTATATCATCAAGATAAACAACAACAAATAGATCCACTAAATCTCGGAAGACGTCGTTGATGAAGTGCTGAAAGGTAGCTGGGGCATTGCAAAGTCCAAAAGGCATCACAAGGTATTCGAAATGCTCAAACCGTGTGCAGAATGCTGTCTTCCATTCATCCCCCTTTCGTATGCGAACCAGGCTATAAGAACCCCGAAGATCCAATTTTGTGAAAATGGTGGCTGTACCGAGTCGCTGGAATAATTCAGGCACAAGTGGAAGAGGGTAACGTTTTTTTTACAGTGACCTTATTAAGTTCACGGTAGTCCACACAGGGCCGTAATGAGTGGTCCTTTTTTTCTACAAAGAAGATCCCCGCACCGGCAGGAGATGTGGAGGGGCGAATGAATCCCTTTTTAAGGTTGTCATCAATGTAGTCTTTCAAAGCAACAAGTTCAGATTCAGATAAAGGAAAGATCATGCCAAAAGGAACTTCAACCCCAGGAAGGAGCTCAATTGGACAGTCATAAGCCCTATGAGGAGGAAGGGTTTCTGCCCCTTTTTTGCTAAAACATCCAGAAAGTCGTGATATGCTACTGGAACGACTTGGCGGGCTTCGGACTCCAAATCGATGCACAGCAGGGGAGATTGGTCCTGATGATTCTCTTGCCAACAATGCTGAAGGCAAAAGGGGGAAAGAAACTTGATTTCTTCTGTAACCCAGTTAATGTGAGGGTTATGAGCTTTTAACCAAGGCATACCCAGAATGATTGGGAACAGAGGGGAAGCGATTGCATCTAGGCGTAGAAGCTCTTGATGGTTCTCGGCAATGGTTTTAGATAACGGGATGGTTTCATGAGTAACCAATCCAGATTTATTGGTGGATCCGTCTGCCAGATGTACAGAAAGTCTCTGAGCCTTGGGTAGTAGAGGAATGTGATGTTTGGCAGGAAAAGATAAATCTATGAAACAGCTGCAGGAGCAGGTGAAGCGGGACTGAAAGAACCAGACACTCATGGAAGCATCCATACTGGACGGGACTGGTCAGTGGCTCTTTCCGACCTACGTTCCCTTAAGCGACGGTCAATCTGGATTGCCAAATTTATAAGTGTGTCCAAGGTGGAGGGGACACCTGTTCATGCTAGTTCGTCCTTGAGACCATCAGAAAGGCCCATGCGGAACTGGTAACACAGGGCAGCATTGTTCCAGCTGGTGTCGGAACTCCAGCGCCTGAATTCTGAAACATAGTCCTCCACAGCCCTGTGACCCTGCTGAAGCATGTGAAGGGTGGCTTCCACAGTAGCAGCTTGCTGGGGGTCTTCATATAACTGAGCCATGGCTCCAAAAAAGGAGGCTAAGACTGTCAGAGATGTGGCCTTTTGTTCAAGGAGCCGGCGAGCCCAGGCCTATGGTTCCCCCTGAAGCAAGGAAATGACAAACCCAACCTTGGTGGCTTCCAGGGAGAAGGTCCGTGATTGTAGCGAAAAATAGAGTTTGCATGCGTTGCGGAAGGCTCTGAACTCGTTGCGTTCTCCATGGAACTTTTCAGGAGTTGGGACTCTGGGTTCAGGTGGTAGCATAACGACTGCGGGAGCTGCTGTCATCCCAGAAGTGGAAGGTGCTTGAGCAGGAGCAGAGGCAGACAAGGTCTGTATTTGGCCTTCCAGCTGGGTATAACTCTGTTGTAAGTCCTTTACAGCTTGTGTTAATCCGGCTAGGTGTTGGCAGAGTTCCTCCATAGGAGAGGGTCCTTGCACAGGCTCAGACATGGCTGTCTGCTACTGTCACGTACCTGGTGATGGAGTCTGATATGCAGAGGATGGCCTCTCTTACAACTCTGTGAAAAGGAAAAGTGTGTGAGTGTGGCGCTGTCCCAAAACTTGTTGGTAAAGGCAGTGAATGTGGAAAAATGTGTTTAAAGTTATATCCAAGGTGTCTTGTGCTATATTCCCTCAAAAGAGATATGTTGGTATATAAAACAACTTCTCCGGGGATAAATCAACTTTACCACTACTATAAGTTAAAGTGACTTGTGTTTTTAATGTTTAAAACACAATAATTGCAATAAAATACATCACACGTGACATGCAAAATTATCCAAAAGTGTCTTGTGCTAAATAAAACAATGTATTAAATAAATCGATCACACTTCAGATTTACAAATAACAAAGTGACATGTGCCTTATATAGAATATAGTTTTTCACACGTGTCATGCAAATAATTGGAATAAGCTATAAATAATGTGGCCTTTAAAGTATTAATAAACAGTCCATATGGATAACTGTGCCCGGTGCACTTTAAGTGAAAAAACAACGTTCGCTGTGGGTTTCTTTAAAGCAAACAGCAGGTATTATTCCAGTGCTGGTGTCTCGCGTTGTGATTGTGCAGAGACTCACCAGCTGTTTGTCCCCTGCAGGGGTAATGTGTAGTCACAATATGTGCCACTGTGCAGCAGTACTTGGCAGGACCAGGAGCAAGGTAATATCATAAGGAAATGAAGGAGAAAAGAAAGGGTTCCATAGTGTAAAACCGTTTAAAACACTGTTTATTTGGTCAGATGTAAAGGGTACTCACATTGTAGTAGAAAAAAATGAGCGGTGTACAATGAACAATAAGATGTTCCTAAGCGTCAGCTTACAGGGAGATGTCTGCAAGGCGTTCAACCCAAGCCACACCCTACGTACGTTTCATCACACGGACTTCTACGGGAGCGTGGTCCCTGCGTCGTCTCCCCTATCCTTATATACTGTGCGGTCCATAATGCGCTTGCGTTCCAGCGGCCATGTTATGTGTATTTGACTTCCAGTGGCCATGTTTTTGTGTACCGGATGCCATTTTTCTTAGGATAATGCAGACCGAAGACCGCAGACCTAATTCAGTGGTTATGTCGCCGTGAAACGACCTGATATCACACCAGAGACTTCCTGGTGACACCTTACTGATATATGGGCCCTTTGTATATGTATCACGGTTGTATCGGTCAAAAATGATATTATATTTATGCACATTTCTACCGCACAATATACATGGTATATGGTTAGTAATCTGACCATACTTAAAATACATAGACAGTAATAATTATGTAAACGAATTAATATCTAAATTGATTATTTAAAATATTATTTTTCTAAATTTTATTTATAAAATGACTTTACATCTGACCAAATAAACAGTGTTTTAAATGGTTTTACACTATGAAACCCTTTCTTTTCTCCTTCATGTCCTTATGATATTACCTTGCTCCTGGTCCTGCCAAGTACTGCTGCACAGTGGCACATACTGTGACTACATGTTACCCCTGCAGGGGACAAACAGCTGGTGAGTCTCTGCACAATCACAACGCGAGACACCAGCACTGGAATAATACCTGCTGTTTGCTTTAAAGAAATCCACAGCGAACGTTGTTTTTTCACTTAAAGTGCATCGGGCACAGTTATCCATATGGACTGTTTATTAATACTTTAAAGGCCACATTATATATGGCTTATTCTAATTATTTGCATGACACATGTGAAAAACTATATTCTATATAAGGCACATGTCACTTTGTTATTTGTAAATCTGAAGTGTGATCGATTTATTTAATACATTGTTTTATTTAGCACAGGACACTGTTGGATAATTTTGCATGTCACGTGTGATGTATTTATTGCAATTATTGTGTTTTTTAATGTTTAAAACACAAGTCACTTTAACTTATAGTAGTGGTAAAGTCGATTTATCCCCGGAGAAGTTGTTTTATATACCAACATATCTCTTTTGAGGGAATATAGCACAAGACACCTTGGATATATCTTTAAACACATTTTTCCACATTCACTGCCTTTACCACTCTTTCCACTCTTTGGGGAGTCAGCGTATGTAAGGGCAGCAGTCTATCAATCAATTAAGTGATATACTTCCCACTCAGTCTTTCAACCAATTCCATTGCGCGGATTCCCCATTTCTTTTGCCATTCTCTTACAACTCTGACCTGGAGCCCCTGATAGAGCTGACAGGAAGCACTGAGATGCAGAGTCGCACGAGTGCCTGGCGGGATCGCTGAACCTGGAGCTGGATCGGAGCACTCGGCCGGACTGTAGAGGTGTCTGTCGGAATCCAGGAGCAGTGGTAGGCAGGTAACTGGAGCGAGTAGACAACCGGTCCCCACAGCCAGAAGTGCAGGTGCAGCAGAAGGGATGGTGGCACCCTCGAGGCTGAAGAGAAGGCAGGTACAGGCAAGCCGAGTCATACACAAACGGGCACGTCAGGAACAGAGGCTGAAGCGGAACCAGATTACTGGCCGGGTCGTTAGCAGACTGGCAGCGAAGTGGCAGAAGGAGCAGGCAGGTGCGGAGTAGAGGACAAGCCGCGGTCGGATGCAGGCAGGAAACAGGAACGTCAGGAAGCAAGCCGGGTCACAACAGGAATGGAAGTCAGGTAGGTAATTGCAGGATACACAGGGAATGCTGTTGAGCAGACAGCACTGAGTCTGGAAACTGACTGAGTTTAAGTACCCTGTTTGGGTGTCAAAAGCTGTCAGAGGGTGTGTGTGCACCAATGGCATTCTGACAGGGGCAGGGGTAACAGGTCATCTTCTTCAGCAGCCATCTTGGGTGCTGGCATGCCCTTCCTGACAGGCAGAGGTAACAGGTCGTCTTCTTCGGCAGCCATCTTGGGTGCTGGCATGCCCTTCCTGACAGAGGCTAAAGGAGAGCCTACTTCAAGATCCAGAAGTAATGTCAGATATGATGAAAGAGATAGGACAATACTTTGACATTAACTGTACCCCTGACTGCTCACCAGGGGTAATATGGGAGGAACATAAGGCCGTAGTCCGCGGGGTTCTCATCAAACACGGCTCCCGACTTAAAAAACAAAGAACAGCACAACTGTCCTCGTTACTTCTCAAGCTACAGACACTAGAAACAAAACACAAGCAAGCTTCATCAGGACAAATAAACATTGAACTTGACATCACCCGCAAACAGATCACTGACCTATTGCATTTCAAAGCCAAGTCGGCACTCCAGATTTGTACTAAAAGAGTCTACAAATCAGGGAACAATTGCGGGAGACTACTTGCTCAGACCCTACGGGCACAAAAAATAGCATCGTACATCCCCCACATCATATCCGCCAAAGGACAGAAGTTATCCTTACCCCAACATATCTCACAAGAATTCAGATCTTTCTATAACACCTTATACAACCTAAACACCACATCACCGACTCATGAAATGATAGCAGACTACGTAACCTCCCCCCTCATGCCAACCTTACCGTCAGAAGCTAAGGAATTATTAGATGAACCCATCACCTTATCTGAACTTCAAATGGCATTAAGTAAACCAGGCAAGGCACCAGGACCGGACGGGTTCACCACTACATACTACAAAACACTATTCCCCTCCTTAGGTAAGCATATGGTTGACCTGTTTCATGACCTTAGTTCAGGGGCTAAACTACATAGATCCACACTGCAAGCGCAGATATCCATGATACCAAAAGAAGGCAAGGATCCATCCCAGTGTGGGAGTTACCGTCCAATATCCCTATTAAATAACGATCTTAAACTTTTCACCAAGATCATTGCCTCCAGGCTACAGCATCATTTACCCTACCTAATACATTTGGACCAAGTTGCCTTTATACCTACCAGAGAAGCCAGAGACAATACCACCAAAGTCCTAAACCTACTACACATAGCCAATAGTAAAAAAAACCTGTGCATATTCCTTGGTACTGATGCCGAGAAGACATATGATCGGGTGAGCTGGAGATTCATGTTTGCAACATATATATGCAAAACATATAGGCCTGGGCAATAAGATGCTAAGTTGGATTTCGGCAGCATACTTGGACCCGACGGCTAGAGTAAGAGTGAATGGTGTGATTTTAGATGCGTTTCTGATCATCAACGGGACCAGACAGGGATGTCCTCTCTCATCATTACTTTTTGCACTATCCCTGGAACCCTTCCTATGCCATGTAAGATTAAATCCAGATAGCTCCGGAATAACAGTTGATAAAACACAACACAAGGTGTTTGCTTATGCAGCTGATCTGATGTTACGGCAAACTTTCAAATCTAAAAATTAATTTTAGCAAATCAGAGGCAATGGGGATAGGTATACCACAAGCACAACTCGCACACCTTCAGGCCAGCTTTAACCTAAATTGGACAGACAAGGCCCTAAAATACTTAGGCACATACATCCCCCGAAATTATCTCAGCTATTCAAGCTCAATTTCCCACCTCTTCTAAAAAATGTGCAAAAACTACTCAACCAATGGAACAGCGGCCTACATTCTTGGTTTGGCTGCTGTAACATTCTCAAGATGACAATTTTTATAAACTGTAGGTAAACAGGTAAAAAACGCTCAGACCCGTGCTACCACCTCTGCACTCTATATAATAAAAGACGACCCAATTGGAGCTGTCACTTTAAAATTATAAATATATAAGCTGAATCCACCCCTCAATGGTAAAGATGAAATAGTGGTGCTATCCCCACTGACTGTGGGAGTGAGACAGGCGCTAGCGCACACCCTGATGACGTAGAATGAGCTGGAAGTGCACTGAATCACAGAGGCTATATGTATGGGATGAGTTATGCCCCGTACACACGGTCAGACTTTGTTCGGACATTCCAACAACAAAATCCTAGTTTTTTTTCCAACGGATGTTGGCTCAAACTTGTCTTGCATACACACGGTCACACAAAGTTGTCGGAAAATCCGATCATTCTGAACACAGTGACGTAAAACACGTACGTTGGGACTATAAACGGGGCAGTGGCCAATAGCTTTCATCTCTGTATTTATTCTGAGCATGCGTGTCTGTCGGATTTGTGTACACACGATCGGAATTTCCGACAATGGATTTTGTTGTCGGAAAATTTGATATCCTGCTCTCAAACTTTGTGTGTCGGAAAATCCGATGGGAAATGTGTGATGGAGCCTACACACGGTCAGAATTTCCGACAACGAGGTCCTATCACACATTTTCCGTCGGAAAATCCGACCGTGTGTACGGGGCATTAGAGTGACCAAAAAAATATACATCCACTATTGATGTAGCATAAAAGATGTACACACATGAAACTATGTATAAAAAAACCTAGTGTAGTGTGAGCTTTTGGAGGCTGTTTTAGTGCTGGTATCACAATACCAGTCTCACACATTTTGTCACAAGTTGTAAATATCATTTATAGCTCACTTATTTTGCATTTCAGTCATATTGTTTGTTAGATTATTTTTGTTCATTCATTCACTTGTGTTACAGTGTCACACTACACTAGGTTTTTTTATACATAGTTTTATAGTTTCTGTCTCACTCCCACAGTCAGTGGGGATAGCGCCACTATTTCATCTTTACCATTGAGGGGTGGATTCAGCTTATATAAGATGACAATTTTGCCCAAATTTCTCTACCTCTTACAGGCTCTACTTATACATATCCCCGTGGGGTACTTCAAACTAATTTGTTCAATATTCATAACATTCCTGTGGGCAGGGAAAAAACCTAGACTACAAAAGAAGATACTTTCCCTTCAAAAACATTACGGGGGCCTAGCCATGCCAGAAATCTGCACCTACTATCATGCGGTACACTTAAGTAGACTTATTGATTGGTGCCGACATAGAGAATCCAAACTTTGGGCACAAATAGAGCAAGCACAGAGTGAGACCCCTTTGAATAGAGGACCCTGGTGTCATGTAGATCTACCTTTGGAGACTAAAAATCAACCGCTGATAGGCAACACCACCAAAATATGCGCACAGCTGATAGCTCAGACCTCCCTATCCTCCAACGATTCATCATTGCGCCCCATTTTAGGCAATCCCAACTTCACACCGGGCATTAGAGACATGAATTCCTGAGCCCTGAGAGAATCGGGGCTATTTCAAGCCTCACATTTTAGTAATGTGGGAAGATGGAAAACGATTGCAGAACTTTCTGACCCGGCAGGCCAATATAAACTGGACTTCCTGAGAGCTCATCAGCTAAGTCATTTTCTTGGCACCATAGCACCTCCTACCGCCACAAATCAACCTCTCATGATCTTGGAAGAGCTTTGTACAGAGATGGGCACTATACTTCATACCGTATCCCTTACTTACAACATGCTAATCACACCATCAGAAGAATATCAACTTCCATCCATAAACAAATGGAAAAGAGACCTAAAATGCCACCTGACCAACAAAAAAAACAACATATTCTCACATTCACACACAAATCAATCTGCACCAAAATCCAAGAGACCAACTATAAAATCCTTACACGCTGGTACAGAACCCCAGCACTACTAAACAAACTTTTCCCAACAACATCAGACCTATACTGACGCTGCAAAAAAGAAAAAGGAACCCTGTTACATTCTTCTCTTCCTGCCCCCAGATACAGAGCTTCTGGGGAGAGGTCCGCCAGATAACACAAAAATTAACTGACCGTGAAGTCCCAGATGACCCAGCATACTTCCTACTACATGCAAATGACACCCCGACACGAGTATACAAAAAATCAGTAGTACGTCACCTTCTAGACGCAGCTAAAGCATGCATTCCACTTCGCTGGAAATCACAGTGCCCACCTACCATTGACCTATGGATTCAAAAAATAGATGACATTAGTAAAATGGAGGACCTCATCCTTACCAGCCAAGACAGACAGGAGACATTCTCCAAGACATGGCAACTATGGAATAGTTTTAAATACTCAGAAGAGGGACAAACCCTCAGAGGAGGGGTTTTACCAACTTAAAAAGACACTCGGTCATATCATATCTGAAGAACACCGCACTCATTGAGGGAAAACAGGAGTCCATGTTCGTGAATCCCCCCTTCCCCCCAAAACTCCCCCCCTCTCAGTATCATTCACTTATCCCCCCATCTTCCTCCTCCTTCTCTTCTCTCGCTTTCTAAGAGCACTGCACCGTTTCAAACTACTACTACTCTCTTCTATTTCTCAATATGTAGAAAAAGACAGGAAGCTGGGCTCACGGGCCTATGATGACCCAACTCACTGCAACCAGGAAACAAATGAAATAACCCCATATATATGGGGTCCTGAACCAGGAATCTATAGATATAACATTAAAGTTAGACATGACTAAGGAAGCCAGCCATACCTTAGGACTCCCAATACCCGTCATTACGGGTAAAGGCTGATGTTCTACCAATGTAACTAAAAGTATCTGCCTATGTACATGTACCTTTATTTATATATATTGTCTTTGTATTGATATATTTTTGAATGTATTATTGTTGTGGTCCTGCAATCCAGTTTCCTGATCTAAATAAAAAATTGAACCAAAAAAAAAAATTTTTTTGGAAAAACAACAAACATTTTTCATTAGAAAGTTCATATTTGTCAATACATTGACCTTTTCCCAAAGATTTTTTGTCCAGGCCGGAATATACAAGCTTATATCCAGTGATATGCCTAAGCAATATGAATTTTGCATATGATTTCTCCGCACATCAGGAGCTTACTAACAAAACATATGTATATTTACTGGACAAGGACAGGGGATGGGGAAGAGTTAGGCCAAAAACCCCATATTGGGAACAAAACAGGCGAATATCAGAACTGGTGAGATAAGATGCAGGGGGATCCACACATAGATAGTTATATAAGAAGTTTATAAACTATTTTGAGATATGTGATTTATATGGAGTAAAATATCTGGCATGTGATGGCTTATACTTAGCAGTTTTATATTTTTATTCATTCAACATATCTTTAAGGAGTCTTTAACCATCCTTATATATTAAAAAAGCATATGTCCTCTTACAGGGATGCAGTCTGAGGCCCCATACTCTGTGTGATCTCCCAAGTGCTGGAGTTACTTTACTATAATATAAAGGACATATCTCAAAATAGTTT
Organism: Lithobates clamitans; assembly: GCA_037952925.1. Taxonomy (NCBI): domain Eukaryota; kingdom Metazoa; phylum Chordata; class Amphibia; order Anura; family Ranidae; genus Lithobates; species Lithobates clamitans. The sequence continues at coordinate 1,215,569 of JBBGZY010000730.1, forward strand.
ATAAATTTCTTCTATAACTATATCTGTCTGGATCCCCCTGCATTTCATCTCTTCAGTCCTGGTATTCACCTGTTTCATTCCCCATATGTTTTTTTTACCTAACTCTTCCTTGTGCCTGGTCCTTGTCCAGTGATTATACATATGTTTTGCTAGTAAGCTCCTGATGAAGTGAACCAAAGTCCAAGAAACGCATCGATTGTGCGGGGAAATCATATGCAAAATTCATATTACTTAGGCATATCACTGGATATACAATATATTACCAAAAGTATTGGCATGCCTGCCTTTACATGCACATAAACTTTAATGGCATCCCAGTCCTAGTCCGTAGGGTTCAATAGTGAGTTGGCCCACCTTTTGCAGCTATAACAGCGTCAAATCTTCTGGGAAGGCTGTCCACAAGGTTTAGGAGTGTGTTTATGGGAATGTTTGACCATTCTTTCAGAGGCGCATTTGTGAAGTCAGGCACTGATGTGAACGAGAAGGCCTGGCTCACAGTCTCGACTCTAATTCATCCCAAATGCATTCTATTAGGTTAAGTTCAGGACAGTGCAGGGCAGTCAAGTTCCTCCACTTCAAACTCACTCATCCATGTCTTTATGGACCTTGCTTTGTGCACTGGTGCGCAGTCATGGAACAGGAAGGAGCCATCCCCAAACTGTTCCCACCAAATTGGGAGCATGAAATTGTCCAAAATGTCTTTGTTTCCTGACGCCTTAAGAGTTCCCTTCACTGGAACTAAGGGGCCGTTCCCAACCCCCAGAAAACAACTCCACACCATAATCCCCCCTCCACCAAATCATTTGGATGAATTATAGCGGAGAACGGAGACAGGCCTTCTCATCCAGCATCAGTGCCTGACCTCACCTGCGCTTCTGGAAGAATGGTCAAACATTCTCTTAGACAAACTCCTAAGGCTGGGTTCACACCATTGCAAATTGGGTGTGACTTTTCCCGCATGTCAGGAGAAACATCTCTCTATGTTCACACATCTCTGGAGCGGCTCTGGCTCTGGAGTCCTGTGCATCTTCAGGTCCGTTTCAGGTCCAAATTCAGCCAAAAATTTGGACTGAAATCAGACCTAAAACGGTGAACAGGGTTGCTGTGAGCCACTCTGTGTGGACTAAGACTGAGATGCCATTATAGTTCATGTGCATGTAAAGGCAGGCGGCCTAATACTTTTGGTAACATAGTGTAAGTTTGTATATTTCAAATTATTACAAAAAAAATCTTTTGGGAAAAGGTCTATGTATTGACAAATATGAACTTTTCAATTTCAATTATTTTTATTGAAGATTTGTTTTGTACATACAAATAAAGAAATATAAAAAACAAAAGGGTAAGAAAGCTGTATCGTGTCCTATTATGTAATCATACAAGTACCAGAAAGGTAATTAATGGTTGCATTGGCAAACAAACACATGTGTGACTTCACTTACATATTAGATGTGACTAATGCTGCGTACACACGATCGGACATTCCGACAACAAAATCCATGTTTTGCATACACACGGTCACACAAATCTTGTCGTAAATCTTGTCGTAAATTCAGAACGTCAAGAATTCAGTGAGGTACAACACGTACAACAAGCCGAGAAAAATGAAAATATCCAGATCTCAAATTCTGTGTGACGGAAATTCCAATGGAAAATGTCCGATGGAGACTACACACGGTCGGAATTTCCGACAACAAGCTCCCATCGAACATTTTCTGTCGGAAAATCCAACCGTGTGTACGGTGCATTATAGTGCTAAACGCACGATGAGGGCACTGTCTCCTTCTCCCATACACCCCGACTAGGAACAAACTGTGTTGTGGGGTAGGAGGCAGTGTGGCCCATCCTACTTTCCATAGTTCGTTATTGGAATTTATACAGTGAATACACAAAGGAGTAACATATAGAATATAAACATATGGTTGCTATGCATGGAATACAAAACAGAAAGTATATCAGTAAGTAAACAGTTATACACCAGAAAACTGAGGGTACGCTCTTTATGAGATATATGAAGATGGCGTAGAAAATGTCCTCCGGTACCACTGAAGCCAAGGAGACCATTTTTGGGCTACTGAAGCTAAGCAACCTTCATTAGATGCAATCATACATTCGTAGGAACCATGAGTATGCACTAGGGAAAGTAATTAATTTTTGGATAGGAGGTCAGAGGTTTTCCAGTAGAATGTGAATGGTTATGCAATGAAAGGGGGGAGGGTTGTTCTCAATTACAATACTCAGTAGAGCAAGCTCTGGAGAAGATTTAATTTGTGAGCCAATGATTTCAGACAGAATCTGAAATGTTTCATTCCATAGGGTGGATATCTTACTGCATTGACACAAAATGTGATACAGATGACCTAACTCCCCACAATTCCTCCATCAATATGATGGTGCTGCTTGATCAGATATGTGTGTCTGGGATGGGGTGATATACCACCTGCGATTAACTTTGTGAACAAGTTCTTGTAGATTATAGGAGCGAGTTTCCCTGAGGCTAGCTCTAAAGGCTGACAACTACTGGAGTCACTGATAGACATGTGCAGGATGAAAAATATTTGTTTTGTTTCATTTTGATTCATTATTTAACTAAATTTGTTTAGTTAAATTTGTTGCATTAGTTACATTTGTTTTTGGGATTTGTTTTGTTTCATATTCGAAATTGAAAAAACTCGATCGCATTCGAAAAAATCGACCGCATTCGAAAAAAAATCTATCGAATTCGAAAAAAACGATCAAATTCAAAATAATTCTACCGCATTCGAAAAAATTTGACTAAATTTGAAAAAGTAGACTATATATAAACATTTTCCCGAAATTCAAAATTTGTATAGAATGAAATTGAATTTGAATAGAAAAGATTAGAATAGAATAAAAAATACTAGAAAAGAATAGCATAGAAAAACAATAGCACAGAACAGAAAAAAATATTATATATATATATATATATATATATATATATATATATATATATATATATATATATATATATATATATATATATATAGATATATATATATATATATATATATATAGATATAGATATAGATATAGATATAGATATAGATCTAGATATATCTATATATCTAGATATATCTAGATATCCAGATATATCTAGATATATCTATATCTAGATATATCTATATATCTAGATATATAACATCTTCTGAAAATCGAATTTCGTATAGAATGAAATTGAATTCCAATAGATAAAATTAGAATTGAATAGAAAATAATAGAAAAGAATAGCATAGAAAAACAATAGAACAGAATAAAAAAAAATATAATATATTCTATTTTTTTTTATTATTTCTTTATTAATTTTTTCTGTATCAAAACACAGTACAAATAGCGAGATTTCCTCTCATCTCCACATTACATGATACCAGCAATAAAAAACATTCATAGTGCATTCTCCAATAACCCCCCCATTCCCCTCCTGTCCCCCCCTCCCCCCTCTCCTCCAACCCCCAACACCCTACACATCTCCAATCTCATTCCTGATCCCTCTTACGCTTCCCCAATCTACTCTCTTCGCCTGTCTAACTACATAATTTCTGTTCTGATTTTAACTTTATACTTATTACCTTATACATTATACTCCCATCTCTTCAGCAAATCTCATTGAGTACTTGTATTCTGACCATTTCTTCCATTTCTCTTCAAATTCCGCTAAACCCTTCTCATCACTGAACCTAAGATACTCTAAGTTTTGCATATCATTTATTTTATTACATCATTCCTTCAGTGTTGGCCTTTTTAAATCTTGCCAATGTCTAGGTATTGGGCATTTAGCGGCATTTAAGAGCTGTGGGAGCAATGTTCTCTTATATTGCTTAGATGGCATTCTAATCCCGTGGAATAAGCAGCCCCACGGGTCATCCAGAACCTCTATGTCAGTAATCTCAGTTATTATTTGCCTGGTCTCTTCCCAATATATTTTAATTTTAGGGCATAGCCACCATATGTGGGCTATAGTCCCAATTTCTTTACATCCCCGCCAACAAAGCTGTGATGTTTCCCTTTGGCAATCATGTGCCTTCTTGGAGGTGATATACCATCTGGCTAGGCACTTGTAGTTTAACTCTATCATGTTGCTGTTTACTGACGTAGAGTGAACCCACTTCAACAGTTCTCGAATCTCTACCCCTTTCACCTGTGTTCCCAGTTTCCCATTTCTCTTCTTCTTCTCTTCCCATGTATGGCGGTATCTCCGGCCCTTTCGAATCATTCAGTATTTTATAGATCCTAGAGATCACCCTCTCCTTGTTTTTATCTACACACATCTTCATCAGCAGGAGTAGGTTCTCTACTGATCTTATAGGTTGGGGTAGAGTCTCGAGAAAATGTTTCAGTTGGGTATACCACCAATCATCTACAACCATCAGTTCTCTTTTGTTTATTGATTCCTGGTAAGTGCACATTTTATCTTGTACCATTACATCTTTTAGTTGTGTGTCTTCCTGTATAATCCAATTACCAAACATTTCCTCCATCCCGGGTGTGAAGTATTTTGTGCCTTTCAGTGGGATCAGGGGTGAATTGTATTCCCATTTCTCCCTTTTATATAAATTATCCCATATTTTTAGTGCATTGTCTGTGATGTCATGCGTGTCTTTACTAAGTTCCCTATATTGTGCAGGAATCCAAATTAACTTCCCCAATGTGACTTTACTGAATATGCTTTCCATTTTTTCCCATCTCTTTTCCTTATTGTTTTTTGCCCATTCTATTATTCGTGCTAAATTTATAGCGTTGTAATCATTTCTTAAATCCGGTGCACCCTATCCTCCTTGCGCCTTCTCTTTTATCAACTGTGCCAAACTAATACGTGCTTTTTTCCTTCTCCAAAAAAACCTTAGAAACAACGTTTGTAGTGTCTTAAAATATGCCTGTGAAAGTGGGATTGGGGGCATTTGCATCTTATATGTAATTTTAGGTAAAATTACCATTTTAAAAATATTAATTCTTCCCCCCAGGATAGCTGTCCTGTTGTGATTCTATTCAATTCTGCTTTAATATCGTTCAGTAATGGTATAAAATGTGCTTGGTATAATGTCTCCATAGATGTTGTTATCTTGACCCCAAGATAATTTAATTATTTTTTCCCCCACACAAATGGGAAGTCTTTTTGATATATGAGCTCCTCTGTTTTTAATGTATTGATGGTCTGAGTTTCTGATTTGGCCGGGTTTATCTTAAAGTTAGATATCTCTCTGTACTCTTTTAAGGATTTTATTAAGTTTAGGAGGGTTATCCTGGGGCTAGTAAAAAAAAAATAGAATATTGTCCGCATAGGCAGCTAATTTGTCTTCCTCCTCCCCTACATTTATCGCCCCAATATCCAGATTTTGTCTTATCCTCTTTAAGAGGGGTTCTAATGCCATCACAAACAGTAGAGGAGATAGTGGGCACCCCTGTCTAGTACCGTTAAACAGTGTGAATGGTATTGAGGCAGCCCCGTTTACCTTTACCCTCGCTGTAGGTCGGGTGTACAATGCTTTTATCCAGCTCCTCATTTTCGCTCCTAAACCCAATGCCTCCAAAGGACTTTAGATAAAGCCCCAGTCTACCCTGTCAAATGCTTTTTCAACATCAATAGACGGGAGTAGTCCTGGGGCTCTGCTATCTTTAATTTTCTGTACTGCCAGGAGTGTTCTAATTCCATTATCCCTCCCCTCCCTTCCTTGGACAAATCCTTCTTGATCTTCATGTATAATGTCTTTCATAATCTCCCTGCAATTACCTTTGCAAATAGTTTAGTGTCAGAATTTAGGAGCGAACTAGGTCTATAACTGGAGCAAAGTGTGCTATCTTTCTCCTCTTTCAAAATAATAGTTATAGTGGCCTCCAGCGCCTCATTTCTCATCTCCCATTTATCCCATTCATATAAGCACACAGTTTAGGGATTAAAATATATTTGAATTTTTTATAGTATAGGTTTGTCAGGCCGTCGGGTCCAGGACTCTTTCCAGCCGGTGATTCTTTTAGGGTTTTTGCTATCTCCTCTTCTGTTATGGGGGCCTCTAAGTAGCTAAGTTTTTCTTCTGGAATTCTATTTAACCAGGTATCTTTTAGAAAAAGCTTTTATTTTCTCCTGTTTCCCTTCTACCTCTTCTATTGTATCATTCTTGTTGATTGAATAGAGCCTCCCATAGTAGTATTGAAAGGTCTTAGCAATTTCTGCTGTTTTGTATACCAGTTCCCCTGTACTTGTTTGTATCTTCTCTATATAATTAACTGTTTTGTTTTTTTAAGTACCTTTGCCAGATGTTTCCCTGGTTTATTACCCCATCGGTACCTTTCTTTCTTAATTAAATTATAGGCCGTTCGTGTCTCCTGTTCTATTAATTTTCTCATAGCCTCCCTTTTTCGACTAAGTTTTAATAGAAGTTCCCTATCTCTTGTTATCTTATGTTGCTGTTCTAATTCATATACTTCTTTAGTTAAAATTATTTTTTCTCCTTATTCCTATTTTTCCTTTCTGAACCGGCCATTATCAAGATACTTCTAATATAGGCCTTATGGGCTTCCCATACAGTGGCTTCTGATATACCCTCCGTATTGTTGATCCTAAAAAAACTGCTCTAGTTCTAACTTTATTCACTCTTCTATATCTTTATCCTGTAGCAGTTCTTCATTCAATCTCCAACTATAACTCCTTATTTGAGCCTCTCCTATCTTTAGTTGTAATGTCACCGGAGCATGGTCTGAAAAGGTCATTATTCCGATATTAGTATTGACCACAGCTTCCAGCAGCCTATGTTCAATCAAAAAAATCTATTCTAGAATACGTCCCATGTACAGGGGAGTGGAACGTGTAGTCCCTTGCCCTGATGTGTTGCGACCTCCACACATCCACCAGTTGACACTGGTGCATTTTCTTTTTTAACTTATTCCTTGCTGCCATACCAGTCTCCTGTACATGGGACGTAGTATCCTTCTTTGGTTCCAGACAGAGATTGAAGTCCCCCGCTATAATTTCCCCTCCTTTCTTAAAATCTATAAACTCTGCTATAGCCCCCGTTAAATATCTGATGGGATTTTTGTTAGGGCCATATATGTTTGCCAGGGAATATTCGGCTCCATTCAATTTTCCCCTCAGGAATAGGTAACGCTCATCTGGGTCCATCTTTCTCTCCTCTATGTCGAACTCCCCTGGCAAACCCTATGGCTACTTCCTTTGCTCGGCTCATATGGAAGTCCAAATAGTACCATAACGGGAAATCTTTTGAAAGTGTTCTGCAGTTCAAACCAGAAAAGAAATGTGTCTCCTGCAACAGTACTACATCTTTTTTAAGGTGTTTTAGTTCACTTATTATGTTGGCACTTCTTTTAGGAGCATTTAAACTGTGCACATTATATGAGATTATATTTAAGCTAGACAACATTACCTATTTGTGGGAGTATCCTATCGGACACCGCCAGCAAGAGTGCAAGAGAAAGACTAGGAACCACGAAGTGAGGGTCAGTGCTAATTCTTTCCGAGCAGGTGCCCCTTCCTATCCAAACCCTCGAGCTGTTTTCTCTGACTGTTCTTTTTTTTTTTTTTTTCCAAAATAGATTTTTATTGAAAGAAAGATAAAACAATATAACAATATAACAGTATCATCATACAGTTGTACAAGAATTGGGGAATAGACATAAATTTTTACGATTGAGACAAGTGTAACAATGAATTGACTTTAACAGGAAAACCCTTGTTAATTCTTCACGGTATATGCGCGGCGGGGGGGGTTTAGACTAATCCATTATCACACTAAAGTGACTGTCGAGAGGTTGATGTTGGTTATGGTGGCATAAGATATTTCTTCTTCTTTTTTCCCGTCTCTCTCTCCCTCCCCCCCTTCCAGGTTGCTGTTATAATTCTTGGGGGAGAATTCCCACTCGCTGAGTGAAGGCTTATGGGTTAGTATGACAATTCAATCCACGAGTAAAATAGGGATATTGGTCGGGAGCTCTGTTAGGAGACCCATACCGTACAGGGGGTTAAGAAGGGTTGTAGGTGGACAATGAGAAATAAATGAAAAAAGAAAGGGGGGAAAAAATAAGAAAAAGAAAAACAAGGAAAAAAGGGGGGGAGGGGAGGGAGGGGTGACCTAAGGGACTTGAGGGGGGGGAGGGAATGAAAAGGGAGGGGGAGGGGGGAGATTGAGGGATATAGAGGGGTAATTGTCTCCTCTGTCTCCACCACTTGTGGTGTAGATTCGGTTTGGTGTTGTTTTATGGTGGAGTAGGTCAGGTTTGTTCAATCTCTACTCTCGGAGAGTAGTACTAGGCTAACTTTGACGTATGACCCCCCATACTCGTCCCTTGTTTAGGGGTGGGGGGTCTACGTCATCTGGGGAAGAAGAAGAGGTATATGAGTGGTGAGGCTGAGAGGATTAACCAGTGTAGACGGTGGGTGGTGGGTGGTGATCTTAGGTGGGCAGGTTCAGGTCGAGAGTTATTTCATCAGTGTTAGGTATCTGTCGGTTGACCGAAAATGAGTCCAGCATGCCCATGTCTTGGAGAATCTAGCTGGGGAGTCTCGTGAGATGGAAATGAGTTCTTCCATTTCAGCTATTTTAATAATTTGTGTGAACCATTTTTGGATGGTCAGAGCATGAGACGTACCCCAGTGTCTAGGGATGCACATTTTCGCTGCATTCAGTAGGGGTAAGATCAGTGTCTTATGGTAGTATGACGTAGACAACTCTGAGTGATGAAACAGGCATTGGGTTGGGGAATGGTCTAAGTTGTAGGTCGATATTGATTCCGTGAGTTCTCGGACTTGCGTCCAGAATGATTGAATAGCTGGGCATGACCACAAAATGTGTAACAGTGTGCCCGGTTCATCCCCACATCTCCAGCTTTTATTGGGGAATGAAGGGTTAATTTTATTCAAGATGGCTGGGGTTCTGTACCATCGTGTCAGGGTCTTATAGTTATTTTCCTGAAAGGACACGTTCAGAGGCCTTTATGGGCAATCGTGAATATGTGTTCCCATTGGTCTTCTTCTAGTTCTGCTTGTAATTCCCTTTCCCATGTTTTGCAAGCTTTCCCTTCTTTGGGGGAAGTTCCAGTAAATAGTATGGCTTATATACTGGAGATTAAGTGTTGTTGGGGATTAGATTGAGAGCATAGATGCTCAAGTGGAGTAAGTGGTCGTGATATAGAAGAGTCGCGATTGACTTCCTTTAAAAAATGTCGAATTTGAAAGTAAGTCCAAAATGGTAAAGGGTCGCTGGTGATAGCGGGTGTTAATGAGAGACGGTCTAAAAAAGAGCAGTCGCGGAAAAATTGATGTGCTTGTATGTTGGGGAGTTGCCACTGTGTTGCTAGAAATTGTGCGGACATACCCGGAGGGAAAGCAGGGTTCTGTCTTATAGGAGTTAAAGGGCCTGGGGAGGATGATATGTGTAGTTTTCGGCAGGCATCCCTGAAACATCCCAGGGTCGGCCCAATAAGAGGGTGTTCTTTGAGAGTGGAGGGAATATGTGTCGATGTCAGCCAGGGTGCGGATTTCAGCGGGAAGGGAGACAGTGATCCCTCCAGTCTGACCCAATCTTTGTGTTGGGTGTGTAGTGACCAGTCCACAATACGAGTAAGGTGGCAGGCCCAGTAACATTTTTTCAGATCTGGAAGACCAATGCCCCCCTTCGTCTTAGGTTGTCTTAGGAGATTGTATGCGATTCTCGGATGTTTTTGTTTCCATAAAAATTCTGTACAAAGCCTTCTATAGGATAAGAAAAATGACGGGGGGAGTTTAATGGGGACAGCTTGTAGAATATATAGAATGCGGGGAAGAATATTCATTTTATTAATGGCTGCACGTCCGAACCAGGAAAACTGGGGTTTGTTCCAATTTTTGAGATCAGAAGAGATCGTTTTGAGGATGGGAAGATAGTTTTGTGCAAAGAGATCTGAAAGGTTCGTTGTAAGGTAAATGCCAAGGTATTTAATTGCGTTGTGTCGCTATTGAAAGGGGAAGTTAGTTTCACACTGTGTAACTGTTTCTTTTGGGATGGTGACATTGAGGGCGTGTGATTTGGTGAAGTTTATTTTAAAATTAGAGATGCGCTGGAAGAGGTGGAAATCTTTTAATAAGTTTGGAATAGAGATGTGGGGTTCACTAAGGGAAAGCAGGATGTCGTCGGCAAAAGCTGCCAACTTATAAGTGTGGCCTGATATGGGTATTCCTTTAATATTTTCATTTCTCCTGAGGCAGTTCAGGAGAGGTTCAAGGGTTAATACAAAGAGGATAGGGGAGAGTGGGCAACCTTGCCTCGTTCCGTTGGTTATGGAGAAGGCGTTTGACAGGTGTCCGTTAATCCGAACTCTGGCCGTGGGTGTCGTGTATAAAGACATGATTGAATTAAACATGCGATTTTGGAGGCCTAGGTGTCGCAACACTGCCCCCATGTAGTCCCATGCCAGTCTGTCAAACGCCTTCTCCGCATCCAATGATAGAAAGAAACCTTTATGTTTATTAGTTGTCATCCAATGGTGGAGATTTATGGCTTTAATGGTGTTATCCCTTGCCTCACGGCCTGGAATAAAACCAACTTGGTCTCCATCTATCAGTGATGGTAACAAAGGAAGCAGGCGATTGGCTAGGATTTTTGCAATGAGTTTTATGTCAACATTTAGTAGGGAGATCGGCCTATAGTTGTTTACTAGTGTTGCGTCTTTTCCCTCCTTTGGTATAACTGTAATGTGGCCTTCAAGGATTCTGTGGAAGTGAAGCGTGGAGGAGGACAGGGAGTTGAAGGCTTTGAGAAAGGGGCCAGTAAGTGTCTCTATGAAGGTTTTAAAATATACGGCTGTAAAGCCTTCTGGGCCCGGGCTCTTTCCGGCTTTCAATTGTTTGATTGCATCTTTAAGTTCAGCTTCCGAAATGGGGAGTTCTCTTTGGCGAGCATCTTCTCTGTCAATCGGTTTAGGGCAATGTTTTTTTAGAAAACTCTTAATAAGGGATCGCCTATCTTTGTTATTGGATGAGCCGTCAGTAGTTTTGCCGAGATTGTATAGCGTAGAATAGTACACTTCGAATTGGGAGGCAATGTCTGGGGCTGTGACTTACGATCTACCTTGGGAGTCGTTTATCGTTTGTTTTTCTGAATGGCTCGGGCCAGATATTTTCCGCTCTTATTTCCAAATTCATAGAACAATTTCTGTTGTAGGATGAATTTACGTTTTGTTTTTGTGATAACTCTGTGAGTAGATGTTCTCTGGTTTGTGTGAGTTCTTGATATGTCTGTTGGGCCTGAGTCTGTTTGTGAGCTAGCTCTAGGGTTTTGATCTTCTGGATCAGGTTTGAAATACTGGCTTGGTGGGCTTTTTTCCGCGACGTTTTAAGGGCAATAAGTTTACCCCTTAAGACGCATTTGTGGGACTCCCATTATGTTAGCGGAGATGTGTCTCCGTTGTCATTGTCGATAAAGAAATTGTGTATGGCTTGTCTAATGTCTGTGAAGGGAAGGTCAGTGTCATTGTAATGGGGTGGTGGTCAGATAGGAGCATTGGTTCAATTGTCACATGGGAAAGGAATGGAAGGTCTGGTTGGGAGAGGAAAAGATAGTCAATTCTGGAATATCTGTCATGAGGGGCGGAGAAGAATGTATAATCCTTGACATTTGGATGAAGAGTGCGCCAGGTATCATGTAAAAGCAAGTCATTCAGTTGCAGTTTAATTTGGAGCAGAGTTCTGTATGGCAGTGATGTGGAGCCTGAAGAGGTGTCTAAAATTGGGTATAGGGCTACATTAAAGTCTCCCCCGAGCACGGTTAGACCAACAGAGAAGCCTGATAAAAGTTGAGAGATCTGTCTAAAGAAGCTAGATTGTGCAGAATTAGGGCTGTAAATATTAGCCAAGGTTACAGGCCTGCCCTGTATCTTGCCTTTTAAAAAGATATATCTGCCTTCCTTGTCTATAAGTGAATCAGTGAGTTCCCAGGTTAGGTTTTTGGAGATTAGGATTGAAACTCCCTTAGTCTTTGCCTGTGGATTGGTAGAATGGTAGGAGTGAGGGAACCAGTGATTTGTAAGCTTGGGCACCTTATCTGCACGAAAATGGGTTTCCTGGAGGAAAACTATGTTGGATTTTAGTTTGTGCATCATAGACAGAACTTGGCTGCGTTTTTCTGGGATATTGAGCCCTTTTACATTTAGGGATGTCACTTTTAGCGTGTCGTGTTTGGTGGTAGGTGGTACGTGCGACATGCTTTAAAAGGATGTGATCTTTTGTTGGCTTAGTCAATACACCTCGTCGAGTGTGTTAGGGGTGATTCGTGGGAATGTTGTTGGGTCGGGAGGAGTCGCGGTGGTGTAGTGGAGGTGGCGGAGACCGAGGGGGCAGTAGAGGGGGGGTGAGGGAGGTGGAATTGGGCTCGAGAAAGCTGAATGTGATTAAGGAATGAGTAGGAAAAATCCGAGGGGGGAAAGGGGTCTATAAAGGGTAGAGGAGGGGGAGGGGAAAGGGAGAAGAGGAAAAGAGAGGGTGAGAAGGAAGAAAAAGAGAGAAGAGGAGAGAGAAAAGAAAGAGAAAAAAAATCAAGATAGATATGTAAGATCTAGGTGTTCAGGAGGTAAAGAAGGGTTCAGAGACCCCTCTTATGGAGTAGTACGTTATCCGGTAAAGGTCAACGGGAAAGATAGGTTCCCGTTGTGTGGGAAGGTGAAAGGAGCTGGTAGTAACGGGTTGGAAATAAAGTGTAATCCTCTGGTCCTCAGAGGGGTGTGGATGGTCAAGATAGAAGAGTGAGCCTATAAGTTATAGTATTAGTCTTGGGGATTGTGGATTAAAAGAGGGAGATCTTAAGTTTAAAGTAATGTCATTGCCAGAGACAGAATATCAAGTGAGGTCTCTTGGGGCAGGAGAATGAGTCCGCCTGATTATGGGGAGTCGGCCTTTGCTATTGTGGGGATGTGGAGTGGACGTCCAGTTGTGAGTCATTCAGATATTTAGAGAGACAAGTAAGGAATCAACTGTACAGTAAACCTTATAACATTAACCAGATTCTATATATTTAGCAAGTATCTCTTGCTCAATTTATGCTTGCCTCACTCTCAGAGTAGGCCTCCAGCCTGTGCGACCGACCCCCACACGGTATAAGAACAGGTAGCCCGAGAGTCCACCATAAAGGTAGGCCGGCCCGACCCACCCGTGTGTCTTTTCGTCTGAATGTCATGATATAGAAACTATTACCCAGATGGGGTATGGAGGTCTTTCACACAAGCCGGAGGTCCATCCGGGTTCTTTTGCTTGGATGCCAAAAATAAACATTGTATGTTGTATTGAACTATTAATAAAGAAACGAGAATACAAAGAAATAAAGTGGCATAGCATTACATGTTATGTACCTAGGTCTCAGGCCAGTCCTACACGGGGTCAGCCATCTAGTTGGTGAGGTATCTACCAAGTTTCCACATATACTCTAGGTCATTATATAACGCGTATTCAGGTAATAACAGGAATAGTAATGGTACCAATGCCTTCTAGCAAGGTTATTAGCTTCCTATAGGTTATAACTCAACTGAAGATAACATGATAACTTTCTACGGCGATATACATACCGGGTGAGCGACTCCACACAGATTAATGCTTTTACTGGGTTCAATGGGGTATACAGGTTATGTCTTGTTTGCCATCTTAGTGGATGTCAAGGTTTTAGATACCCGTTAACCAGTTGGGTAGTCGCTTGATCAGGTGAAGGGGGGGTCTGAGCATATGAAAATCAGCTCTCAATGTTGGGGGGACATCAGTTGGGGTTGGATACGTGGAGATTGGGTGGAATTAAGGGTGTAGCTGAGGTTCTGTGTGGAATCGCCCCTCCAGAGAGGAATCAACATTATTATCAAACAGGTGTGAGTCCCGGTCTGTTTTCAAGAGGGTGCCAGTCAGAATAAGGGGATTCTGACCTGGGAATGCGACCTGTGTCTGTCACAGCAGGGAATGATACTTGCCTAGGGAGGTACAAAAAGGCCTACTTGGGGGTTAAATAAGGGGGGGTGACAGGATGGGGAGGTGGAGATGGAATAAAGAAAGGAATTATTCTTATTATTTGGGGGGCTATATAGCGTTCACAAACAGTAGCTATCTTCGTGCATGTTCATGTTATACTTGCGTGACCAATGTTCCGTAGCTTGAAGTCTGTGTTGAATTTGCTGTGTGGACAGACGGGCACGAAGAAGAGAGGTAAAGGGGTGGGGGATGTTTTCATAGGTTAGGCCAGTCTATGGAACTGAGTGATAAATGTCCATCATGGACTAGGTGAGGGAGATGCGAGGAATTGTGTTGATCCTTTGAGTCAAATCATCTTGCTTCTGGCTTGAAGGAGATCCATTTGTAGGCATTCGGATGGTCATGTTTTGGATTGACGTATGTCTTGCGTAGGCCTTTATAGTGTAGGGGGTGAAAGGGCTTCAGGTGAGCAATAGGAGATAGGGGTGGGTTACCCCGTTATTCATCACCTCCGTGGCGGGGTCGTCTGTGGGCAGGAGAAGCTGTGGGGCTGTTGTCTGCAGGATTCCTGGGTCCCATGGACGTGTTGGTCCTGGGAGAGTTGGATCTGCGTCTTCTTATATGGAACTCATCACGGACTGGGATGGCATCCATGGAGCTTGACCTTCTGAGTTGGGGAGGTCTGAGAGAGCGGTACCAGTCGGGCAGTTCAATGCAAGGTATGTTCAGAATTTCGCAGAATGTGGTGAGATCTTCAGGCACTCTCAGGTTAGCTGTTCGCCCTTGTGTTGATGCTGAGAGGCAAAAAGGGAATTTCCAGCGGTACTGAATTCCGTTTGTGCGTAGTAGGTCAAGGAGAGGGCGTAAGTCTCTTCTATTTTGTAGAGTGATAGGCGATAAATCTTGAAAGATTTTTATTTCTGAGCCTTGGCATGAAAGATTGCGATGATCTCTGGCCCTGCGAAGGATTTCTTCTTTCAGCTTAAAATTGACTAGGCAGCATACCACATCTCTGGGAGGGTCGGTGTCTCTACCCCGGGGTCTGAGGGCCCTGTGTAAGTGTTCACATTCAATGGGGGTCTCAGGGGGTCTGCCTAGGAGATCGTTAAATACAGCTACGGTTGCCTGGGTAAGTTGGGTATGATCGATCGATTCTGGCATGCCTCTTACCCGTAAGTTGTGACGTCTGCCCCGATTGTCCAGGTCCTCCATGTATCTATATAGATCTCTGAGCTGGACGGAGTGTGCTTGTGATGAACTCTGGAGCCTGTGGATGGCATTCTCACTGTGTGCTGTAGTTTCTTCTATGTTGTCCATGCGGACCATCATGGACTGGATGTCTCTCCTCAGATCAGAGATGACCGATGCGAAGGTGGCATTAATGTCTTCTGCCACTGATCTTAGGTCCCCTATGTTCAGGGGGTGCTCTGTCGCCACATGCTGTGAGGGCGATTGTGTCCGGTGTCTGCCAGAGGGGCTGAGGCTGGAGGAGCGCGCTGTGGCCGAGTAGGCCTGAGATGAAGCCGGGGCCTCGTGTGGCTGCGTCCGGAAGATCTCCGGGATGCTGCGGCCCGCTTGTGAGTCGGGTCTCCGCGGAGATCGGGAACGGGATGGGGATGAGTTCCCCTTAGATTTCCCCATGTTTTTGTGCTCGGATGGCTCTAATAAGCTGCTGGAAGACCCTCTGAGGACCAGAGCGCAGGGATCAGGCGTCCATTAGAGTCTGGCACCAAACCACGCCCCTCTGACTGTTCTTTTGTACTCCCTCCTGGACTTTACTTTTGGTCCCCATTTGTCTTCCCAGGCTTTTTTTACTTCCCTCCTGTACCATGTATTTTTTGATGGTACCCGGGCTAGCACTAACTATAGGTGGATTTGCTCCTGCTCCCATCGCCGTTTTACCCCTCATTTTTTTTTTTCGTTTTTCAAGATTACTTATCCAGGGTAAAGGTGTACCTTCCTGTGGTCCTATGCCCAGCTATAATACCTTTAGGGTCTAAGTTTTTTACACAGTCCTGTTCAACAGGGAGAAGCCCTGGTCATATTCTTTTCAACATATCTTATGTATCATACATTTATACCAGTCCAGCATTCCAACCATCTCTGTACAATCTGTATGTTGTCTATGTGCAGTCTGTATGTGATGATACATATAAGAGCATAACATAAGGAATCACCCCCTTGCGACCGCCCTCTCCACTTAGCGTTTTGCAAATTACCTGCTCGATTTTGGAGTGGGGGGTTCATAAGAGGTTAGACTCTCTGTTCGTAGGGGTACACACTCCCACAGATGCCTCGCAAATGCTTTGATTTGTTCAGATCTCCTCCAGCCCTCCCACCAGCATCTTGTGTGCCTCATATACTTCCTGGGTCTCCTGCTCCCTCTAGTGGCGACTTACTGCAATGCAGGCACTGTACACACCGCTGCTGCTTCTCCTCTCTCTCCAACAGCTGACTGAGGTAACCGAGTACGGAGCTCGTACATGGTGTAGGGAAGCAGAGACTCCTTCACCACCGTCGGCACTAATAGGGGTCCTTGGCACTGTCGTCTGCGCTGTTTGGGATGGCTCTTACAGGGGACAAACATGGGGTTAGGGGGGGTCCATGAAGGGGGTAAGGGTGTCCGCTCCCTAGACCATCATCCTACAGGAGGGAGCATGGCGTGGCTCACGGGCTCAGCATCAGCTCCGGACCAATGCCCACATCAGGCCCCTCCCTCCTGTGCCAATATATTCTATTGTAATCTTTTCTATTCAAATTCAAATTAATTCTGTACCAATTTTGAATTTTGGAAGATGGATGTATATAAATAAATATATATATATATATATATATATATATATATATATATATATTACATTAATGTAATACATTATATATACATTATATTTTTTCTATTCTGGTATTGTTTTTTCAAATTTCATATATCGTATCGAATTTGAATAGAATAGAAAATAATAGAAAAGAATAGACTAGAACAGAATAGAATAAAATGTGATATAGTATATTTTATTCTATTCTGTTCTATTGTTTTTCTATTTTTTCTTTTCTATTCTTTTCTACTCTAATTCAAATTCATTTTATACAAAATTAGAATTTCCGAATTTCTGAAATTTCTAAAATTTGAAAAGAAAAGATTAGAATAGAATAGAAAATAATAGAAAAGAATAGCATAGAAAAACAATAGAACGGAATAGAAAAAATATAATATATATAATATTTTGTTATATTCTGTTCTATTGTTTTTCTATGCTATTCTTTTCTATTATTTTCTATTCTAATCTTTTCTATTTGAATTTGAAATAATTCTATATTGCATTTGAATAGAAAAGATTAGAATAAAACAGAAAATAATAGAACGGAATAGAAAAAATATAATATATATATATATATATATATATATATATATATATATATATATATATATATATAAAATATAATATATATATATATATATATATATATATATATATATATATATATATATATATATATATATATATATAAAACATCTTACAAAATTCGAATTTCATATAGAATGAATTTGAATAGAAAAGATTAGAATATAATAGAAAATAATAGAAAAACAATAGAATAGAAAAAAATATATATATATCATATATAACATCAGGCTGGACAGGAGCATAACCCCCGGAACATCAGGTTGAACAGCGGGCAGAGGCACTGGAACATTAGGCTGAACAGCAAACACTGGAACATCAGGTTGGGCAGTGGGTAGAGGAATAGTAAAGTCAAGTGAGTCATTAGGTTCAGGACCATCAGAGGCTCACCTAACCCCATTGGCATTCATAGAGACAGGCTGGAGCAGATTGGCTGGCGTGGAGGCAGGCTAGAGCAGATCAGCTGGTGTGGAAGCAGGCTGGAGCAGATCGGCTGGTGTGGAAGCAGGCTGAAACAGATCAGCATAATCCGGCAGGATTATATGGGTTGGGAAAACTTCTGTTTCTTTTTGGTTTAGCCACTGAAGTTCTGTAAGTGACTGCAGGGCTGTAAGTAGGGGGTGCAGCTGATTGAAGAGAAGAGCTGGAGTACGGTAAAAAAGAGGGAGCAGTGGCTAAGGGGGATTTTTGTGGGATTGTTGCAGGCAGCAGAGAAGAGGCAGATGGTTTAAAGGCAGGATAGGTACAGCAAGTGGAAATAGTATACTGATACTTGGTATAAGGGTATATTGGGCTGAAACTGTGGTTGCTGGGGGTGACGGAGAGAGAAACATTTCAGCAGGCATGTGTCTGGCAGCAGGAATAGATTGTTGAAAGCTGACTGAGGCTGAGTGCAATATATCAGACCATGCTTGCAGTAATGGCTGAACAAAATTCAGTTTACATAAAAGTACAATTGTAATATTAATGTGATACCTACGTAATCATGTGTATAAAAACCTTCAATTGCATCATAATAAAGCAGAACAGTTATTTGGAAAGATGCGGAGTGTATCTTTTGTGTCTGTTCCCTACTGCAGTAGTTATTATTAATTTAGAACCACTAAACAATATGAAGAGGGGAGTTGACTATCTATAAATTTCCAGGTCAGATGGTGAGCTTTGCCTAGGAGGGGATTTACAGGTGACCCTGTGAATCCGAAACGAGGAGCTTGAGACGATCTGGGAATTTCTGATAAATCAGCCGGCTGAGGTAAGCTTTTTGCTTACATTTGAGTTATCAGACTTCCTTGATCAGTAAGGCATTTTCGGGACAAAGGGTACCTATTTTACTCTCCTTAATCACACTGTATTGATTGTTGGTTATATGCTGTGTTGTAACTGTCTACTGTCCATTGGAGTGTTATAGATAAGAAATAGTGCTGTTCACAGGTATATGTAGTACATCTGCTAGATAAAGTAGTTTAGAGGCATGACGGTATAGGCACACATAGCGAAGACTGGCCAGTCATTATGGGCATTAAATTAATGAAGGGTAAGAGACCCTTAAAAATCCCCAGCGCAAGAGGAGCACTATAAAATATATGAACAGAAGGTGCGTATCCGCCTATACTGAGCCCCTAGATAAATGGTTAGAGTGGACAGGGATCCACAATGGGTAACAAAAGTCCACAGGGACTAAGAATTATGCAGAGTAAACAGCTAGAGAAACAGCTATCTATGTGAGCAGGATGGATCAAGGGTGACAATTAACACTAGACAGAAAGGAGCATTTTCATGTTAAGTTGTGGGATGAATTTGGGGTCAGTCATTACAACTAGTAGAGGTAAAACAGAATACTTTATATGTTGTCAGAGAGGGAAGATGGGATGAGCACTACGGCTGTCCGTCTGATCATAGAATCATAGAAGCTAGAGTATGTGAAGGGATTATAATACATGGGATGCAAAGGATATCAGAACGAAATAAGGAAAGCAGAATTTAAGCAGGGAAATATTAAAGCGTTAAAAGAAAGTTAGAGAGTGATTTGCATGTGTTGTGTACAAATGGGAAAAATGTAAGCGATTTTAGAGAGATATTTGTGTATGTGTGTGAATGCTGGATGAAGAATCTAGCTGGGATGAGAGATCAGTGATAAGCTGGAAGGACACCATGCCAATTTCAGTTTTTTAGACAAAACAATAATAACAAAATGTGCTGGGTTAATTAATCTAATGATAAACAATGTGATCACAATTATTTTGAATCTGTTTTCCAAACATGGTAAAAGGTTACATTTAACTGTGTATTACACAAATTGAGTATCCGTTGATAGTGTAAACAGTGCATACAAAAAAAGGAATCTAAGTAAAATGTCCTTTAAGGAAATATATCTGTGGATATATATTAGTATTAGGGTGTGATATTATTATCACTTGAGTAATAATTTCTAATATGAGTTTAACAAGTTTATTAATAATATAGATATACTGTAATTGGTTTAGACAACCTTTGGTTGGAAATGAAATCCAGGTTATTGGGGAAATTTGTAAAATGGGATTAGTTTAGATTTAGATGAGGTTGTTAACTGGAATACAGCTGCCATAATATTTAACAAAGCCAATATGGATGGGATACATAAGAAGTTTTTCTACAAAGATGAAATCTAAAGGTCTGATAATAACTTGATGTGCGGTCCATGATGTGAGAGCAATAATAAAAAAAAATGAAATATAACAGACCCATCACATCAAGTCCACACACCCTGTTAGGATAGATGCCACCTGTAGCCAATTGTATAGTTTTTGATGTGGCTGAGAGCTTTCTGTGCTGTCATGTACAGATTGTTGGTCCAATTGTTTTTATTTATTTTTATTTTTGAAATCCAAAGCAGAATGTGTGGATTGTGAAATGATGTGCCCCTTTTCCTTGTAAGTGCAGTGGTATAAGCAGAAGAATATTTTGTATTTATGGACATTTCTGCATGACCGCAGGTTATTGTTATCATTTATTATGTTATGACATCAGGAAAATAATGTCAGATGGAAACTAAGGATTTGTGTTATCTAGCTAAATCTAACAACAGAGCAAGCAATGAGAAATTATAATATTGCCAGGAAAAAGTTGTCTTTTTGAAACATGAAACTGGAGTTCTTACACAAACAGCATGATAGAAAACAAGCCATTGTAATATATTTATGCAAGCAGGACCCAGTAATGAAGGGTTCACCTCGATATATCAGAGTTGTAGCTTTATGCACAGGTGCTATTAGACAAAGTTAGACATTATTTTGGTCAAATATTTAATTTTTAATTGTCTCACATTCTGCGTAGCAAATATACAGCTAATGAAATGTTTGTCTAATGAACGGTTCAAAATATGAATTTGTTTTCTTTGTTTATGTACAAATCTAACAATGAAAAATGCATACATTTGAATCCAGCCACCTTATTGCCTCTATTGGAGGAGGCTGGAGACAAAGGAAAACCACATATGCTAAATTGATGACGTAGGAATCAGCTGCTGTGAGCCCAGTGCAGGTCACACTCCCTGAAGACCCAGATATTTAATTTTTTGTAGCTTTGATCCCGGTTTTATACTGAGGATGGCAATACCCTTACTAAGTATGCAGTTTATCACCCACAAGGATACTCTGTATTCAAAGTCATTGGATCCTTTTCCCCAGCTCAAGAAGCAGAGTTCCATGTTTTAGCAAAGCCTATGAGCTATAAAAAGAGTATATATTTATATAGATAGTCGAGATATAGAGAGCTTTTGGTTCCATTTGAAGGGCCAGAAGTTTGTTTTTACTTCGGCAGGTAAACCAATCAAGCAGGCTAAGTTAATTTCATTGGCTTCCAGGTTCTTGCTGAGGTAGCCATACTAACATTAAAACTCACATATGGAAGCAGACCAGGCGACTAAGGATGCTGCATTACAGCCCCAGACACTTGCTGGGTCTGTGCAACTCACAGATTCCACCCTAGGTCTGGCCCAGTATAGCTGGGATTAATAATTCAACTTTAAGGACCCTAGAACGAGAAGAGCAAGTGGTCCACAGGGGGCAATTTCTTATAAAACAGGACTTTGGAAAATGTGATCTTTATGTCTGCCAGTCACTCTTTTACCTCCCGCTTGACAGATGGACCGTGTCATCAGTCACAAGCAGTTATGTCTGCCTTAGTAAATGAGCATGTGATAGAACCAGGGTTCACCACAGTTTTTTTTTTTTAAAACATACCACTTCTTCTTTTACCTGTAACCAAAGGTGTTACCAGAAGCTGAACATCCCTTCCAGCGATTACAAAAAGATATGCCCAAGTCAGGATCTCACAAGTATGCATTTTGTCTGTATGGACATGTTTTCTGGATGTCCAGTGGCTAATTCTACTGCAAAGGCCACAGTAAAAAGTGTTATCAGAAGTTACAATATGGGAAAATCCCCCAGTGGGGTTTTTCGCAGCAGAAATACAGGTGTTGAAGAAATAATTTAAAAGTTTTTATTGAAAAAATGGCAACATAGCCTGGACACATGAACATTTAAAATATGAGCTCTGGTCGGAGATATATAACACCATTCAAATTCCTACAAAAATGTACAAACATACAACAGTACATGCTATTTAGTCAAACATCTGATATGCAAAATCCAACGCGTTTCGACATGCGTGGTCAATGTCTTCCTCAGGGGATTGATTTGCTGTCAAAGAATATATATATATATATATATATATATATATATATATATATATATATATATATATATATATATAGATATTGTTTACACATATTTGAGTGATTACATGAAATATGCACAGACAAATTCCCTTGTATTGTCAAGGAAAAGTGGAATTTACATGGAGTATAGTTACCAATGAAGGGTGTAGATGGACAATCTCCTGACCAGAGTTCCTCTAAAATCAATCAGATGATCCCATGCATTCATGCCGTACGGACTCCAAGAGAGAATATTTCACTTACAAGGAGTCACACTGGAAATCAACCAACAAAGAGGGGGGTTTAGGGAGGGGAAGTCCCCGACACCTGCAGCAAAGACCCCAATGAATATAAAATAAATTTCAATTCACTTTTAATCTGAACTAAGAATAACCCATTAATTATGTTGTATTATTAGGGGTTACCACATATTGAATCAAAAAATGCCAAAAGAGTACCCTATATCACAATATTATTGTGGTGATATGAAATACCGGTGACAACTACAAAGGTGATGGGATGTCGTGTAGGATATGAGTATGAATATATACAATAAAAATAAGTGATGTGAATGTGTGAAGGCAAATGGGGAAAATAATTCATATGGAAAAGTAATAAGACCCCAAATAAGACAAACAATAGTGAGAAATAAAAAATTATGATGAATAGTGAAAAACATAATGGTGAAACCATATGGTGAGGACAAACCATAATAAAAATTGACGCTGAAGGGGCATGGCCTGAAGCTGCATGGCGTGAGGAGTGCAGAGTGAGAGCTGCGGCTGCACAATATCCTCTAATCTGATCCTGTGTGACTAAATTACCTTTTAACCTGGTATACAACATTGGCACCAAGCAGTGAACCCCCCAAGCTCATATCGCCACCGAAACGAGCCCCGGGAGCACTGGCAAAGCTTGACAAATATCGCCATGAGGAGCGGGACCCAGTGGGGGAAGATGGCGCCATGCCCTCAGTCATGGAGGAGGTCCTGCTCTCTGGAGATACAGCACGCATCCTCAAAGCTGTCTCCCTCTGTCAGATGACCTTTACCTCTAAAATCGAGGAGGTCAAAGTCGGCATTTCCTTAATCCGCCAGGATATTCATAAACGCGGGAGAGAGTGACCGAAACGGAGCGCAGGATAGGACTGGTGGGGGACGACATCCCACCGCTGCAGGTCATCACCGAACGGCTCGAGTATAAATTAAATGTCATCCTAAGTAAACAAGACGACATGGAGAACAGACTCCACTGCTGTAACCTCAGTTTCGTGGGACTGCCGGAGAGAGCGGAGGGATCGGACCCCCCCATGTTTCTGGAGAACCTCCTTAACATCAACTACGGCAGAGAGGCATTCTCATCCACGTTTGTGGTGGAGAGGGTGCATCGGCTGGCTGCGAGGCCCCCACCGCCTGGAGCCCCCCACGAACCGTCATCGCAAAGTTCCTGAACTATCGGGACCATGATGCAATTCTATGCCTCACCCATGAAAAGGCCAACATACCGTTTGGCGACACACACATTACGGTATACCCAGACTTCTCCGCCGAGGTCCAGAAAAAGCGGGCACAAATCTCGTAAGCCAAGCGACAACTGCGCATGCTGTTCCCAGCATGCCTATAAGTGATCCGGGATGGAAGGGCTCACTTCTTTGAGGATCCCTCCGCGGTCATCCCATGGCTGGAAAGGCAAGAAGCAGCTGCACTGTCATAACCTCCTGGCTCCACTTCCCCACAGATGAATATCGCAGGACTGGGATCCCATGACCTTCGCCTCTGATGCCACCCTCATAAACTGTGAGTTGGCCGGGGCCTATTCTATGATTACCCTTCCACCTCTTCCACTGTGATTATGGTACCCCCGGCGGTGCCTGTATGTAGTTCATATCCCTCTTCCCTGGCCCGCTATATACCATGCATGCCATCACTCATGATCCCTCAACTACCATGTAATGCCCCTACAAGTTACCCGTATCCAGCCACCTAGGAGCTCAATATTTGCACCTCCCAAAATGCCCAGATGCTGGACTCCCTAGCACTGCAGTGCACTTCTGATAACTATTATTCGCCCCCCAGGGACAGTCAGGCTTGCACCAGAACTTCCATCTCATTTACACCTCCATGTTTGTTTTCCTCTTTCCCGCCAACAATGGTGCACCTCGTTGTCCCCCCAAGAACTGTTTCCCTGGCCAGCAGCAGTCCCCACGGCCATGGAAGACTGTCACAAGTTTGATCTGCCACGCTGGTCCAGGGCTGGCAAAGTTTATGTGTTCTTTTTTTTCTTTTTTTTTTTCTCTTTTTTTTGTTAAAATACCTGACATGCTTATTATTGTAATGTGTATAATTCTGTCTGCCATGACTTATGCCTGTTTAATCCTCTTATGGTATGGTCTGCCACGGACACTTCATTGCTTCCTTGGTCCCACCTGCAGGGCTCCAATACACAATGGGGTGCAGAACTCTTATTCTAACGCATGTTTATGTGTACAGGTGCTTGGGCCTGTGTGAGTGTGCGAGCAGACTACCCCCTCTGATCTGGCTGCACGCTCAACTAATATCACTGCTAATATGGCACATCTTAAGCTAGTCACATGTAATGTGATTGGACTGAGGGCCAAACCCAAATGGCTTGCCGTCCTCTCCCACCTTAAACAATTATGAGCAGACATATCTGTTCTCGTAGAGACCCACATAACGGGCCAAATGCAACTGGCGCTTAAGAAGCCCTGGGTGGGCTGGATCTACCAGGCCCCATACACCAACAATTCAAGAGGTGTTGCTATCCTTATTGCCAAATCTGTCCAATTTCAACTCCACAATCTGCAGTCAGATCAGCAGGGCAGGTTTCTGTTCCTGCATGCCACCATAGGGGGACTTGAGGTACTAATCTTAGCCTTCTTTATCCCCCCGCCATTCCAATTTGCTGCTCTCAAAGAGGGCTTGGCTTTTATGACCGAGCATCCTGCAGTGCCGTCATATGGATAGGGGACTTCAACATGGTCATAGACCCCCTCCTTGACAGATTCCACCCGCCCAACACAACATCTGCCCAGCCCGCTCTGACTAGATTTGGGAGATTCCTTTTGGAGTTTGCCATGACAGATACCTGGAGGCTCAAACACCATACCACAACCGCGTTTTCCTGCTTTAGCCCCTCACAGTCCGCTATGTCTCCCAAAGATATGATTTTGATCTCCCCTACCCTGGTCCCGGACCTCCTTGAAGCGGGGTTCAGGGCCAGGGTTTTATCAGATCACTCAACCTACTGGATCACCCTCCGTCTGCCCACCGCTCCCCCACTCGCATATGGAGACTAAGCCCATTCTGGCTCACAGTCCTCATGGACTTGGAGGCCATACAGTGTGAGTGGACCCACTACTTCCTCTCCAATGCGGGGTCAGGGGTCGGCTTCAGTTGGGGTGGTGTGGGAGGCATTCAAACTACATGCTAGCTCAATCCTTTCTTTTTTTTTCCAAGGTATTTTATTGAAAATTTTAAAGTCTTTACAGCAGTCGTAATACATTAAACATTGAACAGAAATTATGAAATTGTCAAATTATAAGGTTTTACTATAACAAAAGTCCCAGCCAGTATTGATAATCACTTCCATACTAGACTAGTTAGAAAAGGGGGTATTTACCCAACTTATATCCTCAATTGGGTCTTAATTGCTCTTTAACTGACATTCCATTGGAAGTATATTCTACTTTCATCGAGAGAACCTGTATGTACAGGACTTGTGGAGTGAGATTTGAGTAAAAACTCTGTCGGAAGTGTGTTGTATTTATCACTTAATGTATATAGGTCTGCGTAAGCATTCAGAGTATATAACATAGATTGATGCGCTCTGATACAAAGTTTAATCAATGTGAGAAAAAAAATTTTGTGCTAAAAAAACCAATGTGAAAAAAATTGCTACCAAATCGCTAAAAAATCACATATATATAAAATCGCAAATAAATGAAAAAATCGCAAATATTTAAAAACTGTGTTCCTCCAGTTATACAAATCCACTGGAAGTGGTGCAATATCTCCAAAGTAAACTAAGCAACAATTGTGTATAGCTATACTAAAAATGCGTTTACAAATAGTAATCAATCCAAATTAGTGCCAATAAATAAATAAATTAGATATGTTCCCTGTGATAAGTGTTAAATCCTCCGTAATAAAAAATAAATAAATGATAAACTTATAAAGGTGCAATATATATACAATTGATGAGTATAAATAGATGAATAGTGCCAATAGAATCTGATTAAATATAGATGATTAAATTCATGAGATAGGATAAGTAGCAGGCGACAGTTCAATCCTCAGTAATCTGGGATATCTGGATTTCTGCAGTACTTATTTGTTCACCCTCTGAGCTATTTCTTCCACAGCCACAATGAATGGTAATTTTCTCAGTATCAAGTGGTTTTATGTAAAATAAACAAAGAGAGAAAACATTCCGCAATATTGTTACAATAAAAGTTCACAGGCAAAGCAGCACAGTGATACATTCACGTGTGCCTGACTTGTTTTAGGCATGCGGATAAGCAGATAGGCAGATCTCAGCTGGCTTGTAAGGACAAGCGTTCAGAGTAGTTTTGTGTATATCTGGAGTGCGTCCTATATGTTGGGTATTTAATTGTTGTGTGAAGTGGGTGAACTATGTGCTTGTGTGGGTGTCTATATGGAGGGCGTAGGAAAAGGAGAAGGGGAGGAGAGGAGGGGGGTGGGAAGGTGGGCTGAAGGAAAGGATGGGGAGGGAGGAAAAGGGGGGGTAGGAAGGGAGGTCTCTGACTTCCCTTGGTGGATGGTATTTGGCCTTGGTAGTATAAAGGAGCTTGAGTAAGTTTAAGATGGGTAGGTCCTCAATGGAGAGAGACTTAATGGTAAGGATATTTAGGTTATAAGCAGTTTATGGCCTCCGGTATACATGTCCTTTATGTGTGAGAATTTAATATATCCTTGTATTCAGGTAAAATCTAGCAATGTGTCCAACAGGCCCACTTACGACTGAATTTTGTTGGCGTGTCTCTCGCGATATGTATTAGTTTTTCCATTTCTGCTACTCTCTGTATTCTGACGAACCATTCTTTGAGAGTGGGTATCTTTTTTGAGTTCCAAAGTATGGGAATGCATTGTTTTGCTGCATTAATCATGTGCATCATTAGTGATTTGTGATAAGTATTGTGTGGTAGGGAGGAAAGGTGTAGAAGAAATTGGGCTGGGGTGAATTCTGGATTATAGGTGGTAATTTGCACAATTATGCGGCGGACCTCTGACCAAAAGGCTTGTAGGGGGGTGCTAGTCCACCAAATGTGAAGAAGGGTACCCCTTTCTTGATGGCACCTCCAGCATGTTTCGGGGATGTCGGCTTTTAAATTTGTGTAACAGTACAGGGGTATGGTACCATCTCGCCTGAATTTTAAACCCATTCTCCTGAGTAGAGACATTAGTTGAGCCCTTGTGTATGTTTAAGAATATTTGTTCCCAGCTCTCTTCCGAGAGTTGGATGGATAAGTCAGTTTCCCACTTTCTGCAGGACTGGCTGTCATTTGCTTTAAGGTCAACAAAGAGGAAGTTGTGTATGAGGGAGATAAGATTTGCTTGTGGTGTTGATTTGGTACATAATATTTCGTATGGTGTAAGCTGTCTGGAACATTGACCCTTTTTGTCTAAGATTTTGAGGTTATGGGCTATCATTATGTATGTCCATGGAGGGATAGGTGTCTTTTTGAAACAGGCTGCAATTTGTGCTGCGGAGAGTGGTTTGCCCTGTTGGTAGAATTGGTGTGCTCTGATTTGTCCCTGTGGTAAGTTGTCAGAGAGAAATTGGTGATGCATGCCTGGCGGGAAGTCAGGATTCAACTTTATTGGAGTCAGTGGACTGGGGGTGGAGGAGATGGAGGTGTTTTTGCACATCTGGTGAAAACAGCGTAAGGTGGGGCCTATTGTTGGATGTGCTTGAATTATTTGGTTTGGGGAAATCCAAGGGAGTGAATTCAGGGATAATTTCATGAAGGAAGCTTCTAAAGGGACCCAATCTTTCTGTTGGGTGTGGACATTCCAATCCCCTATCCTGGCTAGGTGGGTGGCGGTATGGTAGTGAAAGATGTTCGGAAGGCCTATGCCTCCTAGATTTTTCGGGCAAGTGAGCAGGTCGTGACTGATTCTATGTCTGTGTTTTCCCCATAGGAAATTGGAGCATATCTGCTTGTATGATTGAAAGAAAGGGGGGGATCTGTATCGGGATCGTCTGTAAGAGGTATAGGATTCTTGGAAGAGCATTCATCTTCAGTATAGCCGCTCTGCTGAACCAAGAAAATGTTGGTTTTGTTCCATGTTTTGAGGGATAAGGGAAATTATCTTTACAATGGTTCACTTGACTTTGGGGTAAAGATATGTTGAGAGCAAAAGATTTAGTGAAGTTAATCTTCAAATTAGAAAGGGTCTGGAAATGCTTAAATTCAGATAATAATATTGGTAAAGTAGTTAATGGTTGTGTGAGGAACAGTAGTATGTCATCTGCGTATGCATCATATTTGTATTCCTTCTCTGTTGATTTAATTCCCTTTATGTCTGGGTTAAGTTTGAGTTTGCAGAGGAAGGGTTCGAGGGTAAGTACAAAAAGAACAGGTGACAGAGGGCAACCCTGTCTCGTTCCGTTGCGGATAGGGAAGGCGTCTGACAGAGTACCATTGACCCTCACTTTAGCAGAGGGACTGCCATATAACGACAGAATGAGCCCGATCATATGAGGTCCAAGTCCTATTGCTCGTAAAACTGCCGTCATGTAATCCCAGGATACTCTGTCAAACGCCTTCTCCGTGTCTAGTGACAGGAAGAAACCATTTTGCTTAGTTTGGGTTATCAGGTAGTGTAGATTGATTGCTTTGCTAGTGTTGTCCCTGGCTTCGCGACCAGGGATAAAACCTGCTTGATCATGGGAGATGATGGAGGGTAGGAGGGTTAGTAGTCTGTTGGCTAGGGATGAGCTTCGAGTTCGAGTCAAACTCATGTTCAACTCGAACATTGGCTGTTCGCAAGTTCGCCGAACACCGAACAATTTGGGGTGTTCGCGGCAAATTCGAATGCCGCGGAACACCCTTTAAAAGTCTATGGGAGAAATCAAAAGTGCTAATTTTAAAGGCTTATATGCAAGTTATTGTCATAAAAAGTGTTTGGGGACCCAGGTCCTGCCCCAGGGGAGATGTATCAATGCAAAAAAAAGTTTTAAAAACGGACGTTTTTTCAGGAGCAGTGATTTTAATAATGCTTAAAGTCAAACAATAAAAGTGTAATATCCCTTTAAATTTCGTACCTGGGGGGTGTCTATAGTATGCCTGTAAAGGGGCGCATGTTTCCCGTGTTTAGAACAGTCTGACAGCAAAATGACATTTCGAAGGAAAAAACTCATTTAAAACTACCCACGGCTATTAATGAATTGCCGGTCCGACAATACACATAAAAGTTCATTGATAAAAACGGCATGGGAATTCCCCACAGGGAAACCCCGAACCAAAATTAAAAAAAAAAAAAATGACGTGGGGGGGTCCCCCTAAATTCCATACCAGGCCCTCCAGGTCTGGTATGGATATTAAGGGGAACCCCGCCCAAAAAAAAAAAAAAAAACGGCGTGGGGTTCCCCCAAAAATCCATACCAGACCCTTATCCGAGCACGCAACCTGGCAGGCCGCAGGAAAAGAGGGGGGGACGAGAGTGCGGCCCCCCCCCTCCTGAACCGTACCAGGCCACATGCCCTCAACATTGGGAGGGTGCTTTGGGGTAGAACCCCAAAACACCTTGTCCCCATGTTGATGAGGACAAGGGCCTCATCCCCACAACCGTGGCCGGTGGTTGTGGGGGTCTGCGGGCGGGGGGCTTATCAGAGGGGGGCGGGGTCACCGGGTGGCCCCGCCCCCCGTTATTTAAGAACCGTCAGACGAGGAGACGCCATCACACAGCGGGAGCCTCCCACCATGCATGGATGCGGAGCGGCCCGAAGAAGAAAATTAAGAAGAGAAGATGAAGATGAAGAAGATGAAGAAGATGAAGAAGAGAAGAGGATGAAGAAGAAGATGAAGAGAAGAGCGGGAGCCTCCCCTCATGCCATGGGTGCGGAGCGGCCTGAGGAGAAGAAGATAGAAGACGCAGCGGAGGAGATGCTGGATGAGAACGCCGGAGGAAGAACCAGAAGAGCCAGAAGAACCAGAAGAAGAAGAAGATGAAGGAAGATAGAAGAAGCATTTAAATAAAGGAATTGTCAAAAACTGTCTCTTGTCATTTTTAACTATTTTGACACTTTTTTAGTGAAATGGTAGGGGTAAGTACCCCCTTACCATTTCACACAGGGGGGGGGCCGGGATCTGGGGGTCCCCTTGTTAAAGGGGGCTTCCAGATTCCGATAAGCCCCCCGCCCGCAGACCCCCACAACCACCGGCCACGGTTGTGGGGATGAGGCCCTTGTCCTCATCAACATGGGGACAAGGTGTTTTGGGGGGCTACCCCAAAGCACCCTCCCAATGTTGAGGGCATGTGGCCTGGTACGGTTCAGGAGGGGGGGGGCGCACTCTCGTCCCCCCCTCTTTTCCTGCAGCCTGCCAGGTTGCGTGCTCGGATAAGGGTCTGGTATGGATTTTTGGGGGAACCCCACGCCGTTTTTTTTTTTTTTTTTTTGGCGCGGGGTTCCCCTTAAAATCCATACCAGACCTGAAGGGTCTGGTATGGAATTTAGGGGGAACCCCATGTCATTTTTTTTTTAAATTTTGGCCGGGGTTCCCCTTAATATCCATACCAGACCTGAAGGGCCTGGTATGGAATTTAGGGGGACTCCCACTTCATTTTTTTTTTTTTAATTTTGGTTCGGGGTGTCCCTGTGGGGAATTCCCATGCCGTTTTTATCAATGAACTTCTATGTGTATTGTCGGCAATGCAATAGCCGCGGGTAGTTTTAAATGGCTTTTTTTCCTTCGAAATGTCATTTTGCTGTCAGGCTGTTCTAAACACGGGAAACATGTGCCCCTTTACAGGCATACTATAGACACCCCCCAGGTATGAAATTTAAAGGGATATTACACTTTTATTGTTTGACTTTAAGCATTATTAAAATCACTGCTCCTGAAAAAACGTCCGTTTTTAAAACTTTTTTTTGCATTGATCCATGTCACCTGGGGCAGGACCCAGGTCCCCAAACACTTTTTATGACAATAACTTGCATATAAGCCTTTAAAATTAGCACTTTTGATTATTCATGTTCGTGTCCCATAGACTTTAACGGTGTTCGCGTGTTCGAGCGAACTTTTTTCCTGTTCGCATGTTCTGGTGCGAACCGAACAGGCGGGTGTTCGGCTCATCCCTACTGTTGGCTAGTATTTTGGAAAATATTTTTATGTCTACATTTAACAATGAGATTGGTCTGTACCTGTTTGAGAGGGGTCTTTACCTTCCTTGGGAATGACCACTATGTGAGCTTCCAGCATTCCCCCTGTAAGGGGATTTGTGGGGGAAAGAAAATTAAAGGTTTTGAGGAATGGGGTTTGGAGAGTGTCTGAGAATGTCTTATAATATACTGCTGGGAGACCATCTGGGCCTGGGCTCTTTCTGGGTTTAAGCTGTTTGATTGCCTGTTCCCATTCTGTGGAGGAGATTGGTGCTTCAAGAGTTGCTGCTACATCTAGGGGTATTTTCCCTGGGGCATATTGTTCTAGGAACGAGTTAATGTTTTGGGTTCTCAGGGATGCTAGCATTGAGGCGGGCTCAGAGGTGCTTAAGTCGTAAAGAGAGGAATAGTATTTTGCAAATTCCTTTGCTATGTCATCACTGTGTGTAAGGGGCTTTCCATTAGTAGAATGTAGCTGGTGTGATCGTGTTATTGGCTTTTTTTTTGCGTAGTGCTCTTGCGAGTAAGCCACTCTTGTTTCCAAATTCGTAGAAGAGTTTGTGAGATAGAATGAATTTTTTCTTAAGATTGAGTGAGTTTGTTGCGCTAGGGTCTGTTTATGTAGGGCTTCAAGTTTCTTCAGTTTCATGAATAGGTTGGATAGAGTAGCTTTCTTTGCTTTCTTAACAGATGCAGTTAGGGATATCAGTTTCCCCCATATGACACATTTGTGAGCTTCCCATTATGTCAGGGTGGATGTATCTGAGGTGTCGTTTTCAACGAAATAATCCTTTAAGCAGGAGCGGATCTCTTCTACCTTAAGTTCATCCGTTAGAAGTGTAGGATCTATTTTCCATATGTACGATCTGTGGGGGGTATCTGGGAAAGTAAGTGTCATGCAGATAGGATGGTGGTCCGAGAATGTCATGGGGTCTATTGTTGCCGCTGTCAGGATCGGGAGGTCTTGTTGTGAAAGAAACAGGTAGTCAATGCGAGAATATTTGTTGTGGGGGGTAGAGAAAAAGGTAAAGTCTTTGTCTCTTGGGTGGAGGGTACGCCAAGCGTCATGGAGAGATAGTTCTTGTAAACAGCCCTTGATCTGCTTCAGGGCCCTGTACGGTAAGTGAGATTTGCCTGTAGAGGTGTCTATCAGAGGGTCTAAGGGGACATTAAAGTCACCCCCTAAGATCAATAGACCTTCCTGGAAGGTTGTTAGCTTCATTGTCACTGTTTGGAAAAAGTGGACTTGGGAAGTGTTGGGGCTATATATGTTTGCCAGGGTAATTGACCTGTTTTTAAATGTACCTTTAAGGAAGATGAACCTGCCCTGTTCGTCTAACATGGTGTCCGTTATTTGCAAGGGTACATTTTTGGACAGGAGTATAGAAACTTCTTTCGTTTTCGAGGTTGGGGAGGCAGCATGATAGCTATGGGGGAAAGAATGGTTCGTCAGTTTAGGAATACTTTTACTGCAAAAGTGGGTCTCCTGAAGATAGACCACATCTGCCTTCGCACTACGCATATGGGTAAGCAGCTGCGAATGCTTTTCAGGAGTATTTAATCCTTTCACGTTGAGAGAGAGAACTTTCAGAGGGAGAGCAGCAGATGGTGTTCGGTGGGGATCCATTGTTTTCTAGTCAAAGTGTTGGGTACCAAGTTTATGGCTTTCCTAAGGGGAAGTCAGAGATGGGGGGTAGTTAAGGTAAGGACCAGGGATGGGGGGAGGTAAGTGGAGGGGGGAGAGTGATGGGCGGAAGGTAGTTTGGGGAAGTAGTGTAGGGAAGGGGGGGTGTGCGTGTAGGGTATGAGAGGGGGAGTTTGGGGGGTGTACTGGTTATGGGGGATGACCTGCAGTCCCACTTACCGAATCTGTGGGAAACCGGTATAGGTCAGCGGTATCTACCTGAGAGGGGGTGGCAGGTGACATTCAACCGAAGGCAGAAGTCTTGTGTCCCATTGAGGTCATAAAAGTTACATGTATAATTTCTGGGTTATTTTGTCAGGGTTCCGATAGATAGAATAAGTGAACCCATGGATGTTCCCGACAAAAAGAGTGTGTTTTCATACTATGGTGCAGGGATATATTTTAGAAGCGGGATGTAGGACAGATGTGTAAGGTCCGTATGTTGCGAGGGATATTATGAGTACTGAACTTCTATTTGGTATTGGTTCGGAAGAAGTATTCCGTATGTTGTCTAAACCGTGTATAGATATCATGTGACTGGAGAACATTGTGTATGTCAAGGTACCAGATGTGGTAGATGTTGTTTAACTGTTGTCTGTCTATGAGCTGAGACAAATTATGAATGAATGAATATGCAAGTGTGGAATGTTAACTACAGGTATACAGTCCATGTGGCACAGGGTGGAATATTCTGCGCATCTTGTAGTGATCTAACATGTTCAACATTAACACTAAGAAATTGAACCAATTAACAAATTAACAAGTAAATGCATACCTGTGAGAGAAATAGAAAATTCTCTATAGCACCTCTCTGGTGTCGAGGGGGACGTGCTCAGTTGTGGTCTATTGGCAAGTACCCTGTGTGTAGCCCTCCCTGAAACGGGAGTAAGGATGATCGTGAAGTTCTGTGTAGGAGGATGAATTTGATCCTCTGGGTAATATGTGCGTGCAGGTAGATTGTGCTAGTGTAACTTGCTTACCTGAGCACACCCCTCCCGGCTTCCAGACAGTTTTGCTCACATCATGTATATTATGATCTACCTTATGGAGATATCTAAAACCAGAGGAAGAAGGAGAGTAAAGGCATGTTTAGTGAACATATTATAATTACCCTAAAGTATCTTATTTGAGATAGACAGCGAGAAAAGCATATGAGATGGGGCTCAGGCAGGTAAAGGGTGCGTGTTGATGTTTCCTAGTAGAGAGAACTAGAATGGGGCACAGGAAGAAGAGGAGAGATAGAGGGGAAGAAAAAAGAAAGAGAGGGGGAGAAGAAGAATTATAGAAGGGTATGTGAATACTACATGTGTCCTTAAGAACGCTTCGACGAAGATCTCTTGTCCTCCTTGCTGTTGCGGGCTGGGATCCCAGGTGGATGTAAACGTTGGTGGATGCTAATAAGTACTGCTCCTTGGTTGTTCGTCATAGGGACAGTTTTTTCTTTCAGGCAGCACAAGCTGGGTGAGTAAATGGATATGGACAGTAGTTTCCCAGCTTGTAGGGGAAGAGGAGGAAAGGGGTAGAGCGAAAGCGAGGGGATTGTGTTCTCTTTCAGTGCAGAATGATCTACTGCCCAGTGCAATGTCATTATCTCCATCTGGTTGATTAGTGGGGATGATGATGAAGGTGTGAGTGATCAAGTCTCTCGTGGGCGGAATAGAGATACTATCTGGGGTCTTGATGATGCATCAAAAAGTCTGGCAACCGAGTGGCGTTTCTCTCACAGGCAACTGTATCTAAAATAGGGGAATGGGTGTAAAACTAGGAGATTTCCATACTGTGTCATGTGTCACTAGAGAAATAAGAAGTCATGGCCGCCCGTTTAAGTAATACGGGCTCTGCGATGTGCAGGGGAGGCCGTGGGGCTACCATTCCATGGCATACCTGGGTCTCATAGTGGGGAGTGAGGAGGCGCTGGGTGAGGATGTCTCTGTTCTAGCCCCGTTCCTGACAGGCTCTGGGCTCCAGAGCGGTGGGGGCTGTAACTCGGGGGGTGTAAGTTACTAGAGGAGGCTGAATGTGAGGCCTGCATGGTGCCTCTAGGCCAGGATCGGAAGATCTCTGGGATGTGCCTGTCACACTGAGTTTCCTGGCTCCGTGGGGACCGGAACCTGGTAGCTGAGGCACTGCTGGATGTTCTCACCATAGCAAAGGGGTTTCAGATGGGTTTCAGATGCTACTTAGCTGAAGAAACTGGACCTCATGGACGGGAGCTTCAGAACAACACGTCCATCTTAGAGCGGCTCCAGACCACGCCCCCCACTCAGTCCTTTCTATAAGGGTGAACAGACACAAGGCCTCCTCTAAACTAATCCTTCAGCAGGCCAAGGGAAGATTTGGCTCCCTTTAGCAGGTTTTCCTTGCAGACCCCTCGCCCTCCAATTGCGCCCAACTCCACTTACATTCCAGCCTCTCAGACCATCTACACTTTGAAAAAGCCAAAAGAGGCATATTCTTTAGCAAACAAAAAACATTTGAGCACGGTGAGTGGGCTGGGAAACTACTGCCATACATGGCCCATTTAGATCCCAGCCCCCCTGTGGTAGTTCAGCTCCGCTCGGAGTCTGGGACCATGCTCACAGACCCTGCACAGGTAGCTCAAGAATTCAAGCGATTCTATTCTGAACTGTACACCTCAAAGACCAACTATTCCCTGAATGAACTATATTCATTCCTGTAAAATATAGACTTTCCTTCCCTCACTGATCCCCAAATAGAGCTTCTAAAAGCACCCATAACCGAGGAATGTATACTGAAAGCGATCACGAGCCTACCGGCATCAAAAGCTCCCGGTTCAGATGGATTCCCCCTGGAATTTTATTCCCAATTCCAAAAGGTCCTCCTCCCCAAACTGCAGGCGCTATATTCCCATATTTTTGATTCAGGCACTCTCCCACGTTCCATGGGTAAAGCCCTTATTGTCCTCATCCTTAAACCAGGGAAAAACCTCCTATATCCTGAATCATACTGCCCCATCTCCCTTTTACAATTAGACGTTAAAATATTAGCCAAAATTCTTGCCCTAAGACTCAACAAAGTGATACTAAGCCTCATTCATGCCCAACAAAAACACAGCATTTAACCTCAGGAGACTGTTTATGAATCTTCAAGCCACACACAACAATGTTGGGTCCAGGGTGGTGGTTAGCCTGGATGCCGTGAAGGCATTTGACTTGGTGGAGTGGGGCTACCTGTGGGAATGTCTCCATAGATTTGGCTTTGGCCCTAGATTCATCAGGTGGCTCCAACTCCTTTACCAGGCTCCCATCGCCCGGATCCAGGTCAACGGCAAGACATCTGATCCCTTCCCCCTGACCCATGGTACCCGCTAGGGATGCCTCATATCCCCTCTGCTATACACATTAGCCGTAGAGCCTCTAGCCATTGCCATCAGGGCACATCCTGACATCAAGGGCCTCCGCTTGGGACAGGTGACCGAAGTGCTCAGCCTCTAATATGCTCCTCTGTCTAGAGGATACAGGTCCCTCCTTGACAGTGGCACTACAAATTAATTGGACTAAATCTCAGATCCTCCCTGTGGACCTCTTTGCCCCCATGGCTGAAGAGGAGGCCCTCCCCTTGGTGAGGACTAACAATTTCAAATACTTCGGCATACAGTGCTCACGCTCCCTCACCGAATACACACCCCTTAACATAGAACCGATATATAACCTCCTTAAAAATGAAACCCAAGTCTGGTCCAGACTCCCCCTCGGAATTATGGGCCGCATTAATTTAGTTAAAATGATTCTTCTTCCCAAATTACTCTATTTATTCTGGCACTCCCCCTATACATTCCACATATTCAGATCCATGGAATCCATTCTCAACACGTTCGTGCGGGGCTGCTCCCGGCACAAGCTGTCATGGATGACTCTAAAACGCCCTGTACATTTAGGGGGCACTGCCCTCCCCAAACTAGCATTATACTACATAGCTTCCCAGCTATCCCATTTCTATTACCTCAACTGACATGACAAGCTCCGCTACTCTACACTGGTGTGCACATCGGCTACCGATGTTGTGGCCCACCCCTTCCAGATACTTTTCTGCAAGCATCAGGGTCCCCCCCTCAGGTAATAGATGTCTTATGCTGACCCACCACCGTAAAATCAGGCAGCTAGCACAAACCATCACCGGGGCTGCCCCCCTGCATGCCCACACGCCACTCTGGGATAACCCTCAACTGCCTGAGTTGATGACCATCCCCGATCATAAGATGTGGGTAACCGGGAGAATTATATACCTATCCCAACTTATTGCTGGGGGTGCAGTAAAGACATTCCAAGCCCTCAAGGAAGAATTCAATCTCCCCAACCACATGTTCTTTCGCTTTCTCCAGGTCCATCATGCCCTCTAGTCCAAATTCAGCGCCTCAATCCCTACTCTAGAATCAGGGACTTTGGCGGAAGTGATCCTCGGTGAGGACCCTAAGAAACGAATCTCCATACTATATAACCAACTTCTTCTGCCATCGGCCACCACATATGCATACCAACTAAAATCCAAATGGGAGGCGGATATGGGGGGGTGGATGATGAAGAATGGGGGGAAATTTTGGATTCTTGCAAAAGGGTATCCCCTGAACTCTCAGATCGCCTTACTCACCTCTATATCCTCCACAGATCATACCTTACTCCCTCTCGTTTATGCAAGCATAAGCAAGATGCCAACCCGACATGCCCCAGATGCAGAGATGCAGACAGCACCTTTTATCACCTAATTTGGACCTGCCCACCTCTCCAACAATACTGGTCGCAAATTGGTAAATTTCTCCATGACTGCATGGGCTCTCCTCTGACATTATGCCCGTGCCAATGCCTACTTGGCCTCCTCCCCATCTCTGAGGAGGAGAAATATTTGTCGACATTCCTACAGGAAACTCTATTTACAGCTAGAATGCAGATAGCCCATCTGTGGCTTAGAGCCACCTCCCCTACCATACAACAATGGAAAAGGGCTGTCAACCTCACCCTCCCCTATAAAAGAGTCCTCTATTTTCATTGAGGATGCCCGGGTAAATTTCACAAGATCTGGGATAGGTGGGTGGATGATTCCTCCAATTGTACGGACTAAGTTTCAATGCTCTTGTAGCTAGCTCGCTACGTCTGCCCACTACACGGTTCCATTACCTGCACCCATTGTGAATATATAAAGCTATGCCTCACTTGCACATAGCAGCATCTAGTAATGTCAATGTCACTACAGCATGTCAGACAAAAAAAAAATTCTTTTCCTTTATGTTTAGTTTTGTTTTCCGTTCCATGTTTTCTGAATGTAATCTCCTGTATGGTTGTTTATACGCAATAAACTTTATTTCTGATTAAAAAAAAAAAAAATGATGCTGAATGACATTGTGTAGAATGATATACAGGTGAGGGAAAAAAATATGAATGTGAGGAAGTGTTTTAATATGTGCAAACAAATCCTATTGGCTGTGATGATTGTGCTAAACAAGTATATATGTAACTATATGTCAAAAATTAATAGATTAAATTGTACCTTATGGTCAGGATGGTAAGAACCAATGTTCAAAGCATTTGAATTAGTGCCAGGTTGGAGTTAGCATGATCCCTGTGCGGCCATGTGGAAGGCCCAGTAGATATGGGAAATATCTATTAGAGAGATTTGAAGGCATATATCAGTTAAAATTGATTAAATAAATATCACTGTCTGGTTTTAAACAGACAGGAACAAATAGAGAATATCTATGCGCAAGTACAGCTAGCCACAACGTGTGATGCATTTGAAACTAACCTGTATTAGGATGTCTGGTGCATATAGTCTATATGCTGACCTCCTCCTCCCTCCAAGAGCTGGGATCAATGAAAGATCCTCAGATGTTCGGGAATTTTACTGATGTGACAAATTGAGCTCAATGAGCTGCAGGTCCCAGACGAGATGAACCCTCCCATCCCACCATTGAACGCTCAAACCGCATGGTGGTGCGCATGACTCCCTCTGCGTTCTGGAAGGTGCCAGACCCCGACCACTGATGTCACTTCCGCCGCAATAGCAGGACATAATGACGTCACATGCACACGTGGTTGTCACGCACATGCGAGACATCAAACACCCGGAAGTGATCCGAGACGCCTCCACCAGAAGGATGGCTCCACCTGGTGGATGGAAATGAATCCACCCGCCAGCCAGAACATGTAGAGAGCGATGAACGGCTCTCTCCCCCTGCCGGGAAGGCACATGAGCAGTCTCTACAAGGAGGATCACGACGACTGGAACACACGGGAGTCTGAAAAATAAAAAGGGAAACACAAAAGCAAATAAATCAAATTGTATAGTGCCAGGCATTGTTAAATTACATCAATTGTAATAGCAGTGTGCCAGAATAGGCAAAATACCTGTAATTCAACAATTGATTAATTGTACGACAATATTATAATTTTTTTTATTGTTTTTAAAAAAGCGATGCATTATATTTTATTGACTAAGAAATAATTATACTATGGACTGGACCTATGATAAAATGGGAAGCTACAACAAGAAATAGCTGTGTTATAGTATGAAGTTTTCACTGGGTCTTTCCTGATGAGAAACCCTTTTAAAAGGGTGCAAAGGAAATGGAGTCATTCAGACCTGGAGGCATAGTAGCCTGGAGTCTGAAAATCCACCTTTGCTCGAGCTGGAGCAAGATCCTTTTTCAGTCTCCTCCTTGATCAGGTATGTGGATTGGATCTAATGCCATAAATGAGACTCTAGATACTTTATAGTTGTGTTCCACTGCGGTCTCAGCGGGTGGCATTGATAATTTCAAGAAACTATTAGATAAGCACCTGAACGACCGCAACATACAGGGATATACAATGTAATACTGACATATAATCACACACATAGGTTGGACTTGTGTCTTTTTTCAACTTCACCTACTAAGTAACTATGACATGTCTTCCTACTGGAAGGTGGCGGTTTCCAATTTCCATACTATATACATGTTGGGTCTTTCCGACATAGAAGGTGACACATTCACATACCATTAAATACACCACACCCCGGGTTTGACAATTGCTGAAATGTGATGATTTGAAAGTTTCACTATTGGGAAGGCAAGAAATTTTCTCTTTGCGTATGAGGGGGCAAACGGAGCAATGTCCACATGGAAAGAAGCCAAAAATTGGACAATATTTATTCCGTTGTTGTTCATTTCTGAACTCACTCTGGATAAAAGATTATCACAAAGGGGTTTACGCTTGGATCGTCTGGGAGAATAGTCCAGTGTTTTTGGACTATTTTTTGGATTTCTTCATGTTGTTTGGACTACCCTGGTTGTGTCAAGATCAGAGTTCTTTTTGGGTTTTTGTTTGAACAATAGTTCAAATCGCGTTTTTGCACTAGTCTGTTTGTAGGCCTTACATAGGCATGATCTGCTATAGCCTCTTGCCATTAGTCTAATTTGAAGTTTGGTGGCCTCTTCGTTAAACAGGGCATCAGTTGAACAGTTTCTGCGAAGACGCAGGTATTGCCCGTATGGGATCGAGTTTTTTAGAGGTACTGGGTGGAAGCTATCAGCATGCAGAACTGTATTTCCCGCAGTGCTTTTGCGAAACAATGTATTATGTAATTTCCCTTCTGAGTCACGTTTTATTTGGAAATCTAATAAGGTGATAGTATTACAGTCATGCGACACTGTAAATTTCAAATTGTGTACATTTGTGTTGATTATATCAAAAAACTCCATAAGAGTATTGGTGGTCCCCTCCCAAAAGACATCATCAATATACCGAAGCCATGTGGATTTGTGGCTCGTGTATTCGACAAGGTCCTCGTCATCCAGGGCCTCAACATCAATAGCAACAAGAATGGAGTCATCTGAAATGGTTAATTCTTCAATGATTTTCAAAAAGTGGATTGTATCCTTAAAAAAGGATGGCACAGAGAGGACATATGGTTGTAAGTAGGCATCAATTACCCTACTTAGGTTTTTGGAAATGCTCCCATTTCCAGAAACCCATCCAAAGGGTTTTTTTGGGGTCCTTGTGGATTTTCGGTAGACTGTAAAAGGTCACTACTTTTGGGTGTTTAGTTCTAATAAGTTCATGTAAGTCCTTTTGAGATGACTTGGTATGCTTGATCTACCATGGTATAAAACTTTTCATTGTATGAGTCTACTTATTTGGATGGAATTTTATTGTACCCGTCTTTGTTATTCAGAATTTTTTCACACATCAATACATAGTCCTGGTTGTCCAATAGGACAACATTGCCACCCTTGTTACATACAGTAGTTAATAGTAGGTGAGGTTGAAAAAAGACACAAGTCCATGAAGTCCAACCTATGTGTGTGATTATATTGTCAGAGGGTTTTACCACCATAGTTGTATTGTTGCAAAGTGACTCAAGGGCTTGATTTTCTTGTGTTGTCAAATTTTGAGGATGGTTCTTTTTGCGAGGTAAGTTGCAAATGCCTCGTATTGTTTATTTTAAAAAGATTGCTACACTGGGATTGGAAGACGTATGAGATTTAAGCTCTGACTTCCGCCCACATATCCAAATCTCCCACTCTGCTACGATAGTTTTTTTCAAGCTTTGGGAGACACGCCAACCTTCCAGGGAACCCCACAAGTATCCCCAGAATGGTGTATGGGTAAAATTGGAGACCAACGAACCATATACTCAAAACAAGCTTCACAGGCTGCGCTCCGGCAGGCCCGCTCAATGGAGAAATACCGGGGGGGGGCGTGTCTGGACGTACACAGGAGAGGACGTGTCTCGGCTGAGCTCCTCCAAGGCTTGGGCAATCTGACTCCATCCATACCCCAATCCGCCCTGAGAGCCTAATTATACAACTAAATAGCATTCTAGGCCACTCTACTACACAATTAGAGAACTATTTCTTGGATCGTTTTTGCTCTGTATATCCCGGGCCTACAGACTGATCCACGCCAGAGAAAACGGCCGCCATCTTGGGGCCTACGGCCCGATCGCTGCCTCTGGCAATCATCCCCTGTAAACTGGACACTGTGGGATCGATCATCCCGGTCGGGCAACCCTCCGCCCTCCGGGATAATTGGGGGAGAAAGCGCCAGTGATCCCGGTCCCTCTGTTCGGCTCCACGGAGGCCTAGCTCCATCCCGCGGCCTGCTGCTTATCAAAAGCCTCTCATCTGCAATATCTACGTTCCGGGTGCCGGCATACAGTGGATCTGTCCCTCTCTGGACCGCAGTGAGTAGCAGTTCCCCCCCTCACTCAATCCGCACCCCTTAATAATAGCGGCGCTCACCCGGCCGGCTACAGCCGTCAGGAAAGTCCCCGGCTTCGGCCTACTTCTGGAGGACGGCGGCCATCTTTGTAATCCAGGTACTCCTTCAGCCTCTCTGCTCTATTGACTCATTAAATCTCTCCCATTGCACTCATCCTCAAGCAAGATCCTCTATACATACAGCTGGGCTATATATCTTCTGTTGTTATTCTAAATCTGGACATTTACAATATCTTAAGAGGCCCGTGTGGGGACGGGATTATATACACATCTCACCCGTCTTGCCCTGTCTGCAATACACCCCTACACTATTTGACCGGTGATCTGAACCCATCTTACACCACAGTGCCTCAAGCACCCCAACCTACAGTGTCTCAAGCAGATGTAAATAATGAACGAATGGTGGCGGTTCCGATGAGAATGAACTATGTGCACTAAATGAGCTTGGGGACCCGCTTCCTCACCGAGACCTCTGCTACGCCATATTAAGCACCTATAGATTCAGAGGTAAGCCAGATTCCCTGCCACAACTCCTGTTTATTACATGGGCAAAGTTGGCCAACAACAGCGAACATATAAACCCCTATTCGGGTCTCGTGAAGGTTCAAATATGGAACGCTATGTCACCAGACAACAACTTATGACCTCAAACACTCCCACAGACCCCGCTGTGGTGATGGACACATCCATGGGAGCAGAAAACACTGTAAACTCATCTACTATTGCTCAAGGTCCAAATCTCGACTCTTCCACCCCACGTGAGATTCTCACCCCAGACATACTAGACGCCAAGCTTGATGCCAAGTTACAGCTCTTGTTACAACAAATTACAAATAATGTCTCGTTAGAGGTAAATAAGTTAGCTACAGAACTAAGAGGAGAGATCGATCAAATTGGCGAACGCACTGATACTCTTGAAAATAAATTTGATGAGATGATAAATTATGTGCAAGCAATTGAAGAGGAAAACCACAATTTGCGTCTATCAGTTTCTCAATTGCAGTTACAGCAGGAGGATTTGGAAAATAGAGAAAGGAGACAAAACCTACGCTTTCGAGGAATCCCGGAGGCGGTGGGAGACTCAGATCTACGTACCTATCTTCTCGGTCTCTTTAATACTCTGGCCCCTACAGTAGTGGATATTGATTGGCGCCTTGATAGGGCACATCGGTCTCTGGCCCCCAGGCCTCCGACGGGAGCCAGACCCAGAGATGTCATAGTGAAATTTCATTATTTCGAAAGCAAAGAAGCACTCATTTTTGCTACCCGTAACAAACCCCAACTTACATACAAGGGGGCAAAACTTCAAATTTTCAGCGACCTGTCTCCCATTACCCTTGCCAAACGTAGGAGCCTACGCCCAATCACACTCCACCTACAACATCACAAGATCCCATATTACTGGTGCTTCCCATTTCGCCTCACCGTATCCAAAGATGGTACTCAGCATACTCTACGTGAATTACTGGAAGGTGAGGCATTTTTGAAAAGTCTGGGTCTACCGCCGCTACCGGAAGAGGATTCAATCCCCCCAAATAATCAGTCTCGTCCCCCTCCCAATACACCTAGCCGCATCTGGACCCCAGTGAGAGACAGATCCAGGAAACGCTTCTCCACACCTCAGCGTCTCCGTAACTCCAAGCAACCTCCTTGAAGGCTCAACACCTGTTTCCACGGATCCATACACATTGTACTACTCGGAACATTTTATATGTTTTTAGAGTGGTAGAAATTAATACTTTGATCAATGGAGAAATACCTCCGGAGGCCTCCCTCCCCGGCCTCAAGTTCTCCAGAGATAGCCGGGAATCAAACGGACAATTTCCCCTTGGTCGAC
Source organism: Lithobates clamitans (assembly GCA_037952925.1). Taxonomy (NCBI): domain Eukaryota; kingdom Metazoa; phylum Chordata; class Amphibia; order Anura; family Ranidae; genus Lithobates; species Lithobates clamitans. The sequence continues at coordinate 1,259,709 of JBBGZY010000730.1, forward strand.
CCCTCTCTGTTTACTGAAGACCCTCCACAACGCCCCCACCCACCTGATTCCCCCGCAATGTCACTTCCCGTGACAGTGGACGTTTTAGATACCAAGCTGCAGGCTCTGCTCCACAATATCACCCATAACATCACCAGAGAAGTAAATAAGATAGCCCATGAGCTTAGAGGTGAAATAGATCATCTAGGTGAACGTACAGATCATTCGGAAACTAAATTCGACGACATGGTTCAATATATCCATGTCCTTGAGGAAGATAATGCAGGCCTGAAAAATACAATCTCACAACTCTAGATGCAGCAAGAGGACCTTGAAAATAGAGAATGCCGCCAGAACCCATGCAATCGTGGAGTCCCTGAATCCATACCAGATAAAGAAATTCTACCCTACCTCCTTGCTCTTTTTGTCATGTTGGTACCTCATATTCCTGACATAGAATGGCGCCTTGATAGAGCACATAGATCATTGGCTCCCAAACCTCCTCCAGGTGCTAATCCCAGGGACATCATAACCCGTTTCCATTTTTATGAGAGCAAGGAGGCCTTGACCATTGCTACTTGAAACAGATCAAGGGTTGAATTTATAGGCACAAAACTTCAAATTTTTAATGACCTCTCGCCCATCACCTTGGCTAAACGCCATGCCTTACACCCAGTTACCTCTCACTTGCAGCAAAACCAAATCCCTTATCGTTGGGGTTTCCCGTTCCGACTGTCGGTCATCAAAGATGGTTCACAACACTCTATGCGAGACCTGAAAGAATGTGAGACTTTTATCAAACACTTAGGTTTCCCTCCCATACCAGATGAAGACCTGCAGACACAAATCCTGTCATCTCGACAGATGTCCACGCCTGGGAAAATCTGGACCCCGGTACGGCAGAGGTCAGGGAAGACACCAGCTACCCCTCAAAGAGCTGCACCACTCAAAGGCCCTACCTGAAAGTGATCCAGGACATACCCTTTTATTCCCTCTTTACACGTAGGTCCTATTTTTGACTTATGTGTCCTGGGACTCTGGGCTCAGAGTCCAACTTCCACACCCGAAGTGCCTTGCACATATGCCTATTTGCTACATTTCCACACATAACATCCATGTTGGTGGTTCCCTGTTTTTTTTCCTCTCTTATTTTTTTTTATAAGCTATTGGATTTTGTAGGCTGACATGCCCCCCCCCCAACATGGTCTTGAATCGAGACTGTGATTTCCTGAGGCTTTCACATTCCTCAGGCCTGGTACCTAACTGGTATATATTTTTCCTTTTTTTATTTTTGCTATTGACCCTTTTTGGTCGTATCCTGGATTCCTCTTTTTTTTATTATTCTTATTATATATTAAATAATTTTATTATATATTTTTTTTTGATTCCCTATCCCTTGCTTCGATTGATTTTTTTCTATACATAGGATCTTTTTTTTAACCAAATTCAAAATACAGTTATGTTTCAACAATTCTACAATACTGTCATATGGTTATTAATGATGTTTTTGTTGCTATGTTTTATACATCACGGTTTACATATCTTTACCACTTTTTAAATGTAATATATTCTTTACTCGCCTGCCTGAGCTATGGCTGTAAGTATATTTTCATGCAATGTTAAAGGTCTAGGTTCCATCCGAAAACGTTGGCTGGCATTGAAAGAGTTTAGGACATCTAAAGCAGAAGTGATCATGGTTCAGGAGACACATTTCAAGGCTGAGGGCTCTTTTAAATTTGCCTCCAAACATTTTCCTACTGCTTATATAGCATCTGATCCCTCTGGAAAGGCTGGAGTGGCTATATTACTGAAACGTAATTCTACTATACGTGTCGAATCGACATATTTAGACCCTCAAGGTCGCTTTGTTCTCCTGAGCTGTGATCACGAAAATATCTCATTTACCCTTGCCAATGTGTATGCACCCAATACGGGACAGATTGGATTTCTTGAGGTATTTTTTGAAAAACTGCAATATTTTTCTCAAACCTTCATGGTCATTGGGGGTGATTTCAATTTGTGCATGTCACCGACTAAAGACAGATTTGCTCTTTTTGCACATACCCCACCTCCCCAGGTTCAAAAACTGGCTGCATCTTTTAGAAAAATCTTTTAGAAAAATTATCAGAGCTCATAACCTCTTTGATACTTGGAGGGTGAAACATCCTACAGCCAAACAATTCACATTTTACTCACCCCCCCACAAGTTATTTACAAGATTGGACCACTTCTTTGTCTCTGCGCCCTTACTGTCATATGTAGTTAACTTAGAAATGAATACAATTACATGCCCCCATAGTACTAGACCTTCTCCTAACCAAGCCTACACCTAGGACATGTCATTGCGCCTTAATGAGACCCTTCTTAAAATGCATCTCCTCGGGCGTGGCTAGCCGGCGTGGTGTATGGACGCTCACTGAAAGAGCTCCTCTCTGCCAAGGGCCATTAGACACTCACACAGCGACTTACAGCCTAGAAATTTACTGCCATCAGAGCGGTTCAGCTGGGGGAACATCAAGGATGACATCCAGGAAAAGAAAAGAGGATATCTACCCCAACAAGCTGCCAGATTACTTCATGTGGCAGCGGCGGTCTCCTGAGCAAGATGGCGGCGGCAAGCAGGGGAAAGGCTCTCACACACAGAACAGAGAAGATCAAGCAGAGCTTACACTTCACCCACCGCTGAGCAGTACTCCCTGCCTCCCTCAGCCTCATCCAGCCCAGCCAAAAGCAAGCCAAAGCTGGATCACACAGAGGAGGATGATGAAGAGGTAAGCTTGCACTCATCTCAGGGTGATACCAGAGAACTACAAGACTCCATAACTGACTTCCCCACCGCTAATACACCAATAATGGACACTACACTTAAAAATATGTTGATATCTCTCATATCCACATTGCATGCTGACATTCAATCACTGACTACACAATTTAAGTCTGAAATATCTTCAGTGAACAAGAGAATCTCACATGTTGAAACAAAGATGGGTGAATTTGCATGCACCTTCAATGACCTAGTTGATGCCCACAATGATAGAGATGACGACATGCTGCAACTGAAACTAAATTTTTTTTTTTTTTTTACCATTTCGTTTTATTGAGAATGAAAGTATAAACATACAAAGCAACAGAGATGAATTGCTTGACAAGTAAGTTACAATAGTAAATAAGTATTTAAAGCACTAGGTGAAATTACAGCGATTTCTGATTAATTATCGTCAATATACCGTTACTTATGTAATATAGTCTAAGAAACTGACTTAAAAGTTAACTGAGTTTTTTCATTCTGTATGTTAGTTATAGGACAGACATGTGGATCCATGCTATAACCTCCGGAGCGGTAATTATCGCTCCTTTGTAACTAAACATCATACCTTGTAACAATCTTCCATGTAAACTTGGTTTTTCATCTAATGTAAACATCACTTTCATCTTAATATGAAAGATTATAAGAATAAAAAGGAGAAGAAGAAGAGAAGGAAAGAAAAGAAAAAGAGAAGAAAAAAAAAAAAAAAAAAGAAAAAATTTAAGTTTATTTCACTTTACATCTACCAGACACAGTTGGGATCTAGGGCTGGCTCCCCTAGGTAGTAAAAAAAAAAATTCATGGGTAGTCAGGAGTATTCAAACCGGGTTGTGTGCCATGACTGCATTGAAGTCTTGTGAGTATTTAAAGATGAACCAAGGTTGCCAAGTTTTATGGAACCGTTCAATGTGGCCCCTGTCCTGTGCCAGCGTGTCCTCCATCTCGCAAATATCCCCTACTCTATTCAGCCATTCTGCTGTAGAAGGGACTCTCACTGAATTCCAATATAGCGGAATCAAAGATTTGGCCGCATTTAGAAGGTGCTTAGTCAGAGAGTGCTTGTACCGTTTAAATGAGACATTTGTTACGTGTAAAAGGCAGCAGGCTGCCGTAAGATTTATTCTGGTTGCAGTAATTTTTTAAATCAGATTCCTTATTGTAGACCAGAAATTTGCGATAAGAGGACAGTGCCACCATATATGGGCTAATGTACCTAACTCACCCTGACACCTCCAACAAGATTCTGACCTCTGAGGGTTCCATTTATGCAATTTATCTGGTGTGTTGTACCAATGCATCAACAGTTTGTAACTCGTCTCTTGTGATTTAGCGTTTATAGAACCTTTAAGAGCAAAAATACATGCATACCTCCATTGTTTACCTGAGATGTCCTCTCCCAGTTCCTCCGACCACCTCCTCCTGTGACCGTCATCGTCAGTGCTCTTGGAGTGTTGCAGCCAATCATATGCGAATGAGATGGCTCTGTTTAAAGGAGTCCTACTATGGCATACCGATTCCAGGTCCGTGAGAGGTCTAATGAAATCCCCCCTATGTCTATGTCTGTTTAGGTAGCTTCTTAACTGGAAATATGACCATTGCCTTAGATGTGGTAGGTTATTTTCTGCTTTTAATACCGTCCAATCTTTGAATCTGCCATCAGTAAAACAGTCACCCGCAAGTAAGGGGGGTGTGTCCTGAGTTACGGGCTGGAACAGATTGTTCCTGAGTCCAGGGGCATAATCTGGGTTGTCTTTTAGTGGGGTCAGTGGGCTTAGTAGTAATAAAATGGCGATTGGCAAGTAGGTGTAAAATTTCGAGTGTGATGCCGGTTAGAGGGTGTTTGCGAACATTCGGCGGATATCTAGTCCATGGGATCAACGGGGAGTATTGTAACGCTAGGGACTTTAACTCTCCTTCCAGGGGGACCCAATCCTTCATATGGCCATGGCAATGCCAATCTATCACTCTGGCTAAGTGTGAAGCATAGTAATAATGCTTAAAGTTAGGAAGGTTAATCCCCCCCAAATCCTTAGGTCTTGTCACCCAGGGTAACCTAATTCTAGGCTTCTTTTGGTTAGATAGTATGAACAGCAGGGGTGACAACGGACACCCCTGCCTAGTTCCATTCGCTATGTGTACAGGCTTAGAAAGTATACCATTGATTTTTAATTGCGCCTTGGGGTTTTGGTATAAAGCTGATATCCAGGAGAGCATGTGTGGACCCAAACCCACGTGGTGGCACACTGCCCTCATGAAATCCCACGCCACTCTATCGAAGGCCTTCTCCGCATCCGTGGACAGGAGAAGGCCCTCGATATCCCGTGTTTTTGCTGCGTGTATAAGAAGGAGCGCTTTAGTGACATTATCTTTAGCGTCTCTTCCAGGAACGAAGCCCACCTGTTCCAGACCAATCAGCTCCGGAAGCAGTGGGCTCAATCTCGTAGCGAGGATCTTAGCGAACAATTTAACATCCAAGTTTAGCAGGGAAATGGGTCTATAACTAGGACATTCCAACGGGTCTTTCCCAGACTTCGGTATCACCGCAATGTGGGCCGAAAGAAAATCTGGGGTCACCTCTCTAGGAGAGGACAGGGAGTTCAAGGCAGCCGCAAGGGGCTTCGTAAGGATGTTCAGAAAGGTTTTATAATAAATGGCGGAATAACCATCCGGTCCCGGACTCTTGCCATTTTTTAAGTGTTTAATGGCTTGGTTGATTTCTAGTGGGGTGATTGGGTCCTCTAGCAGAGCCGAGTCCTACTCCTGAAGAGCTGGGAGTCCGCTCCTGAGTATGTAGTCTTTTATGATTTGGGTTCTGTTGTCAGTCATATTATGTTTTCTGTGTTGTGGTGGTAGATTATAGAGTTTTGTGTAGTATTTCTGGAAATGATCGGCTATCGCTTCTGATGTTACGTCAATTTTACCATATGCTCCTCTGATGCCAGAGATGTTATTAGAGGTTGTGTGTTCCCTAATTGCTCTTGCTAAAAGTTTGCCCGTTTTATTTCCCGCCTCATAGTATAGTTTCCTTCTAAAGAATAGAGTTCTTTTAGCTCTAGAATCCAATATTTGTTGGAGATTCTTCCTCGCTTCTAGTAATTGTGTGGCTGTGACTGTAGGTAGTAACTGTTTATGCAAGGTCTCTAGGGTATTAATTTGTGTGATTAGGTTTTTAATAGTAAGTTCTTTTTCTTTTTTACGTTTGGATCCCATTTTTATTAACTCTCCCCTAATCGTACATTTGTGGGCCTCCCAAATCATGAGAGGATCCGCGTCTGGTGTGTTGTTTAATTTGAAAAACTCAGTCAATGTAGTAGTGAGAGTAGGAAGGAGCGACGGGTCTGTCAGGAGCGATGCATTTAGTCTCCATGTCGGTTGTTTTTGTGGTGGGTTTAATAAATCCAACGATAGGGAAATAGGTGCGTGGTCAGAGATCGTTTGGTTTCCTATGTGTGCACCCTTTACTAATTGGAGGTCTCTCTGTGAAATGAACAGGTAGTCTAGTCTCGCATATCTAGCATGTGGGATAGAAAAAAAGGTGAAATCTCTATCCTCAGGGTGGAGAAAGCGCCATGTATCGACTAACTGGAGAGATTGGAGCAGTGCCTTTAGTTTTTTGAGTATTCTGTAAGAAATGCATGTTTTCCCGTTGGACGTGTCTGCTAGGGGGTTAAGCGGGACATTAAAATCCCCTCCTAGGATCAAACAGCCTGAAGCAAATCCCTGTAACTCCTTTACCATTCGTTGGCAAAACGTGATATGAGCCTTATTCGGGAAATACACGTTTGCCAAAGTTACTGGGGTGTTTCCTAAAAATCCCTTTAGAAAAATGAACCTACCCTCAGGGTCAGAAAGTTGCTCAGTAAGTTCAAAAGGTGTATTTTTGCCTAATAATATTGATACTCCCTTAGACCTGGAATCGTTATTAGTAGCATGGAATGCCCTTGTAAAGTAGGAATTTGTAAGTTTAGGGACATGATGTGTCCTAAAGTGAGTTTCCTGCAAATAAACAATTTGCGGCTTACCTTTTTGTAGTTCCCTCAGAAGGGAAGTGCGTTTCTCAGGAACATTTAGTCCTCTTACGTTGTGTGAGATTATCAGAGGGTTTTTCCCCAACGATGAGTAGGCCATGTCGAAAGGTCAGGAGGAGGTGGTCCCGAGGGTAATCTGCAAGGAGGCAACTACAAAAGCCCGGTCAAACACTTTACTAGTATCAAAGACTCTCAATCTTAATCCTAAATAAAACGGATCTGGGTGGAGTTAAATAAAAAATGTGGGCGAAAAAGAATAAAGATGGAGAGAGCGAAAGGTAGATGAAACAATAACGAGGAGCTTAATAAAGAAAAGAAAAAGATAAACGATAAGTAAATAAAAAGTGAGAGTAGATTGAGGGAGCGAATAAAGTACTGGGGGGTCCCCTACCAGGGAGTGATCTCACCGCCCCAGAGGGGGAGCCCACTGGTTATGATAGTGAGCCCTGAGACCTGTAATCAGGCTACTGGGTCACTTTGTGGGGGGAGAGGGAGTCGTTAACGACCAAGTGGTGACACACCAGCTAAGTAATAAATGTATAAAATCGAGTTTGGGAGAGAACTCTATTGCGTCACACACAGCCTTAATGAAATTAACGTAATAAAAACTAAAAGAAAAACTGAACCATTGTATACCCAACCCAAGTAGTAATTTAAAATTCGGGTTGAGGTGGTAGAAGGTCTTATTAAGCGTGGGCAGAGTCCAAACAAAAATTTCCAAACTAAGACTAAAGCCCTCCATGTACAAACATAGATAATTCGGATGGTGTACTAAAGGTATTATTGTCCTTTTTAGAAGATCAATGCTTCCGCCCTGTGAGAACAGCCGTTCTTCAATTATATCTTAAGGTGAACCTGTAGGATAATGACAACTGCATAACTTTGGTGCTGCACCTCCGTGCAGTGAGTCACAAGATTTAAGTGTGGGGGAGAAATTCAAAAGTCCTCAAGGCAGATCCATATTAGAGTTATCAAGTTCAAGATTTCTGCAAAGCACACGTAAACTAATTAACTGTGAGAATGTTAGTGTGCACTAACAACAAATTGAGATACGGGTGTCACATCATTCATCCTCCTGGATTCTGGCATCTTCTGCGGATCTTCTTGGGGTTCCCATTTTGGGGTTTCCAGATCTGCTGTATTTGGATTTCTTGGACAATCTCTTGTCGGGTGTGGAGAAAGGTGAGCTCGGTGGACTTCTTTCAATTGGTGTCCGTAGGAAATCAGCGTACCACTCTGGTAGGTCAATCTGATCCAAATCTAGAGCGCGACAAAATTCAGGGAGGTCAGCGGGCGTGCGCAGGGTGTGTTGGTGACCGTTGTATGAGACCATCAGAGCAAAAGGGAATCGCCATGAGTATCTGAGATCTTTTTCCCGTATTTTCTCCAGCAGAGGGCGCAAGGCACGTCTATTTTGCAGTGTAATCTGAGATAAGTCTTGAAATAGCATGATCGTTGCTCCATTAAAGACAATTCTCTCATTTCTCCTTGCTTTCCTCATTATTTCATCTTTTAGCACAAAACTTTGCAAACAGCATATAATATCCCTTGGTGGTGCAGATTCTGGGCCTTTTGGTCTAAGGGCTCTATGAGCTCTGACAAAATCAATCTCCATGTCCTCAGGTCTATCTAATAAACTGTTAAACACCCTCTGGAGCGCTGGGGTAATTTGATCCTGTTCCACCGATTCGGGGATCCCTCTCACCCTGATATTGCACCTTCTGCCTCTATTGTCGAGGTCTTCAATATGTCTGTTCATGTTTATTAGGTGCTGGGATTGTGTCAGAGAGGCCTTTTCAAGCCTGCCTATGGCCTTGTCCCTGTGTCTTCCCGCGGCCTCCGCCGCCGACATTTTCTCATTAATAACCAGCATGCTAGTCTTTAGGTCTGTGATGGCAGCTGAAAAGGTGGCTTTGATGTCTGCTGCTATAAGGGACATGTCGGCGTATGTTAAGGGGTGATCTGGTCGACACTTACCCCTGTCTGAGTCCTCCGGAGCCGACTGGGAGTCTTCACTGTACTCCTCCTCATTGTGAGCCGGCGCCATCTTGGATCTCGTTTTGCCGCCGCTGGTAAGCTATTTAGCTTTAAAGTTATCCGGGATGGTAGAAGCCGAGTGGGGCACCGATCCACGTCTCGGGCGGGATTTAGGCGTGTAATGTAGCTTCTTACCCGGCATCTGGTAGCTCTGGGTCGGGTATTAGGTTGCGAGCGGCTGTGTGTGCTGCGGAGCTCTGTTAGTGTGCGGCCATCCTTGTCGCGCGCCAAGCCACGCCCCCCCTGAAACTAAAATTAGCAAATTTAGAAGATAGGTCCAGGAGTTAAACGTTAAAATACATGGGATACCTGAATCAGTTAAAAATCCTGACCTGAAACCTCACTTTATACAAATGCTGAAATCTGCCCTTCCAGAAGTTCCCCAAGATGAACTAGTAGTGGATCGTATCCATAGACTGCCTAAGCCTAAACATGTAGCCGCCCACCTTCCCAGGGACACTATTGTCAGGATACATTTTCATCATGTCAAAGATCAGTTTATGGCAGCCACAAGAAACCGTGATTCCCTTCCAGAGGAGTTCCAAGAACTTTCCTTTTATGCTGACCTGTCAGCTTTCACCATGCAACAGAGGCGTCAACTAGCTTCTATCACGAAGTCACTGAACAACCATCATATCACCTATCGGTGGATATACCCAGCAAAACTCATGATAATAAGAGAGGGAACTACACATGTGATCTCTAACATCAAAGATGGCCTCCGCCTCCTGCGAGATTGGCAAATCATTCTCCCTGACGCAGACGTCCAAGACAACCACGGCTAGAAAGAAAGAGGTCCACAAACCAGATCTACTTCTAGGCAACCTCTACTGCTATTGCATCCCTGATGGCCCCGGGGATTGCCACCTTTCGTTTACCTGTTAAACACCCCTTGATTGAGCGGTTATTCCTACCGCACAGATTCTTTTAAGAATCACAAGTTTTATTTTTGCTGTTAACTGTTTTCTTTTCTTCAAGAAGTTTCCAAGAATAGGATCCATCTCTGTGCAACCCAAGGAACCACCTACTACACCACCTAAACAGAAACCCCACCTGCAGTATTTCATCACAGCATATCCGCAACAGCCAGCACCTGAGAGTTTCCTCAACCGCAAGTCCCACCTTACGGACCACCACACTGCCAACGACTGAACATCGCCTTCCTGATCAGAATCGAGCCATTCATTGGCATCAAGGTAACCGGCATCTACACTGTTGTCAAGACTTATAACTAAGAATAACTGAAATCCTCACCATGCCAATCAAAATTGTATCCCTCAATGTTAAAGGCTTAAACAACCCATACAAACGGCAAATGGCCTGGAAAGAAGCTAAAAGTCTTCACTGTGATGTGATATGTTTCCAGGAAACCCATTTTGCAGCAAATATATCGCCTAACTTTCAAAATCGCCAGTTCCCACACATTTTCCAAGCAAATTATACCTAAAAAAAAAGGGGTGTCGCCATAGCTATTAAAGATACTGTACAATTCCAAAGTCTAGATATCCATTTAGGCAATTCAGGCAGATTCATTATCTTAGTATGTGAACTTAACGGCAAAAAAATCACCTTAGTGAACATTTATCTTCCAAACTTTAAACAGCTATCATTTCTAAAAAAAGTATGGAAAAAAGTTTCATCGATGCAACAGGGTCATACCATTATGTGTGGAGACTTTAATGCTGTCCCCAATAGAGACCTAGATGTATCCAGCCAGACCAAGCATTCAAGAAACAGATTGACCCTGAAAGATTGCATTTCATCTTCCGGTTTGTATGATTTGTGGAGGTGCCAACATTCCTCAGAAAAGGACTTTACTTTTTTTTCCAGCGTTCACCATACATATTCTCGAATAGATTTGTTTTTAGTGGATAAATTTATCCCACAACAGATTACTAAATCTGAACTGCATTGTATTACATGGTGGGACCCTGCTCCGATATCTGTAGTCGTGGGGGATCGCTGCGCCGAGACCAGGGCTAACAGATGGCGCAATGACATTTTCAAACTATCTCAACCACAAAATCTAACGAAAATCGAAAAAGCAATTAAAGAATATTTTGCCATCAACGTCCCCTCGGTGAGCGACCCCTACACACTATGGAACGCACATAAGGTTTACGTGAGAGGTCTACTTATACAGATGAGTGCTAGAGCAAAAAGACAAAGACTAGAAAAGCTCAATTCTATATTAGCTCAAATTCAACAGTTAGAAAATTTAAACAAATAACATACCACACAAAATATAAGAGAAGCACTGTTTAAGTCCAGGCAAGAATTGCGAACTCTCCTGATATCACGCCATAACCACCAATTGAGATCACTAAAAGCTCAGACATATAGATAAGGGAACAAATCAGGGAAGTCTCTAGCCACACAATTAAAAGAAAAAACTATTAAACAAAAAATATCTTACCTCATTAACCCCAAATCCAACAAAAAAGTTAACAACCCACAAGAAATAGCCGATGCCTTTAGCGATTACTACGAGCAACTATATAACCTTAAAAACGACCCAGATACCTTTCAGCCCAATGACACAGTGATTTCAGAATTTCTGGAGTCAATACATCTCCCTAAAATATCACAAGAAGATTTGGCATATATAAATCAACCATTTACGCTACAAGAAACAAACAACGCTATCAAGCATCTCCCCCGCAACAAAGCCCCAGGCCCAGATGCTTATTCTTCAGAAAATGATCAATTATTCTCCTCCATCCTAACCCCTCACTTACTTCCTGTTTTTGAAGCTGCAACAACTACAGCAAAATTTCCCTCAGAAATGCTTACAGCCACAATTATAACTCTCCCCAAACCAGGCAAAGAATCCAATCTTCCACAAAACTTTCGGCCAATATCTTTATTAAATGTAGATGTGAAATTGCACGCTAAACTGATAGCAAACAGATTATCAAGTATTTTACCCAACTTAATAAACTATGACCAGGTGGGTTTTGTAATGGGTCGCCAGGCCACAGATGCCACCAGAAGAATGTTAAATCTTCTTAATTTGGTGGAGGAGAACAAAGAGCCTTCTTTGCTTCTGGCCTTGGATGCAGAGAAGGCCTTTGATAGAGTGCATTGGGGGTACCTGTCCAAAGTCATGGATAAGTTTGGTCTGGTCGGTCCATTGCAAAAAGCAATAATGGCGCTATATTCTTCACCCTCCGCATTTGTATATACAGAAGGCATGTTCTCTAAGACATTTCTCATTACAAATGGAACAAGATAGGGGTGCCCTCTGTCCCCCATAATTTTCACCATGCTTATGAAACCACTAGCGGAAAAAATAAGGTCCCATCCCTCCATACATGGTTTTACATCACAAGAACGCCACCACAAGATCTCATTATTTGCAGACGATGTTATTCTATCTTATTGAACCCAGACAAATCATTACCCACAGCACATGATGTCCTTGCACAATTTAGTAAGATATCTTACTATAAAGTTAATGCATCTAAATCCAGCATATTAGGAATACATATACATAAAACACTTGAAAACCACCTCAAACACTCCCTACCATATCCCTGGACGAACAAATCAATTAATTACCTAGGTATTAAGCTTACTTACCCAGTTTCGAAAACATATACCATTAACTATACCCCACTTCTCTCCTCCTTCCAGCTAGAACTGTCTAGGCCGATTAGCAGCGTACAAAATGCTCATCTTGCCGAAGCTAAAATACATATTCAGAGTTCTACCAATACCAGCACCAGCATCATTCTTTAGATCAATGCAAAAACAATTATCCAACTTTGTATGGGCAGGGCAAAGACCAAGGTGCTCCCCTGAAATACAAACAAAAAACAAAACGGTGGGAGGCATGGGTTTACCAATTCTGAAAGACTATCACACAGCTGCAGTTCTGGACCAACTTAAAAACTGGTTCTCTACCCCTATTACTAAACCATGGTGCCACTTGGAAATTGTACGATTAAACAAATTGTCACCATTATCATTTCTAATTGCTACCAAAGCACATAAACAGAATAGAAGACCCCTCCCACAAACAATACAAGCGGTACTACAATCTTGGAAAGAGATCAACATTACAGGGAATGAATTTTACCCTTCAACAATGATACCCATTCCCCTTGACACACTGCAATGGACAATTCCCAACATTAACCTTCACAACTGGTATAAGGCAAAAATACTAAAAAAAGTGGATATCATGTGTGGCAATAAGCTGTTACCGTTTAGCGCAATACAACAGAAATTTAATCTCAATACTTCTGAATTTTTAACATATACCCAGATTACTTCATATCTTCAAGCGGCTAAGGCCACACATGTGTCCATAGTAGAAAAAGTATGGACCTTCCTCCAATCCAAAAACCCCAATATTAAAGGAATAAAAATGATCTACAACTCTCTTCACTCTAAAGATGCTTTTGCAAAAAATAACAAGATTACCAAATGGGCAAAGGAAATAGGCAAAGAGTTCACAGATCTACAATCAAAACAGGCGATTACTAATAATCGCAAATTCTCCAGATGTGCCAACTATGAGGAACTAACACAAAAACTAATGCTAAGATGGTACTACACACCGTATATTATGGCAAAATTCTCTAGCGACAACTCAAACTTATGCTGGAGAGGGTGCGGACAGATAAGGACCCTAGCTCATATGCTATGGTCATGCCCGGGAGTCAAAAAATTTTGGTGGAGGGTCTATGATATGCTTTCTAAATTAACTGATTGCACAGTGGTCCCAAACATAGAACAAGCTATTCTAGGATTAAATATGGACCAATATAATCCTGAACATAGATGTATAGTAACACAAGTCTTGCTGGCAGCAAGAATGGAATTGATATACAGGTGGAAATCTATTGATGTACCTACTATTAAGGACATAAAAATAAAAATAAACACTATAACAGAATATGAAAAAATTATGGCATACAGAGATGGAAACTTTTCAAGGTTTGAATCTAATTGGTCCCCATGGAAACGTCTTCTCTCTTCTAATTATTTGTTTTAATTCTTTCATTTAATCATTTAAACTAGCTGTAGCTGATAATTTATGCAAAGTAATATGTCTCCGTATTCCCCGAGTCATTCTGATTATTACTTGAATGTTTACTGGTTTACTAATACATTATAGGGGGGGGGGGATTCCTGTGTGAGCACAGTGTGTTCCCATTGGGGTGCCCGGGGATCTCCTCCCCCTTTATACAAGTTCTGTACTCCCTATTATATGTCCACAGTTATTTATGAGACTCGCGTAATTATTCATATCTCACAGATTCTTTACAGTAATAAAGCAACTATCATTAAGATACTTAGAAAAATGCTACAGACATATTTAATGTTTAAAAAATTAAATTAATACTTTTGATTGCTTTCTGTACAGTTAGTACAGGACTGTTTTCAATATTTTCCTGTATGACTGCATTTATGTGTATTTGTACTAAATATTTTCTCAATAAAAACTATTTGAACAAAAAAAAAAATGCATCTCCTCAAGCTCTCAGGTCAAGCGAGATCAAGCCCTCCAAAGATCATCACTTCTACATGATTTATCTAAAGCAGAGGAGTCCCTTGTCAGCCTTCCCATGGTTGGGCGCCTTAGATCTGTGGTATCATTACGTAACCACATCAAGTCTCTAGACCTAAATACATTTACTAAGTCCTTGCTTTGGTCCAAGCAAAAATGTTATGAATTTGCTAATAAGCCCCACAGAATGTTGGTCAATAAATTAAAGCCAAGACCCGCCGCCTCAATCCCTGATTTAATATTACAACCCAATGGTAAACACACCTATTGCCCCCAACACATGTCTAAGGTCTTTGGTGATTATTACCAAAAACTCTATAACTGCCTGGCTACAGACCAAAATTCAGGATTCACTCAAGAAAAATTTGATACCTTCATTGCATCTCTAAATCTCCCTACACTCTCCCCTGAGAAATGCTTGGAACTCAATGCACCCATATCGGCTGCAGAGGTTACTGCGGTTATAAACCAACTTCCGACCCATAGATCTCCTGGGCCCAACGGACTTCCTTACTCGTACTTTAAAAGCTTCCTATCGGTTCTAATGCCCCATATGATAAGCCTGTTTACTTCTCTGATGTCAGGGGTTGCCCCACACTCCCAATACCTCCACGCATTTATTACAGTTATCCCAAAACTGGACAAGGACTTACCATTACCAGACAATTACTGTCCCATTGCCCTCCTGAACTCTGATTATAAAATTTTCACTAAAATCTTAGCTAAAAGACTATCCCTACTTCTCCCCTCACTCATACATAGGGACCAGGTTGGTTTTGTTCCCACTAGACACGCAGGAGATAACACTAGAAGAACTATCGATCTTATTGACCTATTGACTAAAACTAAGAAACCTGCGGCAGTCCTTAGTTTAGATGGCCAGAAGGCTTTCGACCGCTTAAACTGGTCATTTATGTTCGCTATTTTGGCTAGATATGGATTTTCAGGCCCCTTCGTACACGCTTTGAAAGCTCTTTACTCCACGCCCAATTCCCAGGTACAACTGTCTTCCCATGTCTCTCCGCCATTCTCCCTAAGTAATGGTACCCGACAGGGGTGCCCCTTATCCCCTTTGCTTTTCATTCTAAGTCTGGAACCTTTGGCCGAAGCTATTCGTTCCCATCCAGACATAGGGGGAGTGGCGCTGAGACATCGGGAATACAAGTTGTCCTTATTCGCTGATGATATCCTATTAACATTGACCCATCCCCGTATATCACTTCCTTCTCTCCATGCAACCCTAAACCAATTTGGAAATATTTCAGGTTTTAAAATAAACCCAACCAAAACTGAAGCCCTTCCTATTAACCTTTCAACAGATATGCTCTCGAATTTACAGGAAAATTTCAAGTACCGATGGTGTCCTCACTCATTAAAGTACCTCGGTGTTCATTTGACCTCCTCATATTCCACTCTTTTTCAGGCCAATTTTCCCCCTATGTTTACAGAGATTAACAAATTATTGAAGACATGGACAAAGCTTCCCTTATCCCTTCTTTGTAGGATAAATGTCCTCAAAATGTCAGTGCTCCCTAGGCTCCTCTATCTTTTTGAGACCCTTCCAGTTAGGATTCCAATGTTCCAACTAAAGCTAATCCAACGAAACTTCCTAAACTTTATATGGAATCATAAATCCCATAGGGTAGCTAGCTCGGTACTTTTTGCAACCCGAGCTGGTGGAGGTTTGAGGGCACCCGACATAGTTAAATATTACTATGCTTCACATCTCAGAGCCATAATCTCTTGGACATCTAGATACGCTCCTAATAGATGGTCTGAGATAGAAATGGGCATCACATTACCCGCACACCCATGCTACATGCTTTGGTCATCCTCAGACAAATTCATTTCTCTGTTACGTAAAATCAGTTTAAACCCGATGTTATTTACACCTTCAATATGGAAAAGTTTCTCTAGTAAATATACGCTTTCATCTCCATGCTCTCCTTTAACAAATATTATTTTTAACCCAGAGTTCTCTGATAGCCTTTCTTATAACACCATGCTGCCATGGACAAAAGCCGGTAATTTTCGACTACGTCACCTGGTTAACCCAGTGACACGTAAACTCCTCACTTTCCCTGACCTACAATCTAAATATAAAATCCCGAAAACCCTTTTTTACCCTTTTCTACAAATTAGACATTTCTTTTCTACCAAAATCCCACAACTGATCCTATCCATACCTACTGAATTTGAAATGGTGTGCTCCAGAGGGCCTTACAATTCTCACCTAATATCCACTATTTATAAAATCTTACACGCTGCCTCGCCCATCACAGAACAGACTCACACATATATGCGGAAATGGTCCCACATTTTAAACAGACCTATCTTATTAAGTGAGTGGAAGAATATCTGGGAAAGTGCATCTAAGATATCTAGATGTGTGACTCAGAAGGAAACAACCTATAAAATATTGATGTTCTGGTATAGGACCCCGGAATTTCCATTTAGACAGAAGCTGACTACCTCTGGGCAGTGCTGGAGATATAGTTCATCTTTAGGCACCCATTTCCATATATTTTGGGAATGTCCTTTGATCGTGCCATACTGGTCACAGATTCATGCCCTTCTGGAGAAGGTCCTAGATATCCCTGTACCCCACCAACCTATACATCTGGCCTGCCCCTCCCAAAAATGCCAAAAACCCTCAGGAAACTGATGGCTTTCATTTTACTAGCAGCTAAATGGGTTATACCCCAATGTTGGTTAGCCAGTACCCCCTCTACTTTTGCACAGTTTTTGTCAGTTATCACAGATGATCGCAGGTTAGAATGTATCACAGCCATAATTGAGGACTCCCTCCCTAGATTTGATGCTATATGGGGAAACTGGGACTCCCCTGAATATAACATAGAGAATCCTCAGGTAGTCCTGAGTTAAGGAGGTGAAATGACAGATCCATTTATTGTATGAGAAGAACCATGCCAATGACCACAACATTGCTATTGTTTCATTAACTGATTCTTTTATTTCTTACCACGATGTGTATGTAATGTCTGATAATCATCTGACACTTTATGTTATCTTCCTTGATGTATAATATGCTACAAAATGTTCTTTCATTAAGTTTTTACAGCTTTTGAAGATTTTTCTATGTGAATGTATACTCTGTTTCTGTATACTTGAAAATACTTAATAAATAAACAATTAAAAAAAAAAGAAAATCAAGCCCTTGAGTCACTTCGCAACAATACAACTATTGTGGTAAAACCCTCTGACAAGGGTGGCAATGTTGTTAACTGGGGGTGATCAGGGGGTTAAAATTTTATATATGGTAGGTACCCTGAATCTATCTGGGACTGCCGCTAATGCTATTTAGCGTCATGATTGACACCAATACAGTGATCAGTAAAAAAATCTGTACACTGTACTTAGTGACACTGTGACAGGGAGTGAAAGGGTTAACTGGGGGGGGGGGGTGATCAGGGGGTTAAATTTGCCTAACTGTGTGTGTACTGGTGTAAGTGTAGTGCTTTACTCACAGTGGATGCTCTCTCCTCTCACACTGGAACCGAAAAGGGCTCCAGGAGAGGAGATTGCATAATTTCCTGTGCCTGTGTTTACATTACACAGGCACAGGACGTTCTACCATTTGTCAGAACCGATCAGCAGGTCCAGGCCATAAATCATTGGCCTAAAGCTGTTGACTGATTAGTTCTGAATCAAATCTGATAGCCGCAGGCATGAATCACATACCTGCATTTGATTTTGCACAGCCAGGCTGCCCTGCATCATTATATGTATGTAGGGCAGTCTGGAAGTGGTTAATAAATGCATTCATGAGTTTGATCCTTCATTTGAAAACAACTAGTGGTAATATTTTATAAATACACATTTTTTGGCATCCTTATGATAGTAATTTGTAAAAGCTGTATTTTTAAATGTCAGATGTTCTATAAATGAGAAATTAGCTGTTCCTGTTTTGTTTACAGATATTTCTAAAGTGTTGGTTTTCCTAAAGAAGCAGGTTTTGACCTGTGAAACACATTGAATGAATAAGATGACTCTGCATTAATAATCTATTAACGATATTAACCTTATGTATATCTAAATTAAGGATATCTGTTGTAATGTCAATATGTTTATGTGAATATGCTATCTGAGCAACATATGCAACCATTTCTTGGGGTTTTAATATTTTTATATGATTAAATAAAATAGTTTGATATTTTATATATCATTTGGTGTGGTACCTTTAACTCCCGCTTAGTTTTTCTTCTCTCAGTTTGTTTTTTGTTGTACATTAAATCTGACCTTGATAAAATAAGAATAAGGTCTCTAATATGGACAGGGAACAATTATTGGAAACTAGACCCAAGGATACACATAATTTTGATATAGTCTTCATCACTGGGTTTTAGCACACAGTATAAAGATATAGAGGAAGAAGTTTAAAACATTGGCCCATACTGCTTAAAGATAACATGTTGGGAAAAATTCTTCCTAACATACCCAAATTTATTTCTAGGAGAGCTCTGTCGTTATGTAATAAATAGAGCTGATTGTACTGGACCCTCCCAAAAGAATTGTTACCTCCTTTTTGGATCAAATAGGATTCTTTTGATGTATATTTTGTTTACCGTGTAGAACAACATTTAATAAGGATCATTAACTCATGGCGTTTCAATCTCATCATACACAGAAAAAGTATAATATTGACAAGTTCAATTCTTGTAATATCAAGTTTGTTACATATGTGTTCCCCTCAGAGAGGAAATAGAGGAGATAGATCTGGTGGGCATCCTCCTCAGTATTATCATACACCACAAAGGGGAGCTAGAGTAGATCAGCCAGGATGGTGGCCTCCCCAACAACCTAAAGTTGGGTAGCCACCATGAAATTCCCCCTATCAACAATATAATCAGGGTCATCCCCAACATTGGGGTTTTCCCAGACCTGGACAGGGACAGTCACATCCAATAGAACAAAGAGAGGAGTCAGAGGGGGGAGGGGATCAAAGGCAAAAAAAGAAAAGGGAATAATAGGGGAAGGCATATATAACCTTAGTCAAACTGTTCTAACTCAAGCAGAAACATTGATCTTGGATAAGGGTTTAAAATATGCCCCCCCAAGAAAATGAAATAAGTTTGAAACATATATAGGTTTAATGTCAAACGTTATTTATTATCCAATCCGATTAGGAATACTAGAAATGTTTCTCCTGACCGACACCACAAAAAAATGCAGAGTGCACATGTGTGGAGCTCTAAGATGGCCACTTGAGCCGAGAGCTCCGCTTCTGAACAGCGGCACCCGCAGGACACGACACGGTGCTCCTACCGACCCCAAACCGTCAGGAGACATTCTTCACACACCTGGGCACATCCCTATATGAACGGGGCAAAGGTCAAGAGGGACCTCAGACTGCAATTTGAGAGGGCAGGGGCGGATGGGATTCCCAAAATGGCTGCCGCTGCACAGCCTAAGCTGCAAGATCTCAGCTCCACAGGACCGCCGGACTACAGGTCAGAGCCATGCCACATCCCACTACGCTTTACACCAGGGAGGCAGACGGGATTTATACAAGCTACCACCCCCTCCCCTGCTTCCACAGAATCCCTCATTGAGCGCTCAGTGACTGATTATTCCCTCTCACCCCTGGGGCTTAATACAGCAGTACACCCAGGCTACCTCATACATGACACCCAGGCCAGAGACCCTGTTGTCCACATGGATGCCCTCTTCCACAAATTCTCAGAACTCCTAAACAGAGGCCTGGCGCAAACAGCAGCTAAAATCACTGGGGACCTCAAGACTGAATTTAACAACTTAGGCACCAGGATTGACACGATTGAAAACAAAATTGATAAAACTATAGCCGCGACCAATCAAAACTCCAAACACATACATACAGTGCAGGAACAACTAGACTTAGCCATGGTCTGCATCAATGACCTGGAGAACAGGTCCAGAAGATATAATATCAGAATCCGAGGACTCCTGGAGACAATACTGAATGTTCTAGAAGCAGTGCAGGACCTTATTAAAAATATGATACCTAATATACCTCATCACCGCCTTGAAATAGACAGGGACCACAGAGCCCTAGGGCCTCCCAGGAAAGATGGCACCCCAAGGGACATCATTGCCAAACCCCACCTCTATTCCTTAAAATAGGAAATAGTGAGACAAGCTAGGTCCGCTTACAAAGTGCTGTGCCAGGGCCACCAGGTTCAGATATTTGCGGACCTTTCACCCTCCACAATCCAGAGGAGGAGATCATTGAAACCCCTGCTCCACGCTCTGACCCAGCGGGACATAAAATACAGATGGGCATTCCCATTTGCGGTTAAGTTCACCGACCAGGGGAGACACTATGCCTTTTCCACCTTACCAAAGGGAGAAAAATTACTCCAAAACCTAAAGCTAATATCCAAAGAAGCTGCAATGGACACCTCCAACACCGGCTCAGGCTCTAACAAAAGACCGAAACCAAGCAGCCCCCAATCCCTCCTGTGAATCAAAGGCAATGTGAAAAAGGCCAAAGATAACGGTCCCTCCTGAAGCAAGTTCCCCTATGGACTGCCTTTTCTATCTACCGAACCTATAGTTCGGAAAGAAGGAATCATTCCCTTACTGTCGTGGGCTTTGCTCACCCCACGCCCTAAGTATTCTACACCACGTGGGCCTTGTTAACTGAGTTTACAGTTGTAAGGAAACCAGCAGAAATTGCCTGGCACACGCTGGTGCGCATGCACGCACGCACGGGAGACCACAGATGCCGTGCGCGCGTGCGACGCAAGGCGTGCACGCGCAGGAGCACGCCCTAGCGCCAGTTGGCACCGGTGGGCCTATTTAAAGGAGGCCCCAGCTACTGATCGGTGCTGACTGGTCTTCAGCTGTGCCCCTGTTACTCTGAACCTGTGTTATTCTGCCTGATTCCCATTGCTGACTTTGGCTCCTGTTTACCCGGCTCTGAACTCTGTTATACCTGATCTCTGGTTCCTGATCCCGACTTCCCATCTGACCCATCTTTGCCTGATGTTCCGGTACCCTGCTGCCTGCCTGTTGACGAACCCGGCTATCCCTGTGACCTGGCCCTGGTGCCCAGCTTGGCCCAGCACAACTACCCGAGTGTCTGCAACTACAGTCCAGCTGCGACTTCCTGCTCTGCAATTACAGTCCTGCGACAAGCTGCGACTTCCTGCTCTGCGACTACAGTTCTGCGACCAGCTGCGACTTCCTGCTCTGCAGTACTGCGACCAGCCACGACTTCCTGCTCTGCAACTACAGTCTTGCAACCAGCTGCGACTTCCTGCAACAGGGTTCCTGGCTTCCACCTGCAGGCACTCGTGTGCCTCCTGTTCATTGGCTCCTTCTGTTTCACTCTCAGCGGGACCTGGACTGGAGATACAAGAGAGGCCGACCTCGTCAATTCAGTCTCCCTTCAGGTACGTGACAGTACCAGTCAGCCAGTAATGGAGTCTGAAAGGGAGGTCTCTCTGCTATCAACCCTCTGCCAATCTGTTACCGCACTCTCCCACGTAGTGCAAGGGTTGCATATGGACTTTGCCCGCATCCATAACAAACTTCAGTATACATCCAGCTTTGCTCCCACTTCCGAGCATCCAAGACTCAAGGATTCCTTTCCTCAAACTATGACTTTCTCCCAAACTGAACTGTCTTACCTTCCTGAGCCCAGGGTACCCTTGCCCGAATGTTTTTCCGGGGACCGTAAAAAGTACAGGACTTTTCAGAATGCCTGCAAGCTTTACTTTTCTTTGCTACCCTGTACATTCTCTACAGAGGAAGTGAAGGTGGGATTTCTTATCTCCTTGTTGCTGGAGGAACCCCAGGCCTGGGCATTTCAGCTTCGGGAACAACACGACCCTGTCCTGGCTTCGGTCAAATCCTTTTTCACTGCCATGGCTCAATTATATGCTGATCCTTTCCGCCACCAGACAGCAGAGACTTCGCTGAGTCATTTACAACAAGGTTCTAGGCCTATGGAGGACTATGTCTCGGACTTTCGTTTATGGAGCACTGATACTAAGTGGAATGATTCAGCCTTACACTTCTGATTTCGTCTTGGCCTGTCAGAAGCCGTTAAAGATGAACTTGCCAGGGTAGAAATACCTACCTCTTTGAATGACTTAATCCACCTCAGCATACAAATTGACCGTCGACTACGTGAAAGACGGTTCGAGAAAGCCGGAAATCTTCATCTAATGCCTACCTGCTCGACGGACCCATCACCTGCCTCCTTCTCAAGCGTGCCAAGAAAAGTTTCTGACATCAGGAAAATTCCACATGCCAGCTTTCCTAGGCCCCCTCTGACTGAACAAGAGCGGTCTCATCGTCGGCGCAATAATCTCTGTCTTTGTTGTGGCGAGCAGGGGCACTTCTTACAGACTTGTTCCAGAAGGCATCGTAAAAGACCCCTCCGTCCATCTTCTACAGTCGTGGCATTAAGTTCCAGTCAAAACCACACCCTGCTGCCTGTTTCCCTTCAGTTAACCGAAAATACTCTTAATGTTTCTGCTATTGTGGACTCTGGGGCCTGTAGCTGTTTCCTGGACTCTGCCTTTGCAAATATGCACGCACTCCCTTTGCGTGCTAAGAAGAACAGCTTCACGGTCCACCTGGCAGATGGTTCAGGCATCAAATCTGGGCCTGTCACTCTAGAGACTGAACCCATCCTTTGCCTCACAGCTTCTGGGCATCATGAACTGCTACGTCTAGATGTCATTACATCTCCCCTATTTCCTGTCATTCTTGGGCAACCCTGGTTGAAGGCACATAACCCCCTCATCAACTGGATCACAGGGGAAGTGACTTTTTCTTCTAAGTACTGTAATGAATTCTGCATTCCTGCTCTACCCAAGTCTGAAGAACCACTCCTCTGCATTAACTCGGACTCTGAAACTATTAAACTTGTGCCTTCCATTTACCATGACTTTCTGGACGTTTTCAATAAAAAGAGCACTGACACTCTTCCTCTTCATAGACCATATGACTGCCCTATTGATCTCTTACCCGGTGCAGAAATTCCCTTTGGCAGGATCTATCCACTCTCAGAACCAGAACTGGAGGAGTTGCGGAAGTACATTGATGAGAACCTTGATAAGGGGTTTATTCGGCCATCTTCTTCCCCCGCGTGAGCGGGAATATTTTTCGCGGAGAAGAAGGATCACTTCCTCCGGCCCTGTATTGATTACCGGGACTTTAATAAGGTAACCATCAAAAACCGGTACCCCTTACCTCTTATTCCAGAACTATTCCAGAGGCTTCGGGAAGCTCGTATATTCACAAAACTAGACTTGAGAGGAGCATACAACCTGATCAGAATAAGAGAAGGGGATGAATGGAAGACTGCCTTCAGGTCTCGTTTCGGACATTTTGAGTACCTAGTGATGCCCTTTAGACTCTGTAATGCTCCAGCCACCTTCCAGCATTTTGTAAATGATGTGTTCCGGGACATTCTTGATTTATTTACTATTGTTTACTTGGATGACATTTTTTCCATCTCCTTAGTGTCCCATCGAATTCACGTGAAGAAAGTGTTAAAAAGACTAAGGGAACACCATCTCTATGCTAAGGCGGAGAAGTGTGAATTAAAAAAACTCACCATCCAGTTCCTGTGGCTCGATACAGTACCTGACCGCGAGATTGTGTTTCCAGCGCGATACAATCACGCTGGTTCTCGGCAACAGGGTACTGTGTATGTCGCGCTCGCTCACTCATCGGGAGAGGAAAACTTTGTTTTCCTTCCGCGATGAGTGACAGGCAGCGCTGACAGCTGTCTGGTATGTATCCTGAGGCGGGAACACCGCGCCAATTTTTAAATGAAAAAAACGGCGTGGGTTCCCCCCCCCCAGGATCATACCAGGCCCTTAGGTCTGGCATGGATTGTAAGGGGAACCCCCTACGCCGAAAAATCGGCGTGGGGGTCCCCCCAAATCCATACCAGACCCTTATCTGAGCATGCAGCCCGGCCGGCCAGGAAAGGGGGTGGGGACGAGCGAGCGCCCCCCCCTCCTGAGCCGTACCAGGCCGCATGCCCTCAACATGGGGGGTGGGTGCCCCCCCAAAGCACCTTGTCCCCATGTTGATGAGGACAAGGGCCTCTTCCCGACAACCCTGGCCGTTGGTTTTCGGGGTCTGCGGGCTTATCGGAATCCGGGAGCCCCCTATAATAAGGGGGCCCCCAGATCCCGGCCCACCACCCTGTGTGAATGAGTATGGGGTACATGGTACCCCTACCCATTCACCTAGGGAAAAGTGTCAATATAAAAAACACACAGTACACAGGTTTTAAGAGTAATTTATTAGTCAGCTCCAGGGTCTTCTTCCGACTTCGGGGGTCTCCTTCCGACTTCTCCCGGTGTTCGGCCTCTTCTCCCAGTGTTCGGCCTCTTCTCCCGGGCCCCGCCGCTATTTTCTTCCAGCTCTATTGCCAGCGAGGGGCCCGGTCTGCTGCCGCTGTCTTGTCGCCGCTGTCTCGCCGCCGCTGTCGTGTCGCCGCTGTCTCGCTGTCTGGCCGCCTCTTCTCTTCTTCCCCGATGTTGACACGACGCTCTCTCCGGCTCGAATGCTGAGTGTGAGCTGCAGAGCCATTTATATAGGCAGTGACACCGCCCTCTACGACGTCATGGTCCCAGCATGCGCAGGGACTCTGGCGTCATAAGGGGGCGTGACCCCAGAGTCCCTGCGCATGCTGGGACCATGATGTCATAAGGGGGTGGGGTCACCGCCTATATAAATGGCTCCGCAGCTCGCACTCAGCATTCGAGCCGGAGAGAGCGTCGTGTCAACATCGGGGAAGAAGAGAAGAGGCGGCGAGACAGCGGCGGCGAGACAGCGGCGGCGAGACAGCGGCAACAAAACAGCGGCAGCAGACTGGGCCCCTCGCTGGCAATAGAGCTGGAAGAAGATAGCGGCGGGGCCCGGGAGAGAAGGCCGAACACCGGGAGAAGAGGCCGAACACCGGGAGAAGTCGGAAGGAGACCCCCGAAGTTGGAAGAAGATCCCGGAGCTGACTAATAAATTACTCTTAAAACCTGTGTACTGTGTTTTTTTATATTGACACTTTTCCCTAGGTGAATGGGTAGGGGTACTATGTACCCCATACTCATTCACACAGGGTGGGGGGCCTGGATCTGGGGGCCCCCTTATTAAAGGGATTCCGATAAGCCCCCCGCCCGCAGACCCCGACAACCAACGGCCAGGGTTGTCGGGAAGAGGCCCTTGTCCTCATCAACATGGGGACAAGGTGCTTTGGGGTGGGGGGGCCCCTGCAGGGCACCCCCCCTCCCCCAAGGCACCCACCCCCCCATGTTGAGGGCATGCGGCCTGGTACGGCTCAGGAGGGGGGGCGCTCGCTCGTCCTCACCCCCTTTCCTGGCCGGCTGGGCTGCATGCTCGGATAAGGGTCTGGTATGGATTTGGAGGGGGACCCCCACGCCGATTTTTCAGCGTGGGGGTTCCCCTTACAATCCATGCCAGACCTAAGGGCCTGGTATGATCCTGGGGGGGGAACCCACGCCGGTTTTTCATTTAAAAATTGGCGCGGTGTTCCCGCCTCAGGATACATACCAGACAGCTGTCAGCACTGCCTGTCACTCATCGCGGAAGGAAAACAAAGTTTTCCTCTCCCGATGAGTGAGCCATCTCAGCGCTGGCTCCTGCGACGGGGCTTGCAGGTGTCAAATCTCGCCGAGAAATGCGGCAAGATTGACACAATATCGCGGTCACCTACTGTACCTCTGCAGACGGAATTGCCATGGACCCACAGAAGGTATCTGCAGTACTTGATTGGCCTGCCCCTACTGATAAGAAATCTGTACAGCGGTTTGTGGGGTTCGCTAATTTTTACAGGAAGTTTATTAAAGACTTTTCCAGTATTGTATCCCCTATCACCCAGCTAACCAAGCTACGCACGACCTTCACATGGACCTCTGAAGCTCAGATAGCATTAGAAAAACTGAAAGGCCTCTTCACATCCGCACCCATCCTGAAACACCCAGATCCTGCTCTGCCCTATGTCCTTGAAGTGGATGCCTCCGAAATAGTTGTGGGAGCCATATTGTCCCAACGACAAGGGATAAAATAGCTACTCCATCCTGTCGCTTTCTTCTCCAGAAAACTATGTAATCCTGAAAGGAACTACGATGTCGGTGATCAGGAATTACTCGCTATTAAGTCTGCCCTAGAAGAATGGCTTTTATTGCTAGAGGGAGCTGCGCACCCTATTCTTGTATTCACGGATCACAAAAACCTGGAGTACTTAAGAACAGCGAAAAGATTAAGACCTCGCCAGGCCAGGTGGGCTCTTTTTTTTGCAAGATTCTGCTTCCACATCACTTACTGGCCCGGGTCAAAGAATGGGAAGCCAGACGCTCTTTCCCGCATGTTTCAAGATACTGAAGCATCTCCCGAACCTGATACCATCCTACCCGCTAAGAACTTCCTGTTACTACAAACTGATCTCATCCCCCAATTCAGGATAGCAGTCCTGAATCAACCTCCCTCCCAAGAACTCCATCTCCAGCTTAAAGAGGGTCTCTACTTCCATGGTACACAGATCTTTGTTCCAGAGCAATTACGGACAGCAGTCCTCTACATGTGCCACGATCATCCTCTGGCAGGGCATTTCGGGGTACACAAGACTTCAAAACTGGTACTTCGCTCCTTCTGGTGGCCAGACTTAATACAATTCTGCAGAGACTATGTAAGATCTTGCACTACGTGCTTACGGAACAAGACGGACATATCTAAGAATTGGGGTCTGCTGGAACCTCTCCCTGTACCAGATAAATTATGGAGCGTGATCTCCATGGACTTCATTGTCGAGTTACCCCCATCCGAGGGGTTTACCACCATCTTTGTTATTGTGGATCGCCTATCCAAGATGGTGCACTTTGTGCCCCTAAAGGATACCCCTTCCGTTGCAGAGATTGCCTCATCTTTCGTCAAGGAAGTGGTACATGGTATCCCTGTCAACATCACGTTGGATCGTGGAGTTCAGTTTACGTCCAGATTTTGGAAATGGTTGTGTGAAGTTTTGGGCATTAAACTCTGCCTATCATCTGCTTACCACCCCCAGACTAACGGCCAAACAGAGAGAACAAATCAGACGCTGGATCAATATCTCCAATGTTTCTTTTCTTTTGCACAGGACGATTGGGCGTCTCTTTTGCCGTTAGCAGAATTCGCCTACAATAACTCAATACACTCTTCTATCAAGCAAACCCCCTTTTTTGCCAATTATGGGTTCCATCCATCTTTTTTGCCCGATGTCCCCCAAGAATTCTCAGTACCGGCAGTACAGGATCATCTGGAGTTCTGGAAAGTTAACAACCTCTTCCTGCAAGAAGCTATCTCCAAGTCCCAAATAGATGACAAGAGATTCTATGACAGGAGAAGAAGAGGTAATCTGGATCTGAAACCCGGAGAGAAGGTATGGCTATCTACCACAAATCTAAAGCTGGCCTGCCCTTCAAGGAAGCTAGGACCAAGATACATTGGCCCATTCCCTATTAAAAGAAGGATTAACGCCGTTGCTTTCGAGTTAAGCCTGCCAGAGAATTTAAGAATTCATCCGGTGTTCCATGTGTCCCTCTTGAAACGATCCGTGGCTAATCCCTTTCCTGACCGAGAATCCGAGACTCCTGCTCCTCTGTTGGTGGAAGGGAATGAGAAGTTCGAAGTGGAGGCTGTCCTGGATTGCAGGAAGAGAAGGGGCCAGACCCAGTTCCTTATTAAGTTGAAGGGCTACGGCCCTGAAGATAATTCATGGGAACCCAGCTCCGATGTGCACGCTCCATGATTGGTTCAAGCCTACCTTCACCTCCATCCTGAGAAAAAACCTTTAGTGGGCATCCGGAGGCTGCCCTTAAGGGGGAGCAATGTAAGGAAACCAGCAGAAATCGCCTGGTGCGCGCTGGTGCACATACGCACACGCACGGGAGACCACAGATGCCTGTGCGTGCTTGTGCACATACGCGCGCGACACGTGGCGTGCACGCGCAGGAGCACGCCCTAGCGCCATTTGGCACCAGTGGGCCTATTTAAAGGAGGCCCCAGCTACTGATCGGTGCTGACTGGTCTTCAGCTGTGCCCCTGTTACTCTGCACCTGTGTTATTCTGCCTGATTCCCGTTGCTGACTTTGGCTCCTGTTTACCCGGCTCTGAACTGTGGTATACCTGATCTCTGGTTCCTGATCCCGGCTTCCCATCTGACCCGCCTCTGCCTGATGTTCCGGTACCCTGCTGCCCGCCTGTTGATGAACCCGGCTTCCCATCTGACCCGTCTTTGCCTGATGTTCCGGTACCCTGCTGCCCGCCTGTTGACAAACCCAGCTATCCCTGTGACCTGGCCCTGGTGCCCAGCTTGGCCCAGCACAACTACCTGAGTGTCTGCAACTACACTCCTGTGACCAGCTGCGACTTCCTGCTCTGCAATTACAGTCCTGCGACCAGCTGTTACTTCCTGCTCTGCGACTACAGTCCTGCGACCAGCTGCGACTTCCTGCTCTGCAGTCCTGTGACCAGCTGCGACTTCCTGCTCTGCAACTACAGTCCTGCAAACAGCTGCGACTTCCTGCAGCAGGGTTCCTGGCTTCCACCTGCAGGCACTCGTGTGCCTCCTGTTTATTGGCTCCTTCTGTTTCACTCTCAGTGGGACCTGGACTGGCGATACAAGAGAGGCCAACCTCGTCAATTCAGTCTCCCTTCAGGTACGTGACAACCGTTGACTGTTTCAAGTTTATTTTTTCACTTCACTATTTGTTAACAGTGTTGCCCATAGAATGTTTTGGGCCTACCCTTACTCTCCAGCCTCTCCGATTTGCTATCCAGACCCTGCCCACACCTCCCTAAGGGGCATTGTTCTCACACTGTGTACAGTTCCCAGACCGGTCCCCTCAATGGACGCTCTGCTGTGTAGGGGGGGTAGGACGCCTCAGGGATACTGCCTCATGGGGAGGCTGGAGGCCACTTTATCAAGATGCACCATATGGACAACGTGTTACTCTTCAAAATTTTTTCATTTAGGACATGAAAGCGCTCTACACAGGGTGTCCTGTTCCGAGACGGAACACTTGCGCCTTCACTCAACCCTTAGACACCGAGGGTCTCTGAGGGCGGGATTGTCTGAGCCCAGATGGGACAGACATTACCAGTTCACTACTTTGGGGATTCGGGGGGTCTCTCCACCCGCAAACTCCGGTTCTCTCTTTCTGGAGACCTTTTCGCATCTGTTCTCTTCTCCTCCTCCCCTTCCTCCCCTCCCTCTTCCTTGTCCTCAAAAACGTGTCTAATACCAGTGTGTCTTTCAGATCAACGATAAACCTTACAAGAAACGGGAGCCCTGACTCCACCAGAACGAAGCGGAGAACTCTCCAAAGCTATCTCAGTGTCAAGACTTCTACGGGTAAGTGAGGGTAGTTCACACAGCTTTCCTCCACCTCTGCTCCATGGCTAATGGCCCAGAGGCTAAACTCCACATAGCTACCCACAATGTTCAGGGCCTCAACTCCCCAATTAAGAGGAGGAAAGTACTAGACTACAACAAACCCCTCAAGCTGGACATCCTTATGATAAAAGAAACACACTTTCCTTCCCGGTATAGCCCCAAGTTCCTCCACCCACATTTCCCTAACCTCTTCCTAGCAAACGCAGACAACAAAACCAAGGGGGTGGCAATCTTAATATCTAAAACCAGCAATTTCAATAAAATTTCTGAATATGCTGACCCAGAAGGGAGAATCATTCTGGTTAAAGGCATGCTGGGGGACCACTTGTACTCGCTAGTTTCATATTACACACCAAATAAAAGACAAACCAAATTTTTCAATTCCCTTTTGAGCACCCTCTCTTCGAGGCTAGAAGGAATGATCATCTTTGGAGGAGACTCAAATGTCGCCTTTGACCAGGGCCTAGACAAATCTAAACCCATGAGGTCGCAACTGACTCGCCCAACAAAAGAAAGTCTCAGAATAGCAAAGATACTACACGCCCACGGTTTAGTAGACACATGTAGGGAACTTAATCCCTCCAAGAGGGACTTCACCCATTATTCGCACCCTCACAATACTTACGCGAGGATAGATCATATCCTTACCCAGTTCATCCTCCTTCCGGTAGTCCTAAAAGCACACATCAGGGAAACGGCACTTTCGGACCACTCAATTGTACTCATAACAATCAAAACAGGGGCTGCAGGCTGTTCAAGAGAACAATGGAGATTTAATGAGTCTTTGCTCTCTGACCCTATCAGAGTTTCAGAAATTGAAAAAGCCCTACAAGAGTACTTTACTCTCAATAATATGGAAGGTACCACCCCAGAAATACTCTGGGCTGCACATAAAACTTTTATCAGGGGCAAGCTCATCCAGGTCTCCACCCAAGTTAAACGAGAAAGGCAGGCCGACATAACCAGCCTAGACAGAGAATATGCTGAGCTAAAGGCTCTCCACGAAAGAAATCCATCCAAGATCCATATCTCTCAAATTGACAAAGCCAGATTAGATCTCAATCTAGCACTACAACTAGGGCCGAAAAGTCCATCCGCTGGAGCGGCCATAAATATTATGCCCAGGCAGGAAAAATGGGTCCCCTTTTAGCTGCCAGATTATCCCCTCGCATCATTGTTTACACTATGCCCAAGATCAGGGTAGCAGGTCAATCCCCGCGACCAACCCAGTCAAGATACTCAATGCCTTCCAGGGATTCTACTCGAAACTATATAGCCAACCCTCCTAGACCAACGCTGCATTGATCCCTCGATTTCTGGAGGGCCTCCCCATCCTCTCCCTGAATGACACCCACAAAGAGAGGATGGAAGCACCCATCACGGAGGAGGAGGTGACGGGGGTCATCAAGAACCTCAGAAAGGGGTCAGCCCCAGGATCTGATGGCCTATCTATACCCTATTATAAATCCTTTGCGAACACCCTAACGCCGAACCTGATCAACTTCATTAACTCCAAAACCAAAGGAGACCCCCTAGATGTCCACCTTAATATGGCATTTATCACAGTCATACCCAAACCTGACAAAAATCACGAAGATGTAAGTAATTATCGCCCAATTTCCCTAATCAACAATGATATGAATGAAAAATACTCACCAAAATTCTGGCAAACAGGCTGGCATCCTTCATCAGTCAATATATACATAAAGATCAGGTGGGTTTCATACTTGGAAGACAGGGCCCGGCCCAAATTTGGCGGGCAATAGACATATCCTCGATCCTACAAACTAACTGGGAGGGGGGGTCAAACCAACAGGGATTTCTCTTTTCATTAGACCTTCAGAAGGCATTTGATATGGTTTCCTGGCCTTACATCTTCTCTCTTTTGGAGAGATGGCGGTTTGGTGATCGCTTCATGGGGCTCTTACATGCACTCTACTCACAACCGAAGGCCCATATCTGTCTACAAGGGCACTACTCCAAACCACTAGACATCATGAGAGGCACCAGACAAGGGTGTCCTTTATCCCCACTCATATTTGCCATAGCCACAGAAACCCTAGCGATAGCTGCCCGACATAATCCCGATATCAAAGGGGGGACCTGTGGGGACCAGACACATAAATGCAGACTATTTGCTGATGACATGCTCCTCTTCTTGACATCCCCCTTACTTCTCTCCCCAATTTATGTCTAAGAACTATCATGGCTAGGAAGGATCAACTCCATTAAAATGACCTTACTCCCGAAAATCCTCTATTTCTTCCGCTCCCTCCCTATACCAATCAGGACTGACCACCTACATTCTCTCCAAATCAAAATATTAAAATATACCAGGGGCAAAACGGGATATCGCATACCACAAACTACCCTATTCCTCCATAGACGCAGGGGAGGACTTGGCCTCCCTAACTTAAATAAATACTACTTAGTGGCCAGATTGGCCCAACTGTCCACGATTTATTCCAAATATGAAAAACCAGACTGGGTAACAATCGAACGGCAGGCCACTCCCAACTACACATTAGATTACCTCATGTGGTGCCCACCGAAAACTCAAACCCCCATTTTATCACCCACTTTATCCCACTCATACACCTTATGGGATAACCTGAGGCACTATCCGGCTCTGGTCTCCACAGGACACCCTCTCGCACACCTTTTCCGCAACCCCAATTTTGCACCTGGCCTGGACATTACAGCATTCAAATGGTGGCTGGACAAGGGGCTATACCAGATAGGGCACTACTTTACCCCTAGCGGGCCAATTTCCCTCAGTTTCTGTATCAAAAACTTAGAGCTTCCGGACTCGGAAAGGTTCCGCTTCAATCAAATTTCCCACTTTCTTCCTAAAATTTGGAGGGAAAAACCACTCCCTCCCAAATTCACAGAATCCAAATTGTAGTGTGGACAGGCCATGGTGCAGAGGAGGGGCATCTCCGTGATATACTCAGCCCTCACTCACCCTACTGAAAAATCTCTTACATAAAGGCTTGGGAGGCTGATTTCCAATGCAGCAGGGAGATGGAGACCTGGCATGCGGCACTCGCCAGATCCTTTAAAGGGATCCAAAACATCTCCCTCATGGAGGCTAGCATTAAAATAATAACCAGATGGTACCTAACCCCTACCAGACTAGCAGCCATTTACCCCTCAGCAAGCCCTATATGCTTCAGAGGGTGTCAACTTCTAGGCTCCATGGCCCACATATGCTGGGAATGTCCCAAGATTTGCACATTCTGGAGACAAGTCTTCAACTTGATCGACAAGGTGACTGATTGCCAGGTCCCCAGATCCCCAGAGGTAGCTATCCTCAATGCAAACGTCCCGAAGCTACCCAAGGCCTCCCAAATGCTAATCCACTTCATCCTTCTGGGAGCTAAAATCTCAATTGCTAAAGCCTGGAAACAGCCAAAACCATCCACGCAAGCAGTTAAAAGAAAGATATTGTGTATTATGACCCAAGAAAAACTATCCAGCATCCTGACTGACACATCAAAGAAATTCCAAAATGTCTGGGAGCCCTGGGCCCAGTATATGGGAATCTCCCTCATACCAGGTGTACAAGTACACACCACTCCTCTCCCCAGCCACAGGCACGTATCTCCCGCAGCCACATATTAGGCACACAGCTCCCCCCCACCTCCCTCCTCCTGCTTGAGGACTCCCACCTCCCTCCCCCCTTCTTTTTTCTATTTCATCCTATTCTTTTCTTCTCTCTGTCATCTACTTCAACTCAGGTTTCACTTAAGTTATCACTCAGTCTGAAGCCGATAAATAAAAAATAGGCTAATGCGCAAACCACTAACAGTCAATCAACTAAAAAAGGGGGTAGGCTAACCAAGAGCTGCCAGCATACAACAGTGTCCTCACACGAATGGAACCAAACAAGTAAAATAGCAAAACATATGCGGCGCTCTATAAGCCCACACTCTTTAAAACGAAATAAGCAACAAATAAAAATAAAAATAAAATTGTCACAGAAAACTCAAAAAGCTAATAGGAAGTGCAATGCGACTCCATTGGAACGCATAAACAATGCGACTAATCATACAAACCCGTAGCTCACATATGGAAATAAAGATAGTGAGAATAACATAAAGGTAAATTGAATAAAGAAATGTATATAAATAATTGCATAAATATCAAACATAAAAATAGAATGAATTCTAAAATAGTGAAGTGCTGTACACTAAAATAAAACAATGTAAATAATAAAAAGGAAGATGAATACTTGGATCTTAGAGTGCAATCCACTGAAATAAATAAATAAATAAATATGTGCAAATTTCATAAGGCTGCCAATCAAAATATAAAATCATATAATGCAATAAATATGTGCAAATTTCATT
This sequence comes from Lithobates clamitans, assembly GCA_037952925.1. Lineage (NCBI taxonomy): Eukaryota > Metazoa > Chordata > Amphibia > Anura > Ranidae > Lithobates > Lithobates clamitans. Next base: position 1,293,850 of record JBBGZY010000730.1, read on the forward strand.
GAGAATGACAATCAGAATCAATTCCTAAACGGTGATGTGCAATTCATTAAAGTCAATAAAAGTCCAAAAAAATTCCATAACAATCCGTGTACCAAAAATATGTGTGAAAAATGTCCCAATAGAATGTGAAACAAAGGAGGAATGTGTTCCAAGAATTCATGCAATAAAGTTCCTGATGGCCATAAAGGCAGATCTTCTGATCATGCATGAAAGTGCAAGTGCAGTGAGCACTAAGTACAAAACAGTGACCACAGTGGATGAGTGCCTCCAAAACGGGCTCCGGGGTGTGACACCTGTTTCCCCCAGCCTCTCACCTGAAGCAGCGGCCCCAATGGGCCAAGTCAAGCGTAGGCTGACAAGCGGTGTAGGTCTCCCCAGGCTCAGCAGCTTCCGATGGTAAACGCAGCTAATATCCAGCCAGCGATCACACTCCCCCGTTTGGTAGGTAGGCAAATCAGCAGTAAGAGAATTTAGAGAGCAGCCACATCCTGAGTAGAAAGGCCTGTCCCCTGCCTGCATGCTACAGAGAAAGAACCTTGTTCTCTGTGTGAAAGCAGTGATCTAATCTAGAAGTGAAGCAGTGAATAATCTATTATTCACATTGTTTTATTTTAGTGTATAGCACTTCACTATTTTAGAATTCATTCCATTTTTATGTTTGATATTTATGCAATTATTTATATACATTTCTTTATTCATGAATTCACCTTAATGTTATTCTCACTATCTTTATTTCCATATGTGAGCTACGGGTTTGTATGATTAGTTGCATTGTTTATGCGTTTCAGTGGAGTCGCATTGCACTTCCTTTTAGCTTTTTGAGTTTTCTATGACAATTTTATTTTTATTTTTATTTGTTGCTTATTTTGTTTTAAAGAGTGTGGGCTTATAGAGCGCCGCATATGTTTTGCTATTTTACTCAGTCTGAAGCCACCACTTGGCTGTCTCCCTCGTTTAGGGAGACTCCCAGCTAATTCAACCTCCCAGTCGGGCTAGCCCAAATTGGCATGGCGATACTTTGGGAGAGAAGGTTGATTTCCTCGTCTGGCACAGTTAGATCCCACTGGGGGTGCCGGGGGAGGAAGGAACCCAGATAATCTCGGGGCAGGGCTTTCAGTTGGACCTCAGGTTGTCTGGGACATGTAAACCAGTGGGATAGCCCTACTAAGTACTGTACGCATATTGTTGGGACAGATAATGGATGAATTTCCAGACTGAATTCTTTATACTCTCTTATGCAGGGGGCCCTCCCCCTGAGATCTGTTAAATGTATTGACATTTTTTATGTTTGTGCATATCGAAAATAAAAACATATTGAGGAATAAAAAAAATGCTCTTAAAAATCTCTTTTTAACCCTCTCGGGCAACTAGCCCATTCATTGAAAGTATTTAGGGATGTCCTCCTTAGAGATCTGGACAATTTAAAAGCTAAAAAAGCTAATATGTCAAAAGATTCACAGGAGGGTCTAGACAAATTGTGCTCACAAAAGGATCTGATTATCCATCCTGTGGATAAGGGGGGGGGGATTGTAGTTCTGAATAAGGATGATTACTTGACAGAATTAGAGAAAATAGTGTCTGATCAAGATACTTACTCAGCTCTTCGTTCTGATCCCCATATCATGTTCAAAAAGAAACTAGAAAAAATTGGTAATAGAGGTCATGTTTTAGGAATATTAAATAAAAAAGAAAAAGCCTTTTTAGTTCCGTTAGCTTTAGTTTCCGTACCCCTATTATTTACTACCTCCCTAAGATCCACAAAGACCCTGTTCATCCACCAGGTCACCCTATTATTAGTGGAATAAATTCCATTACATCCCGAGTAGGGAAATATGTAGATTATTATCTCTAGCCTCTCATTAGGTCCCTCCCCTCCTACATCAAGGATAGTAGAATATTACCTCAACGAGAGACTCAACGTTACCTCCACAACAATGAGCATTCATTAAGGAATTATTAAAGTTTGCTGCAACAAGTAATTACTTTTGGTTCAAAACTGAATTTTTCCTTCAAAATAGAGGAGTGGCGATAGGGGCTAAGTATGCCCCCAGCCTAGCAAATCTTTTTATGGGAAAGTGGGAGGAGGACGTCATCTATGCCCAAGAAAGACCTGAATTGGTCTTTTGGGCCAGGTACATTGATAACATCCTCCTCCTATGGAGTGGTTCCCGTGAATCCTTGTAAAGCTTTATGGAATCCTTAAATATCAATAATAGAGGGATTGAATTCAAATATAAAGCTCACCAACATTCAATCCATTTTTTGGATCTAAAAATTTGGGCAGAAGGGGATCAACTTTTGACCTTTACATATTTCAAACCCATCTTTATCACTAGGGACAGTTGTCATCATAAGTCCTGGCTCGATTCAGTTCCTAAGAGCCAACATTTACATTTAAGATGCAATTGTAGTAGATTGAAAGATTTTGAAACAGTGGCAGCTGTCTTAACAGACAGACTTGCCAATAAAGGATATTCAGTTGAGATTCTTGACCAGACAGTGTTGAATGCTCGGATGAGTGATAGGGATGTATTACTATTTGAGAAAACAAAGAACCATAGCGGTGAAAATAATTTCACTATGCCATTTATTAGATCTTATTCCCTTTCAGCACTATCAAATTAAAAGTTTTGTCTGTAAACATTGGCATATACTCAAAAATGACAGTGTTTTGGGCAAACGTTTGTCTGATCAACCCCAGGTAGTTTTTAGGGGAGTTCCTTCACTGAGAGACATCATGACTCCTGGTGTGTGTGTTCCGCCAAACATCAAACCGATGTTCTTTCAGAGCATGGTAGGATTTTATAAGTGTAAAAAGTGTGCTGTGTGTTATATTAATGGAGTAAGTAATAAATAGACTACCCATTTCAGCTCACATCTTAGGCCTTTAAAATGAAAATCTTAATTACATGTTCTACTCCTAATGTAGTATACCTCCTCACGTGCCCTTGTGGGTTTCAGTACACTGGGTGCACTGTACAGGTCAGGTTAAATGAGCACATAGGCAATATAAATAGAGGCTTTAAGGGCCATCCGGTGTCCAGACACTATCTATAAGTGCATGATAAAAATTTGACTTGGACTTGTTTCTTGGGAATAGATAAGCTTAAATTGCATTGGAGGGGGGATTGAAGAGAAGAGACATTTCTAAACTTGAGATGCGTTGGATTTACAGAGTTAAATGTCTCAGACTTTTTGATTTAAATGCTGACATGGAACTAAATGCATTTGTAGACAATGCTTGAATTACTAATATATACACCTTCCACTTGGCTCTCTTTTAGTGGTCATCGATGTGGGAGCTCTCTATAATTCCATCCCCCACTACCTTGGTCTTTCTGCTGTAAAACATGTCATAACCCAATCCCATAAGGATGATCGCAAATTTAATACACTCATAATAGAAGTACTTGATTACATTTTATAACAAAATGTTTTTTCTTTTGATGGGTCTCACTACCTCCAGGTACAGGGTGTGGTGATGGGGACTTGCTGTGCCCCATCTTACGCCAACCTGTACCTGGGGGAATGGGAACACTCACTTTTACTCATCGATGATTGGGCATCTTTCACTATCCATGTTGTGTCATGGTTGTCATATCAATGATATTTTGATGATATGGGATGGCACACTTGAGGCTCTGCACACTTTTGTTCGTATCATGAATAACAATGCTTCCAACCTACAACTTTACCATGAATTTCAGCGATACATAAATTACCTTCCTAGATGTAACTATTTCCAAACTGCAGGATGGGTCCCTTTCCAGTGGCTTATATCGTAAGCCGACTGCTGGAAACACCATCATGCATGCATCTAGCTCACATCCTCAATCACTGATAGTATCAATTTCTTACAGTCAATACTTGAGGTTAAGGAGGAACTCTTCTACTGCCGAAGAATTTTGTCGTGAGGCAAATTCCCTCTGAGACAGATTCCTCGAGCAAGGTTACTCTCCGACATGTCTCAAAAAGGCCTTTCGACGAGCACATGGACAGTTACGACAGGACCTGCTTTTTTCCCACAAAAAACGAGACACCAACACACAAACTACTCGTTTAATCACTACCTACAATAAACAACATAAAGCTCTTCAAAAGATAATGTACAAAAGGGGGCACACCATCTGAGCCCACTTTCTTGGGGCGGCGGCCACCCAGCTCTGGTTAATGGTAAAGATACAGGTTAGCTGTATAGGTTTGGAGTGTTTAGGTTAATGGGTGTACTGTCTCTTTAAATATATGCATTAGATTTTAGGTGGTCCAATTGGAATCCAGGGAATGTTCTGGAAGTCCCTGGGGAGGTGATAAAAGGGGCTGCTGAGGGTCTCTACTTCCTCTTGCAGTGATCGGACCTACTGGAGAAGAAGCTGCATACCTGCAGGAGAAGCTGGAAGAAGCTGCGGTCACTCAGAGCTATTCTCTCTCCCTCTGTCCCGAGGTGCAGTAGCTGCTGAGGATAGAAGACCTTGTTTGTGCCTTTGCAGAAAGAGCCGAGAGCCAGGGCGGGGGAAGAGTGGATGCACCGCTGCCTGGCGCTGACTGACACAGGGGGCGGCCAGCATGGTGCGGTCAGAGCGGGGGAGGTTTGGGCACAGCCAGTTCAGCCCTCCCCTCAGAGGAGGTTAAGGTGGAGCATGCCCCCGGAGCATCTTGCGGCCGGGGGAGGTGAAGAAGAGACCGCTGGGCAGGTGGGAGGAGAAGAGCGGGGCGGCAGTGCCCATGAGACAGACGGGACAGGAGAGGCAGACCTGCTCACAGTCGCCAGCCAGGAGGAGAGGCAGAGGATACACAGCACCACGAGGGGAATGGCGGGAGAGGATGGGGCCACCAGCGCCTGCTAGCAGTACACAAGTGACATCTATCCCATAGCTGTCAGCTCCTCAGAGTGACCTGGTCCCGTGTGCACTTTTTCACAGGCTGCAGCCAAGCATCAGTGTTCCAGCTGCGGAGGCGTCATCAGCTGTGCAGGGTAAGTTGTACATGTAAATACAGGCATGAGTGGTCTTTTTGTGCAGGGCTCCATCCTGTGGTGAGATGTTTTAAGAAAACAGCTGGTTCTGGGGTCCTGTCTCAGCGCAATATTTTTCCCAAAAGCCTGCACGCCAGTGAGGCTAGAAAACATGCGCCCTTGGCTGGATCTATAGTCAAACAGGGAGAAGGCGCATTTACTAATTGAGGGATTTTCCGTCGGTTTTCCTCTTCCTTCTTTTTTGGGCTCTGGGTGCACTATTGTGGATAACCTGAAGTCAGTTGGTCAGTTTCCAGAGGTGGTGAGGGAAAAAGTTTTTAAGGAGATCACAGAGGGTCGCATAGCGGGCCCGTTTCAATTTTCCCCGTTCAGAGATTTCCGCATCTCTCCACTAGGGTTGGTCCCCAAGAGGGAACCAAATTTGTTCCACCTAATACAGCATCTTTCCTTTCCGAAGGGCAGATCATTGAATGACGAGATTGACGAGTCGCTGTGTTCAGTCGCTTATGCAACTTTTGAGGAAGCAATTGTAAAAGTTAAAGCATGTGGCCGGGGGGCCTTGTTGGCTAAAGTTGACATGAAGTCGGCTTTCAAGCTTTTGCCGATCTCACCGGTGGCTTTCAGTTCTTTGGGTTTTTATTTTGACGGGTTTTATTTTTTTGACAAATGTCTTCCTAGGGGATGTTCTTTGTCCTGTACATATTTTGAAACTTTTTCTACCTTTATTCATTGGGTTTTGTGTTTTGTGGCTGATCGGGACTCTGTAGCACACTACTTGGATGATTTTTTATTTATCGGCACACTGAACTCTGACATTTGTTCTCGGCTTTTACGGTTTTTACGGAACATTTTGGGGTTCCTCTGGTCGATGAGAAGACTTGTTATCCCGCGACTTCCGTGGAGTTTTTAGGTATTTTGATTGATACAGAGGCAGAAGAGTTTAGTTTGCCGCAGGCTAAGATTGACAAGATGAGGAACCTTATTGCAGTTTTCTTGCGGAGACGTAAGGTGTTATTGAAGGAGATGCAGTTGCTATTGGGTCTCCTGGCTTTTGCCTGTAAAATCATGCCGGTGGGGAGGATTTTCTCACGGCGCCTGTACCTGGCAACCTCAGGTTTGAAATCTCCGTTTGCTCACATCCGCTCGATGGCTTCCCTCAAGGATGACTTAGTGGTGTGGGCTGAATTTTTAGCGTAATTTAACAGGCGGTCCTTTTTTCAGTCTGATTTTATTTTTGCTCCTGATTTTCATTTGGTCACTGATGTAACCAATATATTAATTAATATTATATCTGTGTATTAATTTGTCTAGTCCGTATAATTAGTTAGTCTATTAAACTCTGAGCACCTGTTATTGTTAATATCACAATAATACCAGGTTAGCTATGAAACCAAACACACGATGCTGCTAGTAAAACAATATCTTATTTATTTCCCAAGGAATTAGGAAACTAACATAAAAGTATTAAAAGGGTATTACAATGTTACATAGCTTGCAATCAGAACACAATATACTAAACAGCATATCTCTACAACATATAACAACAATCAAACATGTAATACAAGAATATACTTATCACATCCTTGGCTGGTCAGTCTCAAAATGTTGAAAAGCGATAGCTCAATGCTGCATGGAGTTTAGGCTGAAACCAGCACCCAGAGCAAGGCCTCAAGGTGGCCGAGCCACATGAGGCTTGCACAGACCAACATCAGCAGAGAGAGAGAGCAAGGGCAGAGAGACAGAATTGCCTGTGTGTGTGCTCTTTTCATTCAAACATACTTGTCTACTCGTAGCCACCCCATTTGCATTCCATCCAATAGAAATCGCTGAGAGGTAATCCTTCAAATGTCTGCCCATTCTTCAGGAAACATGCTGTATTGTCCACAAGGATCAGCATCTCTATTAGCCCTAGGCCGTCTTAGCTTTCTCTTATTCTCTTTGAAGCCTGTAATCACACACATCACAGCAGGTGGGCTAGAGACAAGCCCTTTTGCTATGCAGATTCTGTTTGGGGCCACATTCCTCTGTACTTTTTAAAACTGTGGGACTGCAAGTGTCAGCATGTCTGATCTCGGTTGTAAGAACAGATGTGTGGAAACTTTAGACATATAACATTAGACGCATATCACCCTTCCTCAGACACAGCTCCCATTGAACAGTCCATAAATGTTTTCTCCCCAACATGTGTTTCCAAGCCAGTACCTATAGAACAGTCCTTAACTGTCTTAATGTGTTTTGGTTTTCAACATGTGCAGAAACAGCTCCTATGGAACGGTCCATAATGGTCTCACCATGTTGCGCTTCTCAACATATGCTTCAGAAACAGCTCCTATGCAATAGCCCATAAGTGTCCTAATGTGCTGTGTTTCCCAACACATGCCGCTTTGCTACTGGGTGACACACCAACATCATTCTTCCGTGACAGCTTCCATGTCACCATTCTGTATCTTCTTCTTTCTGACATCTTCATGAAGGGGTATAATACAGGCAAGGGGTGTCCATACACTCACCATTCACCAGCACACACTCAGAGCAGCATCTTAACCAGCTTTCAGATATAGAGTCTCGAGGAGGGCCTTTCGCCCATGTTACGAGCCTAAAATCCACCTTCATCCCACTATACCATGACATGAATCAACCCATCACCATAATATATACATATGTGTCCCATCCTATTATGCATCCCGCTCCCAACCTCCTATAACTCCTCTCTGTAGATACGGGTCAGGATTAGGCAGTCTTGCTCACAATGGCCTTTCCTACCTCACTTTTGGCATGTCAGCAGTATTGCAGGGCTCTGATTTGGCAGCAAAGTCTCTAACTTGTACACAGAGACCCTAACGTCAATTCGTCTCTCAACTTGCATAGATAACTGGGCGACCCTTCTATATAAATATCAAGTCTAACAACACATATAAATCTGCAACAATGACAAAACCCACACAATTCCATCACTGTGCCTGGATTTAAGACACCATGCCCAGGGTATACCATGCACCTCTACCTATGGTTAGTTTCAAGGAACCCTCTAGTTCCATGACTAACGTTACATCGGTATTCTTTAGGACAAAGAAACAAACTCGTCTATGTCCCAAATAATACTCAGGTGCTTCCTTCCCAGCAATGATCTCTTCATCCAGAACCCAGAGTGAAATATCTTCCCAACAATTTTTGTTCACCACCATGTATTGACCTGACCTACAAAGGACGTCATGGTCATGCTTCTGACCAAGGGAAGTATCAACCTGCCTCCAGCTCCCATACTCTCTGATCACATGTGGGTAATTTAGCCTCAAATGCAACAAGATAGAATCCCCAGTCAATAAGCAGATTGATGCCACCAAATATACAGACCGAGTCTGCACTTCTGTATATGGGATCATACAGCATAACACCTTTTACAATCCAAACTAGTACAGCCCATCCAGGCATTCGACCACCGCTTTGGTGGTGACATGTTTTGGCAAAGTCTTACTGACCGGTGATGCTAACTCATCAGGCCACTGCACCTCATACAGAGACTGTACAATCAGCTCAATGCTGGTTGATACTTCCGCCTGCCACTGCGTGCACGCCAGAGCCAATGACAGATTTCTGTCCTATACCATCACATTCTCTACCAAACTCTCAACACGATTGAGAAAATCTGGAGCCACTTTACCCTGGGTATTTATGTGACTTTGTTGAATGTTATCAAGGATGTCACCAATCTCTCTGAGTAACAAAGCCCCGCTTATTCTCTGAAGCTATGGTTGCGAGTTTGTTCCTTAGGAGGCCGATGTCCACTCCATTAACAACACCCATCCCAGCTCCCATTCCCCCAATATAGTGCTGAATACATCCCTCCTCTTCCGGTTACTCCTCAGACATACGTGTCCTGCATGAACCTCATTCTGTGTCCGCACTGGGAGCAAGTCACTGGTACAATGACCACACTTGATTCAGTGTATACTCAGCACATATAGGGTAATAGGTTTTTATCAACCACTGTGAGATGTTGCAGCGCCATGTGGTGAAGGCATATTGTACCCTGGTAGCCAGCGCTTGTTCCCTTTATCTAATGGAGCATACTCCTGTGTATATTTACTGGCATTACCTGTGCAGGGTTTCAACCTCCCAGGTGAGACATCAGTCAGGCGTATCTCCCCCATGTCCAGTTCTGGTGTCCCGCATGTCCAATAACCAAGAGCTTCTCTATAGGACTGCTAGGATTGAGACACCACCCCTACGAGGAAGTTTTCATCCTATTGATGTGTCACATGGCACGTTCTAGTCTGGCCAACCGACACCTTATTATGTATAAGTGCCAGCCTCCTGGGTACCTGCACCATATTAACTCTGTTACGTCAATACATGTCATACATTAAAAAACTTTTCTTTTTTCAATTCCCTCCCTTAAACCAAAAAACTATTTTACATTTCATGTTCTGACAGATTGGATATGTTAAATTCCTTCCCCAACCTCCAACCCATCGCACATGTATTAACAGCACATTTGCATTCATCAGGGGAGACTCCAGCAAAAATGTTTCACAAGTCTTGTTGATAGGCACAGTCCTTCAGATTCAGCATTAGCCCTAAATTGTCCATAAGCAAAAACAAGTATTAAACTGAATCTTTTCATTTGTCCCTTCTCTCCTGATGTGTATCAGAACAAATTTGCAGTGTGGTATGGCACAGACAAACTGCCAACCAGATGAACATCTGTCATCCATGTTCCAGAGACCTCTCCAATCTCGCTCCACCAGGACTCTGGAAGTGAAACACAAGAGCAGAATCAAATTCTTATCTATAATATCTGCTCGCTTGCTACGTTTATTTATAGTTCCTTCCTTGGAACCCAGGAACTTAGTATTCCTGGCTTATGCAACTCTGACCAAACTATCAAAACAAACATGACCTCTTTAGACTGAACCCACTCTAAAATGGATCCCCATGGTATGATCAAAAATGTAAAAACAAAACAAACGTCAATGTTGACTCTAATGCCCCGTACACACGGTCGGATTTTCCGATGGAAAATGTCCGATCGGAGCGTGTTGTCGGAAATTCTGACCGTGTGTGGGCTCCATTGGACATTTTCCATCGGATTTTCCGACACACAAAGTTGGAGAGCAGGAGATAAAATTTTCCGACAACAAAATCCGTTGTCGGAAATTCCGATCGTGTGTACACAAAACCGACGGACAAAGTGCCACGCATGCTCAGAATAAATAAAGAGATGAAAGCTATTGGCCACTGCCCCGTTTATAGTCCCGACGTACGTGTTTTACGTCACCGCGTTCAGAACGATCGGATTTTCCGACAACTTTGTGTGACCGTGTGTATGCAAGACAAGTTTGAGCCAACATCCGTCGGAAAAAATCCTAGGATTTTGTTGTCGGAATGTCCGAACAAAGTCCGACCGTGTGTACGGGGCATAAAAGATTCTCAATTTAAACACTAAAAAAAAATCAATGCATTTATCTATCTTTACGATTTATGCACTAGCTCCCCTTTCAGGTGGACAAAGGCTAAACCTTTTGGAAGTCTTTCCATCTAAATGAACATAAAAACAAATAACAAAAACTAGAACTTCAGCGGCTAGAATGGCTTCCTACCAGCTCTTGTCTTAAATAAACAAAATGTATTGAGCTGGAGGACATATTCCCATGACCATCAATTCAGCTGCTAATTGACGGAATAGCCAATTACCCCCCTTTCAGGTGGACTAAACAATAATTTTTCCACCTGAACAAAACAAAAATAAAATAGATGACTAAACAAATACCAAAAATAAAAAAATAATTTTAAAAAAATTAATAACAAAAAAATTTTAAATTCTGGCCATTTTCACACAAAAACAACATGACAAGACAACCACCATAAAACACTGACAAACACTCAACTTAACTAAAGACATCCATGGATTTTCCTCCTGAGAAGAGTAAGTGCTCATTTCCATCTGAAAGACAATTAGTTAAATTAATTAAAAAACATCTGTACCTCATCACAACATTTGTAACTTCACTTGTAACTCTTGAATCCATTAATGCCGACTATTGTTTATCTTATTATTTCATTGTTTGCAAACAATTACTAATTAATGAGCCCATTGTACCATATGGTAATTGATTATGCCTTTATAATAACCTAACCCCTGTTTTGCTAAATTTGCCCCATGTTGTTCTCACTTTGAAGGATCTGCAAACAAAACACAGACAAGGTCTCTGAAAAAGGAACACAAAGACAGTGATTACACACAATTATCATGACAATGGACTTTTTGCGTCCCCCAAGCCTTTTCCCCTTAATTGCAAAGCTAAGGGAACAATTGCCATATTTTATTTAAACATGAAGTTCACATCTAAACCTTATTTATAGCAAGGAAACCTTGACCAGAAAATTCTTGGCATCCATACAGCTCACTAAGTGTTGCTAACATTGTTTTCCCCCAGTGTTACATTTAAATAACCATGTGGCTACCTCCATTTTGACTTTACGTAACTGTTCTACATACTGATGATTTTCAGTTTGTAGTCTCCGCATTTGGGTCTTAAAAGGTAAATGGGTTTGATTACTATGGCCTCCATGCTTTGGGTTGCTACTCCATCGGGCAGAATACACTTCATAATGCCTTGGGGTCGTTTTGGGGTACTGCGATCTTCTTTTGATATCATTATTCGCCGCCCAACAATACTTAGCAATGTGACCCCCCCCCCTTTACACAAAAAAACATTTGAGGGCTGGTCTCTCTGTATAGGCCCTTCTTTGAGCATATGGCGTTGGAAACTCACATTTCTGGACATTATTACTATAATTACTATGCTTGGAATAACCAAACTTTACATTTTCATCGTCTGAGGAGTCATCAGAAGTTTCCATTGTTTCAACTCCTGAACCAATTTCAAGCAGTTATCGCACTTTTATTTACATCTCCACCATTGATCTCTGTCATAGCAACATCACTTGCAGCAATAAGAGCGTCTGTTTTTTTTGCACGTTGTCTCACTTCTATCTTTGCTGAGCACTGCGCCTGTGTAGAGGGTACCTCCACCATTGCACATTCGGCTTTTGCATGTTTGAATAACTCCATTATGGCTGCCTGTGCACCCTGTAACTCCTCCCTAAGCAGTATGATAACACGCAAATTCTCAGCCTCTCTCTTTCCTAAAGATGCAATACATTGTTCCTTCAACATACATGTTTTCTCTAACTCATTTAATCTCTGTTCCAATATACATTTCTCAGTCACTAATTGTTGAATGTGATCAGCAACATTTGCATCTGCTTTTGCAACCATTGCCAATATACAGTATTCTCTGTTACACTTTGTACCTGTTCAAATAATTGTTTACTCTCACTATACCCTTCTAATTCTTTTTGTTCCGCAATATCTTTTATCTTCAACAACATGCATATAATATTGGCCATTTTTTGCTTCTTGCCTTTTTTGGAAGACTTTTTATACTTTATGGCATCATTATGAGCATTGCATTGTTTTAATAGATCATTGTATTGGTGTGTTAACGCATTCTTTTGTATAGAATCAAAACTAACACAGCCATACTTGTTAACAAAGACTTCAATGGCTTCCATTGATATGCTAATTTGCACCTCCCCTGAAGCTCATCTAACCTGTTTTTACAACAGTTGCTTAGAATGCATACAGACACACAGACAGAAACAAAACACACAGATAAAAGCTGTTTAAAAGCTATCTTTTTACCTATAGTCCCACAACCAAAAAAAACCCAAAAAACAGATACCAAGCCGTTTAAAAACAAATTAGTTCCCTGTAGTTCTACAGCCTACAAGACACAAGGCACACTCTTAGTCAATGCCTTACTATATTACCACTGATTTTTAAACCCCTTAGATCGCAGGCCACATTGAATTTCTATTGGAACAGAGAGCTATTTCACACTCACGTGGGGAAAAATAAACTAGTAATAAAATAAAAAAATAAAAATCTATATTTCTCCCACTTTTTCCTCAAAGATGTGTGGTTTATCCTGTCAATCTGCAGGCTACATCAGAACCAGGGATGATCAATCCCTCACTCACCAGCACCTTTGACTGGTTACAGGCCTAAAGCACATTAACAATACAAACGTTTAACATATATACATATATCAGCCAAAGGAATATTAGGGGATAAATAGGGAAAAACGGCGCTACCCAAAAGACCTGTTTGGCTCAGCCTATACAGGGAACGTTGTATAAACGTAATTTTATATATATCACAAGATTTCAAACCAATATGGGTGAAAGGGTGCTGTAATTAAATGGAAAACGAAAAATGTTGCAGAGTCACACTCCATTGGCTAAAGTACATATGTGTGGGTCAGTATATAATCGCATACAGAGATAATCAGAAAAGACTCTGTATGTGCTAAAATATCATATGCTTTTCATAGGACAGTGTAGTTTTACCCATCACAACACACATTCAGCACTTAGTACAAAATAAAGACATCTTGTTTATAGCGACAAAAATGCATGAAACATGCGTGGATCCACTTATGTTGGTTCCTATGGATGAACCAAGTATATAGGCCAAGTGTTTACAGGTTGCTGCCTCCCTTAAACAGAGACACTCCCTAGGAATGTCCTGCAGAAATAAGAAATATTAGGGAATAAATAGGGAAAAACGGCGCTACCCGAGAGACCTGTTTGGCTCAGCCTATACAGGGAACGTAGTATAAACGTAATTTTATATATATCACAAGAGTTCAAACCAATATGGGTGAAAGGGTGAGGTAATTAAATGGAAAACGGAAAATGTTGCAGAGTCACACTCAATTGGCTAAAGTACATATCTGTGGGTCAGTATATAATCGCATACAGAGATAATCAGAAAAGACTCTGTATGTGCTACAATATCATATGCTTTTCATAGGACAGTGTAGTTTTACCCATCACAACACACATTCAGCACTTAGTATAAAATAAAGACATCTAGTTTATAGCGACAAAAATGCATGAAACATGCGTGGATCCACTTATGTTGGTTCCTATGGGGAAAAGGATTCCATATACAATATCGCAACAGTATCTCTATGTCTCAGTGCACATATAGTTCATATGTTGTAGCAATTGCACAAATGTGTAATAGTCTCATGTATTTCATGCGGCAATCAGACTTGATATTATCCCCAAAGTAACTTGGTGTGTACAGGGTAGGATGGTGACTTCTGTGATCCCCCTCAGATTGCTCACTCACCAGATGTCGGAACCCCTACAGGGGTATCAGGCCTGTAATGCTGCACGGAAGACTGCTACTGCTGCGATGCTTCAGATGGCTCCAATGATCATGCTGCAATTAGCCCTCATATCAGGGAAAGAAAAAGGCTTCCATAGTATAATATAGTCCCAAAAAGTATTTATTTAAAAAGTAGTATAAAAGACAAAAAAATATAAAACAAAAATAAAAATAAAAAAAGTTGCAAACATCCAACAGGTCCCGTTCGTTCACTCCCCCTTGGCCACTGGGGAGGGATATCACTCAAAAGTGGGTTTCGTTGGTGTTTGGTTGTTCAGTCACTGTTCAGTCACTGAAACCCAAGCAGGTACAAGTGGGGGAAGTAGCGATCAGCTGGAGATGTATTCCTCCCACTGTGCTGCCAGGAAGTGATGTGTAGGCGCTGGTCCGTCGTGCGCGCTTCGTTCTCTAACGTCTTCAGCGGTGGTACCACGCAACTGCAGATTACAGGTATATGTGCAGAGGGATCGTTCACTATACCCCACCCCTCTAGAGCGTCACACCCATTCAATGCTTGTCATTCCAATGTCTGGGAGGGGGAAGGGCGGACCAAGAAGTTACCATGGAGGGGGAAGTGAATTCGTCCCAGTGCAACCATATACATGGTAATGTGGGGGAGGCATAGAAACTACCAGTCCCAGCATTCCCAGGGTCAGTCATACTGTTATATGCAGGTAAAAAAGGGAGGGGTAGGCATAGTAGATTAGAAGAGGTGATAAAGTTAATGATGGAAAGGTCCCCAGTGATCATGGGTGGTAAAGCTTAGGTGCTGTTTTACATATCAATAATCATATGGATTTAAAGCCATAAAAATATGTTACTATTTGTGGTAACACAACATATCTACTTCCACACAAGATATGTTAGAGCAAATACAAGGTCACTGGATACATATTTGAATATAAAAATACAAATATATACAAAATTATAACAAATTATAACAAATATGAAAAACCTGTTGCATAGGGTCTGACTTTAGCCCGTAATGTGTAGCAAATGTAGCCTTGTATAACTGTCAGCCCTATTACATGTTCTAGTGTGTGAAGGAATAGAGATGAGAGTCTTTTTTTCGTATGTGGTTTACAAAATCGTGCTAAGGACATTATAGACCAATGAGAAGTGCATATATATGCTACTGTATATACGTGCACATATATCTATCAATCTACATAACAGTAAGAAAACTGCAATAAGCACAATCGATATGTGTAACCATATGTGAAGTGGTGTAGTGAGGGGTATGGTTAAAAAGATAACCTAGTTAGTGCTGTGAAAGGTGTGGTATGTAACTACCCTAATTAGGGAGTGACTGTGTATGATGAACAATCATACTTGTGTGTGCATAATGTGTGTGTGTTATTATACCGAAAGTTACTTATTTACCGGTTCTTATGTATATGTGTTGTAAGTACGTTTCAGGACAGCGTGAAGGTGAGTAATTAATAGTGAAAACATGTTGATGTTTTGTATTACTCCATGCATCAACGTGATAGGTTTATCTGGGAAGAAGTGAAGTGTAGCTGTGTCATGAAGTGTGTGGAGGTAGGTCATCCCCACCACTCAGATAAGAATAGCATGTTAATATCCTCCAGAGGTCAGAATGTAAATATAAAATGATCAGGATAGTACATATGTAACCTGGGTACCCTTTTCCTGGTGACTTAGTATCAGGAAGTAGAGAGTACAAAGGCCAGACTATGGGTTGAGGGTGAGACCAAGGGGACTATGTCCATACCTTAGAGTACCCGAAATGGGGAACACTTGAAAACATACTAAGGATTGGCAATGAAACAGTTAAGGTCTATATCTAGGTTGAGGCCCCTGGGGGCCAGGGACCCCAACCTATATATCCATGCTGTTTCGTTTTGCGAGATTAGGGTAGTCATGTTACCGCCCCTCCAGTGCTGCCAAATGGAGTAAATACCATAAAATATCAGGCCCAATGGGTCCCTATTATGTACCTGATCAAAATGCCGTGATAAGTTGTGCTTAGGGAAGCCCTTCTTGATATTTTTAATGTGCTGCCTTATCCTAACATAAAGGGGCCTTGTGGTTCTACCCACATACTGGAGGTGGCAAGGGCATTCTATAACGTATGTTACATAAGTACTGTGGCAAGTGATCAGATTTCTTATCTTGTATTCTTTCTGGTCGACCCTGGACTTAAATGTGTCTTTTTTGCGGGGCTGTTTTTTACTAACCCTGCAGGGTAAGCATTTTTGACATTTGTAAATCCCTCTAAGGTTTGGAAAAATCTGTATCTGTTTAGGGGGATTGATGACATGGTGGACCAGATGATCACGGAGGGTAGGAGCTTTCCTGTAGATGAATTTTGGTTTATTAGGAAGTATTTTGGTTAGTACTCTATCTTCCTTAAGGATCGGCCAATATTTTCTAAAGATATGTTCCAGATTTCTGTATTGATTATTATAACCCGTTATGAATGCTATGTCCATTGATTTATCTTTATTTTGGTTCTTCCTGAGCAGTTGGTGTCTGTCCATACCTGCTATTTCCATTTTTGTCTGTATCAGCTTTTCCACATCATAGCCTTTTTCATGGAATTGTGCTATCAACCTGTCTGCTTGTGTTAAGAAGTCCTCCATGATGTTGCAATTTCTGCGTAGTCTTAACATTTGGCCTTTCGGAATATTTTGTTTCCATTGTGGGTGGTGGCAGCTGGTAGTGGGTATGTACCCATTTTTATCTGTAGCTTTAAAATAGGTTTTGGTGTATAGCCTATCTCCATTTTTGAAGATTTCCAGATCTAGATATTCAATTTTTTCCTGGCTCCATTTCCCTGTAAAGGTGAGCCCATACTTATTGGCATCCAAGTTTTTAAAGAATTCTTCCAGATCTTCAGGTGTACCATTCCAAACGATAATGAGGTCGTCGATATACCTCCGATAGAATTTGAGTTGGGGAATATTTCTTCCGTACTGATATTCCTCCTCCCACATATTCATAAGCAAATTTGCAACACTAGGTGCATACCGTGCCCCCATTGCAACTCCTTTTTGCTGGACGTAATAGCTGTGATTGTGCCAGAAATAGTTGTAGCTCATAGCCATCTCCAAGCCTTCCAGTATGTAATCAATTTGTGCTTGCCTCATATTGGTTTGTTCATGCAGAGCTTTCTGTACTCCCAGTAATCCGTCGTTTTGTACGATACTGGTGTAGAGAGAGTTTACATCAACCGTGGCTAGTATGTAATTCTGGACTCCGTCCAGTTCTTGCAGATCCTGTAGGAGTTGTGAGCTGTCACGTAAATATGATTTGCCTGTACATACCAATGGTTTTAAAAATATGTCTAAATATTCTCCTAGCCTCGAAAAAATGGAATTTATCCCACTGACAATGGGTCTTCCAGGGGGCTTTACCAGCCTTTTGTGAATTTTTGGGGTGTAGTAGATTATCGGGGTCTTCATGGAGTTAGACACTAGGTATTCTGCCTCTAAGGTATTTAATATTCTGATGTTCTTGCCTTTCTTCACATAGGCCTTCAATCTTTTTTGATACATCTTCTTAGGGTTCCCTTTTAACTTTTTGTAAGTATTTTCCACTGATAACAGATTCTCCATTTCTTCTTCATAGTCATCCTTGTTGAGGATAACCAATCCTCCCCCCTTATCTGCTGGACGGATGACAACTTGTTTATTTTTACTTAGTGTGTTAATAATTTTCCAAATGCTTTTAGCTTTGTGATTGCTTCTTTTATCAAGCTTCTCTAAATCTTCTTCCACAATTTTTTGAAGGCTGTCATACATTGGTTGCCCGGAGTGTTTGGGTTGTAGATAGACTTGTTTTTAAGTTGGGTGTGTACATATAATGACTCCTCCTTAGGTCGCGGATTTTCATTAAGTGCAAAATGTTTTTTAAGGTTAAGCTTACGCATAAATTTTTGCAGATCAATATAGGCTTCAAATTTGTTCAGAGATTTCTCTGGTGCATACTTCAATCCTAAATCAAGGACTTTCATCTCTTCATCGGTAAATTGGGCAGAACTTAAATTAAAAATTCCCTTGCCTAATACTCCCTTCTTCTTTTTCTTTCTTCCCCCTCTGGTTCCTCTAGTCTGTTTTCTCTTTCCATAGGTCTTTGAGTTGTTCCTGTATTCCTTCCTAGTTGGTAGTTCCCAATTCTCCCAGGGGTTCCGTATGTTCTCCTCCCTGGGTACTCTCCACGTTGGTGATCTTCCCTTGGGTGCTCGTGTTCTCCCCTGTTTCCATTTCTTCCTCTCCACATTCGATTTCTGTAGGGGACGTGGGCTTTCCACCTTCCTGGTGGTTGGTCTTTGCGACCTCGCCTGGGAAAACCCCTCTGCTCTGCATAATAACTCCTTTCTGGAATTTCTTCATAATCCCCATAATCTCTCCCATTGGGGGGGGTAATCTCGCTCCATTAGTGTTGAATATCTATTGTACGTGGGCACATTATAACTGGGTGTATGTGAAATTCCATGTTCATTAATAGGTTGATGGTAGGTTCTTCTTTTCTCCCACCTCTTTGGAGGTCGATTAGGTGTTCTATATGCTACGGGATTCGTAGGCCTAGAATTAGTTCTAATCCTGGGTTGTGGGGTGTTGAAGATTGGTTCATCCAAGGATATATCTGAAGAGGCATCCCCATCTTCCATTATGTTATCCATTGGTATATCTTCCACCTCTAGTTGGGCGATTTGCCATTTGTAAACTTTCATATTGTTGTAATCTGCCAAGTCTCATTTATATTTCTTTAATTTCTTTGTCTGTATGCTAATATCATACTTTTTAAGGATATCTTGAAGCTCCTTTTCCTTATCTTTGTATTCCCTCTGATTTACAAAAGGTAGTAATTGATTTTTAATTTCAGCTAGGTGTGTTTCAACCCCTTTTAATTTGAATTGTCTTCTTTTAATGATCTTATGTAGTAGTTCGTTTTCACATCCATTACAAAAGGAGTACCATTCCTCCATGAGTTCTGGATCCTCAATGCCATCATTCGGGTTAATATCCCACCTGAGTCTCCTCGGTGCCATTTTAGCATTGATGTAGTTTTCTAGTGTGGCTATGTCCCACCACACTCTTAATTGTTTTTCCATGGTATGTCTCAACTGCTTCATTAAGTCTTGCATATCTTGGGTATGACTAACTAGTTCTTGATTGAATGGACCTGCTAGGTCAATATTTCTATTGCCCATATATCCAAATATATCCATAGCAGCAATTTAAAAGCACACACTAAAAGTGTGGCCAATGGTATAAGTGAAGTTGAAAAAAATCGCGCTTAGGACAAGTATATAGGCCAAGTGTTTACAGGTTGCTGCCTCCCTTAAACAGAGACACTCCCTAGGAATGTCCTGCAGAAATAAGAAATATTAGGGGATAAATAGGGAAAAACGGCGCTACCCGAAAGACCTGTTTGGCTCAGCCTATACAGGGAACGTTGTATAAACGTAATTTTATATATATCACAAGATTTCAGCAGCACTGGAGGGGCGGTAACATGACTACCCTAATCTCGCAAAACGAAACAGCATGGATATATAGGTTGGGGTCCCTGGCCCCCAGGGGCCTCAACCTAGATATAGACCTTAACTGTTTCATTGCCAATCCTTAGTATGTTTTCAAGTGTTCCCCATTTCGGGTACTCTAAGGTATGGACATAGACCCCTTGGTCTCACCCTCAACCCATAGTCTGGCCTTTGTACTCTCTACTTCCTGATACTAAGTCACCAGGAAAAGGGTACCCAGGTTACATATGTACTATCCTGATCATTTTATATTTACATTCTGACCTCTGGAGGATATTAACATGCTATTCTTATCTGAGTGGTGGGGATGACCTACCTCCACACACTTTATGACACAGCTACACTTCACTTCTTCCCAGATAAACCTATCATGTTGATGCATGGAGTAATACAAAACATCAACATGTTTTCACTATTAATTACTCACCTTCACGCTGTCCTGAAACGTACTTACAACACATATACATAAGAACCGGTAAATAAGTAACTTTCGGTATAATAACACACACACATTATGCACACACAAGTATGATTGTTCATCATACACAGTCATTCCCTAATTAGGGTAGTTACATACCACACCTTTCACAGCACTAACTAGGTTATCTTTTTAACCATACCCCTCACTACACCACTTCACATATGGTTACACATATCGATTGTGCTTATTGCAGTTTTCTTACTGTTATGTAGATTGATAGATACATGTGCACGTATATACAGTAGCATATATATGCACTTCTCGTTGGTCTATAATGTCCTTAGCACGATTTTGTAAACCACACACGAAAAAAAGACTCTCATCTCTATTCGTTCACACACTAGAACATGTAATAGCGCTGACAGTTATACAAGGCTACATTTGCTACACATTACGGGCTAAAGTCAGACCCTATGCAACAGGTTTTTCATATTTGTTATAATTTGTTATAATTTTGTATATATTTGTATTTTTATATTCAAATATGTATCCAGTGACCTTGTATTTGCTCTAACATATCTTGTGTGGAAGTAGATATGTTGTGTTACCACAAATAGTAACATATTTTTATGGCTTTAAATCCATATGATTATTGATATGTAAAACAGCACCTAAGCTTTACCACCCATGACCACTGGGGACCTTTCCATCATTAACTTTATCACCTCTTCTAATCTACTATGCCTACCCCTCCCTTTTTTACCTGCATATAACAGTATGACTGACCCTGGGAATGCTGGGACTGGTAGTTTCCATGCCTCCCCCACATTACCATGTATATGGTTGCACTGGGACGAATTCACTTCCCCCTCCATGGTAACTTCTTGGTCCGCCCTTCCCCCTCCCAGACATTGGAATGACAAGCATTGAATGGGTGTGACGCTCTAGAGGGGTGGGGTATAGTGAACGATCCCTCTGCACATATACCTGTAATCTGCAGTTGCGTGGTACCACCGCTGAAGACGTTAGAGAACGAAGCGCGCACGACGGACCAGCGCCTACACATCACTTCCTGGCAGCACAGTGGGAGGAATACATCTCCAGCTGATCGCTACTTCCCCCACTTGTACCTGCTTGGGTTTCAGTGACTGAACAGTGACTGAACAACCAAACACCAACGAAACCCACTTTTGAGTGATATCCCTCCCCAGTGGCCAAGGGGGAGTGAACGAACGGGACCTGTTGGATGTTTGCAACTTTTTTTATTTTTATTTTTGTTTTATATTTTTTTGTCTTTTATACTACTTTTTAAATAAATACTTTTTGGGACTATATTATACTATGGAAGCCTTTTTCTTTCCCTGATATGAGGGCTAATTGCAACATGATCATTGGAGCCATCTGAAGCATCGCAGCAGTAGCAGTCTTCCGTGCAGCATTACAGGCCTGATATCCCTGTAGGGGTTCCGACATCTGGTGAGTGAGCAATCTGAGGGGGATCACAGAAGTCACCATCCTACCCTGTACACACCAAGTCACTTTGGGGATAATATTAAGTCTGATTGCCGCATGAAATACATGAGACTATTACACATTTGTGCAATTGCTACAACATATGAACTATATGTGCACTGAGACATAGAGATACTGTTGCGATATTGTATATGGAATCCTTTTCCCCATAGGAACCAACATAAATGGATCCACGCATGTTTCATGCATTTTTGTCGCTATAAACTAGATGTCTTTATTTTGTACTAAGTGCTGAATGTGTGTTGTGATGGGTAAAACTACACTGTCCTATGAAAAGCATATGATATTGTAGCACATACAGAGTCTTTTCTGATTATCTCTGTATGCGATTATATACTGACCCACACATATGTACTTTAGCCAATTGAGTGTGACTCTGCAACATTTTCCGTTTTCCATTTAATTACAGCACCCTTTCACCCATATTGGTTTGAAATCTTGTGATATATATAAAATTATGTTTATACTACGTTCCCTGTATAGGCTGAGCCAAACAGGTCGTTCGGGTAGCGTCGTTTTTCCCTATTTATCCCCTAATATTTCTTATTTCTGCAGGACATTCCTAGGGAGTGTCTGTGTTTAAGGGAGGCAGCAACCTGTAAACACTTGGCCTATATACTTGGTTCATCCATAGGAACCAACATAAGTGGATCCACGCATGTTTCATGCATTTTTGTCGCTATAAATAAGATGTCTTTATTTTGTACTAAGTGCTGAATGTGTGTTGTGATGGGTAAAACTACACTGTCCTATGAAAAGCATATGATATTTTAGCACATACAGAGTCTTTTCTGATTATCTCTGTATGCGATTATATACTGACCCACACATATGTACTTTAGCCAATGGAGTGTGACTCTGCAACATTTTTCGTTTTCCATTTAATTACAGCACCCTTTCACCCATATTGGTTTGAAATCTTGTGATATATATAAAATTACGTTTATACAACGTTCCCTGTATAGGCTGAGCCAAACAGGTCTTTCGGGTAGCGCCGTTTTTCCCTATTTATCCCCTAATATTTCTTATTTCTGCAGGACATTCCTAGGGAGTGTCTCTGTTTAAGGGAGGCAGCAACCTGTAAACACTTGGCCTATATACTTGTTCTAAGCGCGATTTTTTTCAACTTCACTTATATATCAGCTAGGGATGAGCTTCGAGTTCGAGTCGAACTCATGTTCAACTCGAACATTGGCTGTTCGCAAGTTCGCCGAACACCGAACAATTTGGGGTGTTCGCAGCAAATTCGAATGCCGCGGAACACCCTTTAAAAGTCTATGGGAGAAATCAAAAGTGCTAATTTTAAAGGCTTATATGCAAGTTATTGTCATAAAAAGTGTTTGGGGACCTGGGTCCTGCCCCAGGGGACATGTATCAATGCAAAAAAAAGTTTTAAAAACGGACGTTTTTTCAGGAGCAGTGATTTTAATAATGCTTAAAGTCAAACAATAAAAGTGTAATATCCCTTTAAATTTCGTACCTGGGGGGTGTCTATAGTATGCCTGTAAAGGGGCGCATGTTTCCCGTGTTTAGAACAGTCTGACAGCAAAATGACATTTCGAAGGAAAAAACTCATTTAAAACTACCGCGGCTATTAATGAATTGCCGGTCCGACAATACACATAAAAGTTCATTGATAAAAACGGCATGGGAATTCCCCACAGGGAAACCCCGAACCAAAATTAAAAAAAAAAAAAATGACGTGGGGGGGTCCCCCTAAATTCCATACCAGGCCCTTCAGGTCTGGTATGGATATTAAGGGGAACCCCGGCCAAAATTAAAAAAAAAAAATGACGTGGGGTTCCCCCTAAATTCCATACCAGACCCTTCAGGTCTGGTATGGATTTTAAGGGGAACCCCGCGCCAAAAAAAAAAAAAAAAACGGCGTGGGGTTCCACCAAACATCCATACCAGACCCTTATCCGAGCACACAACCTGGCAGGCCGCAGAAAAAGAGGGGGGGGCGAGAGTGCGGCCCCCCCCTCCTGAACCGTACCAGGCCACATGCCCTCAACATTAGGAGGGTGCTTTGGGGTAGCCCCCCAAAACACCTTGTCCCCATGTTGATGAGGACAAGGGCCTCATCCCCACAACCGTGGCCGGTGGTTGTGGGGGTCTACGGGCGGGGGGCTTATCGGAATCTGGAAGCCCCCTTTAACAAGGGGACCCCCAGATCCCGCCCCCCCCCCTGTGTGAAATGGTAAGGGGGTACTTACCCCTACCATTTCACTAAAAAAGTGTCAAAATAGTTAAAAATGACAAGAGACAGTTTTTGACAATTCCTTTATTTAAATGCTTCTTCTATCTTCCTTCATCTTCTTCATCTTCTGGTTCTTCTGGCTCTTCTGGTTCTTCCTCCGGCGTTCTCGTCCAGCATCTCCTCCGCGGCGTCTTCTATCTTCTTCTCCTCGGGCCGCTCCGCACCCATGGCATGAGGGGAGGCTCCCGCTCTTCTCTTCATCTTCTTCTTCTTCATCCTCTTCTCTTCTTCATCTTCTTCTTCTTCATCTCTTCTTCCTTCTTCATTTCTTCTCCGGGCCGCTCCGCAGCCATGCTGGCATGGAGGGAGGCTCCCGCTGTGAGATGGCGTCTCTTCGTCTGACGGTTCCTAAATAACGGGGGGTGGGGCCACCCAGTGACCCCGCCCCCCTCTGACGCACGGTGACTTGACGGGACTTCCCTGTGACGTCACGGGGAATGCCACAGGGAAGTCCCGTCATGTCCCGTGCGTCAGAGGGGGGCGGGGTCACCGGGTGGCCCCGCCCCCCATTATTTAAGAACCGTCAGACGAGGAGACGCCGTCACTTAGCGGGAGCCTCCCTCCATGCATTGATGCGGAGCGGCCCGCAGAAGAAAATTAAGAAGAGAAGATGAAGATGAAGAAGATGAAGAAGAGAAGAGGATGAAGAAGAGAAGAGGATGAAGAAGAAGATGAAGAGAAGAGCGGGAGCCTCCCCTCATGCCATGGGTGCGGAGCGGCCCGAGGAGAAGAAGATAGAAGACGCCGCGGAGGAGATAATGGACGAGAACGCCGGAGGAAGAACCAGAAGAGCCAGAAGAACCAGAAGATGAAGAAGATGAAGGAAGATAGAAGAAGCATTTAAATAAAGGAATTGTCAAAAACTGTCTCTTGTCATTTTTAACTATTTTGACACTTTTTTAGTGAAATGGTAGGGGTAAGTACCCCCTTACCATTTCACACAGGGGGGGCCGGGATCTGGGGGTCCCCTTGTTAAAGGGGGCTTCCAGATTCCGATAAGCCCCCCGCCCGCAGACCCCCACAACCACCGGCCACGGTTGTGGGGATGAGGCCCTTGTCCTCATCAACATGGGGACAAGGTGTTTTGGGGGGCTACCCCAAAGCACCCTCCCAATGTTGAGGGCATGTGGCCTGGTACGGTTCAGGAGGGGGGGGGCCGCACTCTCGCCCCCCCCTCTTTTCCTGCGGCCTGCCAGGTTGCGTGCTCGGATAAGGGTCTGGTATGGATTTTTGGGGGAACCCCACGCCGTTTTTTTTTTTTTTTTTGGCGCGGGGTTCCCTTTAAAATCCATACCAGACCTGAAGGGTCTGGTATGGAATTTAGGGGGAACCCCACGTCATTTTTTTTTTTTTTTAATTTTGGCCGGGGTTCCCCTTAATATCCATACCAGACCTGAAGGGCCTGGTATGGAATTTAGGGGGACCCCCCCACGTCATTTTTTTTTTTTTAATTTTGGTTCGGGGTTTCCCTGTGGGGAATTCCCATGCCGTTTTTATCAATGAACTTTTATGTGTATTGTCGGACCGGCAATTCATTAATAGCTGTGGTAGTTTTAAATGAGTTTTTTCCTTCGAAATGTCATTTTGCTGTCAGACTGTTCTAAACACGGGAAACATGCGCCCCTTTACAGGCATACTATAGACACCCCCCAGGTACGAAATTTAAAGGGATATTACACTTTTATTGTTTGACTTTAAGCATTATTAAAATCACTGCTCCTGAAAAAACGGCCGTTTTTAAAACTTTTTTTTGCATTGATCCATGTCCCCTGGGGCAGGACCCAGGTCCCCAAACACTTTTTATGACAATAACTTGCATATAAGCCTTTAAAATTAGCACTTTTGATTATTCATGTTCGTGTCCCATAGACTTTAACGGTGTTCGCGTGTTCGAGCGAACTTTTTTCCTGTTCGCATGTTCTGGTGCGAACCGAACAGGGGGGTGTTCGGCTCATCCCTAATATCAGCCAAAGCTCTCACCAGGTTCTACGCATCCGTCTCCCTGATGAAATATTTCATAGAATCTTCATGACCATCCAAGCATGGTTTCTGAATTTGCGAGCCAGCGCCAATCTTCTCCACACTAGAGATGATTTTCAGTTCTGGGTGTACTTGAGGATTTATGCTTACAGGGACTCAAGACGAAAAATACATTAGGTTTTTGTGGATTCTGTGTAAAAATAAAATTCACACGCCTTCTTCTGGGGTGCCAAATGATGTAATCGGTGCAATATTATACAATCTAATATATCCTATATAACTATTGCATGCATGTATTGATTTGTCTAATCCCTATAGTTGCTAATCTGTAAGAGTCTGATAAGCATAATGATATAACAAACACCTCTGCTTAGTAAACAAGTTACATTTATTTCCCAATAAAATAGGAGTGTACTAAAACAGCAGAATTAGGAGAAAACTAACATAAAGGTATTACAAGAAATTGCAATTTTACAAAGCTTACAATCAGAACACAATACAAGACTTAAACTTAATACATCCTATCGACTGGTCTCCATGTATTGAAAAAAGCGAGCTCTGCCTGCAAACATTCCTTTTTCACAAACACACCTCATCCAGACCCCCTCCCATTGCCTGCCCAACTTTGCCTTTGGACAAATCACAGTATCTCTGGGGCGTTTCCTCAACAGGTTATATCATTGACCATCTTGCCATAACTGGCCTCTGGGGGCAGTGTTTGTCCATGAACTGCCATTATCCGACCGGTGTCATCTTTCACAGATACCTGGGTCCTTGATTTCCTGTATCCCAACTCATTTATCATCCCTGACAGTTAGGTTCTCTTTGAAGTTTGCTTGCATAGCAGCTAATCTGGAAATTCTCATAGACAGATCAGAGCCAGCATTGTCATGCGCAGCTAGAAGCTTAACAGGCTACATTCCAACCTGGGGGCAGCATCCTGTCCACCCGGAAAGGTGAAACTCTCATTCTTTCAAAAACCATTGGAGTCTGGCTTCTCTTGGGAGGAAGTAAACATATGTACAAAATCCAGAAATCTGATATTCATGTTGAATTCCAACATTCACTGACGCGACGGGCTCCAAGGGTTTTGCTGTGATTTGGGGATCACATTGGAGTTGTGGGGCTTGGTCAGATGCGTGGATTCGACAGAAGGCTACTAGGAACATTGTGATTCTGGAGCTTTTTCCAATTTTAGTGGCCCTGTCGCTTTGGGGAGAATTCTTTGCTAACAGGCGTATTCTGGTCCAAACCGACAATAAAGTCCTCTTCATTGTCAATTGTCTTTCTTCTAGCTCTCTCTTTGTGGTTAAGATTTTGCATCATCTGTTTTTTTTATGTTTGAAATTTAACATCTGGATTAAGGCTATGTACACGCCCGGGGTTTTGAATACCATAGCTGACTCTCCAGATGCAGCGTTTTTAGCAATTGCTCCCAGGGGCAGACGCGGAGGGGACACAATGCCTGGCTTACCTGTGGGAACTGATTTAATGCCGTTGATTGAAGCCATTAAACTCTCAGTCGCTTCCCGTACGTGGGTGGATTACTCGGCCGCTTGGAGGAACTGGATCCATTTTGCTGAAATTTCTGGTTTTACTTGGGAGGCTCCCAAGGAGCAGGCTGTTCTGGCTTTTTGGCTTTTTTAATGGAGGGCCAGCCTTCTTATGGGTTTCTGGTGAAGACCTTAGCGGGGGTATCCTTTTTCTTCCGAATGAGGGGTCTCCCGCTCTGCTCTAGTTTTTTTACGCTGAAATAGGCCTTTAAAGGCTATAGGAGAGCAACTTTTGCTCTGGATGGCAGGCGGCCTATCGGTTTATCTCTTCTTAGGCGCCTGTGTGATGCCACGATGTGGGTTTGTTTTACTAGCTATGAAGCTTTACTGTTCAAAGTGGCTTTTGTGTTGTTTTATTTTGGAGCCTTCCGGGTTTCTGACCTGCTTCCTGGATCCAAAAAGAGCTCTTTTGGTATGCTGTCGGAGCATGTGCTAGTTGACCTTGGCCTTTTTTTGAGGCATTCAAAAACCGACCAGCCGGGACGTGGGGCATGGGTGACATTGTCGGCGTGGGGAGAAGCTTCAGTGTGTCCGGTGGCACTGGTTACTGGTTTCCTCGCTGCATGTCCGGTTGGGTCGAGCCATTTTCTCAGTCATTTGGATCTGTCTCCCCTAACTAGGTACTAATTTTCATACAAGATTTGAAGTTTTTTCCCATTCCTTCGGCATAGGCGCAGCATCTGACACTGCTGAAAGGGGTTTGCCGGCTAAAGCCATAATGGGTTTGGGAAGGTGGAGGTCCAATTGTTTTAAGCGATATAACAGACCTAACCTGTCACTTTAATTTTCTAGGTTTTCAACATAGCATTTGGATTCTGGACCACTCATACATATATTGGGCACGGAAGCGTGCGGCTCAATGCAGGTACTCTGTCAACTTATCATTACAGCCGGAATCCTTCGCTCTGTATTGGAAGGGTGTAAGAGATCTGCGGTGGCAGCATTTGCTTTTATTTTTTTTTTTTTCATTGTATTTTATTGAAAGGTTTTATAAAGAAAACAGACACATATCCATCAGTGTGAATACGCTATAACATGAAGATTGTACAGGCAGAGGTAGAAATAAGTATAAACAAAGGGATCAAAAATTATAACAAATAATAATCAAAAGAAAATCAAAAAACATAAGATAAGGCAGTGTCAAATAGATCACATGGGAAGACGAAGAAAAAATTTGGAGCAAGGACATAATGGAGTGGGAGTCAAATATTATATGAGATCAGGTCCGTATGGAGAGGCTGGAACTGCTCGACACCCAGCCCCCCAGGGAGCCTTGAATAACTAAAGAAGTGAATCTGTCGCATCCTCCACCATAGCCGTCAGGTGCTCCATTTTGCGTATGTCTTTAATGCCTTGCAAGAGCTGTTCTCGTTTTGGGGGAATTGTAGACAGCCAGCAGGCAGGTATGGCTCTTTTTGCCGCTAGCAAAATAAAGGAGGTGAGTTTGTTCGGGTCCTTCCCCAGGCCTGGGAATGGGAGACCTAAAAGGAAGTGAACTGGATCCATAGGGAAATGGACATCAAATATTTGCTGGAGCACTGTCAGCACTATGGACCAAAAAGGTACAATCAATTCACATTGCCAAAAGATGTGGTATTGATTCCCTCTAACTTTGCCACATATCCAATATAGAAAGAGAGGGATCATAACAATGTATAACCTCCGGGGTCCTATACCAAAAATATAAGACTTTATATGCTGTCTCCTTCTGTGCCACACACCCGGAAATCTTAGAGGTTGAGGACCAGATTTGAGCCCACTGTATGTCAGAAATTTGTTGTTGGGTATGTTGTGCCCATTTGGTCATGTAGAAGTGGGGGACCCTTGAGAGAGTTTCCTGGAGAATTTGATATATACTAGAAATGAGTCGTGTTTGGTATGAACCCTGAGAGCATAAAAATTCAAAGGACGGAGGCGTATGCGCGGCAGCTCCGAAGATGGCCGCTGGCTTCTAGAGCTCCGCTCCACTGCGGCCCTGTAACAGCCACTGGAGCATTCTGAGTGCTCCCCCAAGCATATACTAACGGGGGAGACCCCCGGGAATCACTGGATAATGATAAAGGAACTTGGAGGGACAGATGAAGGTGGTCGGCGTCCCGGACAGTTATGCCAAGATGGCGGCGGCTCCACGAGGCACATACAGCACAGACGGAGCTGAAGACTCCATAGCTGACCAGAACATTCAGCCTCCTCAGTCTCCAGGTATGGACTTTCCGCCCCTGCCTCTGGCCACCTCTCCTTCCACTGAGTCCCTTTTGGGCAGGATGTGCCCTGGCCTGCCATTTACCCCTATGATGGATCCCCACACAGGACTTTTATTGTCTGTTTCAGAGACATCTGCTGCCATTCCGGCACCCTCAGACTTCCGCTCAATGATGGGTGCCTTCTCTCAGCTGCTCTCTAAAAGCCTGGCTCTAAATGCAGCCCAAATTACAGCATCCATCCATGCAGATCTGCAGCAAATTGGGCAAAGAATGGACACTATTGAAAAGAAAGCTGATCAAGCTGTGTCACGCATTAATCAAAACTCAGCAAGGATTCAGGACATGCAGGAACAACTGGAAACAGCATTTGCGAAAATCGATGACCTCGAGAATAGATTGAGACGCTATAACTTTCGCATCCGCGGACTCCCCGAATCAGAAAAAGAGGTACACAATTGTGTGAAAACCCTGCTGCGGAACCTCATTCCAGATATCACTGAACATCGCCTGGAGCTCGACAGAGCACACAGGGTCCTGCAACCCCCTCGCTCGGATGGTCTCCCCAGAGACATTATCGTTAAGCCCCATTTTTACTCCGTGAAGGAGGAAGTGATGAGGAGATCTAGGGGCGCAGACAACATCAAATTACTGGGACATAAGATCCAGATCTTCGCAGACTTGTCGCCATACACAGTTCAAAAAAGGCGCGCTCCCTCAAACCTTTGCTGCAACTTCTGCTGGAAAAGGAAATCTCGTACCGTTGGTCATTCCCCCTGCATCTGAACTTTTCCTACAAAAACAAAAACTATAACTTTTCTTCCTTCGCAGAGGGAGAATGCCTGCTTCTCCAGCTGGGCCTGATTCCCCTGGATCCATCGTCCTCCCAGAACAGCAAGAGTTCCACTTCGTCCACGAAAGACCTCCACCTGCAAGCCCGCTACAACCTACCTGGCTGAAGCAAAGCTCCAAGTGATCAAAAGAAAATCTTCCCCCATGATGTCCTGCTATAACCAAGGATCAGGGCTCTGTTCCGGAACTCTCCTTCTGCCTTTTTCGGTTCCTCGGAGTCTATCCCAGTTCTCTATTGGTCCCACATCTGAGATATCCCACATTAAGGGTTTGACTTCTTCACCTCAAGTTACTATTCATACTTAGGTTCCCGGCTTCCCCGGCCTGATAACAACAGTACCTACACATCCATTGGCCTGGGTCAGAGACAGGGGGGTAATCTTACCTAAACACCTCTGGACTGTGTTGGAGGGGTTATTTATGATATTCAGGTTTAATTTAACATCTATGAGAACTACCCTTCTATCCATGTGCAGTCACATTATCTTTTTTCAGGTAGAAAGTCTTTGGGTATCCTATCTCGTTTTAAACAAGGGTTAGGTTTGTTACCCCATATCACGGATTACACTGAACCGCTATGAAGGCCCAGGGCCCAGGCGATGCAGTGTCATCTCCCACTTTCACTTCAAGACTTGTGGACCTCACGGTTCTCTAGTCCATGATTTCCCTGATGTTATGTGTTTATCAGCCCTCCCGGGCTCCAGGGTTGGGGGGGGGCATCCGGGTAGGGGATGAGATTTCTTATTCAGATTTCAGCTGAGGGTTTCTTGTCTCTGATTGTTTTCTCTTTTTAGATGTGGGGGCGCGCAGTTCTTTCAAGAAATGTTAGACCTTTTTATGGTCTCCAGTTGTGTTACTCTTCAGGTGGCGGGGCCGCGGTGTTCTAAATGCACCTCAAGTAGAAACCAGGTGCACTGATAGTGCATTGGGTTTCTTGCTCGGTAGTCTTACTGTTTGGACTCCGAACCTTTCAGGTTTAGGGTACGGTATGGCTACACCATCCTACCCCGGGGTATGGGGGGGAGGGTCTGAGGACCCCCGTTTCATTAGTTTACGTTTATGTTACATGCAGGAATGTTTACTGTTTCAGTATTATGCAATCATTGATCTCTCTTTTCTTCTCTTTTTCATCCCTCTTCTCTCCCTTTCTCTTTATCCCCACATGAGCAGGTCTGGACCATGCCTTCGTCTCTGGTCTTCCCTCCCAGGCCTCGCATTCTCAGCACTCTCCACCCTCAGGAACCTCAAGGCAACCTCCTCTCACCGGTCAGGTAGGACTACTCACACAAACAGGACTTCACACCACTTACTTTATGCCTGATCACCTAACCAATTCCTCCACCATCAAAATTATATTGCATAACACCCAGGGTTTGAACTCCCCCATCAAAAGGAGAAAACTATTTCAACTATATCAGTCTATGCAAGCGGACGTCCTCCTCTTGCAAGAGACCCACTTTCCCATTTCCTACAACACCACCTTCCTTCGCCAACAGTTTCCCTAATTCTTTTTATGCTCTGTGCCCAATAAAACAAAAGGGGTTGCAATCTGTTTTGCTAAACATATCAACCTGTCTCAGCCTGAAACAGTAGTAGACCCCCAAGGCCGGTATATTTTGGTCTCGGGGAATATAGATGGGGAATTATACACTCTTGTTTCTTATTACTCACCCAACAAGGGTCAGAGGGTTTTCTTTGAATCTCTTCTCCACAAACTGGGACCTCACCTAAAGGGCACAATTTTTTGGGAGGGGGACTCTAATATAGCTTTCGACTGCTCCCTGGACAAATCCGGATCCGGGTTGTCAAAATCTAAACGTCCTTCCAAACAAAGTGTACGAATAGCGAAATTAATACATGGGGAGGGATTGGTGGACATTTATAGGGAAGCTAATCCTCGGGCGAGAGACTACACACATTTTTCGGCAACCCATGGATCTTATGCCAGGATAGACCACCTCTTTACACGCTCCAATTCGATCCCTTTACTTGTCAAATTCCGTATTGTGGATACCCCTTTATCCGATCACTCTATGGTCACATTGACAGCCCTCAGACCCCCGGGACATAGAGACCTCCCACGCTGGCGCCTACAGGAATCTATTCTTAATGACCCCATCCTAGCTTCTATCATCGAGGAAGCAATTAAGGAATACTTCAGTTTAAACACTTCGACGGATGTTTCTCCAACAATGGTGTGGGCGGCACATAAGTCTGTGATCCGGGGGAAACTAATACAATTGTCCGCTAAACTTAAAGCAGAACATAGAGCAGACACAGTGAAGTTGACGGCAGAATTTCAATCACTCGCAAAAGCACACAAACTACATCCCACTCCAGATTCTTTGGCTAACCTAGACAAAGCTCGGGCACTTCTCAATCTGTCCTTAACTACGGCAGCTGAAAAGCACCTTAGGTGTACTGGGGCGCGTTTTTACTCTCAGAAGGGAAGGATAGGATCGAAGCTGGCAGTTAAACTTAGCCCTAAACCTCACCAACTAGCCTTCCCCAAAATCAAGTTGCGCTCGGGAGATCTAACTCAGCACCCTACAAAAATTATGGAGGAATTCCATCGGTTCTACTCAGAACTTTACAAACCTCAAGGTCCCTCTTCAGGACAGTCGAAAAGCAGGTTTCTTGATTCATTAAGTTTACCCGCAGTGTCTAAAGAACACAAGGATCTGCTGGACAGCCCGTTCTCACCATCAGAGGTCCTCGATACGATCAAATCTTTGAAAATAGGGTCCTCTCCTGGTCCAGACGGGTTCTCCACCGGGTATTATAAAAAATTCGGTACTACCTTGGCACCTCATCTCTCTAAGTGTTTTAACTGTCTCCGGAAAGGCTCCCCCTTGGGGACAGAGTTAAACACAGCTTATATCTCGGTGATTCCCAAGCCGGGGAAAGACACGAGCGAAGTTGGTAATTATCGGCCTATCTCGCTAATTAATAATGACATCAAGATTATGACCAAGATTTTAGCTAATAGACTAGAGAGTTTTATCCCCTCCTATATCAATGGAGACCAGGTGGGCTTTATACCGGGGAGACAGGGTCCCGACCAGATTAGACGGTCCATAGATGTAATTTCTCTCCTTAAATCGCAATGGGACGGGAGCTCTCCACAAACAGGCTTCCTTTTGTTGATTGACCTTCACAAGGCTTTTGACTCAATAGACTGGGGCTACTTGTCAGAGGTTCTGAGAAGATGGGGCTTTGGTCCTCACTTCTTAAGCATAATTCACTCCATGTACTCCAACCCTTCTGCTCAAGTGAGGCTCATGGGCAGATACTCAGATTCATTCTCCATTGGTAGGGGGACCAGACAAGGGTGTCCGCTTTCCCCCCTCCTCTTTGCCACTTCAATTGAAACCCTAGCTATAGCTATTAGAACAAATCCCGATATTAGGGGGGTGACCTGTGGTGACAAGGAACACAAATGTGCCCTGTACGCGGATGACCTCTTGCTTTACGTAACCTCTCCTCTAATTTCTATGCCAGTCATATATAGGGTGCTAAATTCATTCAGTAGAATTTCAGGTTTGAAGGTCAATATGTCCAAATCCATGGCTCTAAATGTCACGGTCCCGCCCGAATTACTATCACAACTCACTAATAACTTCACGTTTTCCTGGGCTCCTAAGGCTATTCCCTATTTGGGGATAAACCTGACCCTGGATGTTAAAGATCTGTTTAAAGCCAACTATCCCCCAATGATCATCAAATGTAGAGGGGAGCTTCAATGATGGTTGAGGTGTGGTCTGTCCAGGTTGGGAAGGGTACATGCCGTAAAGATGACGCTCCTGCCTCGCCTCTTATATTTATTTTGATCACTGCCAATCCCACTCCCGGAGAGCTTTTTGGGGAAATTTCAATCTGAAATAATCCGATTTGTCTGGGGAAACAAGGGGTATAGATGTCCGTCCAAATTGCTTCTACGCCTGGAATCCCAAGGTGGCTTGGGCCTACTGTACCTCTGGGGGTACTACCAGGCGACTCAATTATCCCAAATCTCGATGATTTTTTCTAAAGGTCAGAAACCGGAATGGCTTTCTATGGAAAGGTGGGCAATTCCCCACAACACCATAGACTTACTACTATGGTGTGACTCTAAACAAAGACCAGCCATAATGGCCCCTACGCTTTCATACTCTATCTCTTTAAGCACTAAGCTATTCAAAAATTCCTCTATCATATCCCCCCTGAAACCATTATCACACATCTTCCATAAATTTCTCCCGGGACTGAATATTCAGGCTTTCCGATGGTGGACAGATAAAGGTCTCTATCGGATAGGCCATTTCTTTTCCCAATCTGGCCCTATCACCTTATCCCACTGTATACGTAAGTTGGACATGCCCACTTCGGAACAGTTTAGATACACTCAAATATCTCACTTCCTAAATGCTATTTGGGTCACCAAACCGGAACCTCCCTCATATACCCCCTATGAGTATTGGTACTCCAATATTTCTAACCAAAAGGGAGGAATTTCACTAATATACAACGCATTACAGACGAATCTGGACAAGCCGAGCTACGCAAAGGCCTGGGTGGAGGACACGGGCGCTTCGTGGCCGCCAACAGAATGGTTCCGGCCCTGGAATCACTCCTTCAGAGGTATATGTAACATCTCCCTTATCGAAGCCAATGTAAAGGTTCTTTCCAGGTGGTATTACGTCCCCTCTAGATTAGCCTTGATATACCCTGGGACCTCTCCTCTTTGCTTTAGGGGTTGCGGGCTAGTAGGTTCTATGCTACATACCTGGTGGACCTGCCCCCGCATTAGATCCTTTTGGCAGAAAATCTTTCACACAATAAGCAAATTAGTGAAGGTTCCAATAGGCCCCAGCCCCTACATTGCTTTGTTCAACCACACCATCCCCGAGATACCTAAACATCTACAGGCTCTCTCTTTCTTTGTCCTTTTGGGGGCAAAAATCACTATAGCTAAAGCTTGGAAGAAAACCTCGGTAGCTTTCCAGTCTTGTAAAAGAAAGGTGTCTTGGATGATGTCCAAGGAACAAATAGTTGCTAAGCTTAATGACAAAATGTAGAAATTGCTATATGGGAGCCATGGGCCATGTTATGTAATATAACTCTCATACCGGGGTTGGGGCCTAGTTCCGGACCTGCTCATGCTCTAAGCTAATTAACCCCTGCCCTTCTTCTCCTCAATCCCCCCTTCTCCCACATTCTCTCTTTCTTATCTCTGTTTCTTCTTAGCCTCTTCGGCGCTTTTGAAGTACTAAGAGATTTTTACCCCATTTGCGGGGGAAATCTTGGAGACATCTGGTTGGGGCGTCGGTGGCATCCCTTCGCTGCTCGATATCTCTTACTCTTTTCCTACATACTGGCCTAGAGTTGGAGGGCACCACTTTACAGCCCTCTCTCTTAGACCTCACATTCCTGGGGGCGTCGAGGGATGCTGGGGAGACCCTTATCACATCTACAGGAAGATCCCATAGGGGTAGTGTGTGTGGGCCCCCAGTATGTCCTGGCGTACGCTCATCAGGAAAACACACTTTAAAATGGTTTCCTTCTCGGGCAGTGCTGGATTCCCCCCGATGGCTCGGAACTGAATATTCTGTCCGGTTGTTTAGAGCCCAATCTTATTCCCCGAAAACACTCTACCATTTACACCAGGAGTCATTAAAGTTGATTCCTACTTGCATACAGCATTTATGTACCCTCAGGACAGCCTATATAGGTGTTTAGCATTGTTTTTTCTCTCTCTGTCCACTTTATTCACCCAAGGTAACAATTATTGAGAGGTTTTGGTACAGAGGGGGTGGCAGACTACATGAATGGTAGGGTTCATGGGAAACTCTGGAGTTTTTGGTAGCAAGTTCAATATGAGATCTTCTTTTGAGTTGTTTTTTTTTTATTTAATAGGCTCCCGCTTGGTACTTCTTCTCTCCTCTTTTACCTTAATATCAGCTTTGTTATTTTCTTTCAGGCTGTTTGCAAAGTCTTAGCAAGCATTGCATGTCTCTGTCTCAGGAATTTATTGTATTCTGATTACACGCAACGTTATGTTTTTTTATATGAAAAACTCAATAAAAATATTTTAAAATAAAAAATTCAAAGGACGTTGGCTTGGTGAGGATGAGCGTGGGTGAGAGTGTCAAAAGATAGTGAGTGATTTGGAGGTATGAGTATAGCAAATGGTTTGGGATTTGGCTATTAGATTATAGGTCTTTGAAGAATCAAAGTTTATGGGAGACTGGGTTAAAAAAGTGTCGGAGTTGAAATATACCTTCCCTAGCCCAGGGGAACATTCGGGGATGTGAGAGGCTATCAGGAATTAAGGGGTTAAAAAATACATTAGAAAGGGGGGGCATGTGGAAGAGAGAAAGAACTTAGGGAGGCAAGATCACCATATCTTGAGTGAGAATAACATGGGGCCCAGGCAGAGACTCTGTAGCCTGAGGTCCGAAATTAACTCTGGGGAAAAGACTAGGGAGCATGGATGGGTCGGAAAAAGAGATCCCATCTCAATCTCCGCCCATCGGCTTGGGGGTCTCAGACTGGACCAGGCCACCACTGCACGGAGGTGGGAGGCTAAGTAGTGTTTATAAACATCCGGGGCCCCCATACCTCCCCGACTTCTAGGGGAGAAGACCACCGAGCTGGCCACTCTATGGGCCCCTCCTCTCCATATAAAGTTAAGAAACCACCTTTTAAGTATTTTTAACTGTGCCATTGGAATGGAAACCGGGAGTGTTTCGAAGAAATATAGCAATTTTGGCATAATGGACATCTTTAGCACTTTAATTCTACCTATCCAGCATATTAGGAGAAGGTTCCATCGAGTCAGCATGGCATTTATATTCCTAAACAGGGGGAGATAGTTGGTTGAATAGAGAGATGAGTATGTAGGCGTAAGTTGAACCCCTAGGTATTTGAGAGATGTTGTGCACCAGCGATATGGGTATGATTTTTTTAAGCATTAGGAGGTCATCAGGAGATATGTGAGGAGGCAGGGCTTCAGTTTTGGATGTATTAACCTTGGAGCCAAATTGGGATAGTAAGGCCTGGAGGGATGGTAGGGAAATATGAGGGTTAGTTAGGGTAAGGAGTACGTCATCAGCAAATAGGGATAGTTTGTACTCCCTTTGACGCACGAGAACCCCTCTTATGTCAGGATGGGATCTGATAGCCTCCACCAAAGGCTCCAGACATAAGATGAAGATAAGGGGGGATAGGGGACATCCTTGTCTAGTTCCGTTGGACATGAGGAATGAACGAGAAGTAAAGGAAGCCAGTCGGACCTGTGACGTGGGGTTGGAATAAAGGGATTTCAGGGCTTGAAGAAAGGGTCCTCTAATGCCAAATCTAGTGAGAGTTGCAAACATATAGGGCCAACTTAATCTATCAAATGCCTTTTGGGCATCAAGGCTTAATATCAAGGCAGGATGGCGGACTCTATTCAGCATATCAATAAGATCAATAGTTCATCGAGTGTTATCTCCTGCATGCCTGGTGGGGACGAAACCCACCTGGTCTCTGTCAATTAGTTTTGTCAAAAATTACGATTAGCCGAAATTTTTGTAAATAGCTTATAATCTGAATTCAGGAGTGCTATTGGCCTATAGTTGTCCGGGAGCACAGGGTCTTTATCAGATTTCAGTATGACTGTGATATATAAGTGAAGAAATTGTTGGTGGGGAAGTTTTCCCTGGAGTATAAAATTATATAGGGATATCAAGTGTGTTGACAGAATAGGAAGGAAAGACTTATGCCCCATACACACGGTCGGACATTGATCGGACATTCCGACAACAAAATCTTAGGATTTTTTCCGACGGATGTTGGCTCAAACTTGTTTTGTGTACACACGGTCGCACAAAGTTGTCAGAATTTCCGATCGCCAAGAACGCGGTGACGTAAACCACGTATGACGAGACTAGAATAGGCCAGTTCAGAACCAAGCGCGGCACCCTTTGGGCTCCTTTTGCTAATCTCGTGTTAGTAAAAGTTTGGTAAGAGACGATTCGCGATTTTTCAGACTCGTGGTTTTCAGATCGTTTTCTGCTGTTCAGTTTGTGCTTGTGGGTTTGTATCTGCTCTTCAGTGCGTGCAAGCGAGCTACGCGTGACTTGTCATTGTGTTCTTATTCGTTCATTACTGTTTTTCAGGTCGCTCTTCACAGGCCTTGCTGTTCTTCAGTGCATTCTGTTACTTCGTTCTGAGCAGCCGACCATTTTCTAGCCATGTTGCGTATACGTACTCCTCGTAGAGTTCGTGCTGTGCAGGGGCTTGGTGTTAGGGTCCTGACCTTGACACAAGTCCAGTCCATGAACATGGTGGGGAGGAGTTCATGGACCAAGAATTGGTTGCTTCAGCGTGACCAGTTTTGTCATATGCCTTTGCTCCGTGAGATCCGTGAGAATAATCCTGATGATTTCAGGAACTTTCTCCAGATGACAGACCCCGTATTTCACCGTTTGTTGGCTTTGCTGACCCCCTAGATCAGCAGGCAAGATACCTGCATGAGGCAAGCCATCACTCCGGAGCAGAGGCTAGTCGCCACCCTGCGGTGCTTGGCGACGGGGAGAAGCCTGCAGGACCTTAAGTTCTCGATAGGCCTCTCCCCCCAGGCACTGGGGATCATTATCCCGGAAACCTGTTCTGCCATCATCCAGGTCCTGCAGAAGGAGTATATTAAGGTAAGATTTTTATCCTTTTATATCACATTTAATTGTATTTAATGTTTGATAATGTATTGTATTTCTTTCCTCATTCCCTAATTACCATGATTGTAATATGCTGTGAATGTCCCCTTTGTTCTCATGCATGCTGGATTTTTATGTAATTATTTTTTTTCTCCTTCATACATATTTGCCTTCACTTACCTCCCCAGCATGCTCTCCTGCCCCTATATTCACCTCATGTAGTGACATAACAATGTATTTTATCAGCTCCATAGTAGTGCTTTACCCCAAACACCCCTAAAATGTTTTTAAATGTGATTTGTGCTTTAAATTCAGGCAGAGTGCCAGAGGCTTTTTTTTAGGGGTCCCCAAATTATTTGGAACCCTCCCTCCCCCCAACTGCTAAGTCAGTTTATACCAATTCTCTATCTATCCTCAATCATCTATCTGCTGTCTTTGCCAAACCCATACACACTATACCCATCTCTTTTGTGCTGAGATTTATGCATGAATTCCCCAAAGCATGTAGTGCAAGGGCCTGCCTGTATACTTTAAAATGGGACTGTTTAAAGTTTTTTTTATCCTATAATTATCTTGATAGGTAATAGCAGAATGTCCAAATGTGCTCAAATGTGTACAATGTGTATTTATATCTTTGTATTATGACACTTCTTACCTGTCCAGTGGGCTGTCAATAGTGTAACTAAGGAGGGGCTGTTCAAAGTAATACCCATTATTTAGGCATTCATCTCTCAATGAAGTGGAGAGGGTTACCTGTCCAAGAGCCCCCCCCTATAATGTTAGAAATGGCCCATGAGAGGGGGGGGGGATATGATAGGTGTCCCTTATACTTTGGTGTTTAAAAATTCCCATAAATAAATGTTATCTTGATGTTGGCCAAGAATGTTTGTGTCTAATCTGCTTTCCATGTTTTTATGTGCAAAAAGAGTAATTTTTTTTGGTTTTCCTCAACAGTTTCCTTCCACGCCACAGGAATGGCAGACTGTGGCTTCCCACTTTGCCCAGTGGTGGGACTTTCCTAACTGCGGAGGGGCAATTGATGGGAAACATGTCCACATCATCCCACCACCCAACTCGGGGTCATACTATTATAATTACAAGGGGTTCAATAGTATTGTGATGTTGGCGGTGGTGTCGGCTACTTATGAGTTCCTGTATGTGGACGTGGGGAAGAATGGCCGGATGTCCGATGGTGGAGTCATCGCCCAGACGGAGTTCTACAGGCATCTCCAGAATGGCAGCTTGGACTTGCCACCTCCAGAAGACAATGTGGAAGGACTCCCATTCGTCTTCATTGCGGATGAAGCTTTTGCGCTGGGGGACCATCTTATGCAGCCATTCCCGATGAGGACCCTCACCCCGGACCAGAGGGTTTTTAATTACCGGCTGGCCAGAGCCAGAAGAGTGGTGGAAAACACATTTGGAATTATGGCCAGCCGGTTCCGCCTATTTCTTACACCCAGACATATGGCGGAGTACAAACTGAATCACATTATCCTGGCGTTCTGTGTTCTACACAACTTTTTACGGCAACATTCTGCCAACTATGCTGGCTCAGTTGGGCCTGAAGCCAGAATTCAAAATGAACCAACCCTGACGGCACTTGAAAGTGGCCGTCCTGGCTTGCCCTCCCTGAGTGCCCGTGATGTCCGGCTAAGATACCTTGAATTATTTGCGGGTAGGGGGCTATCAATATGCCAGACAATGTGTGAAACCTTTATCAAATAAAAAAAATTAAGCAAATCTTTGGTGACATTTACTGCTTGTGTTTGTTTTAGCTGACCCTGACAGAAATGTGGTGAGTTCTGAAAATGGCGTGATTGTGTAACCTTATAAAGCACTGTTGGGTGTTATTTACTAAAGGTAAAGACACTTTGCACTACAAGTGCACTTGAAACTGCACTTGTAGTGCAAAGTGAATTTGCCCTTAGGAAATAACACTCATTGTCACAGAAAGCAGCAATTAGAGCACCACAAAAGTGTTGTAGCGTTGAGACAATTATCCACACATTCTTGATTAACAATCTTTTTAATACCTGCACAATCACATGTGCATTTTGACAAGGTTTTTAAAACAAACCAACATGTTTGTTGTATAACAATTTTTGGGGTGGCATTATAAAAAGTAGAAATGTCCATTTAAGATAAAACAGGCATGTTTCAAACCAACAAGAAAGACACAAATCTTGAACTTACAAAGTTCACATTTGGTAGAACTTGAAGGCAATATCAGACATGAGTATTTACAAACTGTGTTTGATATTGCATTCAGATGGGGTGAAGTCACCCCAGGAAAAGCCAAATTTTGAAGATGCACACCAATTTATGAATGTCAACATGTGTTAGCTGCCATCACGGGGGATCAAGGGACGTGTTTTGGGGGAGCAACCCCTTCCTCTCAGCTACTTTATTATTGAGGAAGGGGTTGCACCCCCAAAACACGTCCATTGATCCCCCGTGATGGCAGATAGCACATGTTGACACACTGTGTGTTTCTTCAAAATTTGGCTTTTCTACAATTTGACAAAAAAATTAAAAATTGTAGCACACCATACAAGAAAGGGCTTTGGAGGGGTTTTAAACTCTCCCCAAAACATCAATGATGTTCTTATTTTTTTGAATAACATCATTGATGTTTTTCTTGATATTTTCCAATACAACATTACACCCCATGATCTCCCCAATCAGGATCTGTGTACTTTCCAAGGCGAAATGCCCTGGATCCACAACATCACGATCACCTAAAAAGATAGAAACCAAAAAAAAACATGTATTATAAATATGCTGGCATCCATCTCTTACCTGAGCCTGTGGTGGCAGACACTCACCTGTTGTGGTGACTAGTTCCACCACTTCTTCTTCCTCCTCCTGCTCTTCTTGTCTTTGGGGTATTTCCCCTTTTTCCAGAGATGGGGGTCTATGGTCTCCTCGGATAAGGGGTGTCCTCCGAGTCTTTTCTCCCCTATGTAAAAAGAAAATGGTATACTTAGCACACAGATATTTTATGGCAGAACTATAAATATGAAACATTGGTGTAAGTGGGGTACAATTGTCTGTTTTGGGAGAGTTCCAAGATGTAGAATTTTGAGTGTCCTTTGTCAAGCTTCAATAATTTACCTGTTTTGTACAAGCTTCACAGATGGAGACCCCCCTATAGTATACACTGGAGCACCTGTGTGGGGCCCCTAATAAAAAGGGTGTTCTTGTGTCCCACACTAGTGCTCCATGTACAGCTGTTGAGTGTCCTCTCCTTACACAGAATCTAGTTTGCATTTCATTCTAGTAACAAACCCATCTACACAACCAAATTATTTTCAGACAAGTAGGCCCTCAAA
The DNA here is from genome assembly GCA_037952925.1 of Lithobates clamitans. Classification (NCBI taxonomy): domain Eukaryota; kingdom Metazoa; phylum Chordata; class Amphibia; order Anura; family Ranidae; genus Lithobates; species Lithobates clamitans. The sequence goes on from JBBGZY010000730.1 coordinate 1,336,391, forward strand.
AATGTGGGTAAATGCATATGGCCAAAAAATGGTGTTTTATAGGCCGAAGGAAAAATGTTTGATATGAACGAATAATGTGCCAATGAACATGAAAGTTGCCATTTTAAACTGTACAACAGTTAAGAAAAGCACATGGAGCAGCACGAACGTAATAAACACAAAAAGAATAGGAACACAGGACAACTACTTACTTTTTGCAGCACTCTCCGGATCTTTCTGTACTGCTCGTGTTCTCTTAATTTGAGGTCTGACCACCACTTCCTGAGCTGATCTTTCGATCGACGTACCCTGAAATTCCGGTGCAGACTCTTGACCACTTTCGCCATGATCTTGGCCTTTCGGACATTTGGGTTGGGGTAAGGTCCATACTTTCCATCATAGTTGGCCCTCTTCAGGATGTCGACCATCTCCAACATTTCCCCAAAGGACATATTTGATGCCTTAAATCTTCTCCTTCTGGATCCAGACGTTTCCGGCTCCGGGCTTTCCTCCCTCTCCTCCTCATTGCTATAATTAGCACACACCTGCTGTGTCTCCGCCATGTGCTCTTCCCCCACTGCGCCGAATGAAAAGGGGCAGGGAATAGACTAGAAAGAACTTCAGGGGCGGGCAGAGTTACACGCATGCGCAGTGTGTATAAAGCGTAACACGCGTGCGTAGTACGTACGATCTGTGAGCGGAGGAAGGAGTATCGGAGGTGCCGATCGTGATAGCGAAGGTAAGATCTAAATTTGGGCCTATACTGCTTCTAGATTGAGGCCTATATTGTAACAAGATTAGGAGAGTTTTGCCTGACATTAAGGTTTGTCTTGTTGTGTTTGTGTTTGTGTTTGTGTGTGTTGTGTCTTGCAGTGAAAATGGATATATTGAAAGATAACGACTTTATGCCAATCTTCATTGATATGTTCAGGGAGCTGCCTTGTCTATTGGAGATAAACCACCCTGAATATAAGAACCAAACATAGAGGAAGGCAGCACTGGATCAATTGCTGGAATTTGTGAAGACGGTGATCCCCACGGCAGACATCACCTATTTGAAGATCCTAATTGGTGGCCTGAGGAACACTTATCTAAGGGAGCACAAGAAGGTCCAGGATTCCCAGAGATCCGGAGCTGCAGATGACATTTATGTCCCCAGGCTGTGGTACTATGACAGGCTGCATTTTCTGGCAGGTCAGACTGAACCCAGGTCATCACTCTCCAGTCTTCCTTCCACGCTTCCTTCCCCCCCAGCTGAGGCTTCTGATGCCCAACCTGGGCCTTCCAGGCAGCAACATGTGGAGGAGCCCAGATTGAGCCAGGTATAGCATTCCTCTAAATATTTCTGCTTGTCCAATCAATGATGTTAACTAGATGTTAGTTTGGAGTACTATATTATGATTGTGATTGATGAAGCAAAAACTAAAACCATGTCCCTTTTTCATACACAGGGAAGTCTCAGTCAGGAGGTGGCCAGGCCAAGCAGGCTGCCTGATATCCAGATCCCTCCCCTACACCTGCAAAGACAAAGTGGCAGAAAGAGGAGTACCCTGGAGGAAGCTGCCATAGGGCTCTTTTGGAAGGCTACAGAGGCCCTGAGAACCCCCCACACTGTGGAGGAGGACTTTGCTTGCATAACTGCCTGCAAAATACTGCAGATGGAGGAGGGCCAATGACTCTTGTGTGAGTCCTTAATTTTGGAAGCTCTCAATAAGGGGTTGAGGGCTCAAATAACATGTGCTACCCACATTTGTGACCTCACACATAGTCCTCCTCCTCCTCCAGGTCCTACTACTCCTCCTCCTCCTCCTACAGGTCCTACTACTACTCCTCCTCCTCCTCCTCCTCCAGGTCCTACTCCTCCTCCTGCCACATCTCCAACACCAGAGCCACAGCTGGGAAGGAAGCGTGGAAAGAAGACCAGAAAGTGATGACACTGGGTCCAGTCTGGTCTGGCAAAAGATGCAGCCTCTTGTAGTACCACAGCCTGGGGACACAGATGTCATCTGCTGCTTTCATGATCTCTGGGACTTCTGGACCAGACTGCATTCCCTTAGATATGGACTCCTCAGGCCACCAATTTTGATGTTAAATAATTGATGTCTGCCCTGGGGGTCCAAGGCTTCGCCAATTTCTGATGTTTCTCCAGCGTTGCCTCCCTCTTTGTTTGGTTCTGAGCCCTTAATAAAGGATTTTTTGTTTCAATTATACTCGCCTATGTGTGTTTTCCTTAAAAAAGAACAGTTTGTTTGTGAGGAGGCAGCTACATTTCAAAAACACTATGTGAAATTAACAAGGGACACCAAGCAACCTTCTTGAGATTAAATAATATAAGATATCAATGGTGTTGTGGTAACTTGACACACAAAACACACACAAAAATATTAGGGAGTAAAACTAACCAAAAAATAAAACAAAGATCAGCCTTGAAAAAAACACAAACCTAAAAAAAACAGCCTTTAAAAAAAAAAAAAAAAAGAAAACAACCCAAAAATAATTTTGTCAGATGTGACAAATCAAAATATATTGAGGGAATCCCGATAAATAATAAAGAAAGAAGTTTGTGAGAAGTCTGTGTGAATATGAGCAGCAAAACTACTTCATTCTTCTCACATTATAAAGAAGAAGAGAGTGCACTGTATTAAACCATTTTTTATATTGCACCGCGACGAAAGTGCTGTATCCATTGCGAACGCTAATTTTACCAGACCGAGCTGTTCCGTCTCGGAATTTCTTCTGAGCATGCGTGGCACTTTGTGCGTCGAAACTGGCCACACACGGTCGGAATTGACGCAATCGGATTTTGTTGTCAGAAAATTTTATAGCCTGCTCTCAAACTTTGTGTGTCGGAAAATCCGATGGAAAATGTCCGATGGAGCCCACAGACAGTCGGAATGTCCAACTACACGCTCCGATCGGACATTTTCTATTGGAAAATCCGACTGTGTTTACAGGGCATTATAATAGGGATATGGAAGACCGCCTGGACCAGGGGCTTTATGATTTGGCAAGGATTTGACAGTGTCAGTCAATTCCTCTTCTGTGATAGGGGCGTTTAGTATTTGTACGTCTAAGTCTGTTAACTTGGGAAGTCGCATGCCAGACATAAACTCTTCAAAAGCTGACATTTCAAATGGGGGATGGGGGATGGTGGTTGGGTGTGAGACAGTTATAAAGTTTGTCGTAGAACTCCCCAAACACCTGAGTCATAGTCTGTGGGCAGGGAGTTCTGTCAGGGTGTTTGATGTGATCTGGAAAGGGAAGAAATGGTCTTGGGTTAAGTCTAGAAACCAGCATCCTGTGTGGTTTATTGGAAAACTCATAGAACTTTTGTTTAGCCCATAGGAGCGACTTGTCTACTGTTGGTATGTCTAAGGATTTTGTGCGAAGGCGTAAATAGGTTACCGCACGCAGCCGGCCCACCGTGGGAGCGCGGAACAAAGATTTTTCAGCAGCTGAAAGTTGGGACAGCAAAGCTGATTTCAAGTGAGCTTTGTCTTTCTTCCTTTGTGAGCCAACAGCAATACACTGTCCTTGGAAGTGTAAAAAATATAAATAAAAGTGCTGCGCTGGTCCAGTAAGGTGTAACTATGTGATAGTGTGCGGTAAAACAAAATATACAGTAAAAATCGGAGGGGTGTACGGGTAGTGTGTCTGTCTGCACAGTATCCTGTGGAAAAATCAAACGATGTAAAGGAGTGAATATCTATCCTGTATCGGTGCAGTGTGTGCAGGGAACCAATAGGGATAATCCTCTTGCACACCTAGTGCTAATAGAGCTTGTGCAGATGAACCTTAAAGTGCTGTAGTGTCACTGTGCAACCCGTATCAATAAAATGTAATCGTAAAATATGTGTATACAGGAAACAAATAATAAATATCACAGAAATAGCATATGCAAAAAGTAAAATATATGGATAAAGAAAGTGCAAATTCTGCAGAGTGAATATATATGGATACAAAGTGAAAAACTATACAAAATAAATATTGTGCAAAAAACGCATCAGTGCAACATAGGTGTGTGGCATCACTCTATACGACCCAGGTAGAAAATGCCACTAGAAATATAGCTGCGTGAAGTCCAAACCAAGTCTTTGCAAGTACAATGAAGCATATGTGCCAGTGCAGACTCAAAGGAGATATTCAGTGATCCTTTAAAAAAATCCAAATGTACAACAAATAATCAGTGGGGTGCCGAAAGAGAGAGGGTGTCTATCCTCTTCGTGCTCAAACACACACAGATAGGTAGTGGCCCCTTACCTTGCGGCAATGGGACAACCGCATAGAGTGTAAATGGAGGAGATGGTCTCTCTTTGGGGTCCCCGGGGCCGGAGCCGATGGTCCCTGCACTTTAATCCCTCAGTATCAGCATCAACAATAGCAGAGTCAACATATGGAGGAACAAAAAAAGGGGATGCCAGATAGTGTAGTATTTTGAGCAAGACGATACTTTTATTCAAGTCAAAGGCATGTACTCACATGCAGCAGATGTACATCCCATGTATATCCTACGAGCGGCGAGCTCGTCAATCCAGATCTGTGTCAGTGCCTATCCCGTCCCTACCCGTGACGTCACCCAATCACGTGACTTCATCAGGGGATGAAAACTGCTACTCCCGCCTTTCCAGATGGGTCAGATGCCAAGAAGGACAGCGGGAAGTATTTAGAGGCAAATTTCAGGGATCCCCCAGCCCGGAAGTGCGTCTCCTGAACCAGGATCACATCCGCGCGGGAGGTCCTGAACTCCAGCAAAGCCAGCCATCTTTTCTTAATAGAATTCAGGCCTTTTACATTATATGACATTAGTTTTAAAGCCATGTTAGGTCAAAGCATTTAGGCCAAAAAACATTCAAAGCAATGGGTGTAAGCCCAGCAGTGTAAAGACACAAAAATAAGCTGTTAACAAACCATAATCTGCCATGGAACTCATTGTAGAGAGGATAGTCAACAATAAGGCTGATAATGTTAACACTGACAAGAAAAAAAAAGAAAAAAAAAGAAAAAGAAATAAGCATAAGGACACAGATAATTACAATAATTAAAAATAAAATAAAAATAATAACAAAAAATTAGCAAGAAAAAAAAAACCTGGAAAGAAATGATGTGAATTGGTTCATAAAAAAAAACAAAAAAGGAACCAGTTTGGAACATGAAGCATAACAACAAACAGGCTTGTTGGGTCCAAAAAGAAAAAACATCAGGAATAGCCCTGAGAGGCAAAAGCCTGTCAGGGGGCCTCGGCCGCAGCCCGAAGACCTATAGGGGAGCAAGGCAGTCTCGAACATGGGGGATGGAGCGCGGCATCCTGCCACGATGATCCAAAAATGCTGTTAACACTTCGAGATCTCCTCAAAGCTTCCGCGCTGTGAGCTGTTGTGGAGGGGAAGAGCTCCCATTAGACAACAGTTCAGGATACAAATAATGTTAACACAGGCAACAGAAAAGGGCAACGTGTAGAAACATTGTAGAAAGCCCAGCGATGAGGCAAAACTGTCTCCCACATGGGATCGGCTGAGGGGTCGTGTTCCCATGGGAGAGGGAAAAAAAAGAAGATCCAATGGGGACTCTGCAGTGGATCAAGTGGGTGGTCTGGAACATTGAGAGAGTTGAGGAGTAGAATAGGCCCTCGAACTTCTACCTTTCACTGGTGTCCAAATCCTGGCTGGATCCGTGAGGTGCCATGGGGTAAATATAGACTTCTCAAAAATTAGTGTGACAGAGTTGCCATCATCCCTGAACAGTATACAATGGGAACCTCATTTAATTGGGATTTTATAGGGCAACAAAAGAAAAGAAATATTTAAAAATTAGATAAGTTTTATTTATACAAAAATTGTTAAAAAGTAATTAAACATATGAAGATATACATTTACGAAGAATAAAAAATGATACACTACAGAAGTGGCAAAGAATTTCTTCTTCAGGGATACATTTTTGCCATTATCTGAAAGGCACAAAAGTAACATAAATATACATACATATATATTTTTGAACAACCAACAAAAAATATGTGTAAAGAGGCTTACAGTAATCATGATTGACCCAGCGGACTCTCAGTGTGATACTCCAAAAACCCCCATCCAGCCAGAAAACGGTCTTATATCGCGCAAAGGAGCCCTCAGATATTGAGATCCAATGAGAGACGCCTAATGTCCCAAGCAAAAAGGAGATGCTGGGGGGAGGGGGAATGTGAAATCTGAGAAAATATATATATATAATCACAATCATCATCTGTAAGGGAGATAATGCATCCATGGGAAAAAAACAAAAAAACAAAAAAAAAAAACAACAAAAACAACTAACCTTGCAACAAACCTGTGGGTTTGTGTGCCTTCACAAATGAAAGAATTCAGTATGTAGTAAAGAGGGGAAGTTCCCCTTCCTAGAAACAAGAGGAAGAGGAATCGAAATAAAAAAATGCAAAAATGGATGAAAAACAAATGAAAAAACAAATGAAAAAAAAAAACAAAAAACAAAAAAAAACCCCACAAAAAACACACTGCCCATTGTGTCCAGATATTTGGACACAATGGGCAGTGTGTTTTTTGTGTTTTTTTTTTTTTTTTTTTTCATTTGTTTTTTCATTTGTTTTTCATCCATTTTTGCATTTTTTTATTTCGATTCCTCTTCCTCTTGTTTCTAGGAAGGGGAACTTCCCCTCTTTACTACATACTGAATTCTTTCATTTGTGAAGGCACACAAACCTGCAGGTTTGTTGCAAGGTTAGTTGTTTTTGTTTTTTTTTGTTTTTTTCCCATGGATGCATTATCTCCCTTACAGATGATGATTGTGATTATATATATATATTTTTTCAGATTTCACATTCCCCCTCCCCCCAGCATCTCCTTTTTGCTTGGGACATTAGGCGTCTCTCATTGGATCTCAATATCTGAGGGCTCCTTTGCACGATATAAGACCGTTTTCTGGCTGGATGGGGGTTTTTGGAGTATCACACTGAGAATCCGCTGGGTCAATCATGATTACTGTAAGCCTCTTTACACATATTTTTTGTTGGTTGTTCAAAAATATATATGTATGTATATTTATGTTACTTTTGTGCCTTTCAGATAATGGCAAAAATTTATCCCTGAAGAAGAAATTTAATCATTTTGAAACGCGTTGGATCATATAATTCTTTGCCACTTCTGCAGTGTATCATTTTTTATTCTTCGTAAATGTATATCTTCATATGTTTAATTACTTTTTAACAATTTTTGTATAAATAAAACTTATCTAATTTTTAAATATTTCTTTTCTTTTGTTGCCCTATAAAATCCCAATTAAATGAGGTTCCCATTGTATACTGTTCAGGGATGATGGCAACTCTGTCACACTAATTTTTGAGAAGTCTATATTTATTCCATATTCTAGGGGTGGAGAATACACCCATATCCTCACTTTTCAGACTTTCTCTTTTAGTTGTGAACCCCATACTTAGACTACTATACACTGTTTTGTTGTGAAACTCCAGGGTTGGCCCTTCATTAAGGGAGTTACCTCCGTTTTCTAGTTTTTTCCTTTTTTTGGTCTTTGGTTGTATTCTTTGACCAAAACGTTATAACTATTTATCTTTCACTGTTTTTTCTTGTGGCTATTCAGGATGGGTGACCTTTTGGGTGAGAATTGGGAGGACCTTATGTCTACCATTAAGAGCAATTACCAAGTAAAAGAACAAGTTAAAACTGATTTGACCTCACTTTTCCATAGTTTGACCAAAGCATTGGAAAAGAAATGTGCACTACATTGGCACATACAGTCCTTAGATCGGTACATTCAAGAAAACATTAACCCAATAGGTCTAAGGATTCAAATCTTTCCCATTTTAGACCATATCTCCGATAATTTGAAGAAAAATTGGGAATCCAAACTCAATGACTGCTCTAGAAATCTTATGATGTTATTACAGGATGAATACAGATTACAATTGAACAATCTTGATATTGAAATTGATGCTCTTTATATTCGCAGGACTCCCCTGAAAACACACGAGGACTATTCAACCCTCGAAGAAAAATTAAGGGAACACCTCAAAACCTCCAGCAAAGCCATTCTTCAAAAAAAAGATAAAAAATTCTGGAGGGATAAAAATGCGTTTAGGGAGAATAGAGCATATAGATGGCATCAAAATAAGGATTTCAGGAATAGAACAACTAAAAAATCTTCCAAAAACAAAGGGGAGAAAAATGACTACAGTTCAGATACTAATTCCAATGCCTCCTCCTCAGCCTCCTCTCTTACAGATCGCTTTACAAGGAAAAGAAAGGGTCCTTTTGCCAAAACACAAGAAATGGATTGAGAATAACAACAAATCCATAAAAAACAAACTGCAGAGACCCCACATACATCAAGGGGCGGCAAAGGTGAGAATACACCGCGACCCATGGAAGGCAGCAAAGGACCTAGTTCTGGCAAAGGTAAAACAACTAAAACCTCTAAAGATTTGGGAGCTATCCCAAAGAATCAAACTCAGCTAGATACTTTTTTAGACAAAATGACCCTAACACAGGCTCTAACTACGCAAAAGGAGCAGGCTGCGATACCGACTCCAATTGTGTAGATGATAGGTTGAATATTATTAACCTATCTTCACACACATTGACTGAGGCTGAGAAGGAGGTTCTTTCTCTGGGACTCTCTTTTAGTCCCAGTAGAAGCCTTGACAATTTTGAGGTAGTTAAAGATATTTTTTTGTTTGCAAGAAAACTACTCTTCAAGAGTATGTACACTAAAACTAAGAAAAGTGAAGAGATAATTGCACCAAATCTCAAAACAGCGGACTTTAAGGCCCTTCGGGACCTAAATCTACTGCTACAGGAGAATGAGGGAATTGAGTCAAGTTGGCTCGATGCCTGGGAAAGTGACGATAGTGAAGAGGAAAAAATAGATGATTCAAAACAACATAAACAATTTAAAAGGAAATCACACAGATTTCCAGCACTCAGTCAGAATCCAGCCTTGGCATTGTTTGTTAAACAAACTGCCAAGGAAATTGAATCCTTAAATAAAGACAAATCAATCAGAAATCTTACCCCTGAGCAACAAAATGCTCTACACTCCCTCAAAAACAATTTAGATATAACCATTAAGGGATCCGACAAGGGCGGCAACATCGTGTTGATGGATAATTCCAAATACGAGGAGATGTGTTTAAAGATCCTTAATAATCGAAAGTGTTATTGAAAAATCTCAGCATCCTTGGTTGATGGATTCAATCAGGAATTCTACCGACTCGTAGATGAAGCTTTTATAATGGGAGCCATCACGGGTGAGCTATTGGACTTTATACGTACTAAACACCCCCGCATCCCCACTATGTATGCACTTCCTAAGGTGCATAAAGATTTACACAATCCTCCGGGCCGCCCTATCATATCCGGCAATGGCAGTATATCAGAGGGTATTAGTCAAGTCATTGACCAACACCTCAGACCCCATGTTCTTGAATTGGCATCCTACACCAAGGATACCATCCATCTGTTACAGGTGTTGGAGAACCTTGTGATTCCAGAGTCATCTATTCTAGTAACTATAGATGTCGAGTCACTGTATAATAGTATACCACATGACTTGGGAGTAGCTGTGGTTGGTCACGTTCTACGCCAAAAGGCGACGACGGAATGGAAATTCAACAACTTTATTCTTGAAATGCTGGATTTTATCCTTCGACACAATGTGTTTCTCTTCAGGGGTTCCCACTACCTCCAGGTACAGGGTGTTGCTATGGGGACATGTTGCGCCCCCTCTTATGCAAACCTGTACCTGGGGGAGTGGGAAAAGGGATTTCTGACGAATGACGAGTTGACTATGTATACGGAGCATGTCATTTTATGGCAAAGGTACATAGACGACATATTCTTAATATGGAATGGCCCAGAAGAGGCTTTAAAAAGCTGTCTCAAAGTAATGAATCACAATACCATGAATCTTTTCTTCACTATGTCCTATGATCATCAACAGATCAATTTCTTGGATGTAACCATCTATAAGGACAAGAATGGTCAAGTTGCTAGCAAATTGTACAGGAAGGAAACTGCCGGCAACACCCTTCTGCATGCTGACAGTTTCCACCCGGAACCTTTGAAGAAATCTATACCTTTTAGTCAATTTTTAAGACTAAAACGCAACTGTACCACGATGGAAACTTTCCAATGTGAAGCAGACAAACTCAGTAAAAGATTACTTATAAGGGGATACACTAAATCCTCTTTGAAAAAAGCCTTTAATCGTGTCAAAAACCAAGATAGGCATACTCTAATTTTTGGGTCTAAAACTCGTAAATCTGATGACACAACAAGGATCATCTTACGCTACTCCAACGAGCATAGCACTATAAGAAGAATTCTTACAAAACACTGGTGAATTTTGACCGACGACCCTGTTTTGGGAAGTCTGCTAACCTCAAAACCCCAAATTACCTTCCGGAAGGCAGGTTCCCTAGCAGATTTACTAACCCAAAGCGAATACAAGGGGAACAAAAGAGGGGACCCTTGCAAAACATGGGGGACCTTCCCTTGTGGTAACTGTTCTTTTTGCAATGTTATTGGGAAGAGGACTGCATTCCTACTACCCAATGGGGAACGTTTTCAATTAAAGCATTTTGCAAACTGCCAAACCCAAGGGGTAGTGTACTTGGTACAATGCCAATGCGGGGCCTTATACATTGGCAAAACCCGCCAGGAATTTAGACAACGCGTGAGCAAACACCTGCTAAGTATGCAGATTGGCAACTTGTACCTTCCCCTTGGCAGACATGTAGCCAAGGGACATGGATACAGGATGCCATCTGTGAATTTCACGGTGGTAGACCGTGTCCATGTCCCTTTGCGAGGTGGTGACTGGAATAAAATCCTTCTACAACGCGAAATGCGTTGGATAAGACATCTGAATGCCACCACCCCGCCAGGCCTAAATGAGGCAGAAAGTTTTAGACCGTTTTTGGAAGGTTTCAGTTCTGGTAAAACAGACTGAATACAATCTCCCCTGCCCTTCATTCATCTTGATGTTTCAAACCTCTTCTTTTTCTTCCCTCCCTGTGTCTCCTCTTTCACCTTCCTATCTATTTACATCATATATAGCCTATGGATCAGCATTTGGAATGATAATGTCTATTGGGGTATATTTCCATTTATATATGATTTATGAATTTTTGTGTTTTGTATATTGATGTTTCGTGGGCTGGCTGGGAGAACCTTGTGTTCCCCCAGTCCCGTCCATGATATATATTTTTCATGATTTGTTCATTTATTTATTCATTTGTATGTATTTGTTTGCTTCAGTTTCCGTGATTAGACTGTTTCTCGGATGGTCCTCCAATCACCCCCACTCGGATCTGTGGTCATATCGTGCACCCGGCACAGGGGGGGGCCCGAACTTAAGTTTGGGGGCCCCTGTTTTTTCCATTGCCATTCGAGACGTCTATTTGACGCCATCCTCTGGCGGTTGATGGATTTTCCTGTGTCGGGGGCTTTTGTTCTCCTTTTGAGGATTTATCCTTTTTGGATATGCTTCCTCTAAAAAAGTCTCTGCTTCAACACTGGATATGGGGTATTTTTTCCACATATCCAGCCATTCATGACAATTTTTGATTAATTTGCTATAATTTATTTTCCAGAGACCCTGCTGTACACTTTATTATAATTCTTTAATCTATAGGAGTGGGAACTGTCTCTGGACGGGCCCTCTTACTTGCGCGGATCTGATGAGGGGCGTTTTTGCCCCCTTCAAGATCTGGCTTTGGACTCTTTTTTGTTAGCAGTCCATGTTTTCCTGTATGCGTCCAGCTGGTCTTGAACGAGTGGGGGGGCCGAGCAGAGTGTCGGCCTATCTTTCCCTACGCCCTGACGTACGGGCGCTTTATCAGTGTCAGCAATGTGTGTCTCTTTCCTGTGTTCTTCCGGTTCTTGACGTTGGGGGTGGGCGGGGCGGGAAGCCGGCCTGTCTCCCTTCACGTCCGGATACACAGGCGTCTACATGATTTGTAATGTGAGCGGCGGAGGTGACGTCGCCTACGTCTCTCGGGGCGACGTCATCCCCTCGCGCTCGTTAAGCCATTCATCAGCACGGACTTATAAGGAGAACGCAGGGAGCCCTCGAGCTGCCAGCGTCATTTCTCTGCTGTTTGCTGCTGAGAGTGGACAATCGTGGGTTTGTGCTTGGGCTCGGGGTGGATCTCCTTTTCCTCCTGGACCCCTGGTAGATTCTGGATTCACTTATGCTCATCTGCGGGAGATATGCTGTTATGGTAAGCTTCAAATCACTATTTCCATCAATGGATACATTCTATTCTTTGCCACCTCCTCTCCAGACTCCTTTCCCTACCTGTGGACAGTATCTGGGGAGTGATAAAAATATATATTCTTTAGTCATTCTCTATGGGGTTGCTTCCATAAACCTGCTTTTTGGCCATGAACGCATGGCCAGTAAGGTTTTTGTTGTTTTTTTTGTCCCTGGTTTTTTATTCATCACATACAATTTTTCAACCATTTAAGAATGTAATTTCTCCTCTTGGGTTTTATTCCACCTCTTCATTATACCCTCAGGTTTTTATTACCTCCATATGAATTTACTTACCGATAATATTCTTTATTCAGCTAAATTTATATTCCCTCACACATTAGATTCAGTCCCCTTTTGGGTTAAGCCCACCAAAATATCTGGACAAAATGGGCAGTGTGTTTTTTGTGTTTTTTTTTTTTTTTTTTTTTTTCATTTATTTTTTCATTTGTTTTTCATCCATTTTTGCATTTTTTTATTTCGATTCCTCTTCCTCTTGTTTCTAGGAAGGGGAACTTCCCCTCTTTACTACATACTGAATTCTTTCATTTGTGAAGGCACACAAACCCGCAGGTTTGTTGCAAGGTTAGTTGTTTTTGTTTTTTTTTGTTTTTTTTTTCCCATGGATGCATTATCTCCCTTACAGATGATGATTGTGATTATATATATATATATTTTTTCAGATTTCACATTCCCCCTCCCCCCAGCATCTCCTTTTTGCTTGGGACATTAGGCGTCTCTCATTGGATCTCAATATCTGAGGGCTCCTTTGCGCGATATAAGACCGTTTTCTGGCTGGATGGGGTTTTTTGGAGTATCACACTGAGAATCCGCTGGGTCAATCATGATTACTGTAAGCCTCTTTACACATATTTTTTGTTGGTTGTTCAAAAATATATATGTATGTATATTTATGTTACTTTTGTGCCTTTCAGATAATGGCAAAAATTTATCCCTGAAGAAGAAATTTAATCATTTTGAAACGCGTTGGATCATATAATTCTTTGCCACTTCTGTAGTGTATCATTTTTTATTCTTCGTAAATGTATATCTTCATATGTTTAATTACTTTTTAACAATTTTTGTATAAATAAAACTTATCTAATTTTTAAATATTTCTTTTCTTTTGTTGCCCTATAAAATCCCAATTAAATGAGGTTCCCATTGTATGAGGTGCCATGGGGTAGCAGGAGAGGTCTGGTTGGTCTCTGCAGGGAGCAGAGGCAAGCCTAGGCATTTAAGAAAGGCATCTCCTTCCATGAGATCACGTAGGGTGTGTTGGACCCCTTCCATGGTGACAATTAGGCAGAAAGGAAAGCCCCTATAATAAGGGACTTTATGCTGTTGGAGATGGGTGGTGATGGGCTATAGAGAGCGTCATTTGGCCAAGGTGATGGGAGATAGGTCACTGAAGAGTTGGAGTTTGCCTCTGGATCTGTTACGAGTGGCTCTTGTCAGGGCCTCTTTGCTCTCATAAAAGTGGAAACGCACCACTATCTCACGAGGCCTGTCACCCACAGGGGGTTTAGGGGCTAAGGACCTATGGGCATGGTCCATACACCAATCAATGTCCATTATTTCAGGTGCCAGGGCATTGAAAAGGCCAAGAAGGTAGGTTTGTATGTTGTTGTCAGCAATCTTTTCAGGGACTCTGCAGATTCTAAGGTTTTGGCACCTTTCTCTGTTCTCAAGGTCCTCTTGCTGTAACTGTAACTGAGATACAGAGTTTTTAAGAAGAGCGTTCTCCTCAAGGGCCTGTATACACTGCAGAGTCTCATCAAATTTTGTCTCCAGTGTTCCTGTGCGTTCTCCAAGGGCATCTATTTCCCCCGTAAGCTCTCTGGAGATCTTTCCCATCTCCTGGGCAATGTCCCTGGTTACTTGTTGGGCCAAAGCCTGGAGCCTGAGATCCATCAGCTCAGGAGTCAGTGTTAGCTGAGGGGTGAAGGATGTGTGAGGAGGGGGGTTCTGCTGAGAAGGAGCCTCCACCATCAGCGTGCTGACATAGCTCCGGATCCCCTTGTGAAATTGAGACCAGGGATTGTGGCCTAGTTAGGAAGCGATCCATAGTGGAGGAGGGCCACGGGAGCTGTGGGGCATGATAACATGACCGCTGATCTCCAATTTTGCCCATGTAGTGCCGGGGGGGCTTGAGGAGGTGTTGAAGCTTACCCCTGAGTTGATCGGTGGCTAATGTAGCTTCTCAGGGGCTGTTGATCTCGGGACGGGACCAGAGCTCACGAGTCACGCGTCCGCCATCTTAGAAAGCCGCGCATGCGCCCCCAGCATTTATTTTTTCATTTGTCACAGTTACATCAGTTTTGGTCCCCGCCTTCGGTCTTGATAGTCCATCTAGGAGGCAATGAGGCAATGAGGCAATTTGGGTTCAGTCCGTACTTTAGATCTTTTGTTATGATCAAACGGGATCTTTATTGGTTCCATTTGACTTCCCCGGGTACAGTCATTGTGTTTTCAGAAATTGTTCCCCACTTCACTTGGCTGTCTTCCCTATTTCATAGAGTGATGGAGAAAATTAGGAAGAGGGTCACTTGGGCGATGGCTAAGTACATGCCACTTTTGGGGGCTTTTGCTTATCGGCACGTGGATCTTGAGGAGGGCATCCCGGGGCTTTATAGACAAGAAAGGATTCACCTTTCGGATGTGGGTGCCGATATATTCAATCTTGGGCTGCAAAGCAGCATTGAAATGGCCACGTATTTGGGGTAGGCCGGCCTTGTTACACGAGTCCGGCTGGTGGGGACGTATTTCTTTGTTAAATAAAGGTTGAATAGCCCGTGTTCTGAAAACTGGGCAAAGGTTCCCTGTATATTTGATTTCATCTGAATATTTGAATTAATATGTTTATCT
The DNA here is from genome assembly GCA_037952925.1 of Lithobates clamitans. Lineage (NCBI taxonomy): Eukaryota > Metazoa > Chordata > Amphibia > Anura > Ranidae > Lithobates > Lithobates clamitans. The sequence continues at coordinate 1,351,511 of JBBGZY010000730.1, forward strand.
GTATGAATATTTTAAACCAATAAAATTAACATGGCCAATTTTTTGACAAAATAATGTGTGTTTTACTAAGTACAACTACACGGTTGTATGCGGGGAACTAAGGTAATGGGCAAGCTGTGAGTTATAAACAAATATATACCGCGCTGTCTCAAAAAAAAAAAAAAAAAAAAAAAAGAAAAATAAAGCAGCCAGCACAGCAGTGGATAAAGTTGCAAAAATGACAAATAGGGTGAAATGTGCAGCGCTTATGTGATCATATAAACCATAACAAATAATATTAGTACAGAAAACTTGAATAATAAATGATGTGCTCAAAAATACTCCAAGCAGTCCTCTATTATGACATGTGATGTCTATAAACAGAGTAACTTGGACGTGTGATGCCCAAAAAAGAAAAAAGTCAGTGACAAGCTTCAGTCATGTGTGATGATAATCCTCAACCACATGTGGATATAATATAGTGACAGTCTTTAACTTCAAATATGTATGATGTAATAACAGTTAATAGTGGGTCCACCACCAAAGACACCAGAAGCTGCTTACCAGAGGGATTGAACTCAAATAGGTGTACACCTAGTGAGTCAATCAAGCTTTGTGGTATAATATACCAAGGGGATCAGATGCTCTATCCAGATATGACCTCCAGATGGACCTCCGAACAAGTGTAAGGTATGGATGGACTCAGTAGATATAGGCAGTCAGCCCCATAATTAAAAGAAAGAGGAAGGCATATAGGGCATATATAGATGATGACTTCTAAGTTGAAACGCGTTGGAAGGATATGCTGAGACCACTGTCTTCTTTTATACAAGCGCTTGATTTTACTGCTTAACACGTGAGTGTATTTCCTTTGCTTTTTATGTATTAAACTTTCCATACGGAGTTACACTATATGCCTTCCTCTTTCTTTTAATTATGGGGCTGACTGCCTATATCTACTGAGTCCATCCATACCTTACACTTGTTCGGAGGTCCATCTGGAGGTCATATCTGGATAGAGCATCTGATCCCCTTGGTATATTATACCACAAAGCTTGATTGACTCACTAGGTGTACACCTATTTGAGTTCAATCCCTCTGGTAAGCAGCTTCTGGTGTCTTTGGTGGTGGACCCACTATTAACTGTTATTACATCATACATATTTGAAGTTAAAGACTGTCACTATATTATATCCACATGTGGTTGAGGATTATCATCACACATGACTGAAGCTTGTCACTGACTTTTTTCTTTAATGGGCAAGCTGTGGCCTGCTGTCCCATGTACAAAAGGGGGCGCACCATCTGAGCCCACTAAGTACATGCCACTTTTGGGGGCTTTTGCTTATCGGCACGTGGATCTTGAGGAGGGCATCCCGGGGCTTTATAGACAAGAAAGGATTCACCTTTCGGATGTGGGTGCCGATATATTCAATCTTGGGCTGCAAAGCAGCATTGAAATGGCCACGTATTTGGGGTAGGCCGGCCTTGTTACACGAGTCCGGCTGGTGGGGACGTATTTCTTTGTTAAATAAAGGTTGAATAGCCCGTGTTCTGAAAACTGGGCAAAGGTTTGCTGTATATTTGATTTCATCTGAATATTTGAATTAAAATGTTTATCTGTATGAATATTTTAGACCAAAAAAAAGAACCGCGGCCAATTTTTTTCCAAAATATTGTTTTTTCTATGTTTCAAAACATTGTGTTTTCAAAAGTTCGCCCTTAAAGTTTCTTTAACTACTAATATATGTTATTAATTTAATAATATTTTATGTTAATTTATTGATTCTGCATGTGAGATTTTACTTGTTGGATGAAGGTTTCATAAACCTTCTAGGGGTAAGCTCTCTTCCCATTTTAATCAGATATTTTATATTAATTTTTATAGTATTTTTAATCTGGTCAATACCGGAGATCCCCTCCAGGGGTCCTTGATGTTAATATCTTGATTTGACCAGTTTGGTGAGTCAGTATATATATCATTATTAATACACTGATTCTCTTTTTAAATCTCTTGTTTTTGGTATTTAATTGTATATTGTTTGGATTCTGTGAATTAGTATTAGTCTGTGTAGTTTAAATGTGATCTCCCAGAGAAAGAGGAATGGGAAGGAGGCTTGCTTCTCATTTTCTGTGTATATCATGGTCGCTGCTTGAAAGTGAGGCCTGGTTTGTCCTATTTATAGCGATGGTTCAGCATGTTGCTCGTACCCCAGGAAGACGTCATGTGTGATGAAACATGTTGGGTGGTGCTACGCACTGACGCTATTGTGCGCCAAATGATCCCGGAGTCCCTGACTACCATGTGTGGTGTGTCACCGAAAAGTTCACAATCAAGTCACTTTGGTGGTGGAAAATGTATTTAATATATTTTGGACTATTAATCAAGGACTCAGTCACTGTTTATTTTTCTTTTTTTTTTTTTAGTTTATTTTTTTCTTGCAAGTTAGATTTATGTGGTTTTGTTATTCATTTTGTCTAAATTTAAACACTATAGGATTTCACTTAATAGTGTGTCATAGCACTAAAATTGATTGAATTTTTCTGAATTGATTTGAATTCTGATTTTGCACATTTTTTTTGTTTATACATATGTGTTGGAATGTCACTGCTGATTTCAATACGTCGGCAGGACTACTAGTAAACTTTCAGTTTTCATTTAAATATAAATATAGTGCTCGCAAACACAATGAGTGAAAATATGTTGACTAAAAAAGAAACAAAGTCCAAATAAAGTGACGAAAGGTGCTCCAATCCAAAGTGAAGGAAATGTAAGGTGCTTCAGAAAAATTCAGGTGTGCAACACCCCCTCATGTATCCCCACCCCACACGCAATGATTCTTTTTGAAGCTTATTGGTTCTCTTTTTGCTTTAGCTTTAATCTCTCACATGGTTTTGTCTCCTTGTTTTGTTTCATTGATGTATTTGAGTTATACTCTCTGTACTGGTTACTTTTTTGGCCTTTGGCCATGCTTTTACAACTGTAATGACATAAGTTTGAATAAACTTTGTTGAAAATTAAAAAAACAAAACAAAAAAATATAAATATAAATATGGTGCTCGCAAACACAATGAGGGAAAATATGTTGACTAAAAAAGAAATTCCAAATAAAGTGACTAAAGGTGCTCCAATTCAAAGGGAAGGAAATGTAAGGTGCTTCAGAAAAATTCAGGTATGCAACACCCCCTCATATATTCCCACTCACCAGATCAGAACGACCCCCAGCTTTTCAGTCTGGTGGGTCATTTAAAGCTTAGTAAAGATATCCTGGGATGGCGGATATGGTGATAGGTCATCAGGTCCAGAATTTCTTTATGAAGTTTCTCAGCCAGAAAAAACAGGTACCCAGAAGTAAAAACAGAAGGGAACTGATAGTGAAGTACCATTAAAAAAGGTTTTATTGTAGAAGGGAGTGGGTACTTACTAAAAGCAATCAAGAACCTAATTTCCGGTTAGCTGAGCCATCTTAAATAGAGGGCGGAGGAGAAACGCCCCTACAAGGGACCAATCAAATTTGGCATAGCAACCATTTTGTAGGTGGGTCAAAACAGTCGCTCCTAGGGATAGAGCACAATCCATAGGAGAGACAAAAACGCCATTTTGTTGGTTTGATTAAATCAAACAAATACTTCCAGGGAATCGTTAGACATCAATTCAGGCTAAATAGTGGAACAATTGACAGAAAACCCTTTATACAGACATCAACGCATTAAAAATTCAAAAAAAGGGAAATAGGAATAAAAATAAAAATGAAAATAAAAAAGAATAATAAAATGAAAAAATAATAAAAATAAAATAAAAATGAATATGATCATAAAAATAAAAAAAAAAAAATAAAAAGAAAAAATAAAATATAAAAAGAAAAAAGAAAAATGAAAAAGAAAGAGAAACATTATAAGAATTCATCTTGCCCTACTTAGACCTCGTACCCACACAAAGGGTAAGGAATTTCTCTACCCTTTGACCCTTCCGGATTTTTTTTTTTTTTTTTTAGGGTAGACTAGCTGGTCTAACCTACCTCCGGAACATTTTCTCCTCCCACCTTTAGTTGGGGAGCTTCCCTTTTTATTTTTTATTTTTTTATTTATTTATTTATTTATTTATTTATTTTTTCTTTTCTCTTCTTTATCCCTCCCTTCCCCAAACTTAAGTACTCTTCTTAGACTAACGTAAAGACTAACAGATATAATAACCAGATTTTCCATAACATAGGTCATTCCCACAATACCAATATCTTAGAATCCAGTTTCTCGAGTGACCGAAAAACTACCTCCAAAATGCCTATCCAAAATCAACAGAAAATTTCATCAACAATAAAATTACTCTCAATAAATGCGAAAGGACTCAACATACCGGAAAAAAGAACCAAATTTTTTAATGAATTCCATAAACAGAAAGCAAATATCATTTGCATACAAGAAACCCACTTTAAATCTGACAAAATCCCAAAAATACAAGACAAAAGATTTCCAACAGCTTTTCACGCCACAAATCCAGAAGGGAAAACTAAAGGAGTATCAATTCTGATATCTAAACAAACACCAATCCAGATCCATGATACAATGCTTGATCCGGGGGGAAGATACATATTTCTAAAAGGTAAGATAGGGCCACACCCCATAACAATAGCAAATGTGTACCCCCCCAATTCAAAACAGGTGGCTTTCTTTCGCAAGATAAAAGACCTGTTAACGACCTTCAAATCAGGCATTCTTATCCTTGGGGGAGATTTCAATACTCCTTTAAACCTCCTCATTGACACCTCAGGTGGAACATCGAGCCTTCCTTATAAAGCACTGAAACAAATCAAAATTCAATTTCAGGAACTGATGCTGCACGATGCCTGGAGAACTCTATATCCACAAACTAAAGATTACACCTATTTCTCCTCTGTCCATCAAAAATACTCTAGAATAGACTACTTTTTTCTCTCACAACCTGACCTCGACTTATTGACTCATTCCACAATCGAAACCATGACTCTTTCTGATCATCACCCGATAACCTTGACCTTTCCGGAAAAAAAGACGATCACCAAAACTTGGAGACTTAACACCACCATACTAAAAGATCCCATAGATGTATTAAATTTTAATAATACATTAAAAGACTATTTCTCACAAAATGAAAATGATGAGACTTCTGTACTTACACAATGGGAGGCGCACAAATGCGTTATTAGAGGAGAATTCATCAAAAAACTAGCCAATTTAAAGAAAGAACAACAATCCAAAATAAAATCACTGATAGAACAAATCCACAAATTAGAAATAGCACACAAAAGAACTGTTGCACTCTCAACATTTGAGGAGCTAACAAAAGCACGAATATTACTATCAGAAGAAATTAGCATGAAAACCAAAAGACAATATATCTTAAGACATAAGATATATTATGAACAAGGAAATAAGAGTGGGAAATTATTAGCAAAAGCAGTTCAAAATAAGAAAGTTGCTTCCACAATACATCAAATAACAGATAAACAAGGTACACCATACTCGTCGAATGAGGAGATTGCTAAACAGTTCGAAAATTATTATCAATCCTTATACAACATCCCTTCCAATCCTAGTTGCCCACATAACACAGACAAGAGAACAAAACTCATCCAAAACTTCCTAGAGAAATATAGTCCCCCTCAAATAGCAGGAAACATAGCTCAAGAGCTTGAAGCTCCTATATCAGGCCCAGAATTCGACAAATCTATAAAGGATATGAAAATAGGCAAAGCCCCAGGACCAGATGGACTACCCTTACAATACTACAAGACATTCACCAATATACTGAAACCAAGATTTCTAAAAACCTTCCAATCACTACATACTGAACAACAACCCCCAAAACAATTACTAGAAGCACACATAACTGTAATTCCCAAAGAAGGAAAAGACACTAATTTGGTTACTAACTACAGACCAATTTCATTAATCAATGTGGACGTAAAAATATATGCCAAAATACTAGCTAACAGACTCTTACCCCTATTAACTTCCCTTATCTCTTTGGATCAGGTGGGTTTCATCCCAGGGAGAGAGGGACGTGACAATACAATCAAAGCATTAAATATAAACCACTGGTTAACATCTAATAAGAAACAAGGATTTTTTCTCTCCCTGGATGCTGAGAAGGCGTTCGACAGAGTGGCCTGGGACTTCATTGACGCAGTATTAAAACATATAGGAATTCTGCCTCTAATGAGATCATATATTAGAGCGTTATATTCAAATCCAACAGCACGAGTTCGTGTCAACGGCCACCTGTCCAACGCCTTCCACTTACGAAATGGTACTAGACAGGGATGCCCTTTATCTCCACTTTTGTTTGTCCTCACACTAGAACCGTTACTAAATAAAATCAGAACAAATCCAGACATTAAGGGAATAGAAATCCAAAACCACACGTATAAAGTCGCAGCTTTTGCGGATGATATGCTCCTTTTTCTCTCAGAACCGCACATCTCTATACCCAATCTTATACAAGACCTAGAACACTATCAATTACTATCAAATCTAAAAATTAATCACTCCAAATCTAACGCCCTCAACATCTCCTTACCCCCAAGTTCAGTAGAAATCTGCCAAAAAAACTTCTCCTTCTCATGGGCCAAACAAAGTATTACATACCTCGGAATAGAAATACCTGCAAATCTAAATGACCTCTTTAAACTTAATTTCACCCCTATCCTAAAGGAAACACATGAAGATTTTAAAAGATGGAACTCTCTAAACGTATCGTGGTTTGGACGAGCTTCCCTAATAAAAATGACAATTCTGCCCCGATTTCTATATGTGATGCAAACAATTCCCATTAGATTACCAACATCATTTTTTGAATCTTTTCGCAAAGCTTGCTCTACCTTCATATGGAAAGGCAAATCTCCCAGAATCAAATTCACTAGACTAAATCTACCCAAAAATAAGGGGGGAATTGCATTACCTGACCTAAAGAAATATCACCAGGCTGCCCTCTTAGCTCGAATAGTAGATTGGAACATCCATAACACAGTGAAAGACTGGGTATCTTTAGAACAGAAACAACTCTCCCAACAGCTTAAATCTCTTCCATGGATTCATCCAAAAAAATCACTCAAAAGAGGTCAAAACCCACCCCCTAATAGGCCCCACATTAGAAATCTTTCGAAACACCTTTAAAAAAATGAATCCCTCTCCTTGGCTTAGCCCCCTCACACCGCTTAGAAATAACCCAGACTTCCCCCCGGGGCTAGAACAAAATTTCCTTGCAAATTCATGGCCGCATAAGGAAATCCTGGTCAGTGGTTTCTTTCAAAGTAGGAGACTTCTGTCCAGAGAAGAAATAAACAAAAACATCAACCCAAACCAAATTTCACAATGGAACTACCTACAAATCAGACATTTCTTGACCAGAAACGAGACAGCCCAATCATGGACAAGACAACTCACGACGCTAGAGGAACTTTGCACAAGAAAAACCCCACAAAGACACATTATATCTATTCTCTACAACTCGCTTTTTGAAGACAAAACGGAGTTCTCCATTGCGTCGTGCCAAGCGTGGGAACAAGAGCTTGATATATCTCTTACAGAAGAAGACTGGGAAACAATATACATGCATGCACATAAAGGATCTCTTAACGTAGCCACTCAGGAGTGTGGCTTCAAAATAATTACCAGGTGGTACAGAACTCCTGCCCTACTACATAAATTCTCTCCTTGTATTTCAGACAGATGCTGGAGATGTAAACAGGAAGAAGGCTCTGTGCTCCATATTTGGTGGTCATGCCCTCTATTACAAAACTTATGGAAAATGGTTCATGAAACCATTACCTCACTCACTTCAGAGAACATAAGTTTTAATCCAGCACAATACCTCCTACACTATACTTCAATCCCCAAAAAACAATATTTAAAATCTTTACCCATGTTCATGATAAATGCAGTGAGACACTGTATCCCATGCCACTGGCGCTCAAACTCTATTCCATCGAAAAAAGAATGGTTCCGGAGAATAAACAATATAGAAAAGATAGAAGAACTTATAAGTATTTCTCAGGAGAAGATTTCGAAATTTACATCAACATGGTACAACTGGTTTGAATTCAAAAACTCACAGTCTTACAAAGCTATTATTAACTAACTAATAATAGGATTCCTTCACCAAAACAAATCATACAGAAAAACCTAAGAGATCATTAGACTACTATAATAAATAAATAGTCTTTATTCACCTTCTCCCCCCCCCCCCCCCCACAACCCTTTTCTTTCTCTCTCTCTCTTTTTTTTTTTTTTTTTTTTATCCCACCTTGCTCATATAGTGAGCTAACTCACCTTAATATTCATTAAGCAGCTATGTATAAATATATAATTTGTATTTACTCTAAACACAGTTATCAAAATTGTTCAATTCATCTTGGCATTACTATTGATTGTGTAATTCACTTTAACCCAAATGTTACTCAGATGAGTTACTGTGATTATGTTATGTTTCATTTACATGACAATGTTGTATTACATTTATTTGTTCAATCAATATCAATAAAAATTTTATCAAACAAAAAAAAAAGAAAAAGAAAAAAATAATAAAAAGAAAGAAAAAAGAAATAAAGAAGAAGAGAAAAAATTAGAAAGCCAATGACACAATAAAATGAACGTCACAATAAAAAGTATACAAACTCTTCTAGAAATTGGACAGGAAACAATTTAGATCCAATTAGATATATAACCCCAGGGGGCTCATCGTTTTGAGATGATGGATACACTGGGTCTCATTACAAGCTCAATTGAGATTACCACCTCTCCAGTGTCCCTCAACTCTATCTAGACCACAGAAGGTGAGGCCACTAGGGTCCCTTCCGTGGAATAGTCTGAAATGGTTGGACAAGCTGTGATGTTTATAACCCTTTTTGATCCTATTAACATGTTTCCTTAATCTGACTCCCAATGCTCTGGTGGTCCTTCCCACATACTGTAGCCCACATGGGCAGGACAAAAGGTACGCGACGTGGGTAGTACCACACATAATGAACTTGTTAATTTTAAAGAACTCGCCAGAGGACCGGGCTGTGAATTCAGTGGTTTTCCTCACCCTATGTTTGGATGTTCTGCATATTACACATCTCCCACAACTGAAAAAACCGACCTGATCCAAAAAAGTACATGTCCTTTTTCAGAGGATCAACAACATTGGGTGCCAATTTCAACCGTAGGGTAGGGGGTTTGGTATAAATGAACTGAGGTCTGCTGGGTAGAATTTTATCATTATCATTGTCTTTTAACAAAAGATGCCAATATTTACAAATGATTTTTTCCAACTGTCTATGTTGGCGGGTATAGCCAGTCATAAAAGCAATACCAAAATCCCTCTCAATGAACACCTTTTTCTTGAACAGATCGTCTCGATTCAAACTTCTTACTGCTAATAAGGTTTTATTTAACTCACGTGGGGTGTATCCCTTCTCCACGAATCTGTCAAAGAAAACTTTGGCCTGAGTGTCAAAATCCTCGATTCTGGTGCAATTGCACCTAGCTCTCGCGAATTGGCTCTTAGGGATAGAACTTAGCCATTGAAGATGGTGACAACTCCCCAAAGGGATATAACCATTTATGTCAACCTCCTTGAAATAGGTTTCGGTGGACAGTTGATGGTTATCTTTGAAGACTACTAAGTCTAAGAAGTTGATACTGTGATAGTCAGAAACTGTTGAGAAGGATATTCCATAATTATTCTCACCAATTTTTGACAAAAACTGTAAAACAAATCATTTGATCCTGCCCAAATGATGATAATGTCATCGATATAACATTTAGAACATGAGCTGAGGTATATTGGCTCCAAAAATGGCATCTTTTTCCCAGTAACTCATGAACAAATTAGTCACTGAAGGGGCATATTTAGCCCCATGGCTACCCCTTTTTTCTCCCTGAAGTACTGTTTGTCGTGCCAGAAAAATTGTGACTCATAGCCAAATCTAGGGCATGAACAAGAAAATCCTTTTGTTTGTTTTTCATTTTTGTATTGTTCAAAGCCCATACTACAGCTTCAACAGCATGTTTTTCCTGGATGTTGGTGTACAAAGAATTTACATCAATGCTGGCCAATATATGTCCCTCATCCACCTCTACATGCTGTAATAGTTCCATAAGGTTCTTACTGTCCTTGAGATAGGCTGGACAACTCTGTGCCAGCAGCTGGAGGAAATGGTCCAGATATTCACCAATTCTGGCAAACAGAGAGTCTACCCCACTCACAATCGGTCTACCTGGTGGTTTGGCCGGATTCTTGTGAATTTTGGGTAGTTGGTAAATAACTGGCACCCTCAGAGCATCGGGCACCAGGTATCTAGCCTCTTTCTTAGTGACAATACCTTCATCCTGGGCACTTTTAACCAGACGTCTCAGCTTAGCTTTGAACTTATTGGTAGGATTACCCCCCAATTTTTCATATGTTTCAGCATTATGGACCAGTCTGTTGAGTTCTGCTAAATAGTCAGATTTATTGAGGATAACAAGACCCCCCTTTGTCTGAATTTCTAATGACAATCTGTTTTTTCCAGGAATCTGATACCCCTTTCAATGTCTGCTTTCCGCCTACTGGGTTTCATGGATAGACCCTCTAGGTCTTGTTGGACCAGAGATCTAAAAACATCCATAAAATGGCTATTAGGATTTCTAGGATTAAGCACCAAATTATTTCTCAAATTGGTGTGACTGCAATCCGATGCTTCCTGTCCTATATGAGGTGTGACTCTACTAAAGTGTTTCTTAATACTGACTTTCATAAATTTCTGAAAATCAATAAAAATGTTGAACTTATTAAGATCCTTATCAGGGGCAAATTTAAGACCCAACTTTAATACTTTTAACTCATCCAACTTAAAGGTGGCATCACTTAAATTAAAGATACCCTGCATTAGGTCTCTCTTTCTTTTTCCTATTGCCTCCTCTGCAGCCTCTCTGTGTGCTGTGCTTGGTTCTCCTCCGTGAGGTCTGGGGGGTGCCATGAGATACCAAGGCTTTCACTCCCCCCTCTATTCACCTGAGGATGTTGGCCTCTCCCCCTCCCTCTGGGGTGTGTGGATCCCCTCCCCCTCCCTGGGGGACCACCATACCCCCTTTTTTGAAAATCCCCCCTATAATTAGCACCAGGATGCCCTCTCTGTGCTCTCAAAGATGGACCACCTCTGGATTGAGGCGGAGCCCATCTTGGGCTACCTCGATTGTAAGCATAATCTTGCTGATAATAAGCATCAGAAACATAGTGTTCTTTCTGTTGTAGGGCTTCATTGACTTTCTATTTTTTTCTCTACTTCTTTCTTTCTTTTTTCTTTCTTTTTATTATTTTTTCTTTTTCATTTTTCTTTTTTCTTTTTGTATTTTATGTTTTAGATTTTATTTTTATTATATTTTTATTTTTATTTTATTTTATTTTTATTATTTTTTCATTTTATTAGTCTTTTTTATTTTCATTTTTATTTTTATTCCTATTTCCCTTTTTCCTTTTTTACATTTTGAATTTTTAATGCTTTGATGTCTGTATAAAGGTTTTCTGTCAATTGTTCCACTATTTAGCCTGAATTTACGTCTAAAGATTCCCTGGAAGTATTTGTTTGATTTAATCAAAATGGCGTTTTTGTCTCTCCTATGGATTGTGCTCTATCCGTAGGAGCGACTCTTTTGTCCCACCAACAAAATGGCCGCTATGCCAAATTTGATTGGTCCCTTGTAGGGGCGTTTCTCTTCCGCCCTCTATTTAAGATGGCTCAGCTAACCGGAAATTAGGTCCTTGATGACGCCCTGTGGGAGGGCAATACGTTGACACTATTTCTGGTATCACTGACGTCACTTCCGGTCCCATGGAATGCACGCCAGGACTGGCGTTTTTACACCCACAGCTCCATGATCGAGGCTTGTTTTATCTTACTTTTTGTAAGTACCCACTCCCTTCTACAATAAAACCTTTTTTTAATGGTGCTTCACTATCAGTTCACTTATGTTTTTACCTCTGGGTACCTGTTTTTTCTGGCTGAGAAACTTCATAAAGGAATTCTGGACCTGATGACCTCTCACCATATCCGCCATCCCAGGATATCTTTACCAAGCTTTAAATGACCCACCAGACTGAAAAGCTGGGGGTCGTTCTGATCTGGTGAGTGGGGATACATGAGGGGGTGTTGCATACCTGAATTTTTCTGATGCACCTTACATTTCCTTCACTTAGAATTGGAGCACCTTTAGTCACTTTATTTGGACTTTATTTATTTTTTAGTCATTTAGTTTATTTTTTATTTTTTAGTCAACATTTTTTCCCTCATTGTGTTTGCGAGCGCTATCACTTATAATGATATAAGTTTGAATAAACGTTGGTGCAAATAAAAAAAAAGAAAAACATAATTTTCTTTTTTTTTATTTGCACCAACGTTTATTCAAACTTATATCATTACAATTGTAAAAGCATGGCCAAAGGCCAAAAAGTAACCAGTACAGAGAGTATAACTTGTAACGACACCCCGAGTATGAAAGGGGTTAAAGTCGTTTAGTACATTTCAAACCCAAACACAAAGGCAGCTACTGGACAATTCAATCAGCCAAACAAGGAACCCATACAAATAATCCACCCCAAAAACGAGACACGGCTCTGTCTTCAGGTTTCAAGCAGGAATTAATCTTCATTCCAAAAAACACATGTTATACAGATCCCACTTCAAAACATTCCCCCCCCCACACTTGGAAAACAGAGCGGGTTAAACTGTCCAATGACAATGGACACACAGGTCAGGTGTGCTTAACTTCTCATCAGTAAACAGTCTTAACAGGGGGGCAGCTGGAGGAATCCCCCCTCCCTCTTTCCTCACAGCAATACACATCCTGTGATCCAAGGCAGACAAACACAATAGAACATTGGAATACAGCCCCAAACTAGCAAAGCAAACAGTACACATATATACAGCATTGAGTCTCTGACTAGCACAGATCATAGTGAGGTTCTCATTCACCCTGTGCCCCATTAGTGACTCCCGTCACATAACTCAAAAACATCAATGAAACAAAACAAGGAGACAAAGCCATATAAGAGATTAAAGCTAAAGCAAAAAGAGAATCAATAAGCTTCAAAAAGAATCATTCAGACTCTATTTAGAGGGGTTAAGTGAAGGTAAAAAAAAAGTAAAGAACCAGAGGACTCCGTTCCGGGCCCACCCCAATCCTACCCGCGTACCCCAAATGAGATCCTGCTGTGTGCGGGGAAACTGGGTGAACGACTAAAAGTTTCAGGGAGACAGCCAAGCCACTCTCCTGACCAAATTATCAAACCCCCGTGAGAGTGAAAAACCAAAGGTGAGTCTGTTACTAACGAAAATAAAGTGGCCAGGATAGTTTGATGCTACCCATATAGGGGAGTTATTCCCTATTCTCACATGGATGATTCTGTTTGATGGGAGCTCAAACAGGAATCTTGCTTTTTTCAAACCGTGTGGTTGATAGAGTCAACTTAAAGCTGAACCTGAGAAAGGAAGAAGAAGAAAGAAAAGGAAAGAGGGAGGGAGGGGGAGGGGGGAGGGAGAGGGCCTGAAGAGGAAGAGGCGGAGTAAGAGGAAAGAGGATATCAGGAACCTTCACAGAGGGAAAAGGAAGTTGGGTAGTTGTATGATTTAAGAGGAATTGCCAGGGCCTCTGAGTATTTAGGGGAGTAGAGAGATTCCTATATACTTAGCCCAGGGCTCCCAAATGAGTCAAAATTTTTCGGAGTTATCCAGGATCGCATTGGAGATTTTCTCCTGTGACATTATCCAGGAAATCTTTTGTTTGGTCTGGCGGAAGGAGACCGAGGGGGATTTCCATGAGTGGGCTAGCCTGATCTTGGCCCCCAGAAGGGTGAAGTGGATTAGAGAGCGGGTCAATTTAGCTACATTTGAGATAGCGCTATAGTGGGGTCCTGTTTTACCGCAAATCCAGTGGACTTACAGATGAGGTTGAAAATTCTATTCCAGTACCCTCTGATTTTGGGACATTCCCAGAGTGTGTGGAGAAGGGAGCCTACATGGCCACAACCTCTAATGCAATTAGGAGAGGACTGATGATAGAATTTGGTGAGATGGGTGGGGACCAGGGACCAATGAGATGACTTTGAGGTCTGCCTCTACAAGGGAGATATTAAGAATTCCCCTGTATGAGTGGGCAAAATTCGTGTGCCAAGTGTACAGGTCCCATTCAAATTGAAGGTCTCGCTCCCACTTCAACATATAGCTTGCTTTCCCCTGGGGATCAGCTAGCGCTGAATAGATAAGGGAGATTCCCCCCTAACACCCGTGGCCAAAGAGCACCAAAGTTCGTATTGAGTTACAGATAGTGAGGTGTCGGAACTTTTCCAGACCCTGCGTAGAACGCGTAATAGCTGGTTATAGCGGAATGTTTCCGAGGATGGCATGTCCAGTTTGGAGATGCAGTATTTGATTGAAATGGGGCCATTGTTGGTAAAGTATTGCCCTATTCTGTAAAGGCCCTTATCGAGCCACCACCCAAAAGCCTTGATATTTAGGAATTGGGGGTTGTGGAAAATGTGTGCCATGCCGATGTCAGGGAATGTCTTTTGTGAAGAGTGTCACATAGGGCCATTGAGTGAGACAGAGTTGGGGATTGGATCGGAGGTCTATCTTTTTGTGGTCTCCAGACCAGGAAATCTGAAGTGTGATTGAGAATTGCCTGTCTTTCAATGTCCACCCTATCTGGCTTGGGGCCTTTGGAGTAAATAACTGAAAATTGGCAGAGTTGGGCTGCTTGATAAAACCACCATAAGTTAGGGAGTCCCAGGCCCCCTTTTTTCCTTGATCTATATAATACCTTCTTAGAGAGAGATGGTGTCCCTTGCCCCCCCCATACAAACTGTATAATTGCTGACTGAAGTTTGTCTAGGAAACATTTTTTAATGAGTATAGGAAAGGACCGAAAGAGGTAAAGGAGCTTGGTGGCAAGCAGCGGGATGCTTCCTGCAGTCTGGGACATCCAAGCTTCCACCTGGATCCAAGGTCCGGATAGCAGGAGAGGAGAGGTACAGATACCAGCCACCATGAAAGAGGAATTTAGAAGGAGGTTGCAGGAGATGCAGAAACAGCACAGAGAACCAGTATCAGAGCAGGTCTTGCTGGAATGGTTTGTTTCTATCCGCTGTGAACTCTGGAAGGAAGTGCTAGCCCATGAGCAGCGACACCAGGGAAAAGTTCTCCCCTCCATCAAGGAAAGGTACTGGTCGCAGTATGGATTGCGGGTTCTGTTTTTGGGAGAAAAACCAAACAAGGAGCAGACAGCAGAATTAAGCAGGCTGGTCTGGACAGAGATACGGCTGGATAAGAGCTACAGAGCCCTCCGGTGGCATAACATAAGGCTTTGACTATGGCGGCCTGGGACTGTTGTATGTGAAGCTGACAGGGGACCCTAATCTTGGGAGTGATTTGGAGTGGCAGTTGGACGAAATAATGGATTACAGAGAACAGCTACTGAACGTTTCGGAAGTGCACTGGGCACTGGAAGATATAGATTTTCTGGCCGTTCAGGAATGGAAGCTGGAGATCGCCTACAGACGGCTGCTAGACTCTGCTCAGCGCGAGGGCTGGGCTCCCTTTGCCTGGGACTAGCAGGAAATACCAGTTGACAACTCTAAAATCCTGGCTGAAGAGTCGGCAATGTGGCAGAGTAACAGTGTGCTTTGCCAACCTGCCCCCACAGCTAGGGAGGCGGAGGTCTTATGGTGGATGCAGCAAGTGCTGACTGACCTTGATGATCCTGTTTCTGCATGGGATGATCTTGGATGGAGGAATGTGCCTGTCCAGCAGCATGCCAGAGAATCGGCAGTGGAAAATCTGAAGATTGCCGTCCCCAAACCTGAAGTGCTGACAACAGGGCAGAGCTCTGCTAACCTCTGCCCAGCACTAATAGCATCTTCTGGGTTCCATGGGCAGGAGATGGTGAACCTCTATCCCCAGACACCAGTTGCAGAGACAGGGGATTTGATTAGACTTTTCTGCTGAGGAAGAACAACCT